>OX639997.1:54209768-55441168 GCA_951828415.1 Anomoia purmunda | reverse complement strand
TTCAAATTGACGAAACTTTCATTTTCAAGTGAAACAAAACTGTCAATTTTCTCAATGTTAATCGAAAAAGGAGGCCTGTCATTTCAGCAGCATTCAGCAAAATTTTCTGTGGAATATTTTATGCTGTTGCAACAACAACAACACCAACAAGAAAGAAAAAGGTTTTAGTCACTTTTAGGGTGTGAGCTAGGTGGAATGTTTTATGACGACCAAATCTTATCCAAGTATCATTTCAAACTGCGGGAATAATTACAATATTTTCTTCCGACTCAGTATAATCGGGGTATATATGTAACTACGTATGCCATCGCAAGCACAAAAGTTTATCAAAAATCTTTAAGTTAGCATGTCACAACAACAACAACAACCGCAACAAATTATAAAGCTTAATTTACAGCAACACTTTTTGTGTATCAAAAATTATCGCCTTTCCGAGAATAGTCTCTCAAATATGCACGCATACTTTTGCAACTATAACAGCATGTGTAAATGGATACATATATAATATAAGTCGGTATGTACATATGTATGTTGGTATGTAGGTATATATGTTGGTGTGCGTACAAAAAAACAAAATTAATAACCTCAACCACAACACGAACACGCAGTCAATTTTCAATTAAGCCATGTTTGCTCTGACCGCCCAAGCCCACGACCAAACATCGAAAACACCAAAAAACTCCCAAAGCAAAGGTAAAGCCAAATTGATTGCCCGAGTTCTCAATAACCGAGTGGCATGCAACGCTTGATTACCAGTGGCGTACAATAACAAAAAAAAAAAAAAAAAAACCAAAAACAACAACAACAACAACCTGAGCAACGCCATTACTGACTGTCACGGTGTAACAGATTTATATATATATAAATGTATAGATATGTTTGTATGTAGGTATATAAGATTATTTACTTCTATCATGAGCGCCGCCATTAGCACTTGAAAAAGTTTTTTTTTTGTACATAGACGATATATGTATGTATGTTTGTATTTTATATATACGTGGCTTCTAAGTCTACGCATAGTTATCCATTTCTTGCGGCAAATGCTGATGATTTACAACGCTGGATGCTGTGAACGATAATGACAAACACAAAACTGAAAACACAGCGTACTCTGAAATCGAAATCCTAAAAGTAACAACATTAAAAAAAAAACCTCCTTCAACAATAATGCAAAAGAACTGTCCAAAAAACTAATTTACTACCTCCGCAAGATATATGTACATACATATGTGTGCATTCATTTCTCATTTTTAATTTTCTATTTTCACCTTTTGTATTTGTAGCGCAATCAGCGCCGCTATAGAAAGATCTCATCACAAGAAAATTAAAGTAATTTATCACAACACTCACTCGCCCAGCACCCAATTGGTCATAGCGTTCGGTGCCACAAAAAAACAAAGCCGACTTATATCTAGCGGCTTTATATATTCTACTGTAGCCTGTGATATTTAAAAAAAAAAAACTTATTTCCCCTTTTGCTCAGTGCTATTACTCGTAGACTAGAAATTGAAAAAAAAAATTGTAATATATATAAAAAAAAGCCGCTCCGGCGTTTCCCAGGCACCATCAAGCAATATATATATTTACTAGCAATACATTTTTATTTCTATATACTTTTTTTATCACATGCATGTTTGCCGTCCATTTCAATTACATCTACCTACGTAAAATAAATTGTTTACAAAGAAATGAAATTATTACGTACATTTTTCACCTTCATGTCATTGGTCAGCCAACTCAATTCACCATTTGCTCTAACAATTTTTTTTTTTTGCGTTTTGAAATCTAATAACATTTTAATAACGGAAACTCGGGAGCAGAAATGATTAAGCTTAGAAAATATTGTCTACTTCATAACATCGCACATTTGCGAGTGAGTGTACATATTTATACACCTGGTGAGATTTGGGTGAGCACGATAGCATTTCCACTAAACAAAGAAAAAGTTCGCTTAAAATGAGTAAACGATTTTATCCACTTTAAGGAAATCAGAACTCCTTAATAAAGAGTACTAATTTATTTGCTCTTAGGCAAAGTTATCTTGTCAAGAAGAATTTTTTTTTTTTGAAGCACAACTTCTTTATGCGCATCAGGAGTGATTTTTTTTAGATCGCGTAACGAAGGTTGCGTCCATATCGCGGCACGAAGTCACCACATGACGCTTATATGAGAAAAAAATAAACACGCATACTGAGATAGCGACATATCAATGTGTATGTCTGTGCATTTGAGTGGCCGCAAATTTTGTTTTTTTTTAATCCGTAAATTTTAGGTTAGGAATAGTTAAAAAACAGTATTGTTTTTTAGCCCGATCCGATGATACCTAACCGTGCCTAGTTGAGCCCAAAGGACTTTGAATTTGAAAAATCATAATTTTTACATATTTTTACCAAACTACCAAAATTATTTCTTTCAAAAATTATATTTGCTCTCGTTTGCTAACTTTAATTGAATTCAATACAAAACCATCTTTAAAACGAGTCTATAAAATCTTGTGTCGATTGGAAAATATCAACAAAGTGTCGAGAGTAGCTGAAATATCAAACAAAAAAAAACATAGTGTAATCTACTTTTAATAAGTTGCTGAATAACAGTAAGCACTGTTTACGTTTTTCATTAAAAGTCAGTGATCGATTGAAATTTATTATCAATTTCGAAGTTCTCTCAGCAGCGTCATTAACAGGGGCGGCGGAAGACGTGGGTATGGTGGGTATGGTACTACCCACCTGGAAATTCGAGCAGAAAAAAGTTGAGAGCGCATGGAGTATAAATGCAGAGGCAAAATTAATTGAAATTTATTACAATTTGGCTGAAATTGTGTTTAATTCGGAATTCAGGCTTACAGATTTTTTACGCCCAAATTGGGAATCTAAGCGCAATTTCTGCTGAATATTTTCAAGGAACTTACATAAGCAAGTATATGAAATAAATTTCCAGAAAGTCCCAGAACAGTAGTTTGACTTTTTATTGCAAGGTAAATTTAATCATTTGTTTAATAAAAAATATGTGGCAACGCTACTCAAAAACTACTTTTTAATTAAAACCTTCTCGCTTACAATTCGCGTGATACTTATACCATGATATTTATTTGAGATGCATTGCTATTTGCCGTTTCTTTAGATGGCAACGCTACATACATATAACTGTTATTCAAGTTTTGTTGCTTTTTCTTTTGCATACATTTTTTTTATACTTAAATCCTAATAATTAATAAAAATTTTTACTTAAGGGGTTGGTGGGAACACAGCTTAAAAAAATTAGATTAAAGCAATGTATATTGAATTTCGAGCGATATAGTTTTTCAATTTTGCAATGTCCTATTGTAACTAACAGTTTAACTTCCAACAAAAAATTAGAAAAAAATTGTTCAGCTTATTTAAAATTCTTAAAGAACGTGAAGTACGTTAAATAGGATTTTGAGACTGACCAATTATTTTTGGTGTAAATACTGAGAAATAAATAAGCAAATTCCGCTATTTCATCAAATTTGCAAGACACAAATGCCTTGACTGTTTATTTGATAACAGGAAGTAATTCGTTTTCCCCTCGTTCAACTCCAACCCCATTCGCTTCACTTCGTTATCCAGCGTTAGAGAAGGCAAAATCAATGGCGCGGTTTCTGAGGTGGATATCGTCGCCTTAAGAAAAAGGCACGAAAGGGAGTCACCCTGTCGAAAACTTCGTTTGATACAAAACGGCACGAATAGGTCCTTTCTAAATCTGTGGGAGCTGATTGTGTTACTCGACGTCATTTTATATACCCATATAAGTTTCGCTGGCATATCAAATTCAGACATCGTAGTGTATTCTCGTGCTTTCGAAAGCGGGTTAGAAGTCAACAAAGAAGTAGTATGTGTCGACCCTCTTTTAGAGGATTTTTTCCAAGATTTGGCATGAGTGGTCGATGGTAGACTTGTCAGGTCGAAAGCCGAAAGTGATGCGATCCAATCAGTTTATTGTCGGTGGCCTCCAGTCTTCCGTCAAATGCACTCGATAGGACCATATATGCCTTTTTTTTGTCTTAATCACCTCAGAAAAAGGCATAGCACCTACATATATATACCATAATGTATGCACATTAGACTGGCCGCAGCTTATATGGAGAACAATAAATATTCAAAGTCCATAAATTTCCGAGTCTTAAATTATGAGTTTAGAAGAAACAAAAAACTGCATATATTTTCTGCCCGATCCGATGATGCTTAACTGTGCCTAGTGGAGTCTCAAAGTACATAAAGCTTGAAAAAAATCAATTTTTTAGATTTAAAAGTTGTATTTGCTCATGTGAAGCAAAGTTTTGCACTTTTACGCGATTTTTGTAATAGTAATTGGATTAAGAGTTCAAAATTTATTAATAATAATAATAATACTTTGGCGCTATTACTATAGCTTGATGCTTGAACGACCTTCTTCTACCATTTTTGGTGAGCATCTTTGTGTTGTAAAACAAATTAAGGAACCTCTAAAATTTTTGAGGTTACTTTGCCCGGCCAGAGTTCGAACCCGAGACTCATTCAATAAAGTGCGCATACGTTGCACACTTTAGGCCTGAGTTGACATCAATGCGGGTGGCTCAATTATTATTGTGATTGTTAATAATAAAAAAGAAGAAGAGAAAAATATAAACGTCGCACAAATTTTGATTATCAAAAAAGGTATTTCTGAGTTAAAATTATATAATATGCCAAAAGAAAACGCCAAAAGAAAATATAAAGCGAACCTATAACTTCCAGCGTAATCATTGGTCAGAACTCAAGGATCAAGCTCTAAACGAATTATTGTAGGAAAAAATTGTACAGAAATACTTTCAAATAAATTACGATTAGAATTGAGATTGGAATGAACCGATTAAAAATTTTAATGGAATTCAAAAATTATACATCTACTATACTTCAATTTTGCTGTAAGTCTTTGAGGCTCAATTTACAATTTACATTCCAATTTTGTATTCAAAAGGCCTCAATACGATATAGCAATTATAATCTGTTGAAACACAACCGCATATTTCAAACCAATTTCACAAGAAATATTTTCGTAGATTATTTTAATCCATTAGCTGCAACTTAAAAGTGTTATTTTGAAACTTATTTCAGGAAATCGCTTCAAAAACCAATATGAAAAACCTTTAAGTTTCCAAGATGTCCTACGAAATTATTTTTCCCAAAAAAAAATCTTTTCACGAAGCACGTAAAAGTCCACAGAAAATGAAAAAAAAAATTGCATATGTCCCCCTGTACCTTCCTCTAACATTAACATTGCAGAGTTGATAGCTAATTTTATAGCAAACTATTTATTATACCTGGATAGTAATCAAGACTTTGAAACGTTAATGATTCGTCAACATTCCAAAAGAAATTAATGAACCCGTTTTATACTAAACGACTTGCGAATCACAGTCCAACTCGATAAAAATTTCCTTTAGTTGCAAAAGCAACCCTGCTCCTGTTCTTTCATGAAAAATGCGATTTGTTTAGTAATATTTAGGTACGGAAAATAATTGTGTTAACTAATTTTAGGCTGATGTATTTACATATTTAAAAATAATATGCAAATCGGATTAAGTGATAAGATGAAATTTCCCATGCATTTTCTTCCCGGTTATTGCTCATGCAATTCGTTATCCTACCTAGTGTTCTTTTGCCAGTCGCTTACAAAGAAACAGGCCTTATGTTATGGATTTCGAAAGTAATTTATTGTGTTGTCTCGAAGTGTATACTGTTCCAGCTTTTTTGTTACCCGATCAGTGGAATAGATATAGTAGGCTGATTGAGACAAAATGTGGGGTTAATAGCAAGGTTGATAAGAAAGCTGCCATCTAGGTCTTGGCCAGACAGAAAATAAAGGATTGCAACTCTGCTAGTCGACTTCGTTGTACTTAGCGTTAGTAATTACAGGAGCGTTTTCCTCATTTTGTTGCAACTTGAAATTAACTTTGAAATTTAGTTGCATTACTCGCGTACAAACTACAAAGTGTGCAAGAAAATATGCGAATCTCTCAAAATTTTTTTTTTAAACCATAAACAGGTGCATCTCTGCCTGCAACTTCGTACAAAAGTGTGTGCGAGACATAAATGGTGAAAAGCGTAAAGTATCCAACTGTTAAATTGGGAAAATAAATTGCTGTAGAAGATGGACACAAAACATAAAACATAACAGCTGCCCTGTCGTTCCCTTTAACCAATCCGCAGAAGATTTAGTAGAAAAAATCAAGATGACTACGATTGCTTGTCATTATTACATATTTATCGTATAAAGTACATACATATATGCAAACCTGCTCACAGAGGTATCTAATAAAAAAGAAACATCTATTTGATTGGTATTTCCTTGGATGATTACAGAAAATGGCATCCATGGTGATTCGGCTAAGAATGTAGTTAAGAAGATAGCAAAGCTATGCAGCTCCAAACCGGGAGTGTGTTGTTGTTGTTGTTAAAATTAGTATTGCACTTCAAAGATAGTAGGTACTCATTAGCTGAACTCTAAGAGCTGTCAGCGTTGCGTTGGCAGAGCTTTGAACGCAGCACAGTTGGATAGTTTTCGAAATGATGTTTGCTGATATGACACATGCTGATTCTTGTAATGAGTAACCAACAAAACGGGCAATCACAACAAAACAAAAAAAAAACCTTCATCTTAACTTGCGCGGCAGTTGCAACTTTTGTGGAAGGGCAAAAAAAGTGGGAAGAAGGGTTTTGTAGAGGGTTAAAAATTGAATTCGTTTTACTATGTAACACATTGTGAGTTATTGTTTTTGCAATTATGCGAAGAAAGGTATTAGATTTATCTAAAGAGCGCTAAAAAGTTCAACTATAATTAAAGAGATCGATATCTAAAAAACCTTGGCAGAGAATGAGAGGAGAGGAGAGAAGATAAATGAAATTTTCGCTCAATTTTATTTTGAATTTCTTCTCACACTTAATGAATTTTTATAGAATTTTTTCCAAATATATCCAATTGTAAAAAAAATACGCGTGCATCCGCCGCATAAGTGCGCGCGCCAGAAGTAAAGCTTCTTTGTGGTAGAAATTATTAGTATAATAAGTAAAAATAGTGGTATAAACTAATAAAAATAGTGGTAGTAACTAGTAGTATTAATAAAATTGGTGGTACAAATAAGTAAAACTAGTTGTAGAAAGTTGTGAAAATAGTGGTAGAAATTAGTAAATATAGTAGTAGAAACTGTTAAAGGTAGTGGAGAAATTGCATTAAATAGTGGTAGAAATAAGTAAAATCCGTGGTAGAAATTAGTAGTAGCATTTATAAATTAGTGGTAGAAATTTGTAAAAATAGTGGTAGAAAGTAATGAAGGTAGTGGTAGAAATTGGTATTGGTAATGGGTAATAGTGGCAGGAACTGTTAAAATTGGTGGAAGAAATTACATAAAATAGTGGTGGAAATTACTAAAATCCGTGGTAGAAATTAGTAGTAGGATTAATAAAAAAGCGGTAGAAATTAGTAAAAATAGTGGAAGAAATGACATAAAATAGTGGTAGAAAATAGTCAAATTTGTGGTAGTAATTAGTAGTAGCTTTAGTAAAAACACTTAGAAAGTAATGGAAATAGTGGTAGAAATAAGAAGTACCCTTAGTAAAAAAAATACTGGTAAAAATTAGTAAGAATAGAGGTAGAAAGTAGTAAAGTGATTCTGATGGGACTTTCGTTACGCGATGGAGAAGACCACCATTTCAAAAACTTCTTTTTTTTATGTTACGTACTAGACGTAATATTACGACTTCCATAACATTATTTTGACGAAGAAACAAGGGTTATTCGTGAGCTGAGCCGTGTTTCAAATACGTTATAAAAATTACAAATATACTAGGGTTTTATTAAGATTATATTTGTATCAGTAATAATTTTTTGAGCCAGGGCCAGTTGTATATTTGGAAGCTATAAGAAGAGGCAACAGCGGTATAAGTTAAAGCTGCTATTTCGGAGATCACCACATCTCCTCATTACTACTACTAACACTACTGGTACTACTAACTACTACTACTTTTTACTAATGCTCCTTTTGGTTATTACTACTCTTTTTACAAATTTCTACTACTGTTTTTACTAAATCTACTACTTTTTTTAATATTGCTATTGTTAATTACTTCTAATATTTTTATCAATTTCCACAACTCTATTTAATAATTTCGACTACTATTTTCACTAATTCTGCTACTAATTACTACAACCATTTTTACTGATTACTACTACTATTTTTGCTAATTTCTACTACTATTTTTACTAATGCTACTATTAAGTACTACTAACTGCCATTACTTACTACTAACATCTACTACCACTACTACTCCCTTCTTTAACTCTCAATTTTTTTTAAAGCCGGTAAAAAATTAAAATTAAAATGTTAATTACTGCCTTTTCCTCATTACCGATAGTGACTAAGAACTATCGATAGCAGGGAAAAAATCGAGGTGCCATCAAAAGTTTTGCAGCTCTAGTTGTAAATGAGAATTTAAGTTTTTTCTAAAATATTTTTATTCAAATATGGGCGTTAGTTATTTGGATTGTGTTGGATTGTGCCGCAAATATTTAAAAAAGATTTGGGTTTAATGTCAAATGGGAAGTGGTTAAATAGTATAGCATAATATGAACTGAAGAAGGTGTAAAAAATCTATGAACTTCTTTAAAACAATTTTTTTTGCGAACATTTTTTTACCATAAATATATCCGATTTTTAAATAACCAGCCGTGGAGTATAAGTTTATATTTCGTTTTAATATATCTTTGCTGTGGAACTGCAACTTCAAATGAATTTCATATTCTCAGGGCTTCCACTGTATGTATATCTTTTAGTTATTCTGCAGAAAAGCCAATGCTGACTTCCACGTTGTGCGAGACTATTGCCCTTCGCGCTCTCATCTCATCTCCCCTTTTGGTTATGGCAAGCACCATCTTACTTTGGCTTCGGAATTGGTTCCACAAAGCTTATTTTTTGTTTTGTTCTCTGTGTAATTAATAAAAGCCGATAAGGTTTAAACGTCCATAATGCAGCGAATTCCAAACATATGCCACTTTTTTCTTACTCTATAAGTGAATTAATGAACGCAAAAACTCCAAATGCCGTTGATTACCTGGGCTTAAGCTTAAAACTGTCAGTTGGTCATTTATAGTAAGTTAATCAGTCAATTATAATCGATTTTCAAATGGAATTAGAGTTTCAAATGGATTTGCAGTTGGAAATGGAAAGGAAGCTGAAGTTGGCTATGGCTATAGCTATGGCTGCATAAATTATCACCTCATTCGTGGCGGTAATTAGCGCTAAGTATGCGAGCTAAGTCAATTGAGCGCGAATGCAACTTGAATGAATAAATGAATGAATCGAATGGGTAGTCGCGTGGTGGATAGGTGTGATGGTGAATTGGTCGGCAGGTGGGTTAGTGAATGGTGGGCAGTTTGTTGGTTGTGAATTCTTCGCATTCGCTAAGCGGTTAATCCACTATTGATGATTTGCTTTAACATAACCAGTATAATTTTTTTTTTTTCATTTATTGCCAGCATCCTTTTATTTAGTTTTAAGTAATTTATTATTTTCTTTACTCATTCCGATGATATTCGAAAAAAGTCCTAGCTGTTGATGGCATCCTTGTGATCTCGTTAGCATCAATAGTCGATAAAGTCACTCAAAGCTAGTGATGCGTGGAGTATTCTGAGATCCGCGGGATCTGTGTACTAACTGACAGAAAGCTCGAAACCGAACGACACAGCTTTTCATGTTTGTTATGAGGAAAATGTCATTCATGTCTATCTAATACATTAATTAAAGTGGGAAAGACGATTTAAAAAATAGAAAAAAAAAATATGTTAAACATTCTGAAAAAGTAAAGAATAGAGAGCGTTGATTCAGTCGTACTGATTTTAATGGTATTAATTTTTTTGGTTGTAAATTAGTAAGGTGGGTGCTAGGGCGGGTTAAAGGTGAAGTTTTTAAAAATTTGTATTTCGACATATATTCAAAATATGTATATTGTTGTAATGGTAAGTAAAATACGATATTTCGTAAAAACCGGCACCTAATCCTAATCAATAATATTTAAAGAAAAACAATTATAATCTATTTCAAATGTAATAAAGAACACTTCCTTAACAAGAATTCAAATATAGTGGACAATTCTGAGCTCAAAACATATTTGAGACATTTTTTGTATGTACAGATTTTAGAGATAACATAACATAAAATAATAATAATAACAATAATTTTTTTCCATACTTTTAAATACGTCCCCAGGTTGTGTGGTCAGGAATCGAACCCGGGACACGCCGAATGAAACGCTCACACGCTACACACTCAGCTGTGGCAGCCGCCATCTCTTAAAAAAACTACTTTCAAAGTAAATTTTTCTTTAAATCCCAAAAATTGTACAAAATTTTTAATTTCATCGCAGAATTTAGGTCAAATGGGATAGAAAAAATAAAAATCAATCATAATTTTTTTTCGAAAATTATAACGGCTACGGTTTATTGCAGGATCTACTTATATGTTATTGAAATCATGACTTTAATTACTGTTTGCATGGCTCGCTTCTAACAATTTAGCAATACAAATTCTTTAATGAAGTGATGCCCCAGAAACATAAAATTTCGGTGAAACTATTCTCGCCATGCATAGTTGCTCTTGGAGAAAAAAGAAACTGAAATATACATAAATAAAGAGTGCAAGATTCGAGATTTGTGATTGGGATATGAAATTAGGCTGGGACTAATTTTAAAGTCGATCTTTTGTTTACTATGACCAATTCGAATTATATTCTAAAATATTCAGATTTGATTTGGGTGGAACAGTGAGATATGTAGGTTTTCTTTATAATCTGAGTCCTTTTCCTTAAGGGGAACCCGAAATCGATGCCTAAATTTAATTTTTTTTTGCAGGGGAATTATACACCGGGAGGGAAATTTTTTAACAAGGTTTTAATCAGCATATATTGAAGTTGCTTTGAAATTTTTTTTATGACTATACATTGAAAAATATGGTTGAGATGATACTGTTAATATTGCCTCTCGCGAAGCGCGTGTATACCTGGTACACCGTGTAGCTGCCAAAATCTCCGTCCGACTGCAACAAACAAGTTATCGTCCTCAAAAGAAATACACTGGCTATGTCCTACCGTAGGGATTTGCTATTTTATGGATTTTTTACGAAATTACATTAATATGAAAAAAAAAGCTTCTTCAACCATGTTTTTTTTTACATTAATTGTTCTAAAAAAAAACAAAATCTATGTATTGAAAAAATCCTACGGTAGGACCTAGGGGATTGTTTTGCGAGCATTTTAGTGTAAAAAACTTTGAAATTGGTTGAAATTTGTAAGAGATATGTGGCGTACCGTTTTCAAAAACCGTGTTTCGAGAAAAACGCATCTAAAGTTTGTATTTGATGCTTATGAGAGTTTGAAGTAAAGTTACTGTTTGTTACCATCAATCGGCCTTCCTGAGTTTCTTGGGCTTCTCTTTCTTGTTTTCTGCTTGCTAACGCCGACTTTCTTGCATTTTTCACTGCATCACTCAGCCTACTGCCTGCAGAACTGACCCGTTGTGCATCAGCTTTCTCGCAGTAATCGTGGCATTCACGGCTAACTACAAGCCCCAAAATCTGCATTATTTGCATGAGACCGTAATCTTAGGACTATAAGGAAGCATTTTAGCCAAGAAAAAAAAAACGTAACCCTTTAATGCTTATGTGAGAAAATCTCATGACCCCGAATATTTAATCCGTGTTTTAACATCACTGGTTTATTATAAAGGTCTCCACTTCAGCTATTGATATTACCTCACAATGAGACTTTGTTAATCTTATTTATTTGGTAACACTTTTGAATTATTTTACGTTTCCCAACTTCTTTTGCCTTTTTTTTAACAAGAAAAAATTAATTTCAATATACTTCGTTTAAATTTATAATACAAATTTGGCGAATCTTTTACAAAAATCAGTTGGTAGTAGAGAAAACGTGGGCTAATGCCGTTAGTCTGTAAGCAGTCGCTGGTGACTAATTGATTATTTTCGGTGGTGAGATTGATTTTGAGACTATTCGGTATTCAGTAAGTCTCAAGTCTCTGGTCCCAAAATAAAATCACTAATTTGTCAGCTGCCTGAGCAGGTCACAAAACAAAGAAATCGAGAAAGGTATTGAAGAAAGTACTGGTAAAAATAGTGGTAGACATAAGTAAAAATAGTGGAAGAAATTAGTAAAAATAATGTTGAAATTAGTGGAAGGAAATAGTAAAAATAGTAGTAAAAATAGTGGTAGAAGTTATTAGTAACATTAATAGAAATAGTGGTAGATATTAGTAAAAAGAGTGGTAGAAATTAGTATAAATACTGGATGAACTTACTAAAAATAGGATAGGAAATTAGAAAAAAATAATGGTAGAAATTATTAGTAAAAATAGTGAAAGAAATTAGTAAAAATAGTAGTAAAAAATTAGTAAAAATATCGGTAGAAATTAGTAGTAACATTGATAGAAATAGTGGTAGAAATTATTTAAAGTTGGGGTAAAAAGTAGTGGTACCATTAGTAAAGATAGTGATAGAAATGAGTAAAAATAGTGGTAGAAATTATTAAAAATAGGAGTAGAAATTAATAAAAATAGTAGTAGAAATTTGTAAAACTTGTGTGTAGAGACATGTTGTAACATTAATAGAAATAGTGGTAGAAATTAATCAAAATAGTGGTAGAAATTAAGAGTAGTATAATTAAAAATAGTGGTAGTAATTAGTAGAGTAGAAATTATTTAAAGTTGGGGTAAAAAGTAGTGGTACCATTAGTAAAGATAGTGATAGAAATGAGTAAAAATAGTGGTAGAAATTATTAAAAATAGGAGTAGAAATTAATAAAAATAGTAGTAGAAATTTGTAAAACTTGTGTGTAGAGTCATGTTGTAACATTAATAGAAATAGTGGTAGAAATTAAGAGTAGTATAATGGTAGTAATTGGTAGAAATAATGGTAGCAATTAATGGTAGTATAAATAAAAAGATTGGTTGAAATTAGTAAAAATTGTGGTAGAAATTAGCAAACCTATTCTGATGCTACTTTCGCTATACGATTGTGACGCGATTTTCGTTACGCGATGTAAAAAATCATTGCCGCTAAAGAAGATTTACTTCAAGAACTGTTAATAATTGAATTTATGATTTCTAAACGCAAAACAGGTTAGTATAGTATTGTATTTGCTTTACGGCACTGATTTCGGGGCTGCACATGAAAAAAAAAAAAACTCACTGATCTTTATTAGCTTCAAGCACAACCATCAGCTACCAATCATCAGCTAATAACAGCTACACTTTGCAATCTCTTCAACAAGTACCTCATTGTGTGTGTGTGTGTGTGTATGTGTGTGTACCCGACTATCGACCAGCTGTGGCAACTTGCGGCATAAATTAACTAATGCCACTAACTGGCATCCATAGCTTGAATGGCAGTAGCACGCTTGCGCTAAAAGCTCATAAACACGTACTTGCTAATACGGGCCATACTTTGCTGGCGTGCAGCAATACAAATTACACCAACTCGTACAATTTCAATTTCAACTTCAACTCAATAAAGCATCATCTGTAAAGTGGCTACTGTACTAAATTGAACAGCAACATTTGGTTTGTTGTTTGTTGTTTTATTTTTTTTTTTTGGTTTGCGCAGAGTATGTGTTAATGATTTTTTCAAAGTGGGCAGCATATTGGCGGGCCAGTGAGTGAGCGTAATAAATGCGTTTACACTTTAATTTTCAATTTTCCAATTTCCTTTAAGTCTAAAACTTGTATTACTCCGCTTCTGCATTGAATGACGGTTGTTGTGGCGAGTCAAGCTAAATTTATTAACAACTGCTACAGCAACAACAACAGTCATTAAAATCAATAATTTCATTTGAGTGATTTTGTAATTAGTGTGTTTGTTTTTTTTTTTTTTATGGTAGATATTACAGAAATAATTGTCTCGTGATCGCCATATTTGCTCCATAAATCAATTTACACATTTCGGATGGTTGGTATGATGGTAAAGTTTCGTGTAATATAATATTACTGATATAACTAAGTGGTGAGCTAGTTTTTGAACATTTCTGATTAATTTTATAAGTAGATAAATAAATTAAAATATATGTGTTTACTTTATATATGTAAGCGCGATGTCAATTAGAAGTTGTTTTTCTCAAAGTGGTAAATCCTTGACCATTCTAGGATAGTTTTTATTTAGTGCAAACTTTGATAACTAAGCTCTTGAATCCCCGACATTTTTAACAGAGTTTTTGCTTATGAAATTATCAAAAAAAATTGGGGAAGTTTCCTCATAAGGTGGCAGTTTAAAAGAGGAAGTACAATAAGAGCCCGAAAAAGGGGAATAAAAACAGCTCCTTTCAAATAAGTGTAATATTTATTGAGAGTGATGTCTGTGGTTGAAAAAAAACATTTTTTTACAAAAGTGAAAAGCGAAAATTAATAATTTTTTCAAGGATCTTGTAAGTCATAAAGCTGACGTCGTAAATTACATAAGCTATGCCGCAAATGAATTACGTAAGCGATGGCAAAATCTCTTAAGAGGTTATAGTACCAATTAAGGAAGTAAGATGCCACACATTTTAGATAAAATCAACAAACCAAACATTATCTTACTCAAGAAAAACCCCTCTTCATAGATAGTTAAAAATATTTGCGATATTCGAAAATAAAATGGGGCTTAAAAAAATTAATCTGTATTAAACTGTATTTTATGTTCTTTAAAACGAATGTTAAATTAGACAGTTCTGTTTATAAGATTTTTTTTTCACGAACAAAATTTAAAAAAACGTGGTTTCGAGAAAATCCCATTTAAAGCATCTCTTCTACGATTTCAAGAATTAGCCGTTGAAGTTTTGATACGATATTATAAGGCGATATACCTGTCGATTAAAACAGTAGAAAAAATCGATTTTTTTTAATGTCAAAAGGTGGAAGTACCTCTTAAGTGAGGTTTGCCGAATTCTACTCCTATTACCATTATTCGCATTCACTGCTGAAATATTGAATATTATATTTAAGTTAGGGATTGACTCGAGTGTACCACTTTAAAATAGGAGCCTTATCGCTACATTAAATTTGATCTCTAAAAAGCTAAATCTGCATTTGGAAAAAATGGGATCAGTCATAGCTTTCGTGACAACCAGCAAGGAACTACTTGCTGAGCATTAGAGATATCAGCAGTATCCCAACACAGTTCGGGAAGCTGCGTTGTAACAGGTCTCAAGGTAGATATCCGTTTACTTTCGAACACAGGCGATCAATTACATTTCCGGTTGCCGTTATCGAGCAATCATCGGTATATCAGACTCTATAGTGACTCCCACTGGCGGTTGAGTGAGCTTGGAGATATAGAGGTTACACAGTAGGAAGGATAAGACGCCACCCAATGGTACTCCTTGTTTACCTCTCCATAACTTAGAAGTTGAGGTACCAAATAATACCGTTGATTGTCGACTCGAAGCGGTGAGTTCGCTAGTGCAGCTGAGAAATTTGGGCGGGTTTCCGGAATCCTCCCTGCTGGAATGAAGCGAGCTGCAGCAGTCAGGACTACCTTGCAGAACTTTTGCTAGGCCGTGCGAGCATCGATAGGTGTGGGAAGAGCTCTGAAGATATTCTCAGTGGACCCCTCAAACCCGACCCAATCAGCTTTTTTAAAGTTGACAAAGGTCCGATGGTCTGCGGATGCAAACTCAGCAGGCCGATCGATCGCGATGATTATGGCCAGATCGTCTGATGCGAGCTATAGCATAGGTCGCTACCCATAATCCTGGTGAGATCGTCGGAGTTCATCAATCAGAATGTCGTTTCGTCTATCTGTTCTGCCAATATTTCTCCTACGATCAGCTGACAAGCTTGAATGCCAGAGATCGTGGTGCGCATTGAAGTCATCTATCACCTTATTAGATATTTCGAGCTCGATATCGCCGGACTGCTATTCCCTGACTTTCTATGGTGGGGTCCGTACGGTTGATGTCTTCATCGATGAGATGGTACTGCACTGTGTGATGGGTAATGAACGCAACGCCACCACCATTACCTCGCTCGCGATCCATACGATACACATTGCATCGACTGGTTACGCCGACTCATGTAGCCGGTTATCTCCTCGAGCTTGCTCTGAAGTCTATTGCAGTTCAATTGTAGGAGTCTCATATGGCCCGGTAGAGTCATCGCAAAGAGAGGTGTGAGAAAACGGTGAGGATACCCACCTGTCACAGAGGTCGAATGCGGTCGAGAGTCTTAATCTCTGAGCAAACCTTAAAATGACTCCATCCGTCACACATATTGCACCTTCCGAGGTGGATTTTGGATGGAGGGGCGCTCCTGTACGTAAAACCGACTGCCTTGGGAATGTCATTGTTAATGTATTCATTTGTGGTGTCATTGTTTTAGCTAGCGACAAATTGTCACTGAAGGAAAATTTGGGCTTTTTCTTAGGACCAAAGCTTAATTTCCAATTGGGATGCTTTACGAGCTTTTCGGTTGGTAATGTCTTTAAGATAGCTCCTAAAGCATTCCAAAATTTGTGCCTTTGAGAATGGATATGCTAAATGGAAGTGAAATCGAATTATATTCAAAAAATGCTCGTATTTATGGTACGATTATTGTTACATCTTTTTCACATTCTTTCGATCGATAAGACATCGGCAATATACATGCATGTATATAAATCTATTTTCTGCTAATTTCAAAATCATGATAATTTTCGATAATTTGCTTAGTGCGATAACTTTCAGTTTGGCAAGTATGCTGCAAGTATTTTCCATACAAAGTGTGAAGATAATGGTGTTGCAATTTAAAAAAAAAACTTATTCAACTATATATTAATATTATTTTAAAAATGCTACACTGCCATTCATAGCTTTCGAATTTTTGTTTCCCAGAATTTGTGTGAACCATCTTCGCAAACCTAACTCATTAATTCTGACTATAATTATTTCATTACGTATTATTTCCGTTTCGGAATTTTTTCACCATTAATTTCCATAAAATCTTGGCATTTGGCAAAACTTGGCAAACGAGAGGCTGTTACCGGTATTGAATTTGCGATATGGCGAATTTTGTCGATGACAAGACGGTTGGCAAGGTGGCAAAAGTATCTGAAATATTTCAATAATGTCACAACAGAAACAACTACAGCAGCAACAGCACCACAGCAGGACCAAAGACATTGAATTCCTTTTAAACGTCGTGGTTAGCAGCTTGCAGCAAGTCAGCTAAGTATCTGACTACAGTCGAGTTAAGTAAGCAAAAAAAAAAAAGACAACAACAACAAGCAATACCTAATCATCATCATCATCGTCATCACCAGCGCAGCTTAACGCGCCCGGCTAACTGAAATGCAGAACCGTGAGAGACAAAGCGTGGATGCCGTCATTCGAATAATCAGCAGCAGCAGGAGCAGCAGCAGCAGCAGCAGTCGAAGCAACGGGTGGACGAATATTCGGCGTCACATAATCTCTGCCGCAGCGCGGTCGCGTTGCGCAGCTTCATTTAAATCGCATTTCTGGCATGGCAGCTAAGTAAAAATGCGTTCAGGCGACGTGTGTGGTCCATCGTCGTGGCTATCCATCCGTTCGTTCGTCCATCCCTCCGTCCATCTGTACATCCATGGTCATGGCCGTGTGAAGTGAGCAATGAGGCAAGTAAAAAGCAGAAGGCAACAAGCTCCTGCGGCCGCAATCGTAACAACAGCTTTAACGGCTGCCAGCAATAACAAAAACAACACAGAGGGCAGTTGCACTAAAAATACAAACACACATGCAGCAATGCATAGCAGCAATTGAATGATCGCTTGCGAAAAGCGTAAAAGCGCAACAAAAGCCTCCAATCAACATAACCATCTGCAACATAAATACCTGGTAGCAATAGCAACTAAAAAAAAACAACAACATGCTTAGCAGATAGCGGCAACAGCAGCAACAACAATAACAAACAAGCAGGATGAAAAGTCATAAGTAAAAGTGGAAGCAGGAGCTGAAATCGAAGCTGCAGCTGTGTAGGAACTGCAACTCCGGCGCGAGTTTTTCTTCCACTGCGCCTGCGCAGCAAGCGGGTGGTATTGGGCTGCTACTGGGCTGCATGCAGAGTTGCCAGAAAAATTCCAAAGCTATAGGTAGATTATTGGTAAAATAGAAGCTAAAACTTGATAGTTAAAAAATGATAATTGAGTTTAATTTTGAAGTTTATGTCTTTTATCAAACATTGTAAAATTTCCCAGCAGAAATTTTACATAACAAATTTATAAACCAAAAAAAAAACCCCCAAAGAAAATTAATGTAAGCTTTAAGAATGGCGGAATTATACAGGTGTCATTATTAGAACAGCTAATTTGTTTTGTTTTTCGCCGCGGTACACAACCGTCAAATGGGATTGTTTTCTGATTGGCTTAATTTTGCTTGGTAAAGTGTAAAACAATGCACACCTTATCTTCTTTTTACGCGATATTTTTGTATACGATTTTTTCATATAACGTTTTTTTGTTCAGTAATTTTCAATTATTTATGAATGTATACCATAATGTTTTTTTGGTCGTTCATTAAATAAATGCCTATGTACGCTGATGTGCATATTATAAGCAAAAAAATCAATGTTTATCAATTTATTATTAATAATTTTTTATAAAAGTGCAGCTCGTTCTGTAACACAAACACTTTTTACGAAATACCCAAAAATTTACTAATTCATTTTTCAACTTTCACAAAATTTCGCAATTTTGTAGCCAATTCAATTTCAATGAGCAAGTTTTAAGTGACGAAAAGCTCGCGTTGATTTTTCGATAATTTTTTTGCTGACAGTTTCGGACATTTTCTTCCACACAAAAGTAAATTTTATTGATACGTTGTATAGAGGCAATTTCCAACATCGCCAAAAAAATTTTATTATATTGAATTTTGCTGCTTATGATGAGCACAACTCTGTATGATTTGACTTATCTTAATTTATTTCAAATATGTATGTATTTATGGGCGATGGGCATAAACAGAGCCGCCGAAGGGAAATCCGGGCCCAGGGGTAAAAAGGTGGGGCCCCCTTTCTACATAAAACTTTCGAATACTTCATCACTTCCATCAACTATCTTTCTACTTACTACTTAAATGCTTTTAAAGAAAAAGTCAAATACGACGTTCTTTGCTCTCATCAGTTCATCATATCTGTATTGAATTTGGTTTATAGTTGATGTTGGGTGAAACAAATTTTATTTTTATACGATTTCGAAAATCAATAGAATGTATTAATCAGTTCATATATATAGACTTTTAGTCAGAAATAATCTAATTTAACTACTCACTTAATTTCTTGAAAAATACGGGCCCCTTCGAGGACTCCGGGCCCGTTGGGAATCAACCCTGACCTCCCAACCCCCAATAAAAATAAGAATTTAATTTTAATGATCTCACCCTTCTCGATTGCTCTGTGTTAACAAAAAAATATTTCCTTTTTTCCAATTGTTTGTTTAACTTATTTTATAAACACGAGTGCTCTGCGGTGTCCAGGGTATTATAACTTTTTTCGCCTAACGGTTGTTTGAAACAGCATAATGCAACCGAAATATACATATATACCAAAACTTTAAATGAACCATGTTTGTCTGCCCGTCCGTCTATGGATCATATAACTCAATTAAAGTAAAGTAAATTGATATATCTCAATGAAACTTCGTGCGCACATTACCCTAGACCAAAAGTTGGTTGGTATTGCAAATGGGTGAACTCGTATGATAACCACGCCCACATAATGGTATATTGCGAAAATGTATGCGATATTTTAGTAAACACTAAAGATAATGTGCTCAAATTTGATATACAGAATTGGACTGAAAAGGGAATAGACGGAATTAAAAAAATTTGCTAATAGACGTGGGACTCTCTACTTTAAAGCAACTGGCTATATATCAGAAACTAAGCTAACAAACTCCAGTAAATTTGGGGCGCACATAACATTTCAATGAGCAAAATTTTTTAAATAGCAAATAATCAAACAAAAACCACACGCCCATCTCTCATAAAAGGGTGATTTGCAAATATCAAAAATATCCGATTTTTAGTAACTATACTAGGTAATCTCAAATAAAATTTCATAGAAAAGATTGAGCTTGCGACTGAACTAAATGGAATCAAAAATTTCTTTGTCAAAATCTACCAAATTTCGTACACACAATACATTTCTAGCCAGAAAGCATATTTCGAAAATTATAAATAGAAATCAAACTAAACCCAGACTCACCTCTCATTTAAAACAAATGAAAATATTCAATATCTTACTAAATGATTTCGCGTATTCTTTCAAATTTGATATTAATAAAAAGTTGACTATATATTCTGATAGCCAGGCGGCAATTTGAACTCTAGGTTCGGTAACAGTGTCATCGAAAATGGTTATGGATTATCTGGCTTCTCTTTCGAGAGCCTCGGAGTACTTCATCGTCAAAATGATCTGAGTACCCGAGCACTGTGATAACTGAGGGGATGGTTAAGTGGATGAGCTTGGCAGTTATCGGCTGCTTCTGAACAAATGGGCTTGCGATCAGCTTGGTAAGCGCTGCGCTGCTACTAAAGGGTGTTTTTTTTAGACATGTGGTTTTCAAGAAGAAATAAAACGCATATAATTTAATGTTATGGTCAAAAATTTAGCTTTATTACAAAGACCAGATTTTGTGATTATGTTTTAAAAATCAATTCGTGCAAATGACCGCCGCGACTGGCTCGAGTAAATTCCAGCCGAGAGGCACAATTTTCGATCACTTTTTAAAGCGATTGGAGCCGTATGTCAGCAATTACGCGCCGAATATTCTATTCAAAGGCGCCAATCGTCTCGGGCTTATCTGCGGCAACTTCACATAACCCCAAAAAAACTAGAATCCAGCGATATTAAATCGCACGATCTTGGAGGTTGACCCGCAGGCCCACGAAGCGAGATAATGGGCTCACTGTTTCGTTGGATGTATGGCATGTAGCGCAGTCTTGCCCCATTGGAACAAGAGGACGTCTATATTTTCAGTTGCGAAAAAGTCATTAATTATGGCTCTATAGCGTTCCCCGTAGAGCCCATAGAGTAGACCAAACAATGCCCTTTTGAGGATGTAACGGCGTCACAACAATGGCTTGTGCATTATCAGCACTCCAAATGCGACAATTTTGTTTATTAACATACCCATTCTACCAAAAATTGAGCTTCATCGCTGAACAAAATTTTCTTGTGAAAATCGAGATCGGTGGCCATCTCGCTTAGGGTTCATTTAGATACCAAATGTGCAATGCGATTGATATTCGTTCGGCTTCATTTCGTGCAAATGGCATACCAAACTGAGTAGAAATCAAGTAACAGCCGTCAAGAAGACCGACTCCAAAGAAAATATTACCTTACTGAAAACGACACATCTACAAAAGACATACCCTTTCTAAAGTGTATGGTCGCATAGTTCTTTTAACAAAAAATTAGTCAGCGGAGGTCCAAGTCACAACTGTCATTCAATTGTGCGATGTACCTTAATATCAGCATAAAAAGAATAAGGAGGTGGAATAATCTCAACACTTTCTCCTCAGTTATCTTGGATTCGCGAGACCAAGGCTGAGGTATCTGGGATCGCACTGTATTCACTCTCCGGCGGACATAGTGGGAGTGGAGATTTTTGAATGAGCTGTGCTATCACACAATTGGTCCAAGGGGATTTTGGTGAGTTCTACAGAGCAGCCACTTTTCGTGTAGCTTAAGAAGGAGAATAGCAAACAATGAACTCAGTTTAATTTTATAGCTAGAAAATTACAACTGGACTTAAATAAAGTTAGAAAAAATGCTAATAGCTCAAACATAATTTCACATAGTTGAACAGAAAGAAATAAAAGCAAGATCTAGTTAAAAAAAAAAGTGGCAACACTGGCTGCATGCGAAATGGCTAGTTATGTTATGTGATTTTTTACTTACGGCTCAACGCGTTGTTGTTTGTGCCTATTTATTGTAATAAGGAATTTTTGTTTTTTTGTTTGCCTTTTCCTCCAGCTATACAGATTGTATTATGTGTATTGTATATTATTGTTTGTCGTCAATACATCATTATTACGATTACTTTTATTAATGCCACATTTGCTGACTGTGTACTTGTACTCGCAGTGTGTGTGTTGTTGTTGTTGCATGCTACATTCGCGCTGTTTCTTTGTAACTTTGTATTTATTTTGTTGCCTAGCAATCCTTTTGCCAATTTTCTTCTTTTTATTTGCAGTTGTTGTTGTTGTTGCTGTAGCCTATGTACTGGCATTTTGCGCATATAAATCACGCCGATCATTTGCTGTTTTTATGTTGCATTGTCTGTGAAAATTGCTCACAAGGCCAATACTGCTGTTGCTTGTGACATGGACGGGAGGCAGTGTGAGGAATAAATATGCTGCACATTCAGTTTGCACAAAATACACAGATACGCCTTTATACTCGTAAATGATTGCATATGTTATGTGCTTAGTAAAATTTTTCGCGTTCTAATTTAGCTGGGTACGAATTTAAAGCAAGTTGCAATAAAATTTAATTTACTCTCCTTGATTGGCATCTCAAAAATTTCCACTGAGCGTAATAATTTAGTGTTTGACGCTGTGTTTTGTTTCTTCTTTTTTAGTACAGTTCTAGGTATTTCAATTCCCTTTTTCCCATTTCGGTGCAGAATTCTAACTAAGTGCTCCCTTAGTGTCACGACGGAAACTGTAATGGTGCTGCGAAGAAATTCGCGAGCTTTCCTAATTAGTCCATCCTTTTCCCACCAAATTGCTTATGTTATTTAACTTTGAAGTGTTTACTTTTAAATATTTTAAATCACTTGAGTATACTGAGGATGGGCAAATAAAAAAAGTTCTCGATAAATATCGTATCGATAAAAAAAGTTATCGATAAATATCGTATCGATTAAAACAATATCGGCATATGTAAAGTAAAACATATCGATATTTCGGTAATTCGATATTTTTTATCTCAATACCCAAGTAGCTAAAGTATTATATATGTACACACGTAGAAATATTTGATAGGAAAAAAAATGTTTCAAAAGTTCTATACATAAAAATAGTTTTGTTTAAGTAAATTTTTTCGATCTTGCAAAACAGTGTAAGCTTAAAGTTCTGATTAAAAATATTCAAGAATTGGTTCAATGGAATTTTAAGTGATATTTTTGGAAACAACTTTTTTTATTTATAACAATCAACAAGCAGCGTCTTTCAGGCTGAGGTCTCAGCTATCATGGAAGCGGTAGAGAAGATAGGGGCCGGGATTATAGGAAGGGATATCTTCATTTTTAGTGACAGCCAGGCTGCAATCAGAGCTCTGAGCTCTTCCACGTTTAACTCGAACATCGCGCCAGTCTGTCGCCGATCTCTACAGGAGATGGCTAAGCAGAACAGACTGTACCTCATTTGGGTCCCTGGTCACCGGGACATAGAGGGAAACTGCATGGCAGACGAACTTGCCAGACAAGGTACGTCTAAGCAGATTCTTCAAGATAAAGAACGTATTGGTATGCCGTTTGCCACTTGCAAACTGCTACTCAGAGATTGTACATATAAACAAGCTGACAACAGATGGACACAAAATACGACCTGTCGAACCTCAAGGCAGACGTGGCCCAAAATGGGATCGGAAACGGTCGCACAGCGTTCTCTCTCTAAGAAGGGAAAACATTTCCAACGTGATCGGGGCTCTAACAGGGCACTGTCTGATAGGAAAACATGCTGAAAGGTTAGGAGTACCCCTCCAAAGATGCTGTAGGAGCTGCAAGAATGACGAGGAGGAGGAAACGATCTTTCGTTAACTGTGCAAGTGTCCTGCACTGTGTAAAAGCAGAATGCGATATCTGGGATCACCGTTTTTGGATGACCTTAGTGAGGTTTCAAGCACCGAGGTAAATTGCCTGTTGAGGTTCATTAGTGAGGCAAAATGGTTTGGTGAGGTGTAATTCTTCTTCTTGGATGGTACAAAATTTTTTTTCGTGGTAACACAATGGACCTCCAAATACTGGCCTAAGTGAGCCGCTGCAGGCGGCTGCCCCTCCAACCTAACCTAACCTATGAATGAATTTTATAACTTCGCTTGTAAAATGGTACGGATTTTTTTATGTATGAAGAGTGATCACTCTGTCGTTTGCCGCACATGTTTCATTAAAAAAAAAATATATATATATATATATATATATAATCGGTGCAGCACTTTGAGAGCCAAAATAGCACTTATTTAAGTGGAGCCAAATGATTTTAAGCAATGGGTACTCATCACAATTTTAATCAAGCTACTTTAAAACAATGTTCCAACTTCAGAGTGTATCTAGCAATCTAGTGGATATTTAATGAAAACTCTTCAAATTCAATAAAATCCATTTCGAGAGAACATCCAATAGAAGTCGTACGTGACGCGAAAAGATCCGACAGCATCTTGAAAAATTTTGGCAAGAACCAAAAAATGCATGATCGGACCCGCTAGATGTCGCATCGGAAATATTTAAATCCAATAAAAAACTAAAAACCACTAAATATTGATGAAATCTTATCGAAAAAGCTGAAGGGTCAAAAATAAGAGGCTCCCGTACTTTTATAAAATAATAAAAGTGTTTAAAAAAAAGTTATTTTCGGACTTTTATTTTTTTTATTTTTTTATTTTATTTATATTTTTCAGTCCGACCTAAAAGTCATTTCCTAATAACAAAAATCCAAATTAAACAAATTTTGTGTCCAATGAAAGTGTATTGAAATATCTAAACGAGAAATGTCACCTATGGAAAAATATTTCACTTGAAAATATTATTTTATTTTACCATGGAACAAAGCTTGAAGAGTGAGCAACAAAATTCAATATAATAGGTGCATTTGACTATTTATGTTTATTGATTTATTTTTAATAATTTTTGTTAAACTGTAACAAATTGTGTAACATAATCTATATATGTAAGTATGATTAAAAGTTTCAAACTTTTTACAAAATTCAAGAAATTCATCAAATTAAAAAAAAAAAAAAATCCATAAAATGTTTACACTTTTTAATAAGAAATTGTAAAAGCGCTTAGAGTATGCAGTTTTGTAACCCATTGAATTTTAGTAGAATAAATTCAAAGTTTCAAAATTCAGGTTGTTTTTTTAACAATGTTGGCATATTTTAGATAAACGGTTTGTTTATTATCCGGAAATACTTTTATTACTGCACTCAAAAATATAAGTCCGGATTTTTCAATTCTTATTGGACTTTTTCCCAAAAAGGTTGAAGAAAAACAATACAGCATTCTTGTCAGGAGGTTTTGAAAACATTGATAACATTCTACCACAACCAAGTTCTGCTCCGGACTTTTATTAGATCCAAAAAAATTCGGATATTTTTGGTCCCTGAGAAATAACGATCAGACTTTGTGGAGCAACTGAAAATCACAAAATATGGATCAAATTTAAATAGAAAATTTTAAATATAAGGTCAGATTGCATAGCTTTGTTTCGAGGGAATTTTTTCCAATGATTTTTTTTACCAAAGAAATCAGAATAAGGATTATTTTCGATCTTATTGTCGGATTACCAGACGAATTTGGCCAAAGGTTGACGTAAAGCGATCTAAAGCATTCCTAAGACTCGAAATCAACTGCTAAATTGGTATTTTCAAAACTTTTTTTCCGACCTGAGCTGGTCAAGCATTCCCGATCTTCTGTGCTACGTACGACGCACACGGTGGTTCACCTTATAAAGGAAGGAAGAAGAAAACGTAAAGGCCTCCGCCAGCTGTACCACAATGGGCTTTGTCAGCCTTCGGTCCCCAAAACAAATTCAAGCCAAATTCACCAATAATCGATACATTAATACTTAAATGAATAGCAGCAAGTAAACAAAAAAATACAAAAAAGAAAATGGAGCAAATAAACCGAGAAAAAAAATAGAAATTTTAAAATACGAAAATCTTCCCAAACCCCCACACATATTGTGTATGCCTCCCCAGGTAACTTGATAATTTCTTATGTGATATATGTCTGATAGCCACTGACCACAACAAAACGATAAGCAAATTAAATTAATGTTAATTTACCACAAAATCACAACAACACCAACAAATCATTGCCGTAAATAACAAACTTAATAAAAGTGACAAGAAGAAACAATGAAAGCATAGATGTGCATTCTCCATATCTAAATATGCATGTGTGAATGTATGTCTGTCTACATGTCTGTACGTACGTATGTAAAAAGGTAGAGCAATTGCATGTAATAGGAGAAAGTGAAAATCCTATGAAAAATGACACCAAACAAAGGCAAACAATACTGGCTCATGGCGATTTAGATAACAACAGGTTGGGCAAAAGAGATCGAATGGCATTATCTCACTTTTACCACACACGCACACACACACACACACATACATATGTACGTTGACAAAGGGATTTTAATTCTAATGGAAGTTCATAAAAAGGTTTGTGGCAATAAAATCTAGAAAATATGTCAAAATACCAACGATAAGCCCTGCTGAAGTGGCATAATGACATAGTGCAACTATGGGAGCACTTAATCACTAGGCGGTGGCGACGAGCAGTCGAACTGGTAGGAAAAATTTCAGCTACTAATTGAAAATAATAAACACGGAAATTATGGGAAAACTTCAGAGCAGGGAATTGTTCAATAAATTCTAAAAAAGAAAAATTGTTTCTATATTGGTAATGGTCAACTATTACTTTGTTCTGTTTTCTCATGTTGTTTTTTATGTTTAATAAAAACGTTTTAAAATTATCTAAATATTACAAAATATACACTCAGAAATAACATTCCTTGGCGATAGGAAAAAATAACTTATTGTAAGGGAAAATTTCCTTGAAATGGCTCCAAAAACAGGCTGCTTTAAAATGAGTAACCCATTTTCTTAATTTGAAGCACTTTCTACTAAGCTTTTAGGAAAAATTAATTTGTCGGGAGAATTTTTTTTAATAATGTTGAGGAAATTGACAGTTTTTTCTCCTTGTCTAAAGAAATGAAAATTACAATTTTTATTTTATTTATATTTTTATAATTTAAATTTAAATAATTTTTTTATTTAATTAAAATATGACTAATATTAAGTAAATTTACTTCCTCAAATTAATGGCACAGTACTTTCAGCATAATCCTGAACTAAGTGAAAAGTTCTCATTTCTCTATTAAGTAAAAAAAAAATAACTCTAAAATAAAGAAATTGATTTCTTATTTTAAAGAAATACTTTTTTCTGAGTGTGTACTTAACCTGAAACAGATGCATACAGTGACTCAAAGCACTGATCACATTGTGATTGACTTTTTTACAATATTAACAATGTGTTTTACGCGTTAAGTCGTTTTGGTTAATTTTTTAAAAAACTTTAGTTCTTTCTATAACAAAAAAACGTGCGAATTCAAATTTCAAATTTTGTATAAAATTTATAAAAAAAATCAGAAAATGTGCATACTGTTTAAGAGGTTTCATTCAATTTTTTAGAAAACTTATGGGTATGCAGTTTTGAATCCAATTTAATTTTCGCGTAAGAATATGCGAGTTTGAAGTGGCTAAAAATTTCGCTTATTTTTTCACACATTTTTAGATTTTTTCCTTACAAACGTTTTTCCATATAAGGGAGTTATTTTCCATAAATTACTATTAATTGTTGTTATTTTTCTTTGTATATCTTCTGCTGTATAAACTAGTTGCCTTAAATGGAACAAAGCTTTCAAAATCAAAATTTCAAAATTTTTTCGAAAATCAATCCGTAGCTTTGCTTTAGCTAAGCAAATAGAGCTAAAGAAAACTGCATACGCAAACGTTTTCAAAAAGTTCGGATTAAAAAGGTATTAAAACTTGATGGAAATTCGTAACATTTTTATACATTTTGTACAAAGTTTGAAATCTTTATTTAAATGTTTTTTGTTTTACAGTTGTTTGAACCACCAGAGGTCTTAGCCATGCCAAATTTTTAGTGAACATTTGTGATTCTGAATTGAACCAAGTATTGTGTAATTTAAATCGTAAAACGTTGTCGCACAGACGCATGGTGGTGAACGAGTGAAAATAAGTAAATTTTTTATTTGCCCTCAGATATTCTATGTGAATTATTACATGTACACATATACCTCTTGTACTGAGGGACTGAATACATAGGCACTGCCGTAACTATTTTTTAAAAAGTATTAGCCTAAAAACGATGATAAGACTGTAGTTGTTGTTTTGCAAAATTGTACATAGGGACTTTCTCTTTTGAAAAAACATATGTAAGTTTTATTGTTTTGAATACTACAATATGTTTTTAATAATTCTATACTTTCATTTTAAGTTTATTGAAATCTTTTCAATAAACAGTAACTTTTTTGATAAACAGAAACCTAGTTAACAGGAAACGAAAATAATCGCTATTTTAATTTTTTCGGATAAAAAAATCATTCAGAAAAATTCGTTCAAAACAAACCACGAATATATTGATGTTATCCTTGTACCATATGCTATGCAGATGTGACCTTATTTTTATTTAGAAGATTTTTTTTTTTTAAATCATTGCATAATCGGTATTTTGTGATTTCTACTTTTTCCATCACATATGATCGATATTTTGCGATTTTTTTTCGATCATAAAATGCAAAACGTATTATTAGTCTTTTTGATATTAATGGCATCGCCCAGGTATTTTTTTTTGCATTTATTATAAACAAAGAGTTTAAATCCAAGAATAACTGTTCGTTTTAATCGGAAACAATTACAAAATATCGATCAAATAAGATCGATGAAATTTTAAATCCAGGATTAGTTTTGATCGAAAAATTAAAAATCATATAACATCGAAAAAAAACCAAATAACGATTAAATCATGATTTATTTAATAAAAATTATAACCCTTACCGCTTCTGCTATTTAGAAATTACAGAACTAATATCGAGATCTAGCCGTGAAAAAATGTAAAATACATTTTTTCATAATTTCCTTTTTAGAAATGTGCCTAGAGTATAACAAAAAAAAAAATACATTAATTTCAAAGTAGTACTATAAATTTAAGATTTATATAGATAAAAAAACCGAACACGCCCATTTTTAAAGTGTACCTAGTTCTCCTATCTGTAAGAAGACCCATTATTCAAAATTAATCCAAATTTTGAGACAGGAAAGTCTGTCATCTACTTTTTCTATTTTATCTTTGTACGGAAAGTTGGCGCCACTCTAAAGAAATCACTGGGCGTGATTGAAAAATTTTCACAATATCAACGCAAAATTGGCCTATGCTAAATTTTAACTTGATCTTGAATTTTAAATCCAAACTTGATTCCATTCTGCTTAGCTATTTCAACTTCAAAATCACAAATTTTCAAGAAAAAAATGACATAGACAGGGAAAAAGTATTTTGTGTTCAGTTCGTTTTAAAAAGTATCATTAAAAAAATATATATATATTAATTATTTCATATTTTTGGCGGTTTTGCATGCGTGAATTTATTCAAGAATTTCATTAAAATTAAATGACCATATAATTTTACCCCTTGCATTTCAGGACCACCCTAATATACATAAATATATAGTATGTATAGTAGGGTGGGTCATATTTAATGGCCCTAAAAAAATTTCAAACCATCATCGCGATTCTAGTACTATGGATCGTACCAAGTATTTTTGCCGAAGGAACCATGCCCCTAAATGAATTTCGAGTCCGCGAATTTTTTTTGCCAGTTATTTTCAAAAGTACAAAAACTCGATCAATTTAATGCATTTCAATTGCAAAAAAATTTCATTATTTAAAATAATTAAAGTGTTTTCAATAATTTCAATAGTCGACTTGTTATCATACTCCTGCAAGGACGGTATCCGACAAAGATAACAAGGTTTTGCGAGCATTCGAGAGAACTATTCTACATAGGATCTATGACCATGCCCGCTAGGGCGATAGTTATGGGATATCGGTATGGGATAACGAACTGTACGTACTCTACAATGGCACGGATTTTTTCAAACGTATGAAAATTCAACGGACGCAAGAGAAGAACCAAGTGCAAATAGACCTAACTACACTGGATGTGAATAATAAAAGCAACTTCGTAAATTAAAGCGTCGATATGCGAAGGTTTTTGGTTTCGGCTTAGGCCGACAGAAGAAGAACATAAGATGCGAAAGTTGAAAAATTAAGGATTCACTAAAAATTAGTTTCGAATTTTCGTCAGTAATAATATTGGTGATCAATAAGCAGTTTTTGATTTCCAGTAATGATTTCGATACCTTCTGCTAAGTATGTATTTTGATCCGAGATCTTTTGTATGGGATTTAGAAGTTTTGATGCCTTTCGAAGTGAATTAGTGATCAAAATAGCAACTATTTTGTGGTTATTTAGTTTAGTGAGTCTATACCACAGACTGGCTGACCGGAGTGTTGAGTGAGCTATGAAAGCGTTAGATGCGAATAATGTCTGTTACGAGGGCAATTTGAAAAGTCCGTAAAAAAATAAAGAAAAAATTACATTTTATTTTTCAACGTAGTTTCCTTTTACCTCGATACACTTATGTAGCTCAACTTTGATGCCTTCCAAAAAGTAGCCTGCGTCAAAGTTTCGAAAATAGGTCTCAGTTTCCAATTGATCTTCCTAATTCGATAAAAATATCTTACCACCGAGCCATTTCTTCAAGTTTGGAAATAGATAATAGTCGCAAGAAGCTAAGCCTGGAGTATACGGAGGATGAGGAAGCAATTCGTGGCCTAAATCATTCAGTTTCCCCATTGTTTTCATTGAAGTGTGAGCCGGTGCTGGTGCCGGGTGCCGGGCGTTGCATACACGTTATGTTGATATCTTCACCATCCCAGCTATCTCGCTCACTTTCATTCTGCAATCGTTCAAAACGATATCGTGGATTTTTTCTATCGTTTCTTCAGTGAGAGCATATTTTGGCCTTCCAGAATGTTCAGCATCATCGGTGTGCGTACGACCACAACGGAAATCTGCGATCCACCTGTAAATCATTCTAATTGATGGCGAAGAGTCCAGGAAATGTTTATCAAACATTGCTTTTATTTCTGCAGGCGTTTTCTTGCGTAAAAAATACTATTTGATGACAATACGAAATTCCCTTTTTTGCATTTTTCATTATTGGGCTTTCCACCCTCTCTCCTCCGCTGGATTTCTTCTTATCTACATGATAGATATCAAATCGTTATATTCAAAAGTGCTTTTTCCAATGTCATTAATGTTACTTCGGGAGTTCCCCAAGGCAGCCATCTAGGCCCGATTCTGTTTTTGTTATTCATAAATGATATTACTACTGCAATAAGATATTCGAATATACTAATGTATGCCGATGATGTAAAACTTTTTAAATCATACGCTTCGATTGAAGAAAGAAATTTATTACAAATAGATATTAACAGCTTAGTTGATTGGTGCAACATAAATTATATGCCACTTAACCTTAAAAAATGTAAATTTATGAGTTTTTCACGAAGAACTATTCAGCCAGCTTTTTACATAATAAATAACTATACTCTGGATCAAGTGTTTGACTTTGTTGACTTGGGAGTTACAATGGATTCCAAACTTAATTTTAATAGTCATGTTAATGCTGTAGCTAATAAGGCTAGAGGGATGTTTGCCTTTATAAAACGATGGTCAAAAGAATTCAAGGACCCATATGTAACAAAGGCTCTTTTTACAACTTTAGTAAGACCTATGCTAGAATACGGTTCGATAGTTTGGAACCCACGTTATCAAGTTCACATTGATCGGCTGGAATCAATTCAAAAACAGTTCTTACTTTTTGCCCTAAGAGACTTTAGATGGGATTCTCGGCTTAATCTTCCTCATTACACTGATCGTTTGAAGCTAATAAATCTTCCTGCTCTTTCCAGCCGTAGAGAAATGCTAGGCATAATATTCATTACTAAACTACTCACAGGGTCTATCGCAAGCACATTTCTTATTGCCGAAGTTAAACTTAATGTTCCTTCTCGGATTTCAAGACACTTTAAACCTCTTTATTAAAAACAGTGTAAAACCAATTATGAATTAAATGAACCTTTCCGATGTTTATGTCAAGATTTCAACTGTCTTTCCAGCACTTTTGATATTTCGGACTCACTTTTCACCATAAAAAGACCTGTACTGTCCTTTCTCAATAAATGATTAACGGCGGTATAATATATATTTGATTCAGCTGATGAAGTTTTTTTTTTTTCTGTAGCTGAGCAGTTTTGGATCTCGACGCTTAACAAACTTTTTTATTTTAACAACTGGGCACAAAAAATAATTATAAAAAAAAAAAAAAAAAGATTCGTACGTCATGCGGACTGTGCCCCTCGTGTCGGTTGGGCGGGAAAGAGGGTAACCGTTGGGCTTATTATTACTAGTATTATATTATTAAATAGTCATAAATAAGTCATAAAAACCGTTAACTAGATTTTAGGACAGAGTTGTTAATATTGTATTAAAATGCTATAGACTCACATTCCCCGAACTATCCATTCAAGCCTCACACAATTTCCTACTGGCCTTCTTTACCTCAGTCTGTCTACCTGACTAAAAAAAACCCGCCTGGCAGCCCCGAGTATTACTTACAGCGCGCTTTTATACCTTTTTCGGTTAACACTTTGTACACCTTGCGGTCTTGTTAAATGTGACACTAATGTCCTGTCGCGCTACGTGTGGCAGCACTACGATGTATGCCACAAATGAACGTCGACGCTTTGGCGGTATTTTCTAATAATCCGGTAAGCAAGTGATCATAGTGGCTTGATATTTTTCTATGCGTGTTTTTTGTTGTTTTGAGCTCCGCTATTCGTTTTCGAGCCCATGACTGCCTACATGGGAGTATTTACCTACTTTTTGTTTTTTTGTCATTGTTGCAACAGTGGATGCAACCTCAGCAGCGGTTGAATGGCTGCATATCTCTAGACTTTCATAATTTATGTGCGGTAGTTGGGAGTTTGATTTGAGTACGATTTGTGTGCGTGTGTGTGGTTATTGTGGTGGTGTATTGTATTTTTATTGATTTTTTTCTTTTAGCTTCATAAGGAGTTAAATGCATTTTGTTGTAATGTCTTAGACAGCTAAGTGCCACTAAATGGGCATTTGTGGTGTGAATAAATGACAATTTGCGGTTAGGGTTATTTGTTATTATTTGGGATACGATGTGGCAAAGATTAAGCTCAACAAAATTGAAAACATCAATTGTTCATTGTTCTTTCCTTTAATTGACGTTGTGGTAAGTTTACAGCCGAAGGAACATTTTAAGAGTATCTCTGAATAAAATTAAAAATTAATTTATTATTCTCAAAGGTGGTATAAAAAAATGATACTTCAAAAAGACCAAGCAGCCGGGCTAGGCTCCCTGTTGTTGTTGTTGTTGTAGCGTCTAGTCGCGCCCCGTAAAGAGCGGATTCACCCATGGTCGTTGTCGTCGAACTCATCTAGGGGGAGGCCCAGGAAACGTGCAGTTTCGACAGCGTTGGACCAGAGGCAGAGGGGGGGGTTAGATGAGTGGGTTTGAGAGGGCATGTGAAAAGGTGGTTGGTGTCGTGCGGAGAATCTCCACATGCCGGGCATGTGTTGGGTATGTCGGGGTTGATTCTGGATAGGTAGGAGTAGGCTAGGCTCCCTCAAAATGTCTGATGGATCTTATATTACGAAACCTACAAAACTCTCCTGGAAAGCCACTCTCCTGGTAGCAGACTAATTTCTGGCGTAGACAGAGATATGGGGGCAGCTAACGCGGCGGGAGGGTCCACTAGGTTAAGCTGAAATGTTGCATGAGAGCTGGTGTTTGAGGAATCAGTGATGCTCTCTATATCCTCTTTCGATAACTTTAAGTCGCCAGGCCCTGATGGCGCGTACCCGAAACTGTCAAAGTGTGGACGAGGACAAGCATTAGAGTTTTGATAAGAATCTTTAGAGCTTGTCTGGCCTTTGGTCATATTCCCATGCTTTGGAGAAAAGTTAGGTTAGTCTTCATTCCAAAACTGGGAATAGATGATTATGCATGCCCCACTTAACGGTCATCCATGTGCGTACCCGAGTGAAAAATCCTGTAAAGCAACTATACACGACCTTGTATCAAAGATCGTAATGGGGCTGCAACCAGGTTTAGTGCGCAATGTTTTGAGTTTTCTCATCGGCCAGAAGCCATGGGGGGGAATAACCAACAATAAGGTGAACTTACGCCATTTTATCTAGAAGACTGCTGAGAGTGGGGGAGAAAGATGATCCATAAGACCATCCGAGGACGTGAAAAATTTGGGTTTAACCCTTGATAGAAAAATTACTCAGAAGGTAAATCGAACATTGAAAGCTTTTGGGCAGAGTGGGAGAACGCTTGGTAAGACTTGCGGTCTGAGACCAGCAGTGGTACTCTCAGTATGCATAGCTCTAATCAGACTAATCGTCACATATTCTCCTGTTGATTGGCGGTCTGTAATCACGGCTAAATCCGCGATTTATGTGTTAAACCTACTGCAGATGTGGGTGCGTGTGTATAAGCAATACGGGCGCCAAAAGCACGACATAAGGAGGGGGCCTGAATGCCTTATTGGACTTGCTACCCGTAGACTATGTGTCGACTACATTATTTTGGACTGTGGCACGAGGATACGAACTCCGGACACAGAAAGTTGTTTGCAATGTGGTAGTAGCCCTTTGTTTTGGCCCCAAATGGCAAACTGATACTGAGAGTATCTTTTGGTAGAAAGTATATCGCAAGCTTTCCAACAAAAGAACAATGGACAGAGCGCTGTACTCTCTTGGCAGGCTCGGTGAACTCTCTTTACACTAACGGCCCAAACACAGAAAATAAAATTGGTTGGCATCCCGACGGCGATTTTAGATGTATTTTATGTCAACGGCAATGGTTTAAGAATCGGAGACATTTGTTCCATATAAGGTAACGACTAGATAATTAGCGAAATGTGGATTTAAAACCAATTCAGGGTCACCAGTGACAGCCAAGCTCCACTAAAGGCCTTGTAAACTCTTTGTACAGCTTCAGAAAATTTCCAAGAAACTAAATTGAGGCTGAACTCTGTTGGAAAATAAAATCTCCTTGAACTCATGTGGGTGCCGGGACACTGCGATATTTATATCATCAAGCAAAGCAGGGGCGGTTAGCTATGTTGGACAACTGCAAAATAACCAAGATCGTACAGAGTAGGATATTTGGGTCAGATACATATATTGAAAATGAAAAACGATCAATCTCTATTCTTCCTATCCAAAAAGCTTTGCAGTTTCATCAACTCGTCTGATTGTATTACTGAGATGAAAAGAAGTTCCATCCACACCATTTTCCCTAACTCTCATTCCCTTTATCAAGTTCAGTGATCGTTATATGAATGGTGGGAGAGTCCAAAAAAATTACCCACACTTTACCTTCTCTACCCCAATAGTGTGTGTAAAATTTGAGCAATGTATCTTTAAGGTTATTGAAATATCGCATTCTTTTGATTTCCCCAAAAAATCGTTATATGGGCGACATTATTATCCGATTTCGCCCTTTGAAAAACGGACCTGAGATATCTCAATATTTGATGCAGGGACGGACGGCCATACAGGCATGGCTTTATAGATTTAGCTTTTTTATCTGTCTCGGGTGCTTTATGCTGTAGGTTCATACTGTCTTTTCTACATTCTCAAACCAAAATACAAACTGCAAGCTAAAACCCCCTTAAGCCAATTAAGTAAAATTTTTGCAGATGCAACAGAAAAAACACACACTCAGTATATATAATAAATTAACTTATAAATTTTTACAACGTCACGCCTCAATCGCTAACACTTAACGAGTGGATTGTTGTTGTTGTTTTTGTTGGTCACATTTGCAACATTAAGTGCAGTGAATGTAACATGCAACACGTTGCAACACTCAGTGCACTACCAACAGGACAGCATCAACAGCAACAGTAATAGTTACAACAACAAAGCAAAATGAAAGAAATCGCTTAATTCATTTGCATTAATTGCAAATGTCCAGCATTAGTTTAATTGCCTGAAATTGCAACAAACAAAACTGCATAAAACTGAAAACAAGCAAAACAAACCGATATGCCAAAATGCAGAGACTAATACATACGGAGCATATGTACACTGAGAAAAAAACACATTTGAAACAAATACTTGTGGATCGTCTAAAATTGTAATGAAAAATTACTTGCCACAACAGTAAAATCAAGAACAGGAGCATTAATGGGGAAATCTGTTAATGGAGAATATATTGGATAATTTTTAATGAATCCTATCAAATGTATTTTGTTTAAATTTTAGTATGAACTGTCATCTTGCTATGGAAGTGACAGAATATTGCCAAATACTGTAACGGCTTGGATATCTTCAGCGTCGTTGTCTTTACAGCAATTCTTCCGAAAACTGTAACTGGACAACATATTCAACCTTATTCTGAGCTTCATTTTCGCCCGAATTATTTCACTTCTCACTTTACCCTCATTATAAATTTAGCACTTAACTTTTTCGCTTTCGAACATACTTTTCGCATATCGGCAAATACTAATTTCGGGCACGGAGAGTAGCCATTTTCACTGGATTTTTTTACTTTAATTTGAGGGGCGAACATACAGATTTAAAATGCAAGTTATGGTTTTTAATATTACTTTTATTCTAAGAGCAAATCCAGAGTGATATCCTTATAAGTGGAATGCAGTAAAATGGCGAGGTGATTTGTCAGGGAGAGTAGAAAGAATGTGACGGAATTTTGGAACCAGCGGCCATTGGAGCTAAACCAACGGGAAATCAACTTCAAAGTATTTACTAACAAGATTTTGATAGGTACCCTCTGCAAACAACGCAAGGAAGCGGCAAGTTTAACGTTAGAAGAAACACAAAATTTCTGTCTTGAGTTTGTCAATGCATTGGTTATTACGTTTGACAAATATGCAAACGCTTTTGTGTTTAGTCTATAATATCGTAAAAACTCAAATAAATTTCATTACACTTACAAAGCTTCTGGTAGCTCCAAGGGATTGAAACCGTCTCTCAAGTATCCTTTAGTTACCCATTGATCTGCATTGTCCTTTTTCTCACACACAGGTCTCATTGCAATAGAAATATTTAAAATGTTGTTTTTCTCTTTTCTCAATTTTACATTTTGTAAACAAAACACAGAGTTGTAATTTGCATGTTCGAATTTTACCATCTATTTCGAAGTGGAATTTATTTCGGGGCGAAACTCATAATAAGCGGACGGAGCTCAGAATAAAGTTGACTCTCTCGAAGTATAAGCTCGAGGATATATTGGACGAAATAGATCAGGTGCGAATGATAGTTTAATGAAATAAAACTAAATTCTGAATTTATGGAGCAAATTTTGACGATTGATTTCTAACGGAGATCGTATCAGTATACTTTGTAAGTGAAAAGAATTCCAGAATTCTAACAGTTTATCAAAAAAAATTAGCAAAGCATTGCGAAAAATATATGAACCGTGTCGCCGTTGCTTCTCCAAAACTTGGCTAGCTCACAGCAGCCAAGCCTGCACTGCAAATATGCAGTCAAAAAATATCAATATAAGTAAGTTTTTATTGGGTTTTTTTTCGGGTGAACTTAATATTAATTATAGCATATTTTTTCTTAGATTCCATATTTTTCCCCTACAACCAAAAATGTTATCCCCACGAGTCAGTAGGACATCCGAGCCAGCTCTACCCGACGCTCAACAATGAGATGGCAATACCTTTCGTAAATTTAAATATTTAACTTCATACAGAAAGAAGACGATGGAAGAAGTGGACCATCCATGAAAAGCCACAAAATTTTTCTTCTTTGATTCAACCGAAAATTTATCAGAGCTTTACGTTTATTTGGATTTGATGCGCAACAAGTTACACCAAAAATATCTCGTGCCCTGGACATGATAATACAAATATGTTGCATATTTACTTTTGAATATTTAGCAACGAATAAATACGTGTGGGTTGTTGGGGTTTATATTTGAAATCTCTGCTATTATGAGACCATTCCAAAATTTGAAAATACTACTTTTTGAACTAAATATGTCCAATGAAAACTTCTTATTAGAAAGTTTACTCCTATCTCATATTTGCTTAATTTGTAACAGCATTTCCCTGCTATTGAACAAATCTTTTTTTTTATCTCAATAATAAATGGATTTTTCGACATTTCAACACGTACATATGTATTTAAATTTAAAAATGGTTTCAATGCCTGTACAAATTTAAGTGACACATTGAAAAAATAACCAGAAAATTCAAAGATTTTACTAACTACTGGATGTAAGAAAATAAGATAAAAGCTTAATGAATCATTGTAATTATTATCTATTTATTAATTCAACTCTAAATATGTACAAAAATAAATTAACTTTTTTAGTTTGATGCCTTGTAAACATCTACACAACTTTTAAATAAAAAATTAATTTCAACCATAAACCAATCCAATTAGTTTACATGAAAATTTTTCTCAGTGCAAGGCAGCAATATTGCACATTTTTGCCAACAAATAATTTGTTGAAGCAAATACCGTAATATCTTTGCGTCAAACGGTTTCATTTTCGGGAACTCAAATGGCGCAAATTTACTTAATTCTACTACTTTACATTTTTGAGGCAACGGTCTCCACTGTTGTGTTTAAAAAACAATTAAAATACTTATGTAACATTTTTTTAATATTCTGAAGCTTTTGACAACTGGAAAAAATATTGAAAAATTTGAAAAGCAAAATTTTTTTTGTTTAGATTCTTATTAAAACCCACACTTCAATTACACTAAATTCTGCATGCTTTATTATTATCTTATGTTTAAATACTTTTTTTTTTAATATTTAGTTCCAATTTCCCCATAATAAATTTTGCTTATGGCTTTTTGTAGTTCCACATTAGATTTAGGCTTGTTTTTGCGAATTTTAGTGCCCATAATAGACCAAACGTTTTCGATTGGATTGAGGGCCGGACTACTCCCTGGCCAATTTAGTGACACTATGCTCAACTTTTTATTCAATTTTGTAATCTAACGTTGAAAAATAGACCGAAAAATAGTAATAAGGAGTTGAATGGGTAAAAAGTTTATGATAAAACTTACAGTGCGTGGACGATGATATGACGCTGAATTGTCCTGAAAAATTGGATATGGTTCATTTTCTGTTAAGGATTCCAAGCTGGTTACAACCCCATTAAGTACAATAGATTCGTACTTTTTGGCATTTACTACACGCTCTATTGTATCTCAAAACTCCGGTTTGTATCTTTAAATGCATCCCCATACCAAATGATCTGGAGAGAATACTTTACAATACGACGTATGCAGTTTTACGCAAATCATTCACCTGGTCTATAGCTATCGGGATCTATCAAGTTGAATTTGAGCTCATTGGAAAATATAGTACGTCCCCATTCAGATTTAGTACATTTGACTTCACTTTTGGCCCAGTTGAAATGCTGTTCTCTCATTTTTTTTCTGCAGGCTTCTTAGCCGACATTCCCTTCTCGTTTAACCGATATTGAACGGTTCGGCTCCAAATATATCCTTTGGAAGCGTTTGTTGCAGCTCTGATTTTATCCCAGCATAACTTTTGAAATGATTTTGTAAGCCTGTTCTCAAAATAGTGCGGTCTACTCTAGGATTTGTGCATCTTTTCCTGCCTGATTCTCCTTTCCCTTCCAGTTTACTAGTTTCATGTTATTTTTTTTTTAACTTTCATTAAATTGTAAGTCTGCTGATACTCGTATTTTACGAACAGACACTTTACGTTCAACCAATCTATAAACTACGGCATTTTGAGCCACAGCTGACTGGGACGAGCTAAATTTGCGATCTGAGCCTTGAAATGCTAATAGAGGAGAGAAAAATAGTTTAAAAAACCACTCAGGACCATTCAATCACCATTTGATCAGTATTCGTGGAATCCCTAGCTCACAAAATCAAATTTGCGTGAAAGACTTGATGCGTCTTCTTTTTTTTTTGTTGCATTGGGTGTATCTACAGTTTTCTTTTTCTCGGTGTACATACACTCATACAGCTACATATGTATATAAACTTGGGATGTCATCTATGTATTGGCTTGAATGAAAAGTGCTGCCTAAATGGCTTAAATGACTGTCGGACTGTCAGTGGCCGAGCATTGCAGCGCGCGATTAGGCAACTGCAATCCCAATAGCAACAACAACAAAAAATACGCCAAACAGCAACATGGCTGTAATCATTGCTGGCTGTCCCAGCACAGATACACACACAGATAGTTACGAGTAGCAAACTGCATGTACCATTAATCTACTAGTCAGGTAGTTAGATTTTTGTCCACCCGTCGTCTGCCTGCCAGCCAGCCTGCCTTTCTGCTTAGCCTGCTTAGACAGCTCGAAGGCTCAGCAGATTAATGTGCTCCAATTAAGCACAAACAGTTCGTCCCACAAATACACAAACAAACAAAAAAGCATAAGCAACGCGATAAGCCTGGCGAGGAACTGCTCCTAGGCTACTCCTAACTATCATTGCGCTGGTGCAGAGTCGAACGTAATCTTGCCTGGTTTTTGCCAGCCAACTTCTTGTGCCACAAGCGTTGCCAACTAACTGAACTACTGGCTGTTTGGTTGTCTGGCTGTCCGCTACTATTCGCGCTAAACACCGTTGACAGTGGCAATGGCAGTCAGTTATCAGCACCACACCAATGAGCATCTGCATATATACATACATACATACCTAGTAGATATCGGGAAGTAAATGCAGTTGCATTTCTCTATTACTAAGTGTGTGTGCATTTGGTGGCGGCCGACGAAGTGTTTATAAAACTATTTTATGCAGATATCCAGAATAATACCTATTTGATATTTGATTTAAAAAAAGTCATTATAATTTTGTAAAGTCTTTGATACTAATTATAAGTGAGACATATTTTTCAAGTTATCGATAGTATTTGTGTTGAGACTTATATTATAAAAGTCTTAACATAATAATTATCAGTGAGACTTAAATTATAATTTTTTTTTGTAATGATAATTATCGACGAGATACATTTTTGTATTTCTTTCAAAAATGTTTATTTTGAGATTTATAGCATGAAAGTATTTGCATAATAATTATGAGTAAGACGACTTTTTTTAAGTTTTGAAAAGCGGAAATATTTCGGGACATCTTCGAGTTGACTGCGGGATTACTTCGGAACCGGTTCGAGACTAGTTCGAAACCATTTCGGGGCCATTAGTTTCCAAAATTAGTGACTGGTCATGAACTGTTCCCAAGCTGACCCGAACTAGTCTCAAAAGACTACCGAACTAGCTCAGAAGTGACAGCGAACTTATTCGAAAATGGTTTCGAAAAGACCCGAATCAATCCAGAGCAAATCCCTAAGTGTTCCTTCTTTCCAGGCTTAAATTTTTTTTCCTCACTCATAATATTTTTTGAAAAGGCTTTTGTAATATATGTCTCAAAATAAAAGTCTTTGAAGACCTTAAAATATTTATCTGGCTGATAGTTATTATGAAAAGACTTTTGAAATATCAGTTCCTGAATAATAGTTATATATAACTCGAAAAATGTGTATCTTACTATAATAATTGTTGATTAATTTGTACTTTTTATACCTTTGATGAAGATGAAATTTCATTATAACTTTGGTCCTCAGATCGGCCATTATATAACTACTATATAGCTGATTATTCAGATATGAGGATTTGCTTAAAACTCCTACATTAAAGCAGCTAAGGACATGAAGTTTGACACTGATTTCATTTATAATTGAAAAAAAAACCATAAAATGAAAATCATCAGGATCGGGTTTCTAAACAACTAATTATTCAGATATGAGGTTTTGCCTTAAAACTCAAGAATAGGTTCTGGTTGGGGATTCTAACATTTATAGCATTTCTTGGAAATCGATTGAGCTAACATGGGTTAAATTCATTGCTGGAAAATTTCCCTGCTACAAAACATCAAAAAACACATGAAACCTCCTACAGTGACCATGACGGGATATTTTTTAGTTCCAACGCTTGATATCATTACATTTCCTTTCGTAACTTAATCTCTTAATTTTTCCAGAAAAATACAATTTATTTTATCTTATTATGAAATGATATTTGTTTTCTAGAGTAGAAAACATTAAAAACTACTTAATGTTCAAAATTTTCGGAACTTGAATTGTAAACTTCCAAATTTGTAATGAAAATCTCTGAATTTGAATTGCAACTTTCTGAATATGAAAAGAAAATTTTTGAATTTGAAATGGAAATTCTGAATTTGAATTGTAATTTTCTGAATTGGAAATGGAACTCCTCAATTTGAAATGGAAATTCTGAACTTGAGTTGTAACTTCCTGAATTAGAATTGCAACATTCTGAATAGAAAATGGAAATTCTGAATTCGAATTGCAACTCTCTGACTTTGAAATGGAAATTCTGAATTTGAATTATAATTTTCTGAATATAAAATAGAAATTCCGAATTTGAAATGGAAACTCTGAATTTTAATTGTAATTTTCTGAATTGGAAATGGAACTTCTCAATTTGAAATGGAAATTCTGAACTTGAGTTGTAACTTTATGAATTTAAATTTAGGCTTTCTGTATAGAAAATGGAAATTCTAAATTAGGATTGTAACTTTTTGAATTGGAAACGGAAATTCTGAAGTTAAATTGTAATTTTCCGAATTTGAAGAGGAATTTCTGAATTTGAAATAGTGAACTTGAGCTGTAATTTTCTGAATTTGAATTCGGGCTTTTTGAAAATAAAATGCAAATTCTGAATAAGAATTACAAGATTTTGAATTTGAAATGGAAATTCTGAATTTGAATTGAACTCTAATTGCAACATTCCGAATTTAAATTGCAACTTTCTGAACTGATAAAGGCGTTGTTCTCGATTCTGGGACCTCTCTTTCTTTTACTAAGTACTGCTGTTTTCGAAGGACCAGTCATAACTGTTGTTTTTTTAGTTTTTAGCTGTCTGCCTGTGGCGTAAGGATAAGATCGATATTTTCGAGTTGTGTTTGGAACAAATTCAAATTAGCGGTCAATTTCGGTCCCTGCGTAAATCTGTGAGTTTTAGTGAAGATGAAGTGAAACCTCAAATTCTGTTTGGATTGAGACTCTGCATTTCATTGTTCATAATTTACATAAAATATACATCATCTTTTTACCCTTTATAAAAAACAGAACACCAAAAATTAAAAAATTTCTCAATTTACTTGTCATATAATGTTAAAACTTGACCTGAATGATATTAGAAACTATTACGTTTTAAATTTTTAAATCAAGAAAGTTGTAATTAATTTTTGCAAACCTGAAACAAACTTCTGATAGCTGCAACAATAAATAAGATTTCTAAAAGTTCACTAGCAACTATCAAAAATTTATTCCTTCTATTAACTAAATACACTTATTTAGATTTCCATAATTTTATTTCTTTGTAATGGCCAAAAATCGTAAATATATTTATATATAGGCTATTATGAACTGACACCTGAAACAAAAGCCAAAATTATACTTAAACTTTATGAATCAAACGGTGGGCCTAAATTGGCGAAGTGGAAGTTTTAGATAAATGTTAGATTTTCTAAAGGAATCAACCTTTTTTTATTTATGAAACTAGAATAATTCAACAGCTCGACGGATAATGAAGAGTCATGAAATTTGTAAGATCTAGGCATTTATATTCAAAATTTAAATGTGCCAAATATGGCACACCGGGCGTACCAGTGTTGAAAATAAAAAAAAAATTTAAAAAGTAGTTAGGGTGCGTATGGGACCTCCTAAAAATTTGATATGAAATTGTCCATTGCACAAAACCGTCCCGAAAATTTTTTTATAATTAAAAAAAAATTATAAATTTAACGATTTTTATTAAGAAATTATATCCTTGTATCATATTAGTCAGGGGCGGATCCAGCAGGGGGAAATGGGGGACACTTCCCCGCCCCTCCTCCCCAAGTGTCTGATAGATTACTTGTATACCGTAAAAATATTGTATTTAAGATAAATCGAATTCAGAAATTTGCTTTGGAATCATTCAGGAATAACTCATATAAAAATGTCACTAAAATGCAAATTGTAGTTTTAGTTGCATTTTTAGTGCCAATTAGTACCAAATTTGTTTTGTAATAAAAAAAAGGGTATTGTGGATTTTTTCTGATTTCGATTGCACTTCACACCGACTATCATTCCGAATAACACTTACTCCAGATTTGAGGTATACAATTTTTTCGGCCCCCCTTAAGAGTCGTTTCTGGATCCGCCCCTGTATTAGTTGATTTTTGCCGCCGTGTCATAAAAATTATCAAAGTTATCTTGTCTTATACTTATCCTCGATTGAATGAGACTTAACTTTATTTTTGCTAGAAGTAGACTGATTGAGCTTTCCAAGTTTACGTGCTGAAAATGATTCTTCGCCAATAAACCACAGAGCATCTACACCGATGGTACTATGAAATTACTTGAAAAGCTGCAAATATTTTATGCAAAAACTTAGAACAAAAAACTGAATGCAATAAGTCAGCGAACATCAAATCGAAATTTTATTGTAAACCGAAATTTTTTTGCAAAGACTTAATTTCATTTATGTATTTTATTTACGCAAACTCTTGAAATCGCCAAATGGATAAACTTAAACAATTATTATATGCACATACGTAAATAAATAATGTAGCTCCCCAACAAAAGCGGAGAAGCTACTATATTAAGTCAGCTAAAAGTAACACTTAGCTGTTAGAGCCGATTACCAATTGAATACAAGTATATATATTTTTTTTTTTTTGAGCGCCAATTAATATGTGTTTCCAATTTTGATTGATATTCGAATTTTGCTATGTCTTTTTGCAACTCATCTATTAGTTTACCACTGACCATGGGTTTCTAATTGGATTTGGCAAGTTGTAACCGGCTCAATCCAGTTTTAATTAAGTTACCAATCATAAAATTCAACAACAATATATTTTCAATCTCTTTTTGTTAATAATCTGCTAATGGGGCATATTGTATTGATCGCGCATGCTGCATATGTTCGTATTTTTCGCACAAATATTTGCTCTGGTCTATTTTTTGCAAAGTGATTGGGAATTTGACGAAATTCGCAGTGTCGATCGATATGGGGAAATTGATTGATGGAGATTATGGCTAGCTCCTATGTAGTAGCTTTGCGAACAATTGGACTTGTTTACTAATTGATCAACATACTTTAATTTAGAAATTTTTAGCACCTATGAAATTACATTTTATTGGATATATTAGAATGTGAAAAGGTATTGGAAAGCAATTCAAGCAATTTCTTGCGGATTTGCGGAAATCTAATTTTCAAAGCAACATCTATTAGGAGGTACAAAAGTGAAGGTAATTTCAATAAACAAATTTTGACGGATAATAAAATTTTGTATGAAGTTTCATAATTTGTAAGTATTGTCAACGGTTTCGTCACTTTGATTTTATTAATTTATTTCAATGCTTTTTTTTAATTGCGTTATTCACACCTTTTTTATTCGTAATATCTACATATATACAATTTAAATAGTAAAAGTAGACTACAACGTAATAATTTTTATTTTTTCTAGAATAAAAGCAAGGCGCGTTTATTTCGTTATTTGTTCATATTCTTATTTTTATATACAAATTTTGGTTTCTTCTAGCGATTTAAAAATCTAGTTCGAAGAAAAGTATTCTCTAACAAAATTTTATTTTTTTTAACACTTTAGTTCAAATTTACTTTAAATTTCTCACTAGATTTTGCAAATGGCCATTAACTTCAAAAAATTTTGAACTCAAAATTTCCAAATTATGCAAAAAATTTTGAATTCGACTTTGAAAGCAAGCGTCCTATCTAAAATTAACATTCGCATAATTTTGATAATTTCCGTCGGGCATTCCGAAGGATAATTTTGTTAACCTCATTTTTGAGACTATGTTGCCGAAAAATTTTCCAAGTCCCTGCTATTCCACGCCATTCAGTGGACTGATAACTCTTCAATTTGATGTTCTTCTCATGTTACTTAATTAAAAATTGCACAGAAGAAAACTTGACTTCAAATAATTCACACATGTTCGCTGACTGAATTTTCACAGTTTAGTTATTTCTTTTATTATTTTTGCGAACATACACAAAATTATTTGCTACACTTTTTTTCTTACATATATCTGTTTACGTTTCTTAATTTCACTAAACTTCAAACATTTTCGTTTACTTTTACAAGAACCATTATTACTTCTGGTGAACAGGGGTAGCGTGAATTTGATGAAAAGTCAAATGGTGAGCAGCAACAACGAATGTCATAAAATGCAACTACCTTCTTGTTTGTATCATTCGCTGAAAGCATATTTTTTTTTTTTATATTGGATTAAATGAAAGCAAGTTAAATTTGCAAAATCAAGAATACCATAACTAATACCTGGTTTTATTTCGTAAAAAAAAATGTTAAATTTTTAAAATTAAGAGCGCTATCTAACTTTATGACTGTATATAGTAAATGTAGCCGTTTTCTTTGTCAATACTTGGCGCAAAAACTGATAGACAGATTTGAATAAAATTTTGGCAGTATGCTCCTTAGAGCCGTGTCACAGATATAGGCCATAAATCAGATAGATGGCGCGTGAGCCGAATTATTTAGGAAACTCATATTTATGACCCCATATTTATGATATTAGAAAACTTTATGTTGTCGGTAAACAAAAAACTACTTTAATGAAAAAATGCGCTAGGTGTCGCTAGAGGCGAGCTATTCAGAAAATCTGTATTTATGATCCGATTTGGATGAAATTAAAAACGTACAATAGGGATGCGACGAGAAATATTTTCGTAAAAAATGGATCTGCTAGGTGGCGCTGGAATCGATGCACTAAGAAAGTCTGTATTTATGTTCCGATATTGATATTATTATAGAGATATGGTGCTGATGTAATAAAAAATACCTGTATGGCAAATGTATGCGCTAGGTGGCGCTAGAGGCGATTTATTCTGCTAAATTCAGTTTTTGATCCGATTTTGATGAAATAAGTAGCGTACAATAGGGGCGCGAGCAGAAGTACTTCTACGAAATATGGATCCGCTAGATGGTGTATTTTCGGACCGATATTATTGATATTAGAAAATTATGCTGCAAGTGCGATTAGAAATGCTTTTATGATCGGGTTTAGATGTAATTGAAATTAAAAAACAAAGGTAAAATATTTTTTCAATTACTAATTTATTGCACTTCCAAAATATAAAAACAAAACATATAAATTAATTCAGTATTATAAAATATTCTTGTAAAACATCAAATAAGTGTAAACTCAATGCACAAGCCAAACTCGGACAGTGGCAACTATTCTCTAAATAAATGCAAGTCTGTCGAAGAATTGCAACCAACTTCAAGTATAATGTTTAACTGACTAAAGGGGAATTCCCCGGATGGTTTTTTAATATATACCTAGTTGGAATTACGGTTTGTGATTTAAAAATGTCTAGGCAAAAAGGCCAAACAAGTATTGAATTGAGAAAGTTGGTTATAAAGCATTCCAACGCTGGAAAATCTGTGCGTTAAATTGCTGATATTGTCGACAGAAGTCATTCTAATGTTCACGATATAATTAAGCGCTTCAAAACCAACAAACAAGTGGAAAACAAGCCTTAAGCTGCCTACAACAAGATTTTTACCGACTCAGATAAGCGATATCTGTTGCGAAAAGTTAAAGATAATCCTTTCCTTAGTGCACCGAAGTTAGCTGTTATAGCTGAAACTGAGTTGGGAAAGAAATCTAGTGCACCTATGTACCATCGGAAATCTACTTCGTTAGGCTGATCTAAATGATAGAAAGGCCGGACAAAAGCCGTTGATCAGCAAACGCAATCAGACCATTCGATTAAAATTTGCAAAAGAACTTGACAATAGGGATTTTTTGTTCTGAAAAAAATTATATATGTTTACTTACGAAAGTAAATTTAATATTTTTGGCTCCGATGGAAAACCACATGCTTGGAGGAAATCAAATGAGGAGCTGCAACTGCCCCATCTGAGACCAACTGTCAAACTTGGTGGCGGTTCGGTAATGGTTTGGTACTCATTTTCGGCTTCTGGATCAGGATCTTTGCATTTTATTGAAGCAATAATGAAGGAGTAAGGAATGACTATCTTAACATTTTAAAAGAAAACTTTTCAAAAAGTCTAGAAAAATTGGATCTCGGTGATGATTGGTATTTCTACCAATCATAGCTCGGGAAATTTGATTAGAATTAGAAATCAATTAGATTAGCAAAAAAAAATCAATCTAATCGATTAGTTATGATTAGTTGATCATTTTTAACTAATTCTAATTGATTAGAATTAGTGCTAATCAAAAATCTAATCACGATTAGTGACGATTAGCAATTCTAATCAAAACTAATCAAAACTAATCAAAAAAAAAATTGATTAGATTTCTTGATTAGTTTTGATTAGTTTTGATTAGTTCCAGTAATTTAATAGAATTTAATAAAAAATTTCATTTTCAGGTTGTTTGATATTTGATATTTGAGAATTAAACATATTAAACATTTAAGCCGGGTCATATAAATAAGCATGAAGCTCATTGCTTATTAAGCTTTTGAACCCGGTGGACATGGTTGGTGTAACTGGCGTTTTCGGACAGTATTCCTCATCTTCATCTTCTGTAACGAAAATGGTGTTAATAAAAAAAAAAAAATTATATGTTTTTACCATCTTCGTTGAAGTCATAGAACTTATTCCTATTATTTTTTTGGATAACCCGTAACCAATTCATTTTCACATCTGGAGTCAGTACAGCTGCTACTAATGCCATGTCTACCTCTGGAGATAATGTGAAATACGCTTCAAACCTTTCTCTCAATCGTTCGTCCAATTGCTTACACATACATATATTCAACCTGAAAATGAAATTTTTTATTAAATTCTATTAAATTACTGAAACTAATCAAAACTAATCAAAACTAATCAAGAAATCTAATCAAGAAATCTAATCAATTTTTTTTTTGATTAGTTTTGATTAGTTTTGATTAGAATTGCTAATCGTCACTAATCGTGATTAGATTTTTGATTAGCACTAATTCTAATCAATTAGAATTAGTTAAAAATGATCAACTAATCATAACTAATCGATTAGTTTGCAAAATAAGAACATCTAATCGATTAGCTAATCATTAGGTCTTCTAATCATTAGTACTCAGCTATGCTACCAATACAATGATCCAAAGCATAAGGCCTAAAAAATGCGTTCTTAGTTGCTTTATAATTGCCACCATGTTCTGGAAACGCCACTCCAAAGTCTTGATATTAATCCTATCGAGAATTTATGGGACTTTCCTAGCACAAAAATTCGACAGCATTCCGTTTCAAGCAAAAATGACTTGAAATCTATCTAATTATTGTACAAGAATGGGAAAAAATCGAACCTAGTTTTTGTGAAAAGTTGGTTAAATCAATGCCTAACTGGCTCAAAATAATTATTAAAAATAAATGTCTTCATACAAAATATTAGATTTTAAAATATATTTCGATATTTCAAAAAACTTGTTGATTGTCCGAGTTTGGCTTGCGCATTGAATTTACTCTTATTTGATGTTTTACTAGAATATTGTACATATAATACTGAATTTATTTATATGTTTTGTTTTATATTTTGGAAGTGCAATAAATGAGTAATTGAAAAAATATTTCACTTTTTTTTTAGGAAGGAACATTTTTTTCTAAGGTGTCCGACTTTGGCTTGAAATCACTGTATATGGTCTTAGTTTAAATCGAATATGCTTTGTGCAGTTAAGAACAATGCCCCTTAGTCAAGGTCGGCATAAAATGGATCCTTAAGTTAGTTGTAGCTATATTTGGCATATATCCCTGAATTGGAGGATGTTGATATGGACGATCTTTGGTTCCAACAAGGAAGGAAACTTTTGGTCATCGCTGGACTCCAGTTTTTGTGGGGTTATGCGAAGGCGGCCGCCGTAGCCGAGTGTGTAGCGTGTGCACGCTTCATTCGGCGAGCCCCAAGTTCGAATCCAGCTCGGGGCAAGTATCATCCAAAAATTTTAGAAAAAAGTTTTTTCTAATAGCGGTCGGTCCTCTTCAGGCAACGGCAAACCTCCGAGTGAATTTCTGCCATGAAAAAACTCCTCACAAAAACATTCGCCGTTCGGATTCGGCGTAAGTTATTTGTGTTACAACAACAAGACGCGGATCACAAATTGTAGGATAAGTTCGGCCAAAATCGCTTAAGCGGTTATAGCGCCAATTAAGTAAGTAAGTATGCGAAGTCACTTGGAAGAGAATATTCGGCGCGTTATTGCTGAAATACTGGCTCCAATTGCTGCAAAAAGTGGTCGAAAATGGGTGCTCTCTGCTGGAATTTATTCGAACCAGCTACGAAGTACACTTGACCGAAATCATTTTTAAAACATAATGGCAAACCCTTATCTGTATAATAAAGCTAAATTCTTGGCCATAACATGAAATCATATGCGCTTTAATTTTTCTTAAAACCTACATGTCTAAAAAAATACCATTTATATGAAAGCGTAGTTAGCAACGCAAACGAAATCACAGATATTAGCTAGCATTAAGTGAGTTTTGGGTATTTAAATTTTAGTGTCGCGAAGAATGAATCAGGCCAATTTTTGATATCCTGCTCTGATGTGAACCGTATTCCAATGAGGGCGTTCTGCATCTATCGGAACAAATGGTAGTCAGAAGGGGCAAGGTCTGGGCTATACCTAAGGCGAGTGGGGTAAAACTTTCCAACCACTGTTTTCCAAATAGTTCTTAAACGGAATAGCAACGTGGGGCCGAGCGTTGCCATGATGGAAAATCATTGCCTCGTGTCTGGTCTCACATTCCGGGCATTTTTCGGCTACTACTCTCTCCAAACGGATTAATTGTGTTCGGTAGCGTTCTCCACTGATGGTTTCACCCGGTCTTAGCAGCTCATAATACAGCACACCCTTCTGATTCCACCAAATACAGAGCATTACTTTCGCGCCGTGGATATTTGGCTTAGCCGTTGATTTGGCTGGTTGGCCGAATTTCACATATGATTTTTTGCGCTTGGGGTTGTCATAATGGACCCATTTTTCATCACCAGTAACAATCCGATGCTTGAGTGACGCCCAAAGATTCTGCGAGCTCTTCCTGCGTTTGGTAATAATCTTCATCGAGTAATGCTTCCAGTTCTTCATCTTCAAACTTTTCTGGCTGCCCAGGACATTCATCGCCTTCCAAGCCAATATCACCATAACACTTTTTCAGGCACAAAGTTCGACATATTTGAATGAATAATTGTTGTTTACGCTTCAAATGAATGACATATACTGAAAAGACGTACAATGACAGTAGCTTTCCAACGTATGTTCGGAATATATTGGAACGATGAAATACATACAAGTTACGCCATATCTTAGCAACCCGCACGAATTAAGTTATAGACCCAATACATTAAATTTTAAGCTCATTTTATGAAACTGCTAGCGTTCAACTCCGGATTTCTACTCTATTTCATAGTCTGTGGGTTCTTAACATAAATTCGACAGAAATAAGTCTGGCCATGATTATCGCCAAAATTCTTAGGTGTTTAAGGGGTTATATATGTTGAAGTCGGTTAAAAATTCTAACTCAAATTTTTATAGAGATTTCAGCAGTAGAAGCGAAGTTATCGCATTTTGCATCTTGCTCCATTACACTAGACAAAAGTGTACTTGAAACTTTAAACGCGATTATCTCGAAATCATGTTTTTCCGAAAAGGTCGTTGCGGTGACTTGGATTGCCAATAGAGTTTTCAACCGATTTAATTTTTTTTTTCAAATTACTCGTAATTTATTTGCCGTGTCCTTGAACGAATTCATTTTTTCGTTTAAATTTTCATATCAATGTTATGAATTTTTCCATTCATTTCATCAGATGAAAAAGTAGCCGTCCCTGTTTGCAGACACATTTTTTTCTCATTCCCATGAATCGTTCAAGGACATCACAAGTCCCTATACTAACGAAATTTGTTTGGTTTTATGCTTTCAGTTGAGCTGATGGACTGGAATCGTAGTCACGGCAAGCCTCTTGGGGAAAAAAACGTTTTGCGTGAAATGTCATAACTTTGATAACTATTAATATTTTTTTATGTTCTTGAGCTGATTTTACAAATTAGACATTGTGCTACGTAAGCCGTATAACAAGTATTTAATAAAAATGTATGGCTACATACCTCTACAAAAACTCAAAATTTTCCCCATTTTCCCGCACCTCAACATATATAGCCCCTTAAGGAATAATTTAATAAGCCAAAACATCACCAACTAATGGAAATATAGGAGCGCACCGCAACCACTCGCCGTGTTCTTGAAGTCCTCCTGCCCTCTTTACATTTATATAATTTTGCACTATTTATCACGCTCGCCTGCCGTTGTGCTTATCAAATTTCAGCATTTATATTATAAACCACGAAAAGGCTACTCGCATATTTAGCAACTCGTAGCTAGTTAGCTTTATATACATATACTATATACATGTGTATGGCTGTGTGTTTGGAAGTTACCGCTTAACAACTCAGCACCTTCGACAACAAAAATCCTTTCCCACCGATCGCTTGCGTCGATTCCAGGGAATAGTCGACGCGATTTCCAACGCCTATCAACACTTTTACTATCAAAACTTCAACGTCAAACGATGTTGCTTCACTTCAATTCAGTTCAGTTGGTTACTTGGATGGTTGGTTGGTTGGTTGGTTGGTTGGTTGGTTTCGTCGACCAGACGACCCGGCACGCCATCAGCACCATCCATACTGGCTTACGCGCTCCTTTTTCTTTGGAATTTGCAGCAACTCGACTCGACTCGACTGGTGTTGCCACTGTGCAGCGCATAAATTAAATGGCAAATCGTGCTGCCGCAATGTGACTACCGACCGCCACCGCCACTGCTACAGTCATCGCCACCACCATCAACATCCTCAACGCAGTCGCGGTGGCTTCAGGTTACCTACGATGGACTCCTAGTTGTCTGCAAATTTTGCTGCCTGGGCGGACGATAGCCGGTAGGCTGTGTGGCGTGCGACGTGTGGCGATGTGCGCGGCATTGCTCGTAGGTAGTTTATCTGCCGCGTAGGGTTTTTGAAAGGCGTTGATAATGCCATTGACTGGGTACGAGTATTTATTTGCAACACAACTGCAGCCACGGTTGCATATTGCACCCCATTTGGCGTCATGCGATACTTCGGTGATATGGCATGGCGTTATGTGGCAGGCAATGCAAGGCAACAGCAACAACATCAGCAACAGCAACAGCGGCAGTAATGGCCCCAATACAACTCGCAAAAATTTGCTGGTGTCGGCAAAACATGTCCGAGGAGGAGCTGCAAATGCAAATTGTTGAGTTGTATTTTTATTATATTTTATTAAGTGAATTTGTTGAAGTTGCCGCGTTGCAAGTGGCAGTGGCGGTGGCCAAGTGTCAGCCGATTGCTGTTGCACCGTCGTATTTGCATGTCAGTATGTATTTTATTAATAGCCAACCTGGTGGTAGTATTCCATTTTCATTATTATCGTTGTGGCTTTTGTTATTTTTGTTGTTGTTACAGTTCAGGTAGCTTTTTCCACGTAGGGTTTGTAACTTTTAATTTTGCGCATATTTTGTGTCGTTTTGCGCGAGTATTGTTGCTGTTGATATTGGCTGCATCTGCTTTTGTTCTGATTAATAAAAATTATGTAAGCTATTTTAGCTTCACCTATTCCTCAACTCCCTCGCCCTATGTTTTAGCTGTTGTTGTCTTTGTTTTGCATAGGCTTTTGCCGTTTGCGTGCCTTATCGGCGTTTACGTGCAATGCCCATCGCTTTCGGTTTGCCGCATATTTAACGTGTTGCATGGATGTTGATGGGCAATGGGAATGTTGACTGGCTGGAGAGAGGTTAGTTGGCTTGTTGGATGGTGATGGTGATGGTAAGTTCGGTGAAATTACTTTGGAAATTTTATTCGAACACAATGGCTTACCTGCACCTGAACGATTACTTTAATTTGGTATAGAAATTTAAAATTTTAAACTCAAGAATTTAGTTATAACCTATTTTTATTATAGAAATGGAGAATGTTTGTAACGATTTGGCTCTCAAAGTACTGAACCCCTTTTAATAATTATTATTTTTTAAATGAAGGAACAATACAGTGGCATACGTCAATCAATCGACGGATATATCCGCCGAGGCGATTTTGGACGATTATAATAAATCACGTCAGTCATTCTTTTGCTTTGTAAAGGGGGTCTTCTTCTTCCTCTGCTGCCACCCACGGGTAACGTGTCGAATACTTTCAGGGCTAGCCATGGTAGACGCTGCATTTCAATTCGTTCCATCGTCTGAGGTATTCGCCGCCATAAAGACGTAGAGGTCCAAAAATCTTTCGAATAATCTTTCTCTCGAACACTCCAAGGGTCACCTCAGCTGATGTTGACAGCGTCCACGCCTCGGCACCGCACAATAGCACGCCAATGATCAGATACTTATAGAGCGAGGATTTCGGTTTCAAGAGATAGCTTTACTGCTCATTTGTCTATGCAGCCTAAAGTAGCACTTGCGGGCAAGGAAGATTCTTCATTGGATTTTGAGGCTGACATTGTTGTTGGTGTTAATCCTGGTTCAAAGATAAACAAAGTGCTCCACTTTCTCGAAATTGTATCTGTCTTGTTTGGTATCAAACGGCTCGGAGAGGTCCTTCAAAATTCTTACTGAGCTGGTGGTGTTGCTCTGCGTTATTCTACTTATTAGTTTACGTTAGTCGAAAGCTGATTTAAAGTCAACGAATAGATGATGTGTGTCGATCCTTTTCTCGCGGCTCTTTCCCAATATTTGGCGTATCGCGAAGATTTTGTCGTTGGTAGATTTACCTGGTCTAAAGCCACGCTGATAAGGTCCAGTCAGTTCGTTGTTCAGTGTTTCACACAATACGTTCAATAGAACCTTGTGAAAGGGGCTGATCCTACGGTAGTTGGCGCATATTACATCATCAGCGGCGGTGCGTAGAAAACGAGAAATATGCTCTAAGTGCTCGCGAATTCCGGTTTTACGAGAAGAGCTTCTAGTGAGAAGTTGTGAAAGTCTAGTGGTGAAGTTTGCAGCTGATTGTTGCGATTGCAACATCCCGACGTCAGGTTTTCCCTGATTATTTAGAGGCACGTTCTTTGCTGAACTGAGGCGTGTGCCCATCTTGGGTGCGTCAAGGTAAGGATCCGAGTCAATGTTCGATCCTCGGAGTATACGTACGTCCAATATTCTAGAAGCATGGCTTCCGTTTATCGCAATATGAACGATTTGGTTTTCCGTTTTTAGATCTGGATACAGCCAAGAGGCTTGGTGGATCTTCTTGTGCTGAAATCTGGACTATCATATTTCGAGCCCCGGCAAAGTCGGCCAGTCTTAGTGAATTTTCCGAAAGTGTGACCATTGATATCGTGACAAGGGCAGCGCTCGTAAGTCCGTTCTAGGCGCCCTTAGAAGTGATCTTTGATCACATCGTTCGTGACAGCTTTAATAGACGTCGCAGGTTCCAATGGTTTTTTTTACCATGCCCTATCTATTTCATTTCCTAGATGGAGGTCATGTCAGAATTTACTTTCGCGAGGATATCGACCGGCCAGGCAGCGCCACCTTCCCCATTAAGGGTGCGGGAATTCCAGGTGCACGCTTTCAAATTATAGTCCTTAATACGTTGCCTCTGGTTATCATCAAAAAAGGGGGATCTCATCCGAGGCATACTAGAATTTTTCACTGGTTATAATTTTTTACGTCGATTGTCCGAAACACAGCGCACCACCAAATGCGGGAGCGTTTGTTTTGTTTGAAGGACTCATTTATATAGCAAGCTTGATCCAATCCAGACCCCCGCTCGCAGCAGCACCTACTGATGAACAGACGTTGCAGACCCAGGTGGGCTCTTAAGCCGAGTATGTCGGAGTGACTCCATAAGGGTCGCCTTCTCGCTTCAGCTCACTCCCAAAAGGATGTTTGGGAGCTATCCAGACGACACTGGGGTAAATCATGCGGAAGTTGTGAGCTGAAATAAAGAAAATACTATATTTTTATACACATATGTATACTTAGATTATGTACTCAAAGAAAACTACAACATTTTTTTTCAAGGCGATGATAGTGCAGCCAACGCCTCGTGCCCATTTCTAACAAAGAGTACATTTGTTTATAAAATCATCAATGACATAATGCTTTGGAAGACTGCAGAGGCAAAGGAGTAAATGCAAGGTGACGGCCACGTCGATTGGACACACAAATGTACAAACATACATATGTACCTAATTGGTTGCTAAAATGGAAAATTGGCAGCTAAATTGCTGCATTCGTTACTGCTCGTTGTTGCAAAAATATACAATCCTCAAACTCATTGCCAACAAAAGTGTCGTCGTCGTCGTCGTCGTCGTCGTCGTCATCACCATAGATACTTATGGCTCACGTATGTCTTCAGGTTTGCTAGTTTTAAAGCACTGTGAGACAGGGTATTTGAGGCTGACGCGAATGACGCTGCGCCTGTCCAACCGCCACATCCAGGCAGCTGCTTTGTTCCGCTGAGCCTTTTGTTCTTTTAACTGCCTGAATATCTAAGTATTTGCAATTTTTTGCTATTTGACTTTGTAGCTGCTTGCCGGTTGTTTGTCATCTATTTGAGCTAACTTTACTAGGCGCTCGCTCACTCATATTATTTGGCTTGTTAAGCGCCCGAACGTTTCTTAGTGTTCACAAAAGCGCACACGGTACTTAGCGGTAACAAATCGGCTTGTTAGTCAAACAAAATGGCTAATAAATAAATAAACATGCCAACAATTGGCCATAACTGCTTAGAATTGTACTGTGTAGTCAGTCGGTTACACATCCTGGCCGTACACCAACAAATTTACGTGCGTTGACTGTTACAAAAAAAAAAACTCTATGTAATTAGAAACCAAACAAAATTTCACGAAGTAATAGGTACCCTGTCGGAAATGGAATTACTTGAAAAGGTACTTTATTACCAAATAACAGTGGAAGATCATTATTTTTTAAGTAGAACGTTTTTAGCGGCAGTGATTTTTTACATCGCGCAACGAAGGTCGCGTCAGAATCGCTTTATTATTTTCCGCCACTATTTTTACTAATGCTACTATTAATTACTATCATTATTTCTACTAATTTCTACCACTATTTGTTTAATGATGCTACTCAGTTCTATCACTATTTTTACTAATTTCTACCACTATTTTCACTACTTTCTGCCACTATTTTTGCTAATGCTACTACTAATTTGACTTATTTCTACCCCTATTTTTATTAATACTACTACTAATATCTACCACTATTTTTACTAATCTCTACTATTATTAATGCTACTATTAATTTCTACCACTATTTTTACTCATTTCTACCACTTTTTTCACTACTTTCTGCCACTATTTTTGCTAATGCTACTACTAATTTTACTTATTTCTACCCCTATTTTTATTAATACTACTACTAATATCTACCACTATTTTTACTAATCTCTACTACTATTTTTACTACTTTCTGCCACCATTTTTACTAACTTCTACCACTATTTTTACTAATTCCTACCACTATTTTCACTACTTTCTGCCACTATTTTTACTAACGCCACAACTAATTTTACTTATTTCTACCACCATTTTTACTAATGCTACTAATAACGACTACTTTCATTAATTTCAACTACTACAAAGAAATTTTCATCTGCAAATCAATTATCTAGCTCTGCATTTTATTTCAAAATCAAAATCAGTTTTTTTATAAATTTATTTCGAACTATGTATTTGAAAATCCGTTTTTTTTCAAATTTTTTTGAGATCAGTCAAGACTTCCAAACCTAATCGTTTCCAGATATTTAAAAATATATACAGTCTACTTTATAGTTACTACAACGTTTTAGTTTTTTAATTAAAAAGAAATGCATTTCAATTTAAAGGCGGTATGCAAATTAAAAACAAGTACACCACTATTTTGAGCATTCATTCTCGAAATTATGTGAGTGTCAATTTTTTTGTTTAATTACACTGCTTTACAGAGAAAAAAAAATGCAAAAAATTCAGGTATAGCGATGGTTAGTGTGAACTTTCCGAGCTCAAACACACATTTTTTAAGTTTTTTGCATGGGTAGGGTTTTGAGATGATGGTAATTATGTGTTTTTGGTGGTGGCGTACCGCTTCATTAACAATTTTGTATTACTTATCGGTTAAGTGCGATCACTGAGTGAAACTTTTTTGTAGTAGTAGAAATTAATAAAATTAGTCTTAGTAATTAGTAGTAGCATCAGTAAAAAAAAGTGGTAAAAATTATTACCACAATTAGTAAAAATTTGGTAGTAAATAGTAGTAGGATTTAGAAAAGTAGTGGAAGAAATTAGCAACAAGTAAGGAGGAGTCTAAATTCTGGTGCAACTGAACTTCAAATACTGCAGCGCAAGTTTTATTTCAAACAAACCCTGCTTGTTGTATGCAATAAAACCAGTGTATCTAAAAATCTTTATTTTGCAGAACTACATAAATGGCCTTTTTTTTATTTAAATTTAAACTAAAATAAATTGGTATACTTTTAATCTATTTGTTGTATTTAAGAAGTTATTGTTCTATTAGCTATATTAAAATATTATATTTAAAATATTTTTCAATTGTACATGCTTACTCTTTATTATATTAAACAAATTCATACCAATACTTATTATTATACCTTTCTTCTAAAGTACTAAGAATTTACCAATGCAAATTCTTAAAATTAAAATAGAGGAATTTAGTTAAGTCGCAATTAATTGCATTAACAATATTACCATCCAAATTTTAAAATTTTCGCAGTCAGTTTGCATCCCTGGAGGTGTAACAGAACATTCTAGGCCTAACAGCGATCTAAAACTGATTTCCTTAAAAAACTTTTCTATTTTATTCTCACTAGACTTTAGGTATAGATTAAAATCCCAAAAAAAATGATGACTTTTTGATTACAAATGTCATTACTATAAATATTGCGGCTTATATAATTTTCGTACTCAGTTGAAATCCAAAGCGTGCCTTTGTCTATATCCATCTGGCATCCTTTAGTCTGTTTCAAAAAACCGTTATGTGAATAATGTTATAAAACCCTGGGCACCATTGCGCTCTGGTGTGAACAACCAGAACCTTAAATACCCGGTTTAGGTTTTTATTTCTGTTGAAAAATATATCTATCTATTTCAATGTGATACTGTAGCAAATAACAACTTGCTATACATTTACTTATGTTTTTAGAATCAACTAGTTTTAAGATTGATGTCATTTTGTTTTATGAAAATTTTTTCACATTAAAACTTATTCTCAATAAAGCGTTTTGTTCAATAGGTTATGGGCCCAGACACGACGGTCCTGTGGCTTTAAGATTTGTTTTTTGTCGGTAACTTGAGAGTAAGGCAGCTTAGTGTGCGATCACCATGAGTTCCATGTACCAGATTGAGAAATTGGATGAAGGAAATTATGATTCCTGGAGCATTCAAATGCGCAGCGTGTTGGTGCATGCAGAGGCGTGGAAGGTGATGGACGGACAGCGGACAGCAGCTGAAGGTGCTAGATGGGATGCTCTCGATGAAAAAGCATTGGCAATGATTACGTTAAGCGTAAAATCGTCGCAGTTGTGCTACCTGAAGAACTGCACGTCTGCATCAAATGCCTGGAAAAAGCTCAAAGATGTGCATCAACCCAGTGGACCGGTAAGAAAGGTCTCACTTTATAAGCAATTGCTTGGTTTGCGGATGATAGAAGGTGACGCTATGTGTAGCTATATAAATAAGTTTTGTTCAACGATAGACAAGCTATCAGAGGTAGAGATTAAGCTAAGCGAGGAGCTAGCAGTTATAATATTGTTGTCAAGCTTGCCTAAGCAGTACGAGAACTTTGTAATAGCTATGGAAACACGAGACAGTTTACCTACTTTAGATGTGTTAAAAATTAAGCTACTGGAAGAAGGAGAGCGCAGAGGCGCAGAATCCAAAGGTGCACATTGTAACGAACAACAGGCGTTTCATGCAAATACAAAGTCGGTACGGAAAAAGAATGTAGATAAGAAAGATATTGAATGTTATAGATGCGGGCAGCATGGTCACTATAGAAATCAATGCAAAAATAAAGTAAAAGAAACATCGAACAAGACGCAGCAACCGCAACGATCTTTTACAGTCCTAGCAGCAGCAGATGTGGGGGATCTAGAAGTTTCAAGCTGGTGTCTGGATAGCGGCGCAACAGCACATATGAGCTGCGTGCGTAATATTTTCACGAATTATGTTTCCCAGGAAGAGGATGTTGTATTAGCTGACAATAACGTTATACGTGCGGAAGGCAGAGGTGACGTCATACTTCAAACCGATTTGTGTGAACTGAAATTGGAGAATGTTTTGCATGTCCCAGGAATGAAGGGGAACTTTGTTTCAGTTAGTCGAGCTGTAGAACGCGGTTGTACAGTAAGTTTCAACAATAAATATGCCATTGTGAGCCAGAAAGGCAAGCAGATTTTGAAAGCAGAGAAGCAAAACAAGCTATTTGTGTTTGAGAGCAGAAGCAACAAATGTTTTGGTGCAACTCAATGCAGTGCAGCATTGTGGCATAACAGATATGGTCATTTAAATTATGGCAGTCTTATGAATCTCGCGAAAAGTATTATGGTGCGGGGTATAGAAAATGTGGATTTTTCAGACAAGGTGCCATGTCGGACGTGCATGAAGAGCAAGATACATACTCAGCCGTTCCCATCAGCATCGGAAAATCGGGCAAAGCAGTTGTTGGAGTTGATACATACTGACGTATGTGGCCCGTTTGAGAAGCGTTCTCTTGGTGGTTCGGCTTATTTCTTAACTTTCATAGATGATATGTCTCGACGCATTTTCACATTTTTTCTTAAGTCAAAAGACGAAGTCTTTGAAAAATTTGTGGCGTTCAAAACTATAGTAGAGCGTCAGACTGGACACAAAATTAAAGCATTACGTAGTGACAATGGTCGGGAGTACATCAATAAGCAGTTTGACAATTTTTTGAAGAAAAATGGTATAGTTCGTCAACTTACGGTGCCGTACAGTCCTCAACAGAACGGGGTCGCAGAACGAGCAAATCGCACTCTTGTTGAGATGGCAAGAAGTATGCTTGTGCATTCTAATATGCCTGAGTTTCTTTGGGCAGAGGCATTGCAGACAGCGTGTTATATTCGCAACAGATCACCAACAGCAGCCTTGGTTGGTATGACACCGTTTGAAGCGTGGACTGGCAGAAAACCCAATGTGCAGAATATGCGTACATTCGGGTCAGTGGCAATTGGTTTGGACAAGACACGTCACAGTAAATTTCAGGCGAGAGGAAAAGAGTATCGCCTGGTAGGGTACTCATTGGTATCAAAAGCGTACAGGCTCTATGACAAGGAAAAACATCAGATTGTCGAAAAACGTGATGTTTTATTTGATGAACGTTTCGACGAAGCTCATCTTGATGACCAGATCGTGTTTGATTTATTACCAGAAAACTCACCAGCTGATGCATCGGTGCGTGATACAGTGAAGCTTATTTCAAGTATTGATAATGATAAGCAGCAAAAAGATACGTTCAGCGACAACGATATGGGGAGCGATGAATATGCTAGTGCAGAAGAATCAGACCTGGAGCAGAAACAGGTTTTGAAGATCGGACCCGGTAGGCCAAAACTGATTCGAACCGGAATGCCAGGGCGTCCGAAGAAGAGCTACAATGTAATACACGCAGTACAAGCGGAAGAGATACCGTTGCCGCAAACGTTTAAGGAAGCAAGGAGCAGTAAGCATGCTTCGTATTGGCAGACAGCCATGGACGCAGAATATAAGGCACTGGTGGCAAATGGTACGTGGACGCAGACAGACTTACCTAAGGGCCAGCAGGTAATTGGTTGCAAATGGGTTTATACAGTCAAGAGGAACAAAGCTGGCGCTGTTGAACGCTATAAAGCTCGTTTGGTAGCCAAGGGATGTGCGCAGAAGTTTGGCGTAAATTATAAAGAAACGTTTTCACCGGTGTGTCGGTATGAAACGATACGTCTGGTTCTTGCCCTGTCTGTTGAGCTGAAGCTATACTTACATCAAATGGACGTGTGCACGGCTTATCTAAACAGCGAGTTAAAAGATGTAGTGTATATGAAGCAGCCAGAGGGATATGTAGAAAAGACCAATGGCGAAAAAGTATTGAGGCTCAACAAAGCAATATATGGCTTGAAACAAGCTGGAAGGGAGTGGAACTTCAAACTGAATGCAGCACTAAGTGAAATTGGTTTCATTCAGTGTCAGAATGAGCCATGTTTGTATAAGCAGGATATAAAAGGTAACCTTTGTTTGGTACTAATTTATGTAGATGACATACTTATAGCGTGCCAAAAGGAGACAGATTTGATACGAATCAAATCACTGATTTCGACAAAATTTGAATGCGTTGATAAGGGCCCGTTGCAGATGTTTTTGGGTATGCAAATTCAGCGCGATGGCGATATAGGCAACATATCGATGAACCAGTCCCTTTATATCAAAGATATGTTACAACGCCACAGCATGGAGCAGTGTAGAGTTTCCACAACTCCATTAGACAAAGGATTTCAAGTAGCTTGCGAAAGTGAAAAATGTGTGATTGAAGATCCCATGACATATCAGTCAGCAATCGGAGAGTTAATGTGGCTAGCTTTAATTTCAAGACCTGATATCTACCACTCGGTTGTGAAGTTGGCACAAAGAAATAACAATCCACATAGTGAACATGTCACAGGTGTGAAGCATATAATGCGGTATCTAGCAGCTACAAAAGATTTAAAGTTGAACTACCGTGCATGTGGACAGGCGCTTGAAGGTTTCGTAGACGCAGATTGGGGTAGCGATATAAGCAATCGCAGATCTTATACTGGATATGTATTTTTCCTGGCTGGTGGACCCATTTCGTGGAAGTCGGAGAAGCAAGGATGCGTGGCATTAAGCAGCACGGAGGCCGAATACATGGCATTATCATCAGCAGCGAAGGAAGCATTGCATTTGAGACGTCTAATGATTGAAATTGGCTGTGGTAAAGCTGATACACCTATTGTCCTGTATGACGACAATCTTAGCGCCCAAAATCTGGCAAAGAATCCAGTTTATCATGCAAGATCAAAGCACATTGATATCAGGCATCACTTCGTCCGAGAGGTTGTTCAGAATGGCGATGTGGAAATAAAATATCTTCCAACTGAAAATATGATAGCGGATGTTCTAACAAAAAATCTGTCGAAAACAAAGCACTGTCATTTTGTGAAATTAATGAGTTTAAATTAAATAATAGAAAAAGTTTAATGTAAACAGTCTCACATTGAGGAAGGGTGTTGAAAAATATATCTATCTATTTCAATGTGATACTGTAGCAAATAACAACTTGCTATACATTTACTTATGTTTTTAGAATCAACTAGTTTTAAGATTGATGTCATTTTGTTTTATGAAAATTTTTTCACATTAAAACTTATTCTCAATAAAGCGTTTTGTTCAATAATTTCAAAATTAATCTTTTATATCAAAATTAATGTAAGTCCTTTACTCAACCGATCTTTATGAAATTTTCACAGTAGGTGCATATGGTCAGCGGGCTGAACGTAAGTGGGCGTCGTCACGCACCCCTGAAAGAGAAAATTTCAATTCGTCTTATATTCGCAACTATTCGGTGCCGATGAATGAGATTTGGGTAAATATAAGTACATATGTACATATGTCGCTTCGGTTAAACTGTGTATCATTTTGGAAAAATGGGCGGTGTCACGCCCTATACATATAATAACAAAATTAAATTCCTTGTAACTCCACAACTATTTGGTGCAGATTCGCAATATTTGGCATAAATATCCTTTATTATATATATTATATTATATATTATTATTATATATTATTTGTTGGGGAAAAAGACGGATTCATGCCCCATTTAATTCGAAACTACTACTCACAATATCTTTCAAAGGTTTAAAGTATATTTTAAGCAAAAAAGCAATGTTCAATATCCAAAAAAAAAAAATGTCTTAACCAAAGTAAGCCCGGTATGCGAGATGAAGTTAGCATGTTCTTTACGTACAACACTCACTTTCCAAAAATTTGATTTATTAATTATTTCTCTTCTTAATTAAATTCTCTATACCAAATTTGAAAGATTTCCCGAAATATTGAATATTTTGATTTGTTGTAAATTGCCGTTATACGAGAGTGTCTTTAGTTTGACTTCAATAATTTTCGAAACTGCGCTTTCTTACTAGAAATGCAAAGTCTGTACGAAATTTGGTTGAATTTGACAAAGAAGTTTTAGAGATATACCTGATTGCTCTAAGGTGGGCGATACCGTGGCCATTTCCAACATTTATTCTAAAACCCAATCTTGTCTATCGAATTTGAGCAAATTACTTTGTATAGTTAATAAATATAGTTTTTTTTTTATTTTAGTTTTTTACCATTATATGAGAGGTGAAAATGGTTTTTGAACGATTTTTGAAATTTTTACAATTTTCAAAATTTTGCTTACTGACTTCAAATGCAAATTGTGGACCAAATTTGGTGGACTTTAGTGGCATAGTTTGTGAGATATACCTATTTGCTCGAAAGTGGGCGGTGCCACGCCTATTACCATTTTTTTTTTATTCCAATTTAAGCAAATTATCTTTAATAGTTACTTAAATAACGCGTTTTTTTATATTTTTATTACCGTTGTATGAGAAATCGGCGTGGTTTTTATCCGTTTTTAAAAATTTTCGATGTTTGGCATTCTGACTTGAAATGCAACATGTATGCCAAATCTGGTAGAGTGTGGTAAAGTAGTTTCGGAGATATAAGTTTTTCATATAAAGTGGGCGGGGCCACGCTCATTTTCCAAAAAAAAAATTACACTCGTATTCCTTTCTCAAACAAAATCCTGCAATAGTTTCGGAAATATCGAGGCTTTTTGGTTTTCACAAAGCACCGTTATGTGGGCGTGGTTATAGTCCGATTTCACCTATTCGCAATACCAAAGTACCTTGGGTCTAGGGCAATCTGTATACCAAGTTTCGTTGAGATATCTCAATATTTCCTCGAGTTATCCGACTGACGGGCGGGCGGACAGACAGACAAGGCTTAATCGAATTCGCTGATAATTCTAAGAATTTTGGTATAAATATGTATATATCTATATCGGTTATTTTACGCTGTTACAAACAACCGTTAGGTGAACAAAGTTATAATATCCAGGGCACCAGTGCGCTCGGGTATAAAAATAGTGTTAGGAATTTATAAAAAATTTAAAATTAGATCAACATAATTAGTTTAACATGCATTTGATTTAAATCAGTTGACTTCCAACTAACTTCTTAAATTAGTACATTTCTTAGACTGTCTGTTTTTTTCTAACAGGGTACTTACTAGATTTGTCTAACCGTGGTTGGGGAGTAGCATTTTCAGGTGTATACAACTTTTTACGCTGCGAATTGTTTTACGCTGCTAATATTTGCCAATAACTGGAATAGGGCACGTATTGCAAGTATGACCAAGGAAATTGAAACGATAGTTGGATGTGCAATGTGCCACTAATTTCTGGTTGTACAACTCAATTGACTAGATCGATTATTTTATGCGGCTCAAAAAAAAAAATTTACTAAGGATGCGCGTGTTCTTTAGTTATTTACTTTAGAACGTAAAATTTGTCTTCGTTTGCCTTCAGGTACGTCAGCCTAGGGTTCAAAGTTCAGGAGTTGTCTATTCGTGATTTAATAAGTCCCATATTACAGCAAATCGCTAAGCGCGAAAACTATTCACGAGTTTTATGTCATATTTAGAATATTTTTCTTAGCAAATATTTCAATTTTTATTTTCTATGGAAAACAGTGCATATTTCCGTTAAATCTTCACTTGCCTTCTTCTAAGCTTTGATATATGTGTGATTCTATTGGTGAATTTTTTTATAACCAGCAATCCGTAATAAATACACCGTATTTGAGCCAAGGCACTTCGCTCACTAAATCATTCGAAAGTCTCCACACCAATGTCACAGAGATAACTTGAATCATTCGGCCATATACAGTCTGTGTGCAAGTGATTTCTTAGTTTAAAATTTCTATTTTATTTTATTTTTCTTATTCGCCAACTATGTAATTTCAAATTGTTTTGATTACAAATAATTTTCAATTAAATTGCACTTTAAGGGTTGCTAAATATTCTTAGTTATTATTAAATATTTACTTTTCCACTCGCTGTCCATAAGCAGCTTGTTTGTTTTGCTTTCGGTCAGGTTCGGCGGTCACGTGATTGCAATAATACAATTTTATCGCCTAGTTACCCACTAAAACTCAAGCTACTCACTTAGGCCTTCCTCAAAAGTCACTATTTTTGTCCTATTGATTCTCATTGTTTTTTGTGAAACGTAAATCAATCATTTAATATCAGTATGAGAACTCGTTTGCTTTTTAAGACCATCAGAAAAATGTTGGAAGAAAAAACACATACAAATAATAATGAGAATGGAAAAGACTATCATTAAAATTGAGAGGATCCAGGGGCGTTAGTTCATGTATTCATTTTATTTTATTTCCATACTGTGTACATTAAAAAAAAATCCGTTTAACAACACTTTTTTTTTAAGTAATAAATGCAGTTTGTCGGTAATGCTACCACTAATTACTACTACTATTTTTACAAGTATCTACTATTTTTTTTTCGTAGTGCTACTACAAATTACTACAACTATTTCTTACTAATTTCTACCACTATTTTTACTAATTTCTACTACTATTTTTACTAATCTGCTACTAATTACTACTACTATTTTTTCTTATCACGGCTACTATTTTCTACTGCCATTTTTATAAATTTATACTACTGGGCTTACTAGTTTCTTCCACTATTTTTGCTAGTGCTACTACTAATTTCTACTACTATTTTTTAATAATTTTTACTGCTATTTTTATCAATAATATTACTAATTACGACAACTATTTTTTACTAAGTTTAATTACAATTTTTACTAATCAGATACTACATTACTACTACTGTTTTTACTAGAGTTACTACTACCATTTTTACTAATTTCTACTACTATTTTTAATAACTCCTACTACTATTTTTTATTAATTTCTACTACTATTTTTACTGATTTCTACTACCATTTTTATTAATTTCTACGACTATTTTTACTAATGCTACTACTAATAACTTCGACTAGTTCAGCTAATTTCTACTGCTATTTTGATAAATTTATACTGCTGGGTTTACTAGTTTTTTCTACTTCTTTTGCTAGTGCTACTACTGATTTCTACAACTATTTTTTTTTATAATTTGTACTACTATTTTTATCAATGATATTACTAATTTCTACTATTATTTTTCACTAAGTTAACTACAATTTTTACTGATCAGCTACTACATTACTTACTTACTTACTTAATTGGCGCTATAACGGCTTAAGCGATTTTGGCCGAACTTCTCCTACAATTTGTGGTGTGCGCCTTGTTGTTGTAACACAAATTAAGGGACCTACAGTTTTACGCCGACTCCGAACGGCGAATGTTTTTTTGTGAGAAGTTTTTTTTCATGGCAGAAATACACTCGGAGGTTTGCCATTGCCTGCCAAGGGGCGACCACCGCTATTAAAAAAAACTTTTCTATAATTTTTTTATGTTACTTGCCCCGGGTCCTTATTTCGCGAGGTAAAGGTGGAAATCTAGCAGCAAACTTAACACAAAATTTACCAATGAATGGAAATTTGAATTGCCAGTTATGCGCGTTGCATATGTGGGAGGTGAACTAGGAATGTCTAGATTTCCAGATATTATGAAACCACGAAGTGGATGGCATTGCATGCTGTCCATAATATGTGGATTGAATTTTGTACTTTCATGCATTATTTATTATTGATTACTCAAACGCTAAGCCAATACACCACAAATTTAAATTTATGTACGCTTTTCGCGTACCAGTGCGACTTTCGACGCATTTACACGAGCTTTTATATTGAAATGTAAATATTATATTATTTTCGTATGTTTGTCAATTGAATGTTGCAATTGAAGCTAGAAATAACTTAACAAATTAATATGAATATATACCAAGTCATAAATAACAAATTAGTGTAGATTTGAGCAGCTATGCTAATTTTCGATTAACCGCGGCTAATTTCAATATCTTGCTATTCTTACCCAAAAATAACAATTTCGTTACGTACGAAAGGTTAATTAACAAGCTTATTACAATTATGTGCATTATTTTTTTTTCACTTATATATATATTAACTAGATTTAGGCCAGTTGGTTGTTTGGTAATTTGATGTTATTGAAATTTGTTAACGTAAACGTAATACTTTTTTTGATTTCGCCATGTACTACTAAAATCTTGTAATGCAAACGCATTAATGGCTTATGAGCAGCTGAGCACAAAAAGTAGTAAATTTTACAAGTAAATATTTAAATCCTAATACATTTGAGCTTTTGAGTTAGTTTGGCAATAACAAATATAATGTACATCTATCCAAAAGTAAACCGCCAGCTAGATTTGTAAAAGTTAGCACGGCCTAAGTTCATTTCGAAAATGTGGAACAATGATTAGAATAGAGATCGTAGTGAAATGAAAGATTATGTAGACTAAAATTTCCCGCCAAATATTTTCGTAGAATATTTTGTTCCAATAGCTGTCACCTAACAGTTTCTTTTTGACCCTTAATTCAGGAAACCTTTAAAAAAATTACTTGAAATGTTGTTAGTGTATCAAAATGTTCTAGAAAGGTATTCCTCGGAAAATGTTACTAGGGTTCTTCTCGAACACAATTTTTATGCAAAGTATATAAGTCCACACAAAATACAAAAAATAATAGGACCGCTGAAATATCAAACATTTATTTATGCTCGCTCCACTTCGTTAATTTTAAGATTGCAAGTTTACAGAGATGTTATTTTATTTTCATGATTTTATTTTATGTAAAATTCAGCCGTAATCGCACACAGATTTTGACTGGGAACAACCCTAGTGAAATTTTCCAGCTAATAACAACATCTGAATCCTGTAAGGGCTTTTTAAATTCTTTTTTTTTTGAGGGGGATTCTTCAAATAAGGGTCAAAACGATGCTTTCGATGACTTAGCCTTTCATTTCGCTCAAACATTTATGTTAATCGTTTTTTTTACACATTTTTGAAAATTAGTTAGATCGGGACATGGAAATTTTAGTAGACCACAAACTTATCGCACAGTGCAATTACACAGTACAACAAATTGAATTTTTATTTCCAACATAGTAACCACGGTATTTTTCTGAAAGGGGGCATTGTGCAAAGCACTTTTGCCGAAAAAATTTAAAGGCTAGCGCCTTTGAGTTTTTTTTGCACCTAAAATTTGTGGTGGTATTAAATCGAGCCGATTATGTGAAATCGAGCAATTTCTGAAACAACTTTTGACAGTCGATTAATCTATTAGTAAAAATTAGTCAATTAACAACAACTCTTAAAATTATGAGTGAGACAATTTTTTTAAGTAACCGATAGCTGTTATTTTGAAACTTACATTTAAATTTTTTTTTTTTCAAATTTATAATCACCGACATACATTTTCAAGTCACTATTAACTACATATTTAAATTTTAAATCTTAAAGCACAGAACTATTTCGATATCATTTCTGGATTTTTAACTACTTTTGCCATGAAGGCATTTTTGTTTAACCAAGGAACTTCCCACCAAGTGGGGGTGCGCTAGTTACAAAAGTAGAAAGATTGAAATGATTAAATGAAAAAGTATTATGGAAAATGTTTATACCCCGACGAAAAGCTGACGGTGTTTGGTAAATTTAAACCTCACATTAGCTTCAGCACGTCGATAAACTTACCCTAAGGTACTTCACATTTCGTTTTGTGCCTCTGTTATTAATATTATTCTGGCTTTCTCCAAATATAGTTAAAAATAGGACCACAAACAGTTTGAACAGTTTTTACTATTATTCTATTGTTTGCTTTTTATTCGGTATTTTTTCTAAAAATCTAGCTCATTATATGACAAACACCGAATTAATCAGCGTTTCAAGCTTGGTAGAAAAAAATACGCGTGCACCTGAGTGCGCGCAACGCCATTTAAACTTATGTGCCGTTTCTCTAAAGAGATGTAGAGTTAAATATGGGAAAGAGTTTTAGAAGACATCTTTTTAGTTTTAGCATGAGGGAAAATAGTACCTAGTAGAAATTAGAAAAAAAATTGTAGAAATTAGTTAAAATATTAGTATCAATTGGTAGTAGGATTAGTAAAAATAGTAGTAGAAATTCGTAAAAACAGTAGTTAAAATAGTAGTAGAAATTAGAAAAACAAATTGTGGAAGTGAGGAAAAATAGTTGTAGTAATTAGTAGTAGCGTTAGTAAAAATGGTGGTAGAAATGAAAATATAGGAGTAGAAATTAGTAAACATATTAGTAGAAATTCATGAAATTAGTAGGAGAACTAGTTAAAATAATAGTAGTAGTTATTGGTAGCATTAGTAGAAATAGTAGTAGAAATTTTTAAAAATAGTAGTAGAAATAAGTAAAAATAGTGGTCGTAATTAGTAGTAGCTTTGGCCAAAATAGAAATAGCAAAAAGAAAAAATTTAAGTAGTATTCAGTAGAAGCATTAGTGAAAACAGTAGTAAAATCTGTAAAAAAAAATAGTAGTAGTGGCAATAGTACAAATAGTAGTCGTAATTAGTATTAGTAGCAGTAATAGTCGCAGAGATAGTATTAGTAGTAATTAGTAGTAGTAGTAATTATAAATAGTGGTAGTTAGCAATAGTAGTAGCAGTAGTAGGAGTAGTAGCATTACTAGTAGTTAGGAGTTGTAGTGGTAGTAGAAGTAGCAGTAGTTGTTGTGGTGAATCAATCCCGATCTACTGAAATATATTCAAAATAGGCAAATTCAACGAAATTTCATCAAATTTTCGAACTTTTCAATTTCGAAAAAAATTCTAGAATTCAGCTTTATAGCCTATTAAATTTAAATTAAGTATAGTGCAAGTCGCGCAAACAGCTAAGCATTTCCATTGATTTTTGATAATTTTTTTTACTGACGGTGTCACGCATTTTCTTCCGCAAAGATTAAAGAAAAACTTTTTTCTAATAACGGTCGCCTCCGTTCTGATATGAAGAAATATCTCATAAATATCATTCGCCGTTCGAAGTTGACATAAAACTGTGGGTTCCTCAAGACGCACTCCACAAATTGCACGAGAAGTTAGGCCAAATGTCGTGTTATGAAGTAAACGCCAAATTATAATTGCTATTCTTAATTGGGTTGCCACTGACTATGAGCTTCTAATTGGATTTGGCAAGTTGTAACCGGCTCAATCCAGTTTTAATTAAGTTACCAATCTTAAAATTCAACAGCAATATATTTTCAAACTATATTTGTTAATAATCTGCTAATGGGCATATTGTATTGGTCGCAAATGCTGCATACGTTCGTATTTTTCGCACAAATATTTGCGTTGGTCCATTTTTTGCAAAGTAATTGGGAATTTTACGAAATTCGCAGTGATGATGTGGGGAAATTGATTGATGGAGATTACGGCTAGTTTCTTTGTAGTAGCGTTGAGGATAATTGGACTTATTTACTAAATAAACAACATACTTTAATTTACAAATTTTTAGCACCTATTAATTTGCATTTTATTGAGTATGTTAGAATGTAATAGAGTATTGGAGAACGCTGAATTTTATGCAATTCCAGCTGTATCTCGCTAACAACACCCGATAAGGAAACTTTGATCAAAATAATCTTAAATGCATTGTTTCAATAATCAGTAAAAAGAACTCTTTTTGGTAAGATAACAACTAAGAAAGTAGTATTACAAATTAGGGAAATATAATTTCCTTAAACTGAATAAAATCGTTCATTCATATTAAAGGTAGATACCATGTCTTTGGCGCCATGTCAAGGGCATTTTTTCTTAGAAAAGGTTATTTTTTCCTAGCGCCAGATAATGTTTTTTCTACGTGCAACACCCCTCGACAATTTATTTATGGATTTGTATACCTCACATACGCAAGAATGTCTCTAAGTCATCGCCGTTCGGTTGCTGGTCGTTCGCAGTTTATATCCTCCAAGGTTTTTGTGAAAAGAAAGAACCCACTTAGTGGCATAAAGTGCTACCTAAATTCCCTTCGTGCATATCCTGAAGGCCTATTTTCTTGCAAATTTAATTAGTTTTTGTTGCATAAGACCCGCAGAGGGTCTAACACGATATGTGGAAATTAGAAATGTCGAAACTGAAAAACCAAAAATTAAATTTCGCAAGAAATATTTAGAAAACAAATAATGGGGGGGGAAATTATTTTGAAAAACCATTTCGAATTACTATAATGAATGTTGTAGAAAGTTCGCGCGAATTTTGACAGGACAGTTTATTTAAATTCCACTGTATAACAGCAATTTTGCAGCAGAGTAACCGTGGTATTTTTCTGAAAAGGGGCGTATTGAATATCTTTTGATTAGCACTTTCATAAAGGTTTCGGAGATCACAATTGGCATTTGCGCGTCAAGTACAAAATCATGAAAAGTTGCAGCTTTGATGCCTAAAGAAACGGGGTTCTGTATAAAAAGGCCCATCTCTTGTTTGGTCATTTTCTTAAATTTTTTCGATTGCATTATAAGATTGTTACTAATATTTTACTTGTCGATGCTATTTTTGCGGAAATTCGACAAAAAAAGGTTGACGAAAAGGTTGGAGAGGAGAATGGTGGTGGATCGATTATTTCAAAATTATTATAATATTCATATGTACATATATGATTTCTCGGCCTGTTTTTATTAAACGATAATATTAATTTGTGAGCTCAAGGCCAGTGTATAAGGAAAAGTATATTGGAAAAAAGACAACAACAGTCAGGAGTGGTAGAAATTATAGTTATTTCGGAGATCCCCACATCTCCTCATCAGATTTCTTTCATGACTCCACCGGCATTCGAATTGACAACCCACGACTTGCTGGGCAAGTGCGTAAGCCAATGGACCAAAGTCGGCATTTAACCTTCTGTTGCTTTTTACAACTTTCCCTTATACTTTTCCTTATACACTGGCCTTGAGCTCACAAAATAATTATTGTAATATTGAAAAACTGATATATTTCATAGATATTAAGATGTATCTTGTTGTGATTAATTTTTTTAATTTAACGCATAATTTTGATAATATTTAATTAATAATTTGCTATTTAAGGTATAACTTAAGCAATTCTTGTCGTATTCGTTAAGTGCTTGCTTTCCTAATTTTTATCTTAAATTAGTTTTTGCGCTTATGCGCTCGACTTTAAATATTCTAGTCATAATAAAGTAATTTGAAAACTCTTTTAAACTAAAAAGTATATGATTCTTAAGATAGTCCGAAAATAAAAATGTCGAAAGAGGAATGTCAAAATATAAAAATCATGTCTTGCCGAAACCAAAAATGTCGAAATCATATCCTGTCGAAACGAAAAAGATCGAAAAGAAATGCAAAAAATTTGGAAACTTAGTATCTTTATTTGAAAGTGTTTTTCATTGTATTTCTTCAGTCTACGTTACCTTGATCGTTACATTTTAATTTGAGCCAAGGCGAATTCATAAAAGGTTATATTACTAGAACGTACCGATTGTGTAAGCCAATTTGATATTTCTAGCAGAAAGTATAAGAATAAGTTTCTATAACAACGAAAATAAACAGAATGTAACGAAAAAAAAAATTAATGGAGTTGTTATAGTAATTCAACCTTATATGAAGTCGCCTTGATTTGAGCACTTTTTCTAGCCTACAAATAAGGTGGATCCACAGAAGTTAATAGCATGGCAACCAAGGCGAATCCGTTGTATATTTTGTTTGCGCAATTTTGAGAGTTAACTGTGGAAATCAGAATTCGCCCATTTTGTCTGTGGTTTTTTGTTTGTGTAAGCAAAACCATCCAGCGAAATGGGAAAGAAGAACAAGCATTAGCAAAGGGGAAGTTGATCAAGCGGCTGATTGAATTCGCTTAGTGAACGTAATGTCAAAATGTTGTTGTTGTAAATCATACTGTCACTGTGTGTATTATTTGTCAGTGGACCTTTTGAATTTTCAGTTGAAATTTGTTTCGTCATCTCATAAAGAATAAATGCGGAAATTGTAAAATCGAACAAGGAAAAAAGTAAGCTTGCTTTGAATTATTAACAATGTTGAGTAAATTTTATTACGGAAAACATGAAAAGTTTTCTTTGCAAAAAAGAATGCTAAAATATTTAGAAAAAATCTCAATACTAAGATGGAATCAAAAATTTTTACTTTTTCTATGCGCTCTAGGCTTTAGTGACAAATGGCGATAAATGCACAGAAAGCGTAGAGCAGTACAGAATAACATCGGACAAAGCTCGAAACAGTTTAGCACAAAAGCCCTAACGAACAAAAAACGATGCAATTTATCCATATCTTGCAAAAATGAATGGGATCTTCTATGCGGTGAAGAATATTCAATATTTTCTAAATTGACTGCCCCTCTGGTTTAGAGTTGCTTCTGTATTCCCGTCCATTCAAGTAGCGTACTCATCGAACAGACCTTTTGTAAAATGTAAGTATTGCGCAGAAATATTAAACGTGAAAATTAAAGCGCGGAGTTGCCAAATTCGAATGCCTGAAACGTCGGTAATACCTGAACAACTTCGAAAACCACAACGCCTGAAAAGAGTGGCTTTTAACCTTTATCAAAATTTGTAATTTCGAATGTTTTGCCTTAATATCTTGAGTTTTATGAAATACATATATTAATTTTTTCAATATTTTTCGACATTCTTGATTTTCTAAATATTTTTTCCGACACTTTTTTTTTTTGTTAATTTTAGTCTCGACATTTTACTTTTGACATACTACATATCGTACCAAACCCAATTGTACTACGTTTTTTCGACATTTTGTAACTTTTTCGACCTTTTCCATTTCGGTAGGATGTAATTTTGATATTTTTCGTGTTTACAAGACATGATTTAAATTTTAAATATCGACATTTTGATTTACGACTTTCCTAGTTTCACTCCACAGTTAGCATACAAGACAGCTCGCCGTACAACTCAGTGTTGATTTGCTTGAATACAAAAAAAAGCAACAAATTTTTATGGTAAGACACTCTAATGCGCATTTACCTCCCGGAAACAAAGCTGAGCTACAATTTCCACTACCTGCTGTTAACTTTATTTATTTTCATTTTCCATCAACTAAATTTAATCGGTTGCTTAACAGCCGATAATTTAACGATCAAGGTTAATTATTGCTACTTCGTATGAGGTTAATCATTTCTATATATGTATGTATGTGTGTAAAGTTAATTGTTGTTGCATTCTACTGCATACAGCATTACGCTGTTGGAATTTGTAGATTTCGTATAAAAATATTAAGCATAATGCGAAGCGAGTGATTGGGCAAACGGGATGTGAGCAGCGATGACGACAAGAGCGTAGCGAATGAGTGCCACGCGAACGAACAGCGGGTGTAGAGGTCAATAATAGAAATACAACAACAGCATAGTACGTGAATAGCAAACAAGGTGCACAAGTAGAATAAGTCGGCACGCACTTTTTTTTCTCTACGCACCAAAGTCAAAATGGCACGCGCACGCGCACGCGTCTCAAACGCCAGCGCAGCTCCTCAAGGACTAACAGCAAGCAAGTGACATTTACGCATCGCGGCAAATAACACGTTGACGTTTTTCAACATTCAGCGCTGGTATTAGTACCCAGGGGCAAAGCATAATTGACTGAAACACTAAGTATCAATATGACTAAATAAATGAGCGTGAATAATGCGAGACGTGTGCCATGACTTCCTGGTATTCGAAATTCAAAAACACTGATTGTATCTGGTAATTTTTGTACAGAAATGGGAAAAATGGGTAAATGTAAACAAACGATTGTCACATAACTGCATCGCAGCAAAACAACAAATAGATAACAAAATAAACTGACAAATAGACAAAGAAATACCTAATAAATTTAATTGTCTGTCATTTAAGTTATTTGACATTAACATTGACTTCACTGACTGCGCCTTGACATTTAAGATGGGCATGTTGGTTGTTAGCAGAGCGTAGCGCTGAGATGCTGTTGAACTGTCAGAAGAGATAAAAGTGGAAACTTTTTATGATGAAATGAATATGCGTGATGGCACTTGTGTTTACACCGATAAGGTTATGTATACAGTGTCCGACAAAACTAAAGCACGAAACTCTCAAAACTGCCACCTAAGGAAATTACATACATATATTTTCAAAACAATTATTAAAACCAAATTTTCTATATTATTTAGAAGAGCGTACAAAAAATCAAATACAATAAAACTTATTATTAAATTGACATATTAATTAAAAAACAAAAGTAGTTTCAAATATGGTGCGATAAAACTAAAACACATTAATATGTAATTGAGAAAAAAATTGTTAATATTTCGTTGCGTATCCATTGTTTTTTTCAATACAATTTCTTAGACTCAATTAGGTTATTTAAAACGTCTGCGGAAATGATTTTCCATTCAGGTTGCACATGATTAAGGAGGTCCTCTACTCTTGCGGTTTCGAAAAATCTATTTTTTTTTCAATTTAATTTCAATCTATATGTATCCAAGAATACGCCACAGAGAGGATTTCGTGGAAATCACATTCCTTTGCATGCTCCTGGCCTCCGTAATGTACCCGTCTCCGGCCGTTTTCGAGAAGCTGAGCGTGGCGCGTTTTCCCAAAAAAAGGGGCTTTTCTTAGCTGCCGAGTACGACTTTTCATACAAATATTGGTCCGATTTCAAAATTTTTTATATTGAATTAATCAGTGAACATGCCGCTATATTTTCCCGCAGACGATTTGGAAAATTTTTATTGTTCCATTTTTAGAGTCTCTAATATGTCAAAAAATATCGTGAAAATTTAAGATTTTAATAAATTGTTGCATACATTTTACAATTTACAAAATAAAAAAATTCTGTTTCGGAAAAACATAGCCAGCGTAACTGTGGATATAAAAAATATTTAATTTTTGATTACAGATTGCTCAACTGGACAGAATTTTACTTCAACATCAATTTAGTTAATGACGTTTCAAGGTCGACAATAATTTTTTTTTTGTTATTCGGTAAAAGAATTTTCCAGTCAAAACATGTACCTACCTTTTAAATAAAACAAATTTTTTTTAATCCATTCAATAGATCCTTCGGAATTTATTTCCAAAAAAACCCGCTCGATTTCAGGCCTTGAGTGTGGAGACCCCCTTAAATAAGGTATCCTTGTTGCTACAACGTTCACGGTGAATTTTACGATCTACAATCTCCCATAGATTCCCTACGAGATTGAGATCGGACGATTGTGCAGGCCACTGCAGAACGTCAATTTTGTTGGAAATAAACAACTCTTTCACACATTCAGCTGTGTCTTTAGAATCGTTGTCCTGTTGGTATGCCCCCTTTAATGGCAGTTCCTTCTCAGCGTGGGGCAGCATAATGGTTTGAAGAATGTCTTTGTGTTCAAATCTCTACATAATGCCATTAACTTTGTGAACTGGACCCACTGCATTTCCTGAAAAACACCCCCAACTTTGGAATACCGCAGATTTATCGTTACGCTTTTAGTCTACCGTACTAGCTTCAATCCATCAGAATCTTTGATGTTGAACTTGGATTGATCTGAAAAAAGTACGGTTCGCTATTTATTGATAGTCCAGTTGATGTGTGCTTTTTCAAACTCAAGCCGTGCTTTGCGATTCTTTTGAGAAACGCAAGGTTTTTTCGCACTTCTGAGGGTTATTGCAAAACCGCCTTCGACAGTTCGTCGTTGAATGGATCTGAGAATAATTTCTAAACATCATTCATTTCTTATTGATGTGGTCGAGATAAAAAGATCTTTTTGAACTGCTCGGAGTTCACTGCTTTATCTACACGAGCAGTGGTCTTTCGAGGCCTACCTCCTGCATGTTTGGAGTCCAAATAGCCGGAAGACCCCAAAACGACGTATTGTTCGGGAAATTACACTGTGATGAATTTTCAATTTTCGAGCGATATTGGTAACTGATTCTCGTTTATTAAATGCATCGATAATTTTTGCACGTAATACCATATTATATTTATTTTGAGCCATTTTTTCAAGTATTCGCTCTTACTACGAAAATGATAGATCTTTTGAAGATTTCGCCAGATTTCTGTGGATAAAAATTGGTAAATTTCTAAAGTATCGCATCTGAGCATATATAACTCTTTTCAGAATAAAAATAACTTATGTAAATCTTTTAATACAGTTTTCTTCATATAGTAATAATAAATGAGAAATTTAATCATATTCATCAAAATTTTTTTAGAAAATTATTTAGTCTTATTTATTATAATTTGAGTTGGGGTAATTTATACAAAACTAATAACCCTATCAAACAATGCTTAAAATCTGCAAGAAAACTAGCACTCATATTTTTCACAGCCATAAATTTGTTTAAGAAAATCATCAACATATTTCATATTTTCACGAAATTCTATTCATGTTGTATCAAAGCTAATTTTTACATTCACTTAACATTCAACGGCGCATTAGCTGTTCCATGTAGGCTTTGGCTTTTGCGTACCGATTGTCAAAGTGAATTCAATACTTTTATCAAGGCGAATTCATATAACGTGGTATTGAGAAAGCAGCTGAGTGAATTCGCTTGCTGAACGGAATGTCAAAACTATGTGTTTGTTGTAATTCTCACCGATTCTTAATGTCATTGTGCGAACAATTTATCAGTGTTTTTGTTGCTGCACACTAAACACCACCTGATTTGAATTCGCCTTGACTTTTAGCGTAATGCATGAAAGATCAGTTTCTATGGTAACGAAAACAATCAGAATGTTAACAAAATATTTCAATTTGGCTATAAATACGCTAACTCAAGGCGAACTCACGTAAGGTGCAGTTGATCACGCAGCTGACTGAATTCGCTTGGTTAACGTACTGTTAAAATGACGTGTTTTTGTTTTAAATCAAACTATCACTGTGCGTATAATTTGTTAGTGTAAATTATTGTGTTTGTACGTATAATAACACCTGATATGAATTCGGCTAGCGCCGATTCGAATTAAAAAAAAAAATTAAAGAAATTTTTATAGTAACGCCCAAGGCGAATTTATTTAAGGTGGTGTCAAAAGAACAGCTAATTTCCTTTTTTTTATTTAAATTCGCCTCGCCAAAATCAATATTTGTTTGCAATAAAATGTTCCATTTTGTAATAGCAAACCGTTTAAAGTGGCGTGTAAAACCAGTCAAATGAAGATTTCTTTGCAATATTAGCAAAGTCTTTTATGACAAATTTTTTCGTTAACTTTATAAAAAACTACAGTTTATATTATTGCAAAACACATGTAAATTATTGTTTCAATCTTTATACACATTTTTAATAAAAGCTCAACAAAGTTTCATCAAAATTCTAAAATTGTTTGGAAGGATGGAGACATTTTCTGGGTTTGAAGTTTTTTTTACATATTGGCCTTGAAAATTGTTTATACTAAAATTAGATATGATATAAGCTGCATACTTGCAATATTTTGAGTTTTCATAAATTGTTTACTAAGTTGGAAACATTAATTTATAGAGTTTTGGCTATAGTATATAAACTGTACTTGTACGTAAAATTAAAAAAAATAGTCAGCCTAGAAAGCTAGGCGATAGAAGTGAAACTTCATGGAACTCGATGGGCACTTGCAATGAAAATATTCACCCTAGCCAGCAAGTTTTATGAGATAGAAATATTTCCCCGATAACAGAACTATTCATTATTTTGTAATTTTTAAGGGTGTTCGGTTAATGAAAAAAGATAGTTAATGTTTTCGCATCCATTTATAAAAAAATCTATTTATTCACTTCCATACTTTCATGTTCAAGAAAAGATGCAATTGGTTTGTGGTATGAAAAATATGAAATGAAAACTCGTGATTGTAAATTATTTAAATATCTTGAGAACATTGCATCTATTGTCGTGCCTGATCTGGTTGTTGAGTCTTTGGGATTATTATTCATTTTTAAATTAAATTTACTTTCTAAAAATTGTACAAGTAGTTGAGCTTCTTCCAAGGCAAAATTGGCATTAAAATCGCCGCTTAAAATCATTGGCATAGTGTGCAAATCTGCTCCTAATTCTGCTGCACCAGAGGGAGTATATGCCAATAATTATAATGCTCTATGTATGAATTTTATTATATCGTTGATTCTCTGGTTCAGAGTGATGTAGAGAACAATCATTCGATATCGGAATTACAGCCCAACGAGCGCAAAGAAGTTTCACTTCAAAAATGTATTATGAAAAACCTAGCTAATATTTTAAAACGATCACCGGTTGCAAAATTTTTTTTGACATTTGAACCTTGTCCGGATTCATTTAATTTGTAACAACTTTTACATTTTCCATCCGGTTTGTCTTATCAGTTAGAAATAATGAATCAAGATGCACAAATTTCCAAAAAAAACTTCAAAATGCCCCTAATTTTTGAATTCAAAAGCCTGTAACTCAAAAATAGTATTTTGATCGACACAAAATCTGCAAAAATTCCTACAAACAGCTTTTTTGCTTATATCTAGAAAATACTTCTTTGGAAAAATAAATGAAAAATATTTTTTTTAAACCCCCACCAAGATATTTTTCTGTGTGCGCCACTGCACATAGATTGTACAAAACAATAAATTTAGAAAGCAAAAACAAAACAGTATAAGCAAGGACCGTAAGGATTATAAATATTATACAAAATTATGATTTAATCGTTATTTTGTGATTCTTATTTTTTCGATCAAAAATAATCCTCCTTCTTGGATACATAATTTTTCGATCATATTTGATCGATGTTATGTAATTTTTTCGATCATAAAACACATTATTGTCATTGCCGACAAATTTATTACGCACGAAAAATTTTAAGTACAAGAATAATGATTATTTTTAATCGAAAAAATGCAAAAATAACGTGAAAAAATTAAATTCACGAAAAACCCATTATGTAATTACATAAAACAAACAAATGGTGAGATTTTTATAGCATATATGACATAAGTATTAGATCAATACATTACAGTTTTGTTTCGAACGAAATTTTGCCAATAATTTTGTGACCCGAAAATATTTTTAAAAAAACACGATTATTTTCGGTCCCTGGTTATAAGTTTCATTGCACAAACGTTGCTCCATAATAGATGTAGACGAAAATATATTTTATTTCGCTGACTAGAGTTATATTTTTTCCATTGCCAATAAGTTATTAAAAATTAAATTTAATATTTGGATATGACTCTTAACGGTGAAATAAATATATTTGTCATCTCATCTTTCAATGTGCAAATATTTATGCAAAACTAATTAGTTCATAACCTTTTTAATTCTTTGCGGCTTCACTTTCCGGAACTAAAATATTATTATAGTACTTAAAATTTTATCGGCAATTTCTGATAAGTTGGCCTCAATTCGGCATTATTTGTGATGAAAATTAAAGGAGCAATTTTCAAGAACAGATTTGACTTGCCTGATATTTTTCCGTGCAACAAATAGTGTGATGAATTACTACATCTAATTTAATTTAATCCATTTACGAGATTAAGGAAGCTGTGCACTTTTAACATGAATATTATTGTGATTGAGTTGCAATAGACGCACAGCCTAAAAGTGTTAGAGAATTTTGTGGGGCTCACATACCCCGCTCGGATACATTGCGCATGCCACTTACATCACAACTACTCCACCAGTGGCATCCCAATTAGCCACTTTCTGCCGCCAACGACAATATCTCACCAATCCATCCATCTTGCAGCCACCAGCCACCAGTTACCAGCCGACAACCGCACAACCGCACTACCGAACAACCGAACCTCCTTAGCCTACAATCCAACCTACTCGCTAAGGTCACGTTCCGTCGCTTTTGTTTGTATATTGTCGTAATAAAATAAATCAATTCCTTTCTTTTTTGCTTTACTTCATCTTCACGCTCTCACAAATCCATCAGTTACACATTTCAATCTGTAAGTAGTTTTTTTTTTTTAATTTTATGAATATTTACGATCGGTGTCAGCTCTTCACAGGAACCGCGTCAAACTGTGGGAGCCCGCCACAAGCGCTAAGCGCTAAAGATCTTCCTTCCTAGAATTTCTTCAATAAGTAGTTGTTGTAGAACTATCCTTTATTTTTCGGTCAACACACTAATTCCATTTCCATTTCCATTCGATTTCAATTGCCGTTGCTGCTTTAGCGCGTAATTTTTTCCTGACATTATTTTAGATTTTTATGACAGCCAGTAGCCGTCAGTTGGACAAAGACTCAAAGTCATCCGCATTATTCCGCACATACTTAACGCTGCAATAAAACACAATTCTGGCAAATTGGCTGCCTAACTGGCCAAACATCTGCTGGGGCCGTGACTTTGACTTTTGGCGGCGTGGGTGTCATTGATACAAACGAGCTTCATAATTTCAATAGTTCTTATGCAAAGTAGTTGAGCTTCATTGCCCTGCTCAGGCGCTGCTTATCCTTCACGCTAAGTCCAACTAATCTCTTTATTGCTTTATTCGTGTCATGTTTATGCGATTTGTGGCGGCTTTGTTTGAGGCGTGAAATGCGAATTTGCTGTTGATTGATAAATTTTAATTGGAACGGAGTGATGATGAATTTTGTGTCGTAAATTTTATGGCGCAGAAGGTAATTTATTTTTGAGTTATTTGTTTAAAAGGCATGAAGTTCAGGACAACATAAATAACTATTTGAATACAGAGTTTAATTTTTTTGTCAGATTGGAGATTTTTGCAAGTAAAACATCGAATCGTCACGCTTGTTGTGACGCTTGTTGTGCAACGGATGTTCTCTTCTCTTCATTTCTTTCTCCATTTCCCTCTCGTCGATGGTGAATTTCGAATGTGTGTCACACATTGGTGCTCTCTCTATTCTACTCTACTCTGTGTTGGAGTTCATTTGATATAGGTTTTAAATAATTTTCTTATTCGTCTAATTCTTCTTAGTTAGCGCTATTGTGGTTTTGGTTCGTCCAGAGAGGGTTTTACTACTCCAAAAAATATCGGTCACATCGTCGTTTCCTCCCATCGGGGGGTGGGCATCGGAGTGAACGACAATATTTGGCGATGAAGTTTCCCTCCCACCATAAATCGAGCACTGAACTTGCGCTCCTTTATATGACAGCTGGAGAACACCAACAATTCGCGCAGTGGCACTTTTCTCGTTAAGGATCCAAACATTAAAAGTGGATGCCCTCAAGTCATTGACGATAATACGTTGGATGTGGTCGTCATTGAACCGAGGTTCAATGCTACTTTCATCCAGGCAGGCTTCTTATGCTGGCCAATAACAGATGGCGGAACGAGATCACTTGAAGAACTTGCAGGAAATTCAATTGTGGCTTACATCGCTTATTATTATCATAACAGGACATAGTTTGATAGGTAAAGATGCCTATCGATGCGTAGACAATTCTTCGATAGCTTGAAATAACATAGAAATCAGCGATCTTCTTAAATTCTTGCAAATTTTAAAAAGGCTTTAGGGAGAATTGGGAATTGCTGATCCCTTGTGGTATTGAGCCTAAGTGTGTATCTGAATACAGCCGCCATAATTTAGCCTAACCTAACCTTCATGACAACATGCCTGAAACTTTCCATATAGATTTATTGAAAAGAATTTGAGTAGGAGCTCTAAGCTCATTGTGGAAGTGGAAAACAAAGCTCTCGCGCTAAGCATTGAAGTCAATATTTGCACACTTCCTATACGATACCATCAAAAAAGAGAAGCATCTAAGGTTATGCCTAGGTACTTGATGTCAATTGAGAGCGCAAGTCATTTAGAGAGGCTGGCTTGTAGACAGTGTTGTTGAAATAAATAGAAATATAGAATAGATTGATTACTAATCGACCCAGTCCGCAAAACCGCAAACTATGTTTAAGTTTAAGGAAATTACAACTGAAGAATGAAAAATGATAATATCGGGTCTTGCAATAGGAACGCCACAAAAGTTTTTTTAAATAAAACAAAAACGACTTGGGATACGAATTAAATTCTTTATTCCTGTGAAAGTACATTCGATGCCATTATGTTTGGAGCTCGATTTCTTTTGCATGGGCACCATGGGCACGCTGGCAGAAGTCCAAACGCTGAACCCTATTTTCGACGGTTTTCAAGCATAAATCGGCCGATACTTCTGCAATTTCACGTTCGATATTCGTACGAAGTTCATCAATCGTCGCTAGCTTGTTGGCATAGACCATAGACTTGACATAGCCCTACAGGAAATAGTCTAACTTCGTCAAATCGCACGACCGGTGCGGCCAATTGACTGAGCCATTTCGTGAGATAACGCGCTCACCAAACTTGATTTTCAATAAATCGATTGTGACATTCGCTGTGTGGCTTGTGGCGCCGTCCTGTTGAAACCACATATTGTCCAAGTCCTTATAATTCAATTCGGGCCAAAAATATTCGGTTATCATTGAGCGGTAGCGATTCCCATTAACAGTAACGTGCCGGTCTTGGCCATCACGGAAGAAGTACGGCCCAATGACGCCGCCGGCCCATAAACCGCACCAAACCGTAATTTTTTCGGGATGCAATGTTAACTCATGGAATACGTGTAGATTGCTGCCTGCCCAATAACGCATATTTTGCTCATTGACGAAGCCATTCAGCTAGAAATGACGACGACCATAAATTGGACGTAGCGCTCTTAAAGTTGAGGCCATTGACTCCGAATTTGGGTAGTAAATTTTAATAATTTCGACTCGTTGTTGGATCGTATATCTTTCCATGATGAAATGTCAAACCTTACTGAAGAGAAATGTCAAAAGAGCGGGGAAAAATATGGCGTCGTTTGCTGTCTCTATCGGTCTGCTTTTGTAGCGTCCCTATTGCAACACCCTTTATTAGTTATCTGCGGGGTGATTCGAGATTACGTGAAATATATGGGTAATTTTTATGGTTTATCAATAAACACGAGCCTTGACTCAGGAACAGTACCGAAGGAATGGAATGTTTTGTCAATAATCCCGAAAGAAATTTATAAAAGCTGAAGAAGACTATAAAATAGGAAGAATAAATACTCCCCCTGATATGGAAGAAAAACTGGAAACCGCGGTAAAGGAAAATATTTTTTGCAACACAAAGAGTCCATTTATAAAAGAGCAATTTGATTTTAGGGAGAAAAAAATCTGGAAAAAAATGTCGACGTCACCGCTCGAAAGATGTAGCAGTGGATATTCCACCTTTCCACACTACGCCTAGAAATGGATCGGACGTTTCGACCACTTCCTTCCGCCAAATACCGTCGAACGAACGACAGATATAAAAGTTCGAGATTATTTCTCTAACAGGCAGCGGCTCGAAAGCTTGAGCTCGTCGCCCTAAGAGTGTAGACGTGGAGGGCCGGACGTTTAGACCTTCCCGTCAGCTAAACACCACAGAACAAACACATTCGTGTGCACAACAAATTTAAGAGTTCGAGCTTACCCTTTCAACAGACAGAGACTCGGAAGATCATATCTTTCGACCGCATAAAGCGCGGCTTATAGGCCGAGTAGGTCGAGCGAATTGGAATCTCGTCCTTTCAGATCGTTTCGAGAACACGTGTACAGGAAGCGAGTTATTTGACGGCACCGCGCATCTTTTAATAATTGCTCATTTTAATACTGCAGGAGTCAATTTATAAAGCTTTTAAGATTTTGTAATACATTTATAAATGTAATTTATCGTGAAGGTCTCAATAAATAAATACAATTAAAAAAAAAGATATGCGGTACTAGCGAAAAGTACCATTTCGCTCTTAGAGAAGTTGACACAAAGTCCACTCAGCCTGGACCGTTTTCGTATGAAATTGAAGACAATCTGTCATAGACAGAGAAAATTTTTTACTAAACTTAAACTAGTAAAAAATAAAATAATTTGTTTTTCAACTTGGAAAATAGTTTTGTATTATGAAGAGAATTTAAGAATATATATATTTTTGTAACTTTGCGTAAGCGAGAGGTTTTTGCCTTAGTTAAGGCTTGACTAGAACTAAAATAAATAAGAATAAATTTAAATTAGCAACTACGTTTTCTTAGTTATTTGTACATTTTTTTTCGTAAATTTTTTTCTTCATAGGTTTTGTTTTTGTTTGTAAGCACGAAAATACTTTTCTTAATTTTAGTACAGTCGCCTTCTTAAATGTTGTATATGCCGCGGCAATTTCGATTATTTCTCCAATTACTAACGATTTTGTGATCAAAGAAATTTGTATCCAATCATATGTAAACAACTTTTTTCCGTGTAGTTCGCTCAGAAGCTGCAGGGCTAGGCGCAAAGCCTTTATGGTTAGATTACAGAGTATAGGAGAGTGGACGCTCCCTTGCTCGATCTCCATTGTAGCTATTATAATTATTTATACTAACTTTCATTGAAAATATGCCTACATAAAATCCTATTGTACTCCTCTCCATCAATGCACGCCGGGGGGATGCTCCTTGTCGCAAATTTACTCTCTCAAGAAGAAGCCTACCCAATTCCTCAAAGTAAAATTTACTGCGCATTTCAAGTAACAATTTCACGTTCCAAGTAATTTGTTTTTCTAAAAGCTATTTCCGCGGAGAAAGCGTTCGAATTCAAAACCCTTGTACTCAATAAAGTTTTTCATTTCTTTCGCAACATAATAAAATAATTAGTCATTCAATGCTATGCACGTAGATAACGTCAATAGCGTCAGCAGCCATTTGAACTACACTCGCTCATTCATTCAATGGAAATCAATTAACTACAACCTGTTCTGTGAAAAGTTATGCGTCAGCTCAATAAAAAAAAAAACAAAAAAAAAAACAGAACCAGAATGAACAACCATTTCCTCTACTACCGCAACCAACATCATCACCAGCAGCACCAGCACCAGCAGCAGCAGCAGCAGCAATGCACCAATTACAAACCAATCCAATCCAAGCCGATCGAAATTGCATCAAACCGGTCATTATCGAGCCAATTTTATTACACTAACAGCTTTGAAAGCGCAACTTCATTCCAATGCCAAAGAATTTCCGACAACTCAAATCATACAAAGTGCAACATTTACAACGTGTAGGTAGGTAGGTAGTTGCAGAGGTACATAGATAGATAGGAGTTGTACTTTCGGTAGATATTCTTACGCAGCAGCTTGTCGTGTGGCATGAACGCATTGACAACCATAAACTATGCTAAACAAAAAAATCCAACAACTACCAAGCATAGACAAAACCAAGACGAATCAATAGGAATAGGAATGGAGTTTGAAGTGGAGCTTTTAAAATAGTCAGCTTGTCAGCTGCTGTTGGCCATGCGCTTGTTTTTTGCCAAAGTGTGGCCGATCACAGCACAGCACAGCACATAAACGATCGGGCACAAAAAAAGCGTTACATAGATTGCGTTTGCACTATGCGGCTAAATATGGAGCGGAGGCTATGGAGGATTGTCAATAGTCGATAGTCGATGGTCGATTGTCTAACATTGTCAGCAGGCGAGGACGAACATTGTGTAGGTATGTAATGGATGTGCGAATTTAGTTAGCCATGGCAAACATGAGTTGCACGACATGCTCATCACTCAAGCGTTGCCCGAATGTGTGTGTGTGTGTGTGTGCATAACTACTCCGAGAACACCGTGAACTTGTCCATCTAATGCATTCCACAAGTGCAGCGAACAATAAAAATAGTAAATAGCAAAGCATTCGTACATTATTATTTCTAGCACACATTTTTTTAAGAGGATCGTTTCGTATTTTTGTTGTTTGCTTTTGTACACAGTGCTAAAAAGTTCACCGATAATTAAAAAGACTGACGTCAAAAAAAAGAGCTTGCTGGCCAAGGAGAGCAAGCAGGGAGGAAATTGCGGCAATTTTTGTTAGAAAATCTTCTCAATTTTATTTCGGATTCCTTCTTAAATTTACTGAAAAGGAAAACGACTGAAATGCAGGCGATAATTTCTTGTTTATTAATTTTTATGAAAATTTACCAAAAGAAATATAATTGTGAGAAGAAGCCTCCTTGTGTTGTTTTTTATTTAAAAATCATATAAAATAAAATAATGAGGAGATCGTGTAATTTTTACTAGAATCTTATTAAACTTATTAAACAGAAAAACTTTATATTTTTAAAATACCATTTCGATATCAAATACATGCAAATTTACACACGATATATGTAAATGATTTATTGTGAACATTTCGTTTTATAAAACAATTATTGCGCCAACCAAATATAAAGCGAATTTTTATAATTGTCTTTTGGTTTTTTTATATTTTAAAAATGAAAGTTTTTGATATAGTTATTTGCTATTTCTGAAGTTTGCAAATTAAGAATTATAGAAATTAGAATTATAAGTGTAATTATAAGTAAAACTTGTATAACTAAATAAAAAACAGTTTAACAAAAAACACCCGTCCACCTATGTAAGTGCGCGAGCGTGGAGTAAAACTTCTGTGCCGACTCTACAAAGAGATATAGAATGAAATATAGGGAAAGTTTTATAACACATGTCTTTTAGGTTTTTAGTTTTAGCATGAGTAAAAATAGGAGTAGAAATGAGTAAAAGTAGTGGTAGCATTAATAAAAATAGTGGTAGTAATTAGTAGTAGAATTGGTAAAATTAATAGCAGAAATTGTTTGAAACAGTAATTGAAAATAGTAATAGATAGTAGTAAAAATAGTAGCATTCACAGAAATAGTAGTAGAAAATAGTGAAAATAGTAATAGTAATTAGTAGTAGCATTGGAAAAAATGCCCGCAGAAAGTGGTAAAAATAATAGTAGGAAATAGTTAAAATTGTTGTAGGAATAGTACTAAATTTTTTAATTAGTAGTAGTAATAACTATTAGCACAAAATAGAAGTATAAATTAGTAAAAATAGTAGTAAAAATTTGTTAAAATAGTAGTAAAAATTAGTAAAAAAAAGTAGTATAGATTAGTAAAGAGAGTACTACTAACTAGTAGTAGCATAAGTTGAAATGGTAGTAGTAATAAGTATTAGCATTAGTAAAAATAGTAGCAGAAGTAGTCGCAGTGATAATAGGACTAATTAGTAGCAATATTAATTAGGAGTAGTAGTAGTTATTAGTAGTGGCAGTTACCAGTAGTAGTAGAAGAATTTTTCATAAAAAAAATTCAATACTGTTGCAATTTGATCATTCGATCATCAATAGATTTTTCCTATCCAAGTTTGAAGTAAAGTTACGATTTTAACCATTTGCGTGGAATGCGCCCCCGTTGAAATCAGTAGGATATTTTAAACAAAACCAGGAACCTCTTCTTAATTATATTGAGAGGTTTTTAGCTTGGTTTTACAGTTTATCTTCTTAATTTTATTTAAAAGGATATCCAGTCGTAATACGGAGGGTTTCCCATTGGAAAAAAATCCTAGAGAAATCCGCTAAATTTTATTCTGATTTATACGGCATTTTCGGCGGTCATTTCGCTCTGTGTATGTAGGTGCACCCCTCCTCAAACTGTTGATTGAGCTTCGACATTTGAGTTCGATAAATAAAAATAGTTAGTTGTCAATAGCGCTATCGCTGTCGAAAAGATATGCCAATGGTTGCAGTAGCTGTTGCCTACTGCCAGATTAGATGTACGAGTACCAAAGCAGACGCAGATGTCAGCCAGCATTTGGTCAGTTGCAAGTTGTAAATATGCATGCCACATTGCCATGCAACAAGATCATTTGGCATTTGCAACGCTTATACGACATGCATGCCGTTGCTTACAAGCGACTTGCCTTGCAAGAGCTGTGGGTTGCACGACGAATATGCGTTGAGAATTCGATTGTGAAAAAGTCGCTTAGCAAACAGAAACATCGTGCAGCAGTAGATTCGTGAGTTGTTTTTTTTTTTTGACAATGAAAAACTTAAAATTAATTTATAAAGGCACAACCAAAGGGGAATTCAGTAAGGTGGTGTCAATAACAACTGCGAATTCATTCACAAAACTTACATGTTTTTTGTTTTTGGTTTTTGGCAAGGCGAATTCATAAAAGTTGAAGTTGATTAAGTAGCTGATTGAATTCGCTTGGTAAACGAAATCTCAAAATTATGTGGTTTTTGTAAATCATACTGTCATTGAACGTTTAAGTTGTTAGTGTAAATTTTAATTTTTGTTGGGCGAATTGAGAAAATAGGGAACAGACAAACATACAGTGGCGAGCAAAACCAGTCGAATGGTGACCTTTTTACAATATTACATAGTTAGCATGGTTTTTAAAGATACATTTTATTTGTTAATTTTATATACAAATATAGTTCATACTATAACAAAAATTCTGTAATTCAATGTTTCATAAAAAGTAAACAAATTTTCAAAAGATTTTTTAGAGATTTCTCGATTTGGCAGTTTTATAGGTCATTTAATTTTTGTATAAAAAATTTTCAACGCCAAAAAAAAATTATATAAAATCAGAGGTAGTCTTTAGCCATTGAAAACTTGCCCTTCATTATACTAAAATAGGCTACTACATATCCAAAAAATTAGTAAATGTTGATGAAAATTTGCTGATTTTTTATAAATTGTTTATAAACGAAAAAAATTAAATAACAAAAAAAAAGGTTTCCTGAAATATCTTGCTTATATTTTGAAGAGGTCACCATTTTATCGGTTTCGCTCGCCAGTGTAAACAATTTGTTATTACAAAGTCGAAATCAAGGCGAAGAGGCGAATTCATATTCGGTGGTATTTTACGTATACAAACACAAATCTACACTCATAAACTATACGCACAATGAATGTATGTTTTACAAAAAATAGATAATTTTGACGTTAGGTTAACCAAGCGAATTCAATCAGCTGCTTGATCAACTTCACCTCATATGAATTCACCTTGGTCGAAAGTTTCATTGTAACCAAATATTCATTTTTACGATCCCTACATAAAAACAATGCGAATTTAAGCAAATAAAATAAAATTAGATGTTCTTTTGACACCACCTTCTATGAATTCACTTCAGGTCTGATACTCTAACCTTAGAGATGGATTTAATGATTATGTCGGTTTATATATTACATTATGGCAAATTTCACATTTTCTTTCTCAACGATCGAGTCCAGTATTTCCTTTGAGGGTTGTGAAAACCCACTTTGTGTCCATACTATTAGCCTCTGGTCGTAGCCTGAGGTATAGGTGTGGAAGAGGGCATGCAGCGACTCTTCAGTTGTGCTTCTCAATACATCATCCTAATTGTATAGCCCCTACCCAATCTGGCTGGATTCGTTCTTGGCTTTCTTTGCTTTTTTGCACCGGAATACCCTGTCCTCCTAGACGTCGAGGATGCTTATAATAACATATACCCCGGCGGTAATCTCACCACTGGAGAATCATTCGAGAAATAAGCGGAGGATTAGGTACATCAACCATAACAAGGTTCGTGGTTAGAGGTACGCTCTAGGCGGGAGTAATCTCACAACTTTTATGAAACATAGCAGTAAACATCCTACTCAAAGAACTTGAAGGTTTCGGAGGGGCAATAATTGCATGCGCTAATGATATTATACGAGCAAAGAGCAATTTCAGGCAGAAACACATATGGACTCTGACTGATATACTTCAAAGATCTCTCAACAAGCTCTTTCTGTAGTGTAACAGGCGAGTACTAATCCTCTAAAGATGGATATGGTGCTCTTCACTAAGGGACATAAGAACTTTGAACATCTAACTCTAGCGGAGAAGACTCTCGCAATAAAGGCCAAATATCGAGCCATCATATTGAGCAGGAAACTAATTTGGGGATCCAATATTGTAAAAAGAGCAAGTAAAGCAACCGTAGCACTATATTCCTGCAACAGGTTGATTGGAAAAAGATGGAACCGAAATAGTAAACCGGCTCTACACCGCTATGGTTAGGCCAATTCTCTACTACGACTTAGTGATATGGTGGAATGCCCTTGAGAAAGGGGAAAACTTCAAAAATATGTATAAAGGCCAAAGGTTTGCGTCCATACTCATAATGGGTGCGATGAGGACAACGGCATCCGATAGACCTGCATGCCAAATCTGTCGCAATCGGTGCTGCAATTCGCCTGAACACTCCAAACAAGTGGTTAAACTCTAATCATGGTTACGACAAGATACTTACGGAGTTCTCGGAGTTTCCTAAGGATGTGGACTATATTCTGCCGACTTCTGCTGTCGTTACAGCATTCACGACCCTCCTACTCTCAAGGAAAGAGTGGAAACGGGATGCAGTAGGAATGGACACACAGATGGCTCAAAGCTCGAGAAAAGCGTGTACTATGAACACCTGGCAATCTCTAATAGCTTTCGTCTTCCAGACTACACTAGCATCAAGTGCCATACGATATCTAAGGTTGATATCTTTATTCTCACTGATAACCAGTCGGCAAAGAAATCCCCCAAGACACAGTCCGTAATTTCCCGGATAGCCGCGAAACGCCGCATATCTTCCAACAAGATGGCTGAGTCATTTCACCCAAAATAGTATAACCCCTGGCTATTGCGACATAGAGGGTACGAAACTTCCTGCAGAGGAAAATAGGTACACCTTTGAAATCTTGCAAGCTGCTTCCCTCCGAAAGGTTTATTGAAGTGGATTCAGATACCAGAATCTTGAGGTCTGAACCCACAGGCTAACTATTGAAGCTAAACGCGCATAATGCCAATATGATTGTATCTGCCATAATAGGGCACACTTTTACCTGTCAAACTCGCCAATCGATTAGGCGTATAATCGAATGAATTCTGTAGAAGTTGTCAGAGCGAAGAAGAAGAGGAAACGATGTTGAACCTTTTGTCCCAGTCTCCCGCTCTATTGAGATGAAGATTTCCCACTTTTGGTAGACAACTCTTCGAAAGCGTGGAATCGGAGATTTTTTAAAATTCTTCAAAGTTCAAAATGATTAGGGGGATTTGGGAATTCTTGATCGCCATTCGGTAACAACGGGGCTTGAGCCTAAGTGTGCATCTAAAGACACCACCATAGCCGAACCTTAACTAATTATGCTATTTGTAATAAAGTGCGGTTAGGAATAAGTTTTCATGCTTCCCGATCTTCACCTACACTATCGTTACATAAATCTGCTGTTTTTATATGTTATTTATAAAGAGAAATTCTTGAATACCTGTTTTTTATTAGAACGCATGCTCGAGGTTTATCTGCATCAAGAGTGTAGAAGAGGTTTTGTGTACTGCTGGTTAGCCCAAAGATCTATTGGTTTATGATTCACGGATCTCGAATTGCAATAACGTCGATGGTCACCTCTCCAAGAAGGATTGGCCGATTACCTGCTGCAAATTTCGATACGGTCTCTAGGGGACATCCATAGTTCATAGTGTGAAGAAAATCGATTCAGCTGATGATATATTTCGGTATTAAACAAGTTATTTGGAAATAGATTCTAAAATTCTGAAGATATTTACATAATGTACATATTTTAATAATAAGAACTCCCTCAGTTTCAGAAAATCAGCGAAGTGGTCCACTCCATTCGCTCATTACCTGCCAATTATGATGGGAATATGTGGAAATCGAAAACGAGCTTGGCATTTTTCTTAAAGGGACTTTTACAGAATCTAAAAAATAAAATCACAGTAAAAATCACGAAATATCTTCGAAGAAGAATGCTGACATTAAATTTTGAAAATGAGAGCATTAAGGCTAAACCAAAATATGCTGCACCTCTATCTTTGTTGTTTGTTTGCTGGCTTTCGGTATTTAAGTCATTAATGGAAATGTGGCATTAATATGCGCCTGCGCATCATCAACTGCAGCAGCATCAACCATTTTCCCATCCATACCATACGCAGTTGTTGATTTGCTAATGAATGGAATGGAATTTGTAACGGCGCAGGCGATGAATTTAAGCTGACAGCAACAGCAGGTTTGGTGAGTGCGAAAGTATGTTGGGCTAAGGACACAAAAGCGCGACTTACCTACAACGTTTTGTGGCATAAATACACACACGCACACATACATACATTTGTCTCAGTGTGAGTGTGCGTGAGAAGCGCATGGCATACGTAAAACTCTTCGAGAATATGTAGCTAGAAATGAGGATTTTATTCGAGTGCAGCTGCACTCGCCGAAAATGAATTCGTAACGAACCAATGACCTTCCAACAGCCATCTGACACTGACACTGGTTGCATGCCACTAGGCACCAGCCGCCAACTAGCAGCATCCCTACATGCCAATCCATCCCAGCGCCTAAGCATAGCGTTCAATGTGGGGTTTAGTAGAAGTTTCCGACGACTCAACAGCTAATTGTGACTTTATACGCGGCATTTACGCGAACTTTGCAACCACAAGAGAACCAAAAAAAAAACACCACAACAACAAAAACAGTAACAAAGGCAACATCATTAGTAAGAAACAACGGCTGTACAGCAACAGCAACAGCCAAAATCCACTTCAACTGGCTGCACCAAAAACATCATCATCTTCATTGCCATTGCCAAAGAAAATAAATGAAAAAAAAATTAACAACAATGAAATCAATGCGTACAACGCACATAAAACACCACGTCCTTCTTTCGCGTCAACATCTGCAAAATCGCCCTTTGAATGTAGCAGCGAAGTCGACGACGCTGTCAGCAGCGCACCATCATCAAGTCGTCTACTTGGGTGGTCTCGAACCAAACTTGCGGCGCAACATCAAAGCGTGTCGTCTGTCTGTCTGTTCACAGTTCGAACTCGGCCGGCAACACGCCAACCGTCAGAGCCACAGCTAGCGTCAATGGCTGGGCGGGTGGATGGTGGAGCAGCGACGAGGGCACGGCACGCAAGAACGCAAGGCGCAAAGGTAGGGTGCAACAATCAACGAGCAACAACGATCCGGTGCGCGCACCCAAATGTGGCATGAACGGCAATACAAACACACAAAACAAAAACCACAATATTCGCGTATTTTGAGGCTTTTGCTTTGCCTACAAGTTCTACATATACAGCCAAATCGTGTACGTCGTTCATCGTCCAACAGCTTTGTGTTCTGTGTTCTGTGTTGATGCGCATGCGCGCATTGAAATTCAATGGAACCAACAAACGTCGTGTTTCAATGGAATTTGCAAATGAGTTGCGTCGTCCCCATCAACGGACGAACAACGTGCAAATAAAAAGCTCATCATCACCATTGCAATGGTTCATAATCATTGCAATCATCATCCGGCTTTTCAACCACCAGCACCACATTTCCTTCGTTGTAGTCCCTTAAGTTTCAGTATTTTTAGTAATGGTTTTTGAAATAGCAGCAACATTTTGCTTTAGTGTATTTTTTTTTGGGATGTCGCTGCAATTGCGCATAGTTGGTATTCACAATAAACTCCCACAAATACTCACGCAGCAGCTATCCGTGGATTGAAGTGAAGTGAATCGTAAACGCAAATACTTGTAATAAATTTGGTTGTCCAGAAACTTGAGCAACATATCCAGTGTTGTGATGAGATGATAGTGGGAAGCGGGTAATCACTGGAGTAGCTTGGCTACTTGCAACTCGCCGCCTGAGACACTTAGGAGACTTGCTGGTCGATATAGCGACCCTGCGTGTTGGATTATTTGTTGCTGTGAATGTTGCTACACGACAGGCGACGATGTAATATGAAGCTAGTATTGTGGAATGCAAAAAGTGGTAAGCTGTGTGTTGAGAACTGAAGCTTATAAACCAATTCGTAATAGAATCAATTAATTTATACATTATTGTAATTTATTTCTCTTGCCTTTAATGAACGGCTTAGATTAATTACTGTCGAATCTGGGGCTTGTTTGACATTAGGTTAGGTTAGGTTTGACCGGCTATGACCGTTCTAGGTCACGGAGGTGCACGTAGACTAAAAGATCGAGAGCCCTTTGTATGGAATGCTCGCCGAGCTCTGGTCGGCCAAACAGTTTTGAAAGTACTTATTGAAGAATTGCTTTCGGGTATTATAGCACAGAAAGTCGAAAATAATTGCTAAGCTTAGGTCGACTAAGCAGTTCAAAAAGTACTTGTTGACAAACTGATTGCGCGTCCTGACCAGAGTGAGACAGTGGCACTTCCTCCTAGTGTCTGCAGCTGTGGTAAAAAGCATTGGTTGGTTAACCCAAACTCTGTCCATGTGTGCCAGTAGTGCCTAGTTATTACCCCACTGTCAGTCCGAGAGGCAAGGCGAATTAAAGCTTTGGATCGCTTCACTTCACCCTTTGATCAAACTTGCCTGACAGGTGGGTTCTAGAGTCCAAATGGTGTCCACCTCTTCGGTAAGTTAGCTGTGCTAACCGGAAATTAGAGGTATGCCCACATCTAGAGTCCATAGATATCCCCGTCCCTTTCGTTGTCACCTCGTTCTCCCGGTGACCCATATAATCGTCACGTAGCATTTGGACGCGAGCAGGTGGAGAGTTCTTCTGCATTCTATGGCCACTTTGGATGTTGTTCCTTTGGGATTTACAGATTTAATACCAGCTTGGCTGGCCGAGCATATATTGATAGATCGTTCTTTAGGGGTGGACGCTCTGAGCAACCTACCAGCCTCAATTATGGCAGAGCTAACGACTCCGCGCCGAGGTTTGTTTCTCCTTCACTTTGATCTCTCTCTGAGATTCTTATGGAGAGCTAGTTGCCCAGGCAGAGTTTCCAGGACTTTGTTGTGGCCGAATCGGAGTTCTCTCCATGGTTGGATCTCATTTAGACCGACAGCACACAAAAACTTGCCCTAAAGACCCATCGGTGACGGTTTAAACTTAATATCTAAAGCATGGAGGGTGTAGACTGTAGTGCTTAAGTAACTAAGATGAAAGTCGTCCGCTGTGCCCGTTCCATTTTGGTTTTGGACAATGCCTTGCATAGCGCCGGCCACCAGGCAGCCACCGTATGGGTTTATTCATATTATGGAAGGGTGGTTTATTTATATTTTAAAATGACACTGAAGTACTTGCCCTTGACAAATGGTAATTGTGATTTTCTTTTATACTAAAATCGCTATTTTTCAGACACAATTTTGAAAGGACTCTCGACAAAATTATCTTTAGAAAATTTCAGAAATTAGCAAAGAGATGTTTTTTTTTTAGATATACGGTTTCATAAAACTTAATTAAAATTTACAAATAAGATGAATTAAAAAACAAAATACTTTTTATTAAGCGAATAGATGTACGATCGCCATATCCGGGTGTGTAGGGTGGACGTGTTTCATCGATGTTTGGCAGAACTTGAAGTACATCTTGTGATGTGCGTCTTGATGTTGTACAAATTGCGCATCTACGGTTTTACGCCGACTCCGAGCTGCAAATAATTTTTGTGATCATTTTTAGTGACAGAAATACACTCGGAATGTTTGAGAACGCCTGCCGAGGGACGACCGCTAATACAGCCTTACAGTCATTTTTTTCCTTGTCAGGCACTCCAGACGAGATTTTAACACGAGCCACTCCGGGTGATCGCACGGAGGTACACCACTGCGGCGCGTAGGTAAACTACATAGAGACCGTAAAGATTATAATTTGTATAAAAAAAATCATGATTAAGTCGTTATTGGAATGTAATTTTTTCCATGAACTCAAAAAACTTATTGGCGATGAAAATAATAGCAACAAAAAATAATATTTAAAATATAATAATTCAAAATAGCAAAATATAGATAAAATGTAATCGAAAAGATAAAAATCTCAAATTAACGAATTATTTCCAATGAATTTTTCATTGATTCATACATTTTTCTGTAAAAGACTAGAAGGTGTTGCCGTACGGCTTCCATTTTTGATGAGAACAAAAATTATAAAATTCGCGCAACCGATGGCTAAGAAAGAAAGATACACGAATTATTATTCCCAGAAATGAAAGAGAGAACGAAATGCGCGAACGGGATGAACTAAAGATGCCAGCCAAACTGCCGAATGGCATTTTTCAAAAAGTTTCAAGTCCAGCATAGTTTCAACATCCCGAGTACACCTGAGCTAGGGTGGTGGCAGTTCTTCACGCTGCTTAATGGCGGTGACACGGTAAACGCTGGAGATGATGAACCCGAACATCCAACCAATCAAGACGAAGCCGAAGTTCCGCTAACCGACTTCCATGATACTCGAAAGACAATAGTGCGGCTAAAGAGCAACAATAATTGAGCTATTCAAATTTGGCGCCGAGGAGCTGGTAAAGTGCATGGACGAAAAAATTTAAATGTACTCTGCACAATCCACAAAAAGCGCGATCTATGTAAGGTTCTGTCGAACGTAGACTAAAGCTGACCGTAAACCAACTGATTGGACCGTATCAGTGTAGCTTTAGACCTGGTACTTCTGCCTTTTCCCAAACTGGACCAGGAAGCGAAGCAATTGCTTCTGGAAGTGATCAAGAGGGAAACGAAGTACCTTCTACCATCAAGAAAACAGTCAACACTCCCACGTCTAATTGACAATTACAATTTTGAAAAAGTTGAAGACTTTCCTTACCTGGGAACCAACATTAACATCAATATCATTGTCAGCCTCGAAATTCCACGGATAATGTCAAGTGCTACTGTGTGCTGAGTAATCTCTCGATGATCGAAACCCACACTCTGCAAGTCTCTCATTATGCCCGTCCCTTCGTATGAGGCAAAAAGCATGTACCATTTCCGCATAGGATGAGATTACCCTTGGAGTGTTCGAGACAAGTTAACCGTTTCGGTACGATGGGGATGTTTTTATCCCAGAAAATTTCAAAAAATCGTATCTTTGAAAATTCTCACACGATTTGGTTGAAATAGGTCCCAAATCATTAGTTATTTTCTTCTCTACAAAAAGAAAATTAAGCTGTCAATGTAAATTATCACGTTTATGTCAAAAGTGAAACATCAAATCGCGGCATTTGTGTTGATGATCACATATTTGACAAAAGCTCAAGAAACAAGTGGTTTAATTGTGAAAACAAGTGTAATTTAGTGAAATTTTATGAAAACAATAGTAATCTTATAAAGAGGACAGTGTAGAACAGACAAAAACTTAATTTTTCTTTATTTGAGGCTAAGGTAAGTTCCGCGGTACAAAATCATCCCAAAACTGTTTATTTGTGGGACGTTATCATCCCAATCGTACTCATTTACATTATTTGTCTCAGGAAAAAATGGATAGAAAACGTAGACTGGCAGCTTCACAAATTGAGGATTTTTTACATAATTCAAGCGATGATGAAGTTGATCCATTTGCTGATAGTGGTTCTCTTATAGTCCCAGTCAGGAAAGCAGTAGTGGTTCAGAAGAGGAAGAAGGCACGGATCGTACAGAAACTTTATGGGTGGCGTAGATTTGGCAAAATGGATACCTTGTATGAACTTAACCGAAAATCAAATAAATGGTGGGAAAAGTTTTTTACCGGCTAATGATGACATGCGCCGTCAATGCGTGGATAATCCATGCGGAAGCAAATCATCCACGGCAAAACAAAAAGATCCGTTTTTGGGATTTTTAGTGGAGCTATCCGAATCTCTCATTGAACAGGACCCCTCTCCGCAGTGAAAAAACAGAGCAAACAAAATCTGGGGAATCATTTGCCAAAAAGAACTAACAAGCGACAACGCTGCGTAAATTGTGCCACAAAAGTCAAAGAAAGTCGAACAAATCAGCTTAGCATTGGCTGCAATTTGGCATTCTGTAAAAAATGTTTCACACCTTGCCATCAAATATAAACAGCATTATTATAATGCTATAATGTATAAAATTAACTATAAAAATAAAGTGAAATGAAGTCAAAAAAACCCTGAAATTTTTATTCCAATTTTGCTATTCAGGTATGTTTGGGATGTTTTTGTCCCAGGACGATATCTCCTTTTCAGGACGTCCTAAAAATAAATTATGAAATTACTTTTTTTGAAATAGCTGTAAGAGACTAAATCAACACTCTTTTTCAAGATTGCTTGCCAAAAAAGTTCTCGTCCCGAAACGGTTAAATCAACTTTTTCAACAATTATTACCTTTGACTATTACCATAACCAACTAACGTTTATTTGAATACCAACATAGTGCAATTAATATAGAAACGTGCAGGTAAAAATTTGATGACGCTGATTTGCAAATTCCTGATAATAAGGGAAAAATGAAAAATAAGTCAAACATATGAAATTTACAAAACCAGCAAACAGCAAAAAAAAAGAAACAAGTGGCCAGCTAACGCCAGTCATATGCAACGAAAAATCGCCACTTTCCATTTGCATTCCTAGCTCCGACGGCTATTAATCGAAGCTTCATTTATTTCATTCGTTTTTTTTTTTTTAATATTATTTTGGTGCAGTCCACAAGTAAATAAACTATGCAAACGAGCTAGAACTACGCGGTCCTCCAATCAGCGCAGCGAGTTGGTCAATCGCTGCCAATAGTCTGCTGGATATTTAAAAATCTGCAGAAAAAAAATGTAAAAGAGTCGCTCGAACAGAGGAATTTTGAGAAGGCGAACGACTGTGATAGAATGGGGTAGAAGTAGCAGAATAAGATACCATCCTGCCATGCAGTCGTTGTTTAGTTTTTGTTTTTTTTGTTCTTCTTCAAGGCCTGGTTTGTCCGACGCGCTCATTTCTAATGCCGCTACAATTGGCTACAATTGCCGTCGCGAAATCGACTACACATTTTGTTTGCCTAAACCTTTAACACGCTGTCATCGACACGGACATAGAGCATGAATGCCAATCAATAATTTCCAATGGTAAGTAAAGGTAAGTTAAGTAAAGTAAAGCAAGGCGCTGGTATTCCACGAAGTGTCAAGTGGCCAGTTTGTTTTTTTGCCTTATTTTTTATTTTGTTTTTTTTTTTGCTGTTGTTTTGTAGGGAAGTTATGCAAAGTCTTCTATATATATTGCATATATAAGTTTATTTGTGTATATCAAGAAGTTGGTTTATTTGTAGGTGACTTTGTTGTTGTTCGTTTGTTTTCCTGTCGTCGTCGCACTCCCGCTTAGCGTGGCCTTAATTAATTTTAAATGTTTGTTGACTTTAAATGCAGCCTTTCGGCTATTACTCGTTAAATTCACAATGGTATGAGTATTTGCTTGGCCAAATGGCTTCAATTAGGTTTCGAAAACAAACTAAATAAATAACAAGGACTAGAAATACCACAAACAGTAGTATAATTTTTTTCTTCAATGCACTTTTTTCAATTCAATTTCATTTTGGTTTTTCTTATACCCTACTGTTTTTCCTACTGCAGTGCCCGGCTGCAGCTAGCGAGCACGTTTGGACTATTAATTTGAACTTTCGGGGTCATTTCGTTTTGGCTGTCAGTAACTCAAAGTTAAATCAACAAACATACCACAGTACTACCTAGTTAAATATTGCAGTGATTGCGCCAAACTACTAGGTAAGTATGTCGAAGACGAAGACAGACAGCTTGTAAGAATTGGTTGCCGAACGAAGGGACAATCAGTTATGTGGAGAGACAGACCGAGGTTAAAGGGTTAATTACGAGGACTTCAAAAATGATTTAAAGCATAAATGCCGTAACTAAAAGTGCTTGTTAAGTAAATGAGGGCTGCTTGAAAAGAAGACAATTTTCGAAATTACTTTTCGGTGACTTAGAATTATAAATGCCAGAAAATTTTCAACATAAGAGCAGTTCCAACGGAAAAGGAAATGGTGGATCGTGTAAATCTCTTAAATTTAGTAATTTTGTAGTACTTGTAGTGCTAAATAGCTGTGATAAGCCATTTTGCGAAATGTTTTTTTTTTTATTTTGCAACAAATTCATTTTAAAAAGAAAAAAAAAATGATCACGGAGACAATTTATTCTGCCAAAACAATCTTTCACATAAATTTTTTGAAAATATGAAAAATTTGTACACTATTAAAAAGGAATTTAAAAAAGCATTTTATAATTTATTTCCACACTAATTTTTTATAGTTCAGGATATTAATACTAGGAACAACATGGAATTCCCCAAACGAAATATTTTCATAAATTTTTTTAAGTTCAGAATGTTTTTCAACTTTTTAGTTTAGTAGTGCTGGTGGTGCTAAATAACTGTGCTAACCCAATTTGGCAAAAATAATTATTTTGCTAGATATTCGGGATTGAATATTTTAAAAATGAAAGAAAGCCTTTGAAAAAAAAATTATCTCGAACACTATTAGACCTACAAGAAAAAATCTTTCACATAAAATTTTAAGAAATATGTAAAATTTCCATACTATTAAAACATAAATTGTACAATTTATTTTTACACAAATTTTTTATTTTTCAAAAAATTTTCATAAATTTAGATATTCAGAATTTTCTTGATGTTAGTATATTTGTACTAGGAATGCTAAATAGCTGTACTATCCAATTTCGGATTTTCTTTTATTTGGCTAATATTCGAAATTGGAAATTTAAATTTAAAAAAATTGTATCTCAAAAACTATTAACTCTTTTAGAAAAAGTCATTTATATAAAATTTAGGGAATGTTGTCAAATTCGATTATTACTAAAATATAAATTTAAAAAAAAATTATAAATTACTTTTGCATAAGTTTTTATCGTTCAGAATTCATGCTAGAAACTTTCGTATAGTGAAAATTTGAAAGGGGTGTGTTTTGTAATTCCTGAGATAAAATAGTTTAGAGTTTAAGCTCCGATTCAAAAAAAAAAATTCTGTTGCAACTATATGGAAATTTTCAACTGGTTATTGTCAGTTTTGACTTTCAACGCTTTTTATATAAGTTTCTGATTTTTCTTTGGTTTGTGTTTTAAATATGCGAATCCTTTTAAACTTCCACAGCAAAACGGAATAAGGGAATATACGTCGGTGACAACTGCATTATGTAAGTCAAGGTTTATTTGCATATCTTGCAAATTGTTACTAAAGATGAAGGACCAACAAGATATCTATTGTGTTTGATAAGTAACGAAATTAATTTTAATGTTGATACAAAATATAAGCTGTACCTATGAACAATATTTTAGTTAAACAAAAATTTAAAACTGCATTTTCTGAAATAAAAAAAAATAAATGAAAATATTTCATTAAAATAAATTTGGCACAATAACATTGCATGGTTCGGCAATCTTGTGCCCTCTCGCTTTCAATGGTCACCTAGCTTGTTTAGATGTTGATCTCTTTAATTATAGATGACCTTTTTGTAGCCCTCTGATTATACTGAATATGAGCTTCCCTTGGCAAAGTCATTTTAAATACTGAAAATGAATTAAATCGGTCCATAAATACGATTTTACGAAATATTTCTAATCCAGTGCCACCTAACGACAATTTTTTTTTTATACTTTTATAAAAACACTACTCGGGCCACAGTAAATGTAATACCAAACGAACACCATTTCAATTTCATTTTCAATTCATATATGTAGGTCAAGTAAAAAAAAATTCATTATTATTCCAATAGTCTGCAGATCGGGTTGTATAAGCGCGACCGGAATACGCTATAGAACGTTAGAAAGATAAAATTTCGTACTAAAAAATTTCTTAGATAGCTTTGTGATTGCATAACTCAATATTGTTTGAGCACGCTTCAAAAATAAACGCCAGCAAAGAGAAAGTACGACATATTTTACAGTTTTTCTTAAATAAAGACAAAATCGCAAATCAGACGGTTGAAAATGTGAATAGTGTTTATGGTCCTGATACTGAAACAGCTAGTCGCGCGCAATATTAGTTTTGTCGATTCCATTCCGTTATTTTTGATATCAAAGATGCACCACCCTTTGGAAGGCCATTTGTCGAAAATATCGATAACGTAGTGGAAATCGATTGTTCAGTAGCCAAACATTACACAAAAAATCCTTTGGAACCATTTAAATAAAACTGGATAGAAAAAGAAGCTCGATGTATAAGTGCCACGCGAGTTAACGCAAAAAACCTCATGGACCGAACGTTATGTAAAACAGATCGTGGTCGAATAGCGGTGAGCGGACGCAAACGGTGGCCAAGCCAGGATTAACGGTCAGGAAGGATTTGCTATGCGTCTGGTGAAACTGGCAGGAAACCATCTACCATGAGCTGCTCATCTAAGGCCAAACTCCCAATTCGGATCTGCGCTGTCAGCAATTGGACAGTCAGAAGAAGGCAATCGCCCAGAAACGTCCGAAAGGAATTGTGGTACATCAGTACAACGACAGATCACACACATCGATAGTGACTTGGTAGAATCTCCGGAAGCTGGTTTGGTTATGTATCCACCTTATAGTCCGACCATGGTACCAAGTGATTACTCCCTGCTCCTGTCTATGGCGAATGATTTTGCTGGTGAAAAATTCGCCTCAAGAGAAGCTTGTGAAAATCAACTGTCCCAATCTGTTTGCCAAATAGGGACGAGGGTTTCTATGAAAGTGGCATTGCATCAAAATGGCAACAAGTTATCGGGCAAACATGGTGCATATTTGACCTAAATCAGATTATTCTAACTATGTTATTTAGCATTTAATGCAAAAATAATGGATTTCCCTTTTTTTTTTGCTCGGAAAACGTATTTCGGTTTCTGTCACAACCATCTCAAAAATATAACTACACATCTTGTGCTGACCGAGAAGAATAGATTAACGTTGATATTTTAATATTTTATATTTTGTAAAACTAAATTAAATTTGACTTCTGAAAAAGGTGGCAATCCTCTTCAAAATATATCTCTTAACTTCTTATTTTAGCGAAACGAATTATTTTACGTCCATATTTTACTATTTCACAAAATTGGTGTAAATTTAATTAAGTTCAACTAACCAAATAGGTGGCAACCCTCTATGTCTATCTTCAGTGAATCGAAAAGTTTGGCACTTATACTTTAATATTTCAAATAACTTGCGTATAATTTAATTTATTTTAATTCAATTTGACTTTTCAAACAGGTGGCCACCTTCTTCCAGGCATAAAGCATGCGACTGATTTTCATACCTACCAAATATATAGGCACATAAAAAATTTCATAAAAATCGATCCAGCCGTTTTGGAGGAGTTCGACTACAAACACCGTGCCACGAGATTTTTTTTATATAAAAGGGGTGGACATTTGCCCCCATCCTACTCTGCGTACGCTTTTGTAGGTACATATACAAAATTTTAAGTATTTTGTGCTAAATAAGCTACGTCCAATTAAATTTTGATTATCCAATTCTGCCGCTTATAATTAAGAAAAGACTATTTAGTCAAGCATAGATATAGCCGAACGATATATAAACCGATAAAAAACTTTATATGTAATGTACACACATACATATGTAAATATTTATAGATGTATTGGTGTGCATTTAAGAGCGCGCTTAAGTGATCTTTTGTTTCACAGAAGTCGCAAATTAATTTTGCTTCCAACAATTTGCGTTTTTGATGCTTTGCGTTTTTTTTTTTTTAACAACTATGAGTATTACTCACTTCTTTAATGCCACCGCCAGAGTAATCCACCCGGTCGGCCAAGTCATCCATCCATCCACCCATTCAGCCATCCTGGTTTTAGCTCATTCGGCTAGCTATGTTGCTTGGGGCTCTGTTGGCATACGGTTTGAGCCGTTAAGTGAATTTGCGCTTAATTTCATGCGCATGCGCTCGTGCGGCGGCGCGTTTTGCTACTTCACGCAATTTATTTTAATTTCTATTGTTGTTACCACATTGTTGTGATGTTGTGTGTTGTTTGTTGCATGTTGTTGCTTGCTTGCTTTGTTAGTACCTACTTTTTTTTCTTCTTCTGCTGAAAATATGTTATGGTTATCGTTGTTGTTATTGCGCGCGTGCGCATGCGGACAAAAGAATTAAACGTAGCCACTTAGCAAGCAAGATATGCACTAACAATTGTGAGCGTTCTACTTCGCCTTAGCGGCAATGACTAATGAGTGAAGTAATGCAAATGCAATGCGAATAAGATAGCAGGGTGGTGGAGGGAATTCACTATGAGAAGAGGTAAGAAAAGGTGTCAGTAATTGTAAGGCATGAAATCCCACATAAAATCGCATAAAGTGTGCTAAAGAGAAGAGAAACCAAAGTAGAAGACCGATTTGCTTTATTTCGAACCAAAAAAGCGAGATATGTAGGTTCAATGTTTCAAACAAACAAAATTTGGCAAACTTTTTATTCGCGCCTCCGTATACCTACTGAAAAGAAGCACCGAAGGCAAATCTTCTTTATTTCGATTTCGTAATTTTTGCGATATTTTCTCCCGATTGAGAAAGGATTTATTTTTTGATAGGTGTTTTTCTTCAATCCACATAAAATAATAGGTTTTTGTTTTGAGTATAAAGAACTCTATGTAATTTTGGCTCTCGTTAAACGGGCTAACGCATTTTGGAACTTTTATTTATTTTGAGAGACCATGGAGATAATGCGGAGCAAGTAAACTTAAGGCTGGTTTTCTTTGTTATTTTATCTCTCTTGATGCTAGAGATATTGACCGAAATGTAACCTCGAAAAATCTTAAAGGTAGGCTTTCTGATTAAATACATGCGCGATATTTCAATCAATTTAACTTTTTTCAGAAATGTTGAGTCGACATACATAAATATACTACTTATTTACAAATTTATTTCTAAGAAAACGCCACAATTTGCAAAAGTATATTATAATCCCGTGATAATATAAGCAAAATTTGCAGTTTTTTTTTTAAAAGCTATGTTAATATTTGATTTGAGTTTTAAAAATATTATTGATATTAAGCTTATAGTTTGGCACTCATTTTCGAAAATGTCATTTAATTTTCAGTTCTATTTAAACAGCTTTCTTAAATCTCTTTCATTTGATACCCATATTGCAATATTTAATGTCATTCATTGATTCAATTGAATTTAACTTTTTAGATAGCTGGCGATTCCCTTAAAAAAAAATCGATTCAATGATAACCCATATAACGGACTATATACGTATGTGCCAAATTTTATATATTTGAAGTTATTTATTTAATTGACTATAAATTCATAAAATTTCCGTCCAGCCGTTTTGGGCCTGAAAAGAGAATTAGCCTTATCCTGAGTTTCACTTTCGCCCGAAATGTTTAATTTTTCACTTTTCCTCTCATTATAAATTTTGCCCGAAAATACTTTTCGCTTATCAGCAACACAAATGTCGGGCGAAAAAAGGTAGCCATTTTTACTGGAAATTTGAGAGGCGAAAAAAATAGATTCAAAATGCAAGTGAAGGTTTTATTTAAAAAATTACAATAAAAAACACAGAATTTACTTTTTAATGACACTTGCACACTTTGTAAAAAAAAAACACAGAGTTGTAATTTCCATTTTCGAACTTTACCACTTGTTTCAAAATGGAACTTATTTCGTGCGGAACTCATAAAAGGCATTTGCACTTCGGGCAGCTGAAAACATATGGGCGAATTTTTTTTCGGGCGAAACTCAGATAAGGGCTGATAATAAATTCATAAAATTTTATATCGAATTGGGATTAAAATTTTGACTAAAATACTGTCGAAAATTGAACATCGCATGAATGCTATGTTCGGACATTCTTCCTCTTCGCATTTCATTGTAAATTAATTGACAAGAGAATCGATTGATGATGCATCGCGTCGAGGACGGTCATCCGAGGGCATTACGAATGAAAAAATTAAGCTATAGAGGCGACAGTACTGGAAGGCAAACGGCTAGAAATTAAAAAAGAATTAGCTGTTATGACTGAACGTTCAAAAATAATTCAATTGCTACTGCCGATTAAGCCATACATAGTGATTTATCATGACCGTCTGACAAAAATTAAATTGATGGAATGACGTCGTCTGTGCTCATTGCCACCAAAAAAAAAAAGAAGAAAGATGACCCAATATTATAAAAAGATTATGGGATATCAACGGTATGTTATTGGTGGATTTTAGAGGTCGTAACACAGTCGTAACGGGCATATTTTTCTAAGGTTTTATATTAAAAAATGAAATTAGTGTTCTTCGCTTTACCCTTCATTTTATAGTTCAGTTCAGAAAGTTTTGGAGTTTACTGAGTACTTATATGAATAAAAAAAAATAATAGTTTATTAACGAAGGAGATCTGCAGCCCCAAATTTTAGCCTCCTCCCTCGCGGCTACGTCACTGAAGTAGTATAAATAAACTTTTCAAATAGCATTTTTTCCTCTTCAAGCTTAGCACCAACCTCTGAGGAAGAATCATAAGAAATATTTTGCAATATTATTGTTGCTTGAAAGGGTACTTTCCATAAAAAAACAAAAATACTTTTTTTCTTGAGACCTGAAAAGTGGCATTTCTTAAACGTTGGTAAAAGAAAATTTCCTTTTCATTACTTTAGCGTATTTTCAAATGAATTTTTTGTTTTTCTTAAGACATTAAATGTTTAAGAGAATGAAAAATTTAATTAGAAATAATTAATTTAATTTATTGCACTCTCACTTCGTAGTCCAATGCAAAAAAATCAGCCATAATTAAATGTTTCCCTACGATTTTTTCGCATTTATTAATATTTTATATTTATATTTACTATTAATTTTTTTACTGTTTTCTATACTACTTAGTTCTATACTATACAACAGTCAGGAGTGGTAGAAATTATAGCTATTTCGCATATCACCACATCTCCTCATCAGATTTCTTTCATGACTCCACCGGCATTCGAATTCACAACCCACGACTTGCTGGGCAAGTGCGTAAGCCAATGGACCAAAGTCGGCATTTAACCTGCTGTTGCTTTTTACCACTTTCCCTTATACTTTTCCTTATACACTGGCCTTGAGATCATAAATTAATATTATCGTTTAATAAAAAACAGGCCGAAAAATCATATACATATGAATAAAAGACATCTATTATTTTCCAAACAAAAATAAAAAAACTCAGTAAATAAGTTTTATTTCTAAGCTAAAACTAAAACTCGAAAAAATAATTACTATTTCAAAGAAAAACATGAAACTAAAAAAAAAGAGAAAAATAAATATAAAAAAGTGTTATTATTTTCCAAGAAAAAAAAAATCTAATATTTTCCAAGCAAAAAATAGAACTCAAGAAATAAGTTTTATTTCTATTTTATAACTCATAAAATAGGACCTATTTTTTGGGGTTTGTTTTTGTTTGGGAAATAGAAGTCAGTTTTAGAGGTGAATTTTTTGCTATTATTATTTCTGAATTATTAAAATTTTAAGGTTATTTTTTGAATGATATTTCACATTTAATTGAATAAGAGCATATACACGAATTCATAGATAAATTCAAAAAAATACAATTACTATTTTCCAAGCAAAAGTTAAAACTCAAGTATTACGTTTTATTTCTAAGCTGAAACTAAAACTCTAAAAAAGTAATAACTATTTAAAAGGCTAACATGAAACTCAAAAAAAAAGAGAAAAATAAATATTAAAAAAGTGTTATCATTTTCCAAGAGAAAATTAAATAAAAAAAATCTATTATTTCCCAAGAAAAATATAAAGCTCAAAAAATATCTTTTCTTCCTCAGCAACCATTTCGCTTACGCCCTCACTTAAATAAATAAACATAAACAAAAATAACACAAATTAATTCACCCCACCAAAATTGCACAGTACAAACAGTAGTTAAGTAATCATTATGAGAGAATTATTCGCATCGTTCGTTCGTTCGTTCGTTCGCCCATTTATCACACAGGCACCCAACAACACTCATGCGCCAAATGGTAAATGGCAAGTGGCAAATGGTAAATGGCAAGTGGCAAATGGGAAGTGGCAAGTAAATAAACAAATAATAATAAAATCGCCAATTAAATGTAAAGTGAAATGTAATTATAAATAACAGTCAAAAACACGATGAAGAAAAAATAAAAATAAAATAAAATATTCAAAACAAAAATTTTTTAAAATCGTTTTAGTTATGCTCTGCTGCACAGCTGTATAAAGCGGACAGCGCAACTTTATTGAGCCCGAAAGTGAGGGAGATGACGAGAAAATCCATGTGTGTATGTGTATATAAAAACACGCAACAATAACAACAACACGAACACCAACAAAAAAGCAGCCATCCCATTCATCACTTCAGCCATCAGCTGCATGGTTGCTATGCTACAATTTAATATCCGACGCGTAGTAGTAGCCGGCCGTGGTCGCCACAGCAAGGTGCGAATTAATTGTATATTTATTTAATTAGATGGAAACACGGAGTGCAGCTGGTCGGCCGTCGCCCTTAGCAAATAGTTTTAGTTAGTTGAATTTATAGTAAATTTCGTGCATATTTTTAATGCCCGCAATTAAGGGAGGATGAACTTATAATACATTGAAATAAATATTATGTATTAAATCAAAAACCAACTACAACAAGCAACAAAAATAATGACCGTTAAGAAAAACGTTAAAAATTATACGGTTTTAAAATAAAATCGCCATAAATTATACGAAACATTATGCGCTGTTGTTTATTGCTGTTTTAGCATTTTTAAATCATTTGCCTTGATTGACATTTTGCGTGTGTTTATCGCTATGAAAATTAAAGTTTTTAACATGCCCTGTAGGACATTGGCTGGGAAAGTAATCTAGCAGCTTTTTTATTTATGGACTTATTTTACGAATAAAGCTGTATTTTGTAGGTTTAGAGGAAGTTGCCTTGTTAGATTTTAGCTAACTAAAAATGAGATAAAAAGATTTAATTAATTTCTCTTTTAAATTTTTTTTTTTAAATTGAGCCTCTAGGTTATTAACAACACAAGTAGGGTGATTCACTGCATTCCCGTTTGCAGTAACGATTTATTCTCAACGATACGTAATAGTTGTCGTTTTGTATTCATTCAAAGTGATAAAAAGTGGCACCTCTGTCAAATAAAATATCAGAATAAGCGAAAAACAGAAAGGGAAATATAAAACAACAAGTAATAGGTACGCGCTAGAAAAGCTGTAGAAAATAATTTCGAACCTATTCTTATTATTTTCGATGAAAGTAAGTAAAATAAAATATTAATTTATTTAAAACTACAAATATTTATAATAATACTAATAGTATAAATTTGAAAGTGTGTGTGTGTGTGTGAGAGAGTATGTTATTATATATCAGGCCCAAACGGAATTGTACAAATTTTGCCACAAAAATAGCCTTGACCCTGCCCTTACTCATAGGATATATTGTATGGAGAGTTGCCACACGTTAATAAATAATTTAAATCTCGTATCTCATAAGATTTGGCATGCGTATTATGTGGGTAATCATGGAATTGATTCTTTAAAAGGAGTTACCACCTGTTTAAAAGATTAAATTCAATTAAAGCAATGAGTGAAAGAAAATATTGCAATATGGGTATCAAATGAAAGATACTTACTAAAGTTTCATTTCTCAAATGTCTCGAAAAAGGTTGCCACCTATTTAAGTGCAAACTTAGTTAAATTAAAAAAGATAAAAGTCATTTTACAACATGCGTGCCAAACTAAAAGTCTTAAGAAAACTAAATTTCAAAAATACTTTGGAAGGAGGTTGCCAAGTGTGTAAAAAGAGAAAATTGAAATTATAATAAGTTAAATCAAGTAATGAAATTTCGATCTCAAACGAAAGGGTTTGGAGAAAGTTTTATTTTCAAAATATTTTTGGACAGAGTTGCCGTCTACTTAAAAGAGTACACTAAATTAAATTATGAAATTAAAGAAAGTATCACGTAATGCGATACAAAGAAAATAAGCTTTAAAAAACCTTAATTATGAAATTATATTAAAGGGGTGTTGCCACATGTTTAAAAATTTTAATTTAATGCTAATTGTAAGTTTACTGAAATATAACAGTATTACTGTGAAACGAAAGAGTTTATATGAAAGCATGTTTGATGAGTGTTGCCACCTCAATTTAATTTGTAAAGTAACGCAAACTTTACTATGCTGGTGTCAAACGAAAAACATTTAACGAAAACTTAGTTTAAAAAAAAATTAGGCGCTTCTAACTGCTTTTGAAAATTAAATACAAATAGGGATATTTCAAAATTTTAAACATATGTATGTATGTAAGTAGATATTAACACACACTATTGTTGAAAGTTGTTCACAAAAGAGTTGTCAATTTTTTCTAATTTATTAAAAAAAAATTTATTTCGGCTACTTCTCAATTAAAATACAGTTCATTCTGTAACAAAAACAAACCCTATAAACCCAAGTTTTAAAATTTATGCTAAATTTACTATAATTTAACAAATTTTTAGAAAAATTACAAACTAAAAAAAAATTTTGAGAATTTTTGAGTATGCAGCATTGTATCGCATTAAATTTTAGTATAACAAAGAACCAGTTTCTAGTGACCAGGAAGTACCGTATATTTTTGAGAATTTTTCTTGCCACGATGTCTAGGGTTTTTTCCATATAAAACTGAATTTTGTTAAATCGTTATATGGAAAGAATGAGAAAAAAATTCTCAAAAATAAACCATAATTCCACAATTTCTTAAAAACTTGTTTAATATACTAAAATTGAATGGGTTATAAACCTGCGTACTCGAAAATTTTTGAAAACTTTATTTTAAATTATAAATTTTTTCGTAAATTTTAAAACTTGTGTTTTTATGGGGTTTTATAGGGAATAAAATGTATTTCAGTTTAGTCGAAATCAACTGAAATAAAAGTGAAAGAAGTTACATATCTCACTTAGACTTGACGCCACAGATTTTTAAACATAATCTAAATTGTATAAGTACATTCTTAGAGGAAAAAAGTCATATAAATAATGCCATTTTATTTTTAATCCACTTTTGGATATAATTCAATATTTAGCTTAAGATTTAAATTATATATATGCACGTTCTCGTTAACAAATTCATATTCAAGTCTGTTCGTAGCCGCACTAATTTTGCGATTCGTTATTCGCAGCACTAATATACATAGCTCTAATTCTCTCATTACAATGTACTAATTTTTTTGTATTTGCTTCTCCACACTATTCTTATGTGCGTACCTATCTTCATAAACATAGCTTGGTTTTGCGCTGTAAAACTTTTTGACTTCACTTCCATTGCGATCACCAACCAATAAAGTCGTAAATCATCTAAGTGTTTTTAGATTTTATTTTGCAAATAGGTGGAGTAAATCAACTCCTCATCGAAACAAAGTCTTTATTCCAACTAAACAGTACTTGCTATGTTCAATAAAACCAATTTAATATAATACTATTATTCGAAATGATTTAATGAGATGAGATATTGTTCATATAAAAAGCAACAAAACTCAATGCAATACAGTTATATTCGGTATTCACAAAATTGCATAAAATTTCAAAAAATTGTCATAAAATTTTCAAACTTTTTGATTGTGCTGTTTTTGACCCCAGATATTGCTGATTTTTGATAATGTTGTTTAAGGACGGCAGTCAGCAATTGCCTTCATACAAAATTAAATTTTGTACATGCGTTACATGGAGGAAAATGGCCAACACCGTCAGCACAAAAAAAAAAACAAGTTATCAAAAATCAACGCGAATTTTTACTCACTTGAAACTTGATCTTTGTATAGTAACATTTAATGGGCTACAAATCAAATTTTTAATAAATTCAAGTTATTGTTTGAAAATTTTATGAAAATTTTATGAAAATATCTTTAAATTTGATGAATTTTTGTGAATTTTGTTGAAAGTTTTAAACTTTTATTCATATAGTTTTTGTTAAACAATGAACAATACTCTTAAAAGATATTATTAAAATTAAATTAATAAACATAAATGGCCAACTATGAACAATACTGTATTAATTTTATTTTTTTATTTTTTTTATACATATGCCGTTATATGAGAGTTACGCGTGGATTTTTCTTCCGAATTCAATAACATTCGAAATTACACTTAATAATTTGAGTTTGTATTGAATTTGATACGGTAGTTTCGGCGATATACCTGTTTACCCTAAATTGGATGATGCCACGCCTACTTTTAGAATTTTGTTAACCCACGTATTCATTGCTCCAACCCAATGCTGTTTACCAAACTTGAGGAGAATTATTATTATAGTATGTGTGCGTCCACGTGAAAAGGGCCCACTTCGGCGGTATTGGAGTTATGCATATAGGCGTCTTCCTGGTTGATTTCCGAACATTTTGAGACAAATTAGACCATCCTAACTGAAGAATTGAGGGAAATATAGAACTTTCAAGGTGAATATCCGAAAAATGACTAATTGAGAAAAATCAATTTGAAGTTGAAAGTTGTCCCTTGTGGGCTCTTTTCTTTTTTTTCAAAAAACAAAATTAATTACTTCTATTATACCTAGGAAGCTAAATTTGGTGTCATTCGACGCGTAAATGTATATAGTTTCATAATAAACCATAATAAAAAATTATGAAATTCGATCCATGTATCGAAAAATCTATATGTCTCGGAAATTAGATGCGACAAACTGGGACCTTTTCACGTGGACGCACACATATGAGAGTTGGACTTGAGTTTTCTTCGATTTCCATAAAGCGTGTAACAAATTTGGTAAAGGTTTTTTTGCGTAGTTTTGAAGACATACCTATATTCTTAACCGATTTCTCTTTTCTTTCTGAACATATATATATATATATATTTCGGTTGTTTTATGTTTTTACAAACAACCATTAGTTGAGCAAAGTTATAAGAAAATACTGCCATTTTATTGATCACAAAAAATACATTTCAGTTTTTTACAACTCGAGTTTAGAATAAATATTGAAGATGGAAAAATTCATTCTTATTTTTATCTTTATTTTTGCACTTTGTTAGCAAAATCATTTAGCCTTCTAAGTAGGCACATACCTCTATGCATACTACGTACATATTGTGTTGTTGCATTTAAAGATTAATAACTTAATTAAAACTGGATTGAGCTGGTTTAAACCTGCCACATTCAATTAGAGCCTTGCGAAAGTGGCCAACCAAAAGCGGGAATACTAAAAATACACAAAAAAAGTCAAACTGTCGATCAAAATTAGAAATATTTATTAATCGTTGTACATATGTATAGGTAATAAATGTTATTATTCAATTACTATCTAACAGATGTGTGTCAATTTGTATTGGCTTTTCAATTCTCGTATTAGCTTTTTCATGGTTTTCATAGCAGATTTATCTTTTAAACAAAGTGTAAAAGGGTAAACAGGGTTACTTATTTTGTGATTACAAAAGTAAACCCAAATAAAGCTTAGCCTTTCCATTTCATGAAAACCGAATATGTTGTTTCCTGATCAAAATGAACATACACGTACATATTTTCTCTTTCGAGCGAAAAAAAAATTGTTTACGCTGTGAAAATCGTATTTTTTCGTTCTAAAAATTTTGGTGTTTTTTTTTACAAATGCACATATGTAACTTCTCTAAACAATAATCGATTTGGATAATTTGACTTGTGAAATGTTTCAAATTAGTTGAGAATTAAAACGCAAAGCAAAAAATTGCCAACACATATCTAAAAAAAATTGTTTCCAAAAAATTAAAAAAAAAACAATATTTTTATATAAGATTTTACTACTTCAAAGAAAGAACAAAAAGTTTGGGCTAACAGCCTGCTTGGCCAAAATAAGTTTTGAAGTGTCTTCGTTCCGATATGAAAAAATAAAAATAATAACAATACACTTTTTAAGAAATAAAATTTTGAAAAAAGTGCCTTTTTCATTTTTCCGAATAAAAATTGTTGGAAACGAGTTTGCAATCTTTTTTCTTTGCAGTTTAATGTTCAACTACTTTCGAATATTGTGGTTTTTTCACTTTTCCGAAGTTTTTCTGTTTTTTTTTTTTTTACATACGATGGCAATTTTTTTGTTCAACTAATTACGAACAATTTGCAAGTCAAATTATCAAAATCAGTCAGCTTTCAGAGAAGTTATGAGCATTAAAAAAAACAGTTTTTTTGAAAACCGAAAAGTACGATTTTCACATCGAAATTGAAATCGCCGAAAAATATCAGAAACAATTTTTTTCGGTCAAAAGAAAAAAAATACGTGTCTCATAATTTTCACCAATAAAGAAAATGTTTGAGTTTCATGGAACAAAAGAAAAACATGGCCCGTTGTCTTGAAATGGAAAGGTTCACATCAAATAATATTTAATAAATAATATTTACTCATAAACAACAAACCTAGTTACAAACAAATCATAAAATTTAAACTATATATCGTAAATAAAAATCGTAGATCAAATAGAAAAAATATGGGGAAAACTCAATTTAGATGTTTCTACAAGACGCTGAAAAAAATTTTCCCCATTTTTGGAATCCTTACCAGTTAAGCGTTAAGTGTACTAAATGGGAGCGTTCGCCAAATTAATAATTAGCCAAAAAAAAAATGCCATGTTTTGAGCTAGGAATTACTTACCTTATTTCAAGCTGTTTTTATAAGTCGCATCTTGTACTCCAATCAAATGTCAAATAAATAAACACACTAACACTTATATAGCATTTGTGGGCTGCACCGCTTGCGCAGGCGTGCCAATTCGCAGGCTTCTTTACGCTTTTCACTCTACAAGTCTATTTTTTTATACATTTTATTGTTTTGCTTAATTCCCTTGCAGTAAATATACACAAAATTAATTGTTCGCATTTTTTTTTTTCTTTTTTTTTGATTGCAACTCACAATTAAGATATATTCTGTGCAGATTATAAATATAAAATCAATGGTACAAAATAACAATCTTAAGCCAACGTAAAGCGCCTCAAAAAACAATTAATTCCTTATTTTATTAAGGAAAGTAATTAAGTAAACAGGCGAAATAATACGTACATATTTATTTACACTCAAAGCTAAAAAGTTCATTTGTAATTAAAGAAATCGACGTCTAAAAAAGCTTGATGACCATGGAGTGCGGTAAAGCGCAAAATCGAAGAAATTTTCACTAGAAAATTTTCTTAATATTGGTTTGAAATTTTCTCAAAATTATTGAAATGGAAAACGGTTGAAAACAAGGAGATAACTTTTAGTTTATAAATTTTTATGGAATTGTTTGGTAAGAAAAAATTTCCTCGTTTTTATGCTAAAAATTATTTAAAGGAAATTAACAAGGAGAAACTGATTGAATTTATTGATAAGGATAACTTTTGATTTTTAAAAGATCTCTGTTTAATTCAAATTTTACTTTTAACGTCTTAACAACAAATGTACTTTGTGAATAATCAACTTAATATGGTTTTTAGTATAATATTTTTATTAGAATTTTTGTATTTTCAAAACTAAAATGTTTGATATGCAGTAGAAGTTCATTAGTCCGGAATCCAACAGTCCGGAATGCCCGATAGTCCGGCATCGCTCTGGAAAATTGTAAAAATTTTGATTTTCTCCAAAAGTGTGTCTTTAAAGCAAATAAAAACGCTCGAGAGCTATTCGGAAGTTTTCGTAGTAGTTCGGAATCATCCGGAAGCGCTCGGTATTGTTCGGAAACAATTAGCGGCCGGCTAGTCTCAGCTGTCACAACAAATTTAGGTGCAGTGCAGCCCCGTTAATCAATCACGAAGCGTCTTCGCCATTTTTTGTGCGTTGTTGTTTTATGTCCTTTCATATCGCAGTAAACGTAACTTTTGAAACTGTTTATAAAAAAATGAGTTTCGTTCTAACAGTACAGTGACCATGTAAAAATAAACTTTGTAGTATCTATTTGCATACTGTATTTGTAGTTTAATTATTAACCTAATTGTTCTTATAATTACCGCCCGATAGACCGGAATTTTCGGTAGTCCGGCACCGAGTCGGTCCCGAACGTGCCGGATTATCGGACTTCTACTGTACTTATTTCTTGTTCCAGAAGTTTTCAATGAATAGGGTATTAAAAATTTCATAAATGAAATATGTATGATTTCAGAAATAAAATACGATTTATCAATAATATTTCCAAAAATAAATATTTTTTTTTATCTGTCTAATCTTGAATTAATGTTCAAGAACTGACACGTGCCGTACTAATTATACACATAAATTGGGAACACAGGTTATTATATAAGTAAATACTTATTTCAATTGTTTATGACTATAAACAAATATGCAAAACCTTTTATTATAATATACATAAATATGTACATATAAGTACTTTAAAAAATTTAGGTGTCAATAATTTTATTTTGATAAGATTATTAAACCTTAGACGAGATTCGCATGGAAACCAATATTCCCTTCTTAAATTTATTGAAAAAATTTTCATCTTAACTTTACAGGTTATCTACCAGATTCTAATGAAAAAGTGTTCATCTTAATTAAACGGGCCTCCTTCTTAATTGCATTGAGAGGATTTCAGTTTATTTTTTTTTTAGATTATCATCTTGATTTTATTGAAATGACATACCCAGTCAGACGGGCGCTTCTTATTGGAAAAAATCATAGAGTAATTCGCTAAATTTTGTCCTGATTCATAGGGGATTTTAGACGGTATTTTCGCTCTGCGTAAAACCGGTAATTTCCTATTTTATAGAATGCATCTAATTAATCAGGCGAGTACTTATCTAGATCTATATTTACCTACCAAATTACAATGCTCCTACTACCCGAAAGGGAGGAATAGGGTCGGTATGGTGACAGAGCTGCACACAATGGCCAAATCTGTTTTTCCCCCTTTTTCTATCATTCTTATATAATTTTTTTTATAAATACTATCACTTCGTAGAGTGGAACTTGGATCCGAACTAAAACTCCCTGCTTCAGCTAAGAGCCGTGTTCAGTGTAGCTCCATTTCTATATCTAGCCCATCTCAACCAGCTCTGCGGCGGTGCTTCCGATCAGTTCCCAGTTGATTGTGGTTTCCATCCTTTTTGGCGTGGTTCGATTGTCTTTGAGAGAAACTCAAATAGAAGAATTGATGCAAGAAGAAGAACGTGGAGAAGAAAATGTGTCAAAATTAGGCTATTTTCAAAGATAGAGTGATCACGCGAGTGAAACTGATCAAGAAGCAGGCAATTAAGACGTGCCCTCAAATTCTGGTTACGCTATTTATTAATCCTTTACCTTCACATTATGGGTTGCGATTTAAAGAAAATAAATTTATATATCCAATAAGCGAAGAATATTTAGAAGATGTGTCTTAGACGAGGGAAGTTTAAAGGAAAAGCCAGAAGACCTCAATGGGAAGATCATAGCGCCGATTACAAAATTGTCCTTTGCTTAATTTTCCGACAAAAAAAAATTCATTTTATGCCCGGTGTCGAATTAATAATATATTTTATTTTATATTGTTGTGCTAGCGTAAGAATCACTTTTTCTATATTCATCCTACGTATTTTAGCTAATTTGTAAGAAAAAATGATTTTTTGTTGATTTCTCTAAGAACGCTCAGAAAAACATTAATATTTTTTTTTATTTCATAGCGTAAAATTTCCCCTTAAATAAATAAACATTGCAATTTTTTTAAACAAAAAATGCAGCTTCAACGAATTTAAAAAAGAAAAACATTCCTTAGTACATGTAAAGATAACGTCGGCTCTAAAGTTTGTAGCATTTCTTTTAAATTATTGACAATAACAAAAATAGCTGTAACTAACTTAGGAATCAACTTTACGTCGGCTATGTCTAAGCGAAATTTTTTTTCACTACAAAAAGCTTATAAAATATTTGCAATAGTTATAGCAATAAATTTGGATTTTCTGAATATCTCGACTACAGATCCATCTAATGAATTTTTATATACATACATACATTTTCAATATTTTTTTTTTTTGTTTGCAATAGTGAAATATAGTAAACCTCATATTTCCATACAGCTACTCCCATTTTCGAACTTCCAGCGTCACCAGCTTCACAGCATTTTCGAATTAAGTCTCCAAAATGCAAAGACCCAATTTTCTACATAGGCTCTACTATAAAAACTAATTTTTTCGAACAAACTTTCGATATTGGGGTAGAATTCGAATGTCGACCAATTCACAAGCAGACGCTCTCCAAGCCAACAATGCCTAAAACCGGTACATAAAACACCCATACATGCACAACGAACAGCTCAATCGAAAAAGAGCCATCATCATTATAAGGGATAACTTAAAACAACAACAACTACCGCGATCCACGCAGAATAATGAACAACAACAACAACTAGTCGAACCAGTTTCCCCAGGCAATTAACGACGAAGTATCGAGCAAAGCGAGAAACAACGAAAATGGAGATGTAAACGACACACACACACACACACACACGACAATAGTGAGATATCTGCTACAAAAATGTACAACGTTGTGCGCGGCCGTGCAACAAATGCCACAAATGCAGCTGCCACGTTACCCTCGCCGAATGATGGACGCTAGTGGATGAATGCGCGGTTAGCGGTCTCTAGCGCTCACACGCTGTCAGTGGGTACAGCTGCAAAGGAAAAAGGCGGAGCCAAAACCATCATTGCTAGCGTCGCTCTCAATGTACGGAAATTTTCGGCCAGATGTTGTTGCAACGCATCCATTCGGTTGGATTGTGAGCGCAAGAAGCGAAGTGTATGAGGGCGTGTGTGTGTGTGTTTTGGGTATTGAGACTGCCAGTGAGTGAGTGGTTGAATGCTGGCAGGATGCTGTGGATGGCTGGATTTTTGGATTTTGCGCAGGTAAATTTCAATATTCTCAACTCACTTTTATGGCTAAGTAAATAGTGGCATATGTTTTGTGCGCGTGTGTGTGTGTGTGAGAGAGGCGCAGGTATATAGATATTACTATGTAGATAACCTCATTTCGAAAGGGATGAGCACCTACTAACGAGCTGTGTTTTCCATTGATCTAACTATGCACATACCTTTTGCCTGGGTTATCTCTATTTGCCGGTTGTAGGGAAGACGCTACGTCCGCACAAGATGTTTTATAGCATAAATCTCCTTTGTTGGCTTTAGGGTTTTATTTACTTTATTTATGACCTTTTTTTCACTGCCTCACCGCCGCCTTTTCTACATAGTCTGATAGGCTAATTTACGGATCGTATGCTTGCCTTTTCATTTTCAGTAATTCGATTATTTATGCAAACAGCTTTTTTGACTCGGCCAGAGGGCTCGCATTGTACATATGAATATACATATGTATGTACATAGATCAGTATATATTGTTTGCATATGTACATATATGTACATATATACATACATATGGAATATATAATGTAGGGATTTTGACTTTTGTCGAAAATGTTTTAATTCTTGAAAGATTCCTACAAATCGATAATTAAAATGGAAATAAAATAAGATGCTGGGCATGATTTAAATAGAATGTGGGACCGAGTGGCCCATTCACATATACATACATACATACATATACATACATGTGGTAATTTAAATTCCCACACAAAATTTTTAAAATGACATAAATAAATCGATTAAGATATGCATTTGGCTTAAAACGCGATAAAGTAGTACAGATAAATTTTTTCCAAACATGCATTCTGTGAACTGGTGTTTAATATGAAATATCATTCGATAACACGTCGTGCCAAAGAGTTAACAGCGTTTGTAGCAAGGCGAATTCATATAAGGCAATGTCCAGGCAAATCGGTAACGCAAACATACCACACATTTTTCAATTTCAGGATGTTACGATAAAAGTTAAAAGAGAAATTAAAGTCATTACTTTTAATTTTTAGGATGTCATAGGTAAAGGAAAAATACGAATACATATATCACTTTATATGAATTCGCCTTGGTTTGCATCAAGACACATATCAAGGCGAATTCATATAAGGTATTAGCAGTAGTACAAAAACAAAAATGTGCATGGATTTATTTTTTCCTTTAGCGGCTTCAACTGTGACGACTATTTCAAAAGTTCATACCGCAAGCCGATGAGAACAATCAGAATGTAAATAAAAATTTAAATTTGACATTTTAAGCTGCAATATGGAAAAGACACTATAATAAGCTATTCTAGTAACAACGCCTACATACATATATGAATTGAGACACATTTTTTTTTTTTTGTGCGGTAATTGTCAAAGTCAGTTTAAGGCGAATTTGTTGTGCGAATTGAGTAAATAGAAAACACACAAACATACAGTGACGACCGAAAGCGGTCGAATGGTAACCTTTTTACAATATTAGTTAGCAAGACTTTTAATTATAAATTTTATTCTTATGTAAATTTTATATACATATATAGTTTATACTATAAAAAAAACCCTGTAATTCAATGTTCCAAACTTAATAAAACTGAAAACTTAAGAAATTCTTAGAAAAATTACACTATTTTTTAGAAAATTTTCGAATTTTTTCGAGTACGCAGTTTTATAGCTAATTTAATTTTAGTATAAAAAAATTTTAAGGTAAAAAAAAAAAATTATATAAAATCAATGGAAGTCTTTAGTCACTTTAAACTTGCAATCTATTATACCACAATTAAATAGACACTAAAACTGCATACCCAAGAAATGTCTATACCTGCCTCTAGAAAATTGATGAATTTTAATGAATATTTGTTGAGTTTTTTTTATAAATTTTGTTTAAAGTTTGAAGCATAATTTGCATGATACTTTTGAACTACAGTTTTATATAAACTTAACGCAATCATGAAAAACCTTCCCAATATTAAAAAAAAGTCACCATTTGACTAGTTTTATCGCCAGTGTAAACAATTTTTTGTTGCAAAATCGAAATTTTTAATATTAAAAACTATTAATTTGGACAATCCCTACACCAAGGCAAGGCGAATTTAAATGAAAAAATCAAATCAGCTGTTCATTTATCACCACCTTCTATAAATTCAGCGTTGTTTGTATTTAATATTCACACAAGGCGAATTTATATGTATAAAGTGATGTCATCCTATGAGTTGAATGCTTGTTCTTCTTCCCCAATTCGCTGGGTTGTTTTGTTCACTCGCAAAATAACACAACCAAAATACCCAACAGATTCGTCTAGTTTATCTTGTATTACTTTTTATGGATATACCTTGTGATTCCTACATTTTTGGAAACGAGCTCAGGATTGAAAAGACGGGGACAAATTCAACAATGGAGAAAAAAGGTGAATATAATATTTTTTAGGAAATGGCGTATTATAATTAAATTGTATCAGATATGGAGCAAAATGTTTTTGGTATGAATGTTTGGTTAAAAAGTTTTAGGTTGCAAATTTTTCATAACGCGGCAGTACAACAAAATATTTGTAGGATAATTGAATTTAAAACAAGGTAAATTAGCTCAAAGATAGTGCAATAAGGAAGAACGGGAGGAGTGAAATAATATAAGATATAGTTTGTGCTATAATCCTTTACAATTGAAGAGTCACAACCAAATTTAATTTAAGTAAAGATAACTTTCTCTGCACATCGTGCGGAAAGCATTGACGTCTTTAAGAATGTCATAAGACACGGGCGACGTAAGTAATTCAAGTAGTATTTTGTAAATGGAAAACTGAACGCATAGAATTTTAAAAATTATTATACCGTTATCGCACAAGGCTCAAAAGTTGCGAAATGAATGACATTTTTAAGAAAATCGAACAGTAACTACGTGTTTTTGGATATCAACATTTTGTACTAAAAGTTTTTTAATTTAAAAAAAAAGTTCATCTCCAATCCAAACTTGACAAGGGATGACGGAAAATCGTTCAAATATTTCTACATCAACTTCTCACCCTGTCGAAAAACAGAAGAAAAAAATAAAAAAAAAACAAAAAACAAACACAAGATCAACTTTTTTTTCAATCTTTTATTACGAATTCGATAAATTTTTTCCCAAAACTTTGGGCATTCAAAAAAAAGCGTTGTTCTTCAAAAATCGATATTTCGAAGATGATGAAATAAAGAAATTTAAATTTTATCAGTGATACCTCTTTCACTTTGTATGCCGGGCATAAAAAGAACAATTGGGATCCTTTAAGTACAAAATAATTAAATAGACTTTTTTAACATCCATAACTGGCACTTTATTTACACAAAATTGCAAGCAATTCAAAAAATTAAAAAAATCTCCGAGGTCAACGTTCAAAAATAATAGTAATAGTTTTTAAACTAGAATTTTAATAGTAATAGTTTTTAAACTATAATTTTAATAAAAGGAAAAGTAAATTAATTAATTTATTTATTTATTTATTTATTTATTTATTTATTTATTTATTTATTTGTTTATGAAATCAATGAATACAAAATTCTTACAGACTACACATATTAGAAAGTATTACATATTAATTTTTTATTTATTTAGTCTACAGAAAGATACATATTTCTACAGAAAACTTATTGATTAATTTGTAAATACATATATGTTTGGAGTTAAAAAAGGTATAATCTTTATAATGGCTGACATCGAATATAAGTGTGCAACCAGTGGAGACACCAGTAGGGACCTCGGTGGTATACTTTTAGATAAGCATGTATGTACGCCAGAAGGGACGCAAACAGAACGCCAGAAAGGACGCCAGTTTGGGTGTATATTCTTCTACATTATTTATAAAATTCATTTAAAAGCATTTTAAAGTTGTATTTAGAAGAACCAAAATCAATGGCCAGAGTAGTTGAAAGCAAATTAAACTCTTCTAATGTACGAAGTAAAGGAGCGTGAGAGGCATAAATAGTTCGGACTCTTTCTAAAAAGAAAGGGTCATGATTTCGAAGACTTCTTTGCGGAATGTGAAAATAAATTCGTTCGAGAAGGAACGGAGAATCAATCTCACCACTTAAGATGTCAAACACGAAGGAGAGTGAGATAATATTCCTCCTAATATGTAAGGATTTGAGATTAATTAACAAACAAACGGAGGTATTGGTTCTACAAAGTTAAGAGATCGGAGAGCAAATTTTACAAAAATTTTCTGAATACGTTCAAGTCTTTTAATGTAACAGTCGTGATACGGTCTCCATATGAATACAGCATATTCCAGCTTGGAGCGAACAAGCGAAGTATATAACAACTTTAGAGTGTAAAGATCTGTGAAATCTGTACAAAATCGGCGAAGGAAGGCAAGCATTGAGTAAGCCTTAGCGATAGTGCAGTTTATGTGACTATGGAATAAGAATTTGGTATCAAAGACCGCCCCAAGGTCGGAAATTTCATCAAGAGTGGTGAGCCGAGAGTCATTAATGAAATATGTAGTAGGAATGAGGGAACGAGACTTAGAGAAAGAAAGATGAAAACATTTACCAATGTTTAATGGCAATTGATTTTTTCTGCACCACGTTACTACATTATTTAGGTCTGATTGAACCTTTAAGGAGTCTGAGGGCCTCGAAATTGTAGTAAAAATTTTCAAGTCATCCGCATAAAGAAGAAAGTTAGAGTTAACGAAGCAATCAGATATATCATTTATAAACAATACAAAGAACAAAGGGCCCAAGATACTACCTTGGGGAACCCCAGACGAGGCAATAAAAGGATAGGAGGGAACGTTATCAACAACAACTACACAATAACGAAGGGAAAGGTAAGACTCCACCCAAGACAGGAACACAGAATGAAAGCCAAGACTAGCTAATTTGGAATCTAAAATTGAGTGGTTGACCTTATCAAATGCTTTGGAAAAGTCAGTATATACCACATCAACCTGGAGACGATCATTAAAGGCGGACATACAACATTCTGTGAATACACCTACAAATTATTAGAGTTTTGAGATTATGGGGGCTTTACATTAACATTTGCAAATTAACAGAGCTATTACATAATACGAAACTATTTGTTATTTTATCACACATTGATTTTGTCAGATAACACCCCTAGAGAAATTTTCCTGCGAATAATGCGCTAGAACATTTTTACCCTCTAACGGCTAGCCAAATTTGTCTTTTGAGAGTTTTTTTTTAAGTAAGGGGCAAACCAACACTTTACCTGGCAGCTAATGGATTAAAATATTCTACGAAAATATTTCCCCTGAAATTTTGTGGTATATGTCTTAACCTACCAAACATATTTAAAAAAAAAAATGTTCCACTTTTATGAAAACAACTTGTGGCGGCACATGAACACTCTATGTAGTACAAGGCTGGTTTGAATTGCCATAAAAATGTGAAACAATGTTAGATACACATAAAATTCGTTTACAAATTTAACGAGTCACAAAGGCACCTAAGCACTCAACAAATCTAGTAAATAAAAGTAGAGTGTCGCGTTAATATCATTTGTACTGCTAATTTGGCACTTTGACACCGAGGAAGCAATATTTTTTTTACTTCTTTTTACATTCAATATTCGTTAGTTGCATTATTCGATTTGCCAGCGCAAAAATATGTACATTATGTGCCATACTGCCTTAAGTCACTTAACAGTCGGCGAACTTATCAACTCGCAACGATTAGGTAGGTGGGTAGGTACTCGTTCCATTTGCCGCACCACAAAGTTGCCAACAAACTAGTGTCTCTCTCCCTCTCAAGCCTGTCAAGCCAATTAACAATACTTTAGTTTTAATTACCAAAGCAACTTAAAGATATTTGCTATGGTTTTCTATTTTTTTTTTTTTTGGTATTTTATTTAGTTTGGCTTCGTTCGGTTGGGATTTTGCTATCGCCGCACCTCAAGCCTAACAAGATCGCTTGATTAGCAACTCAAACATTGATTGCGAACGAGCGGTGGAACTATTCGAAAAATGTCAGTGTGTGTGTGTGTGCATGGGGATTCATCTCACATATTTACAAATACTATAAAAAAAAAACAAGATTCATATGTGCATTTATATTTTTGCAACATTTATTCAGGAGTTGCAAGCGATTGCTTTATTTAAATGATCCCCTTAATCGGCGATCTAATTTGCTAATTTGTGTGTAGGCATTTTACTAATCAAATGTCATGTGAGAAGTGCAAATTTGCTGAGACACAAGACCTACATATGTTTGTATGTATGTGTGCGAGTATCCAATGTATGCCAATTTAGTATTGACATTCGAACTATACCGAGATGTGGTGGTATAAGAACGTGGGAATTTAAAAAGCTGAGCAGTTAAATTGGCAAGGGAAATTGTGGAATACACTTAGAGTGCAAACTAATTTTGCAAAATTTGTTTTAGTCTGAAAGATATTCGCGATTGAAAATTTTAAAAGTAAAAGAAATGCCGTTTTCAAAGAATTTTTATCACGAAAACTATTAATCCTTCACGAAAAAGTCATTGACATAACATTTCTAGAAAAATGACAGTTGTAGCGGTTTTATGCCAGAGCAGAGCCCTAACCTTACACATTTTTTTTTATCAGACGTTACAAAAACACCTCTTTTAAAATTACACTGTATCTTAATCGAAGTTCAAACTTTTTAGGGTAATCCAAGGTGTTTCTAGCATGAATTCTTTTGAACAAAAAATTTGTTTGAAGATAAATTATCAAAAGAAAAACTTTTGGAATTTAATTTTTAATAATATAAAAAATTGGACAAGGGAAGTTGACGAATGCCTCCACTTTTGCTGGAAGTGGTAAAATTTCCTTTACCGATCAAAATGGCGCTTGGCGGTGTTGATTACGACACCGTACTTCGTGAAGTGTGCGAAGATGTTTGTCGTGTTCCTCAACATCCTTGGAAACGCTGAGGTTGTCCTCGATATACGGAAATGCGATGTATTCTAGGCCTTGTATCACCTCGTCGATAAATCGCTGAAATGTCTGTGCGGCATCTCGTAGCCCGAACGTCATGAACGGGTACATCGTTATGCGTTTGGCTAGCAGGCATATTTCTTCGGGTTTTGTCATATCGGGAAAGTTCGCGAGGAGTCCAAACCATGGAAAGTCGCCATGTATCACCTTAATTTCTGAGACCACATTAGATAACGATACTTTGCAGGATGTCGTTAATCCAGTTATTAAGTCGATCAGGCACCCGTCTTCAGGTCAGTTAAATTGCCGAAATGCGTCCGAAAGCACCAACACAGTGATCACACAACGCCTTCGCCACCTCAAGAGCCTCGACAACATCGCTCCTGTTACGTTCTACGCACCAAGTGGCTCTGCAGACTACCACCGATGACGACACAATACATCCTCTCGTCTCAAGCCGACATCTCTCTTTATAAGCTTGCAGCCCTCGTCCAGTAGCCAATGTCGTCAGCGGCAGAAGCACGCTTTTCTCGCCTCGAAGCTTCAATCAGTAAGCTGTCCTAGATTTTTAAGGGGCAATTCGGCGAGCGTTCTCGTCCATGCTCTCCCCGATCTTGAACCAATTTTCGAGCAACTTCGCCAGCACCCGGGTTCGCTCCAGGGAAACACCCCATCGGACCATTAGCGGCGGTAAACGGTCCACCGCTTGAGTCAAATCGCCTCTTCGTAACGCACCGCGCTTCCAAAATACAATACCTTGTAGACACTGGGACTGACATTTTATTCAAAAGTTTCTCTCTTCATGAGGCAACGAAACGAACCAACTGCACTCTTTTGCAGCAAACGGCTCGACGATCAATACGTATGGTTGCGTAACTAGTAGTGGTAGGCACGACCAAACATATCTTTGGTGGGGCTGACTTTCCGGCGCATTTCGGAATTTTGCGTAACCGAAGAATAGTTGCCTCATCGGCTCAATAACTGGATTAAAGACATCCTGCAAAGTATCATTATCTATTGAATGAGATTTGGTACATGAGTGGTCCGTTATATGAGTTACCATATAAAGGGAGTTGCCACCTGTTTAAAGCGTAAAATGTAATTAAAGTAATGAATGAAATCAAATATTGTAATATGGGCGTCAAAGCATTAAAAAAGTTTCACTTCGAAAATGTTTTGAATAAAGGTTGCCACCTGGTTAAATACAAATTAAGTTAAATTAAACAAAAATTTAATTTTATAACATGAGTGCAAAAACAAAAGTTTTACGAATTAATATACATACTTAATAAATCTTAAAAATACTTTGGGGTACCTAAGGGTTGCCATCTCTTAAAAAAATCAATTAAAATTATAATAAGTTAAATCAAATATTGAAATATACATATGTACATAGGTGTCAAATGGGGAGTTTTAAGGGAGCTTTATTTTGGAAATACTTTTATAGAGAGTTGCCACCTACTTAAAATAGTAAATAAAATTAGATTACTAAGTTTAAAAAACAACAAATTATGGCATGGGATTCACAGGAAGTAAGTTTGAGTAAACTTAATCATGAAAATTATAGTTCTAAATGTTCCTTCGTTTGATTACGTTGAGCATTTCTAATAATAAATTAGGTTTCACTAAACTTGAATGGCATACTGCGCAGTTGCCAATGACAAAAAGTTTCAGCAACCAAGCGTAATCGGCAATTATGAAGTAGGGCTGGACATTTTTTTCGATGCGAAATAAATTAAAAACCAAACTAAAAATTAATTAAAACGTATTACCTTTGGTGATTATTTAATTTCCTTCTGTTACATTCGAATTTATAACGTTAAGCCGAACGCCATGCGAGCGGAGGCGCGGGTAAAAGCCAGTAATATAATTTATAAAAAGGACCTGTGTTGGTATGAAGTTTATAGGCTCGAAAACTACAGAACCGCTTCAGCTCAAATGTAAAGGATGTGTTTCCAAAGGTGTTTTTTTTTTTTTGGTAAACGGAAATTCCGATAGATATCTCTAAAACTTTTATTTACAGTCCGATTTACTTGGATCGAAAATATCTCTTAGCCCATAGGCACAGTTCAATTAGATTGAATTTTAATTTAGAACTACTCAAACTCCCTTGCAAGGATGAAAGCTACTGAAAAGTAGAACCATTACATTGCATTTCAAATAATTCAAATTTTCACTCATACTCGTACAATTAACCGATTCGACATTTTAATTTACAATGAAACACATAAAATACTAATCATGGAAAATCTTTCAGCTTTCCAAACGTGTCGTCTTTGCGAGCAGCTAATCAAAATAAAGCAGAATTTCCACCTGTGTAAAATATGTGAATAAATATGTATATGAAAATTTGTGTTCGAACATTGTGAGAGTAGAGGAGATTCCGGTTTCAAATTCAATCGTCTATGCCTGCACTTATAAAGCAATCGCCTTACTACCTGCCTGCCTGCCAATATTATAGTAGTTCCATTTATTGCACCGATTGCCCTGTAATCTAAAATAAATGCGCATGCGCACGCCCCCTTCCTCATTGGAGCCTCAGCGACACAAACAAAGTCAAACACACAAACACAAACACACACCACACACAGGCAAAAGTTGCTGGTAAAATATTTCGCATATCGCTTGTGGAACTTCCTGCAATGCAAGCGCATTTATTTAATTCGATACGAAATGCAGCACTGTGCGCTTGTGGTTGCTACTATTCTGACAAATGGTAGTCGCGTTTTTGTTGGTGTTGTTGTTGTTGATGTGGTTACTGCAAATGCGTTCCATAATGCAAAATTAAAACATAAATCGTGCGCGCAATTATGGTGATTACAAAAGCAAGAACCGCAGCATCAAAACGCTGCGCATGCGCATAACTTTACATGGTTTTTTTTGCAGTCATGTCAATGTGTGTGTGCCTGTGTGTGTGTGTGTGGTGCCGCAAGTAAATTGCAAAGTGATGAAGAAGCTAATTTTGCGCTTAATGTTTTTATTTTTTTTTTCGTTTATAATAAAATGAGTGCATGGGGAAGCTGGCAAGCAATTTGTGAAAAAGCTACAAACGGCGTGAAGTAGCGGCGTTGTGTGTGTGTGTGCTTGATGGCGCACTATGGGTAATTTTACTAACTTTTTGCAAAAATTAATTATCGCTAAATAAGTAGATGATTGAAATTAAGTTTTTTTTATTGATCATCACATAACTTCTCACATTTTTGCAAACGAAAAAAATCGTAACCCTTATCTGCCGAGAGGCATAAATTGGGCACTTTTCAATTATAGTTTTAATAAAAAATTTGAATGCAGTTCTTTTTTCATATTTAAACTAGCTGTTTATGTATATATGTATATTATATCTCGGATGTGGCGCCACCTATCGACTTAATTTTAAATTAAAATATTTATATTTTTACGTGTTCTGAATTTGAATGAAATCGGGCTGTAAATACGGCTTTTAGAAATTTCGCAACTACAGCGCCACCTATTGCTCCAACTTTCAATATTATTTTATTTGATTTACCTAGCTAATACATGATCTGAAATTTAAATGAAAACGCTTTTAGAACTAAACCAAATTTGGGTTTTCAAACATGTGACAACCCAATGTAAATTATAGGTGTGAACGAACCGTTTGAAATTCATATTTTAATATTTTATATACGTGTGTATAATTTAATAAAATTTGAATTTTTAAAAAATGGCAGCCCTCTTCAAAATATACTTTTAAACTAAGTCCCAGCCAAACGAACGGTTTGACACCCGTATTTAAAATTTTATTTAATTCGGCTTTTCAAACAGCTGGCAATCCTCTCCCGAAGCAGAAACTAATGAATATGCAAAGTTTCCGTTTTAAAACAGGTGGCAACCTTATACAAAAAATATTATTTTTTTACTTAATTTACCCACATTCAAAATATTTGGATAATTTAGCTTGCGTTTGATACCCATATGCAATATTTGGCTTCAGTAATTATTTTAATTAATCCAACGTTTAAAAAAGGTGGCAACTCCATTTAAAAACTGCTTATATGGAAAGTCATGCATCGAGCTATATACAGACATATGTGGCAAATCTTATCCAAATCTGTCCAGTCGCCATTTATCTATGTATGATTTTTTGAACTACAATTGAATTGAACTGAAAACCGAAATGTGTGCCTAGAGCGTCACCTGTTGAGACTTTTTTGAATTTTCTCTTTCCCCTAACCTTCGCGTAGTAACTACCAACAAATCCGCAGGAGGAAGTATTAATTTTGGTCTAGTCGTTTTCATATTTTAAGCAGCCGAGCAGACCACGATTCATTTGTATATACATATGTACATATGTATATATATATATGTATATAGTATATATAAAAGAACAAAAAAATAAAGTAAATTATTTAAACCAATTATATGACAAAAGAAACAGGGTTCAGAAGGTTTCGGAGTTAATCTACAAGTCACTGTCCCAAACATCATTCACGAGTTGCCTTATTTCATTCATTCACTAACGGCATAACCCTTATTCCCAGTGGTGGAGTAGCACACATCAAAAAAGTAATTTACAAAACGTGTTCATCAATTTGTTGATTTTTATCGGATATCCGAATATACGAATATTAACCGCATCTTCGCACATCCAGATATCCAGATATTTGCACTAACAAATACGTATATTTCTAAACAGAAATTGGGTTGCACAAAACCCGAATGTGTGATTCAGACGAAGGTGGCCGCAAGGCAACCAACTCGCTGCTCACCAATGTAATGTCCTTTAGATGTGCAAACATATATTCTGATAGTCTGACTGCATCAAGGCCGCGGGGTTGTGGAGTAGCTGAATTCTTTCTCACCCGCCTTTGAATGCTTTCATATCGGACTGGATTGGATGTCGGGGCATAGCGACATTGCAGGAAACTGTATGGCTGAGAATCTCGCTCGATAGGACTCCCTTGGCTCCTCTGGCCGCCTACGGACGTTTATTAGACAGATGGACTCTATGTCGGCTCAGCGAGCGCTGGGCAATTACACCGACATGCAGAATTGCAAGGACCCTCTGGACGGAGGTGCACCGTGGGCGTTCGAAGGAGCTCCAGTCGCTAAAAAATCGACAACTACGGATCTTCGTAGGAGTTCTGACCGGAAATTGGCTGAATATATTATCTGACCCTCTTACCCACAGCTGTCTGGAGCATAACGAGGTGGAGTTATATTTTCATTTTCTACTCAGTTGTCCTGCCTTTGCGAGGCTGAGGTGTAGGTGCCTAGGCTCTAACTTCATGAACATCACAAAAGAAATTCGCAGTGGTGGAAATCAGTAGCTTGCGAGACTTCATTTTGGATACGCAGCGCTTCACTAATTAACCACTTTGGTTACGCTGTACGATACCGTTCAAACAACAAGTGGTAAAACAATGTTCGCCTTTTATTTACCCCCTCTGAGGGGAATACGACATCAACCTAAATCGAAATTCGAAAAGCAACACGTTAAACTGAATGGGAAGGCGCGGGTAAAAGCTAGTACTTTATAAAAACGTCTATTCAAATGAAAGATTTACTATAAAAGAGTTAGGAAATGTCAAGGTAATTTAAAGCTCGTGTTTGTCAAATAAAAATCGCTAGACTTTCATCGATCCTTTTTAAAAAAAAAAATATATGTACTAAACCAAAAAGCATTGTTTAAGTTTCTATATTTAAATATTAGGCTACGAAACTGCATCACTTAATTCACAAAAAAAAACTCTCTTCTTTTTCAAAAATACACCATAGTGCGACGGCGTGCAATTTAGTTGCAAGTGCTTTAAACGGTTAATACAGGCGCAGAACATAAAACGGTGCGCATATTTCGTTACACTTGTTTTGGCATTGAGAATGGCCGCGTTCGCGCTGACCATTTTAACTGCAAAAAAAACCAAAAATGCTTAAAAACAAAAGCAATATTCCACACGTCCACTTGACTCGACTGTCTACGACGTCACGTGCTTATTAAAAAATTAATTTAAGTACATCATTTAGTTTAATAAAAATGTATGCGCGCTTCGGCTGCGTGACTGCATTTATCTGCAGAAAACAACAACAACAAAAACAACAACAAGAAATGCAAAAAAAAATATGAGTTTAATATAAAAAACAGAGAACTCCTCAAACTGTCCAATCAACGCAACAGCGCTCATGTTGCATAATCACCTTGCTGCATGCTCGCGTTAAATTGCACAATTAAATTTGCATTGCGCATGCGCTGTAATTTGGCCTCTTCTATTTTGTGTTTTGTGTTTTTTCGTTTTTTCGTGTTTTTTTTTTGCGCAGCATAACTCCTCTAGCAATTTTTTCAAGCGTCAACTTCACCAGACTTCCATCACTTACATATATCAACTCAGCTCGTTTGTTATTATTCTGTACATTTATTTAAATCAATTTAATTGCTTTAACCAACCAGCTGCGCTAGTCAACATCTTTCACTCAACTTCCCTGCCGCCCAGTAACCATGGCCAGCGCGCGGCCCAGCTCTACGCGTCCGAGTTCATAAAACTTGCCGTGCGAATGTCTTCTTCACTTTCAATTATTATCTGCATAATTTTCTCATATGGTTGACGTCAAAAGTGGGCGGTACTCAACGTTGTTTGCGCACAGCTCATCTGTCGTTTAATTTTTTATTTTTTTTTTGATTTTTTTTTTCTCAACTGCAACACTTGACATGTTGGCACGACTGACTGGACACCAACAGCAGCAGCAGCAAGGTGGATGGAGGAGAGCTTCTTGCTCCAGCCATTGGCTAAACTGTTGCTTCAGACTTTTCCCCGTCATCGCACATTAATGTGCAGTTATTTATGTGCTGTGAGGTTGTTAAAATGTTTTCATTTCATTATCCATTCGAGTGCTCTTAATTGTGCAGTAGGCGATTTCCAATGCCAGTCACAGTGCGTTGAATTTCCGCGATACTCTTGTAGTTGCTAATTAATTTACACTACACTAATAGGTGTGTTTGTGTTTATTGCAAATCATGCGCGAAATTTATTAAAAAATCTTAATCGCCATAAAAGTAGATTCACAGTTTAAACACTACATATTTTTCGACCAGATGGCTAGGCATGGGCGAGAATCTTAGATGTGGTGGTTGAGAGGATGGTAGCTCCAATTAGTCTTCATTTAGATTTATCAATGGCCAATTCTCTAATAAAGTGAGGGGGCTGGGGGCAATTCAGACTAGCAGGCAGCTATGAATAGAAATAAATTACAATTTTTTTCTCAAAAATTTTGAAAAATTTCACATTTCTACGCTATTTATTTCCATTGTTATTTTATTTCTCGAAAAGTTTTATAAGTGATTACAAAAATAGTTCTCACTCCATTTTAAAATTGATTTTTGGTGCTATAAAACGAAATATATATGGCAACCGCATAAGTTTTAAGTTATCATTTTTACACAGGATAACCCTGTCGTCAAGAACGAAACAGCAGCGCATAAGCAAACAGAGTTAGAGTAACTTCTTTTCCTTTTGCTGTTCTGTTCCTTCTTCTTTTGTCGACCGGCGTACGCAACACATGTGTCAAACAAATATTGTACTAATACGGAAACTAAATAAAGCTGAATTTTGAGAAAATAATAAATTTAAATACTTCGCGTTTTACTTGGATAGAGGACCTAGCGACACGCCCCATATATTTAAAAAAGAAAATTGTGAAAAATTACTTTTGTTATAATTTATTATTAATAAATTCATATTTCCACTATTTCCGGATATTACGACTTTTATTTTATATCTCTTGAAAAATTTTATATCTAGGTACAAAAATGGTACTAACTTCGTTTTAATGCGGATATTTGAATATAAAACGCAACATATTTGAAAAAATTTGTGAAAAATTTTAAATTTGAATTTATTTAATTAATTTTAAATCTAAAATTTAAAATTGTATTGTTACAAAAATGGTTGTAACTTCATTTTAAAGTGCATATTTGAAACTATAAAAAGAGATATATTTAAAAAAAAAACAACTATATTTTAAGTTTGCAAATTATTATTTTTTCAGGTTTTATTTCAAAAACTTCATATGAATATTTGGAACTATAGAAAGCAAAATATTTTAAAAAATACAAAATGGCTCAAAATTATAAAATTTCATATTTATTTAACACAACTATATTTTGGGTTAGCAAATTATTAATTGTTTTTTATTGTTTTTTTTTTTCAAAAACTTCCTATGAATATTTGGAACTATAGAAAGAAATATATTAAAAAAATATATATATAAAAGTGTCAAAATTACAAAATTTTATATTTGTTTAACTTAGTTATATTTTGAGTTTGGAAAATATTAATTTTTTTATTTCAAAAAATAAAAAGGGCTCAAAGTTACCAAATTTTATATTTATTTATAACAAATATTTTTTGGGTTTGCAAATTATTATTTGTTTTTTATTTTTATTTATTTTTTCAAAATCTTCATATGAATATTTGCAACTATAAAAAGAAAGATATTTTGAAAAATAAAAAAAGGCTCAAAATTATTACAAAATTTTATATTTGTTTAACATAACTATATTTTGAGTTTGCAAATTATTATTTGTTTTTGTTTTATTTCAAAAACTTCATATGCATATTTGGAACTATAGAAAGAAATATATTACAAAAAATATATAAAAGTGGCAAAATTACAAAATTTTATATTTGTTTAACTTAGTTATATTTTGAGTTTGGGAAATATTATTTTTTTTATTTCAAAAAAAAAAGACCTCAAAGTTACCAAATTTTATATTTATTTAGCACAACTATATTTTGGGTTTGCAAATTATTATTATTTTTTTTTCAAAAACTTCTTATGAATGTTTGGAACTATAAAAAGAAATATATTTTTAAAAATAAAAAGAGGTTCAAAATTACCAAATTTTATATTTATTTAACACAAATATTTTTTGGGTTTGCAAATTATTATTTGTTTTTTAATTTTATTTTTTTTTTTCAAAATCTTCATATGAATATTTGCAACTATAAAAAGAAAGATATTTTGAAAAATAAAAAAAGTCTCAAAATAATTACAAAATTTGATATTTGTTTAACATAACTATATTTTGAGTTTGGAAAATATTATTTGTTTTTTTTTTTATATATTTCAAAAACTTTATATGAATATTTGGACCTATAAAAAGAAATATATTTTAAAAAATCAAAGAGGTCTAAAATTACAAAATTTGATATTTGTATAACTTAACTTTATATTGAGTTGCAAATAATTATTTTTTTTTACTTCAAAAATTTCTTATCTAAAACATAATTTTGAAAATTTAAGAATCTTTTAAGTTTTTTTTTTTTTAAGAAATGACTTTATTTTTATCGGGTTTTTAAATCAAAAAATTTTTTTTAGACTTTTCTTTTATTTTTTTGTGTTTGTTTTTAAATTTTTTTTTAAGAAATATTTTTTTAAAGTCTCGTTAACACCTTTCAAATAAAGTTAGAGTTGTAACAATAGAGCTTTACCAGAAATTAAAAACATCAAAATTAAAAATTAATCGGGAAATCGAGGCAACGTGGGATTCAATATAACACTCATTTTAATCTTCCAGGGTCAAAATTAAAAAAAAAAACCTTGTTGGTTTGTTTATTTTATATATCGGCAGTATTCTGCATTTTCTAAGACGCAAAATATATACTTATATAGGCGATGTAAAAAAAGTTTCCAAAAAACTATATAAAATCAACGATAGTTCCAAGCCATTACAAACTGGGAATTTAATATACAGAAATTGAATAGAATATTAAACTGCAAACCCCAAAAATTGTCTAAGCCTCCTTCTACAAAACTTAAACAATTTGATGAAAATATGTTGAATTTTCATGAAAAATACCGTTGACCACCAGCTCCAGAAGAACTGAAAAGTACTTTCGATTTAATAATTTAAATTATAATAGTAGCTATGGCGAAAATACGGATACAATTTGATACCCATAACTATGCTAACCGTTTTAGTCGTTGAACTTCAACTACTGGTCGATCACTAGAATTTAGAAAATCTGCATTACAAAAAAAATCCTTTCAGTGCGAAATGGAGAACAGGGTCAACGAAATTTAAAAATATGTATTATTTTCACAAAACTTCCATACAATTGGCCCCATTACTAAACACCTACATTATGAGCCCTACTTTTGTCTCCCACCACTTGATTTACAACCAGCCAAACAAGCACACACTCACTCACCTGTAGGTGTAACACTCCCACAACGCTCAACTTCAACTACTCAAATTTGGCAGACATACCGCCACAAGCGTTCTCTACTCGCATATTTCACGGGCCTATCAATTGGACAACAACTATCCGAGTAAAATTTTAAATTAAGCAGTAGAAATAATGTTGAAAATTATTATTGTGCGGCAAGACCGCCTGAGCTGCACCCATACGCCGTATCAGTTGAAGACCCGCTTAGCAAAAGCGGCGCAGCCACAGCTCATGGGGCGCACAGTGGTATTTTGTGGGCAAATTAATTAATTTTTAAACTATCGAATTTCGAAAATCTAATAATATAGGATTAAAGGGAAATTTCTGATAGTTAGCGAAAACAATAGCATGTTTTAAAAAAAAATCTTTTAAATTAGTAAAAGATATTTAAAAGTGAAAACAAATGGATTTTTCCATGCATTTCAATAGAGTACATATGCAGTATGTATTTTACTCTAATTTAAATGGTTTTTTTCCAAATGAAATATAATATTTTCTTAACGATTGAAAGAGACAAGTATTATTTTTTTACGCAAATCCTTCAAAAGATGTGCGCGAATCAAAATGACATCCACAAAACAAACGTTTGCAATTTTCCTGGGGGGCAAAGTTGGCTTGGTCTTACTCGGAATTCTTAGTACAAATAAGAGAAAGGTTAAAGTATCTGCAGCGCCTATCACCGGTAGTTGAGAATCCTTATAAACTTTCTGGCAAAGGTCACGAAAATTTTAATAGCACATTTTTTTTTTTTTAAATGTAGCATACTTGCAAGGCTTCACTTTTATTTACTGAAATTGATAGCAGTCCAGGCCTCAGGCTACAGGGTACTCCAAAAAGTAATTTCTGATTGAGCTCTACTTCTTTCTCTTCCCTGCACACCCTACAGAAGTCGTTATACGGGAATCCAAACCTGGCTGCCATGCGGCCGGCAGGGAGGTGTTTCGTTGTACTCCTGTTAGAAGCTTAACGTTCGGTTGGGGAAATCTCAGCAGATTTCGTGTTCTTCGCTCATTGGTTCACATGCTTTTGAGAGCTTTTCCCAACTTTCGAAAGCAGGAAATCTAATGAGAGTTGTATACCTGCTCTGGGTTCCCCCAGTTTAGCTTCGGCTTTGCTTTTGGTACACTCGTTCGCTTTCTCGTTTCCAGAGACGCCACTGTTCTCCGGCACCCAATATAAGTTGAGAGTGTGTTGCAGGGATCCTCGATGGTTCGCCGCTTGAATGTCTACATAAAAGGTAAGCTTTGAAGAAGCAAGGTACATTACACCTGCCATTTTTGCCGTTATGTTATTTGCAAAGATCTAAGCTTGCAACGCGCTAGAATAATCGGGAAGTCTATGCGCTCCCTTATTGGGAGTTCCACGTCCATTCCCTATCTCTTCGATCTATGAAGGTCGGAATCCCATCTGGGTTTACTGTCAGATTCCCAGTCACTTCTGTCGTAAAAGGGAACCTGGAAATTATAACTATCCGTTGTTGACTTCAGCGATCTGATAGTCGCATTTTTGTTTTTCCACACCCACTCGTTTTATGATTTAGGTGTAATCCCTGTCCGTTGACCGCAGCCAGTTAGACGCCTTGAAACTTAGAGCGTTATTGACTGCAGAGCATCTCAAATAAATGTATTCGAGTGGTAGCTCCAAGAGGGTCGTCATCACCGCTTTAGGCATCGAGTGCACAACTCCTGCTACAATAAGGCATGCCATCCGTTATATCTTTTGCAAGCTGAGCCAATAGGAGTTGACGTCCACCGCCTCTCACCAGATCAACGCACCGTAGACTAGAATAATGTTCGGCCACAGACCCCAGTCTCTCCCAATTTTACTCTTGCAGGAGTAGGGCACGCTAAGTGCCTATCTTCTTTTCTCTTCAACGCTTATTTTCCAAGATAGTTTGAAATCATTAATGACCTACAGAAATTTAGCCTCTTTCCACAGTTCAATATTTTGGTCACTAATTTATGGCAATTCTATTTTACAACGTTTTTTGAATAGCACCAGCCACGTTGTAGAAATTAGCCTCGAGACCATTCACTACTGTCCACTTGGTCGCGTCGTTAAGGACAGACTGAAGTACCAGCCAGGGTAACTAGATCCTCTGCGCATGCAACGACTTTGAATGTTTTATTTTTGCAGTGAAGGAGGAATTTGTTTAACACCAGGTGCCATAATAGAGGTGATAAACTCTACCAAATCCCTGTGTATCAAATTTGAGCAAATTGCATTTTATAGCAATAACAATAAACTCAAAGCTTATCCTCTTTCCGGCTCTAACGAAATTTTTAATTTATGTAAATTAATTAATTACATTAGATGTAGGCGTGGTTTCGCCAATTTTTAATATTTACCGTCTGTAATCCTTTTATTATTTATATAGACAAATATAACTACTTTCTTCGTTATAATTTGGCTCAAAAGCCGATGATTTCCACCAAACTTGGACAGTATATTTCTTAGACCCGTGGAACGGACATATACTATATTTTAATCCGTTAGGTGGAGCATGTGTCGAGATATTAAGGAAATCCATATTTATGGTCCGACGTTAATTATATGAAAAAATATCTAGCTGGCCTAAAGGTGACTTCTATGAAATTAAAGACGTATAATTGAGGTGCAACTTTAAATATTTTTGTGAAAAATGGATCCGCTTAACTTAAATTAGAAATTTCTGAATTTGAGTTGTAACTTTCTGAATTTATAGTGTAATTTTATGAAATTAAAATGGAAATTCTGAATTTGAATTGGAATTTTCTGAATTTAAAGTGCAAATTCTGAATTTGAAAAGCAAATTCTGAACTTCAATTAAAACTATCTGAATTTAAATTGGCGCTTTCTGATATTAAATTGGGACTTTCGGAACTTGAAATTTAATTTCTGATTTCGAATTGTAACTTTCTGAACTTAAATTGTGAATTCTCAATTTGAATTGTACTTTTCTGAATTAAAAGTGAAAATTTTGAATTCACATTGTAAATTTCTGAACTTCAGCTTTCAATTTTCTGAATTGGAAATGGAAATTCTGAATTTGAATTGCATGTTTCGGAACGAAAACTGAAAAAGGTGTAGTTATGCTTAAATTAAAATATATCTTTTTGACCATAGATCCCAGGGATACCCCTTAGAAGTGAACGCTTTCAATAATTTTTGAAATTTTTCTTAACTAACTTAAACTATATACTCATAAAAAATCTCAGCTTGAAGCGCTCCCTCTATTTTTCGCCATAAAATGCATCACTGTGCGGCGCGTCAAGAGCGCAACGCCACCACCACTACCACCGCCGCAGCCACAGACAGAGCTACAGCAACGGCCACCTGCTTATCTAGCGGGAAAATTTATATGTATGTCTCGTTCATTGAAAAATCAGCATTAGCTCTACGAGCCTGCGAAGTCCAAGAATGAAAGCTGCAACTCTGCGAAGTGGGGTGCGCGAGCAGAGGAAGCGGATTTTGCAAAACGCCAATACGTGCACAACAAATTCAGCACAACTTCATCATAGGCCGGCCGCCGCATGTGGCATCATGCAACAAAGCGGGTAAACTAAAAAAAAAAAACAAACAAAAAAACTAAAAAAACTCAAATGATAAAAGTTGAGGTTAACCGCTGGTTAAGTTATTTTACGTGCCACAATTTCATACCGTCGCGCAGCGCCTACCATTTGTGGTAGTGGCAGTCGTTGCATGCGCTATGGATGCTTTGCAACTGCAAATGAATTGCTGCTGCGCCAACGTGCTGGTTGCTATCTTAGCGCGGGGGGCGTGTGCGCATGCGCAATTGCCATAATTTCTGTTGGCAACGTTCCATTCTGTCGGCAAAGCTCCGGTCAAACTGCGCACTAGGCGAATTGAGGTAAAAGCCAGCAACACCAACTGCAACCAGGCAACATCCATACAAGCAGCAACATTGCGGGGAAAAATTATGTGAAAATGGTGTGGCACTGCAATGCGCTGTGCAGCAATAACAATATAAATGCTAACAACACAACAGCGCAACAACAATTTAGTTACTTAGTCTTCGGATGGTAAGCAGGCAGGAGAACGCTAGGAGGCGGCGTGGTTAGTGTTAGTGTTAGTGTTGTTGTTGTTGTTGTTTATAGTTAATATTTGCTTTACCATCTTGACTAGAAAATCGCATAAACAAATCGTAAAGTGTTATTAACGTTTTTATGATTTGTTGCAGAGCGGCAATGTGGCATAAAATTGATTGCAATTGATTGCATCGCCGGAATGATGTGCGTTTGTGTGTGTGTGTGCGTGTGTTTTGTGTAGCTGATAGCCGGCGTGGGCGGTTAGTTGGCTTTGCTGCTCCGGAGCTCCTTTGTTCAATCGTAGTTGCAGCGTTGGCGCTGTAGATTTGCTGATACCTCGATTTATTGTTTCACAACGTCATATTTTTTGCTATTAGCTCGCGTGCAAAGTAATAAACAAAAATCTAGGTAATTGAGCAAATAAATAAAATGGCTAAGTAATCAAAAGTTGTTGGTCGTTCGGTGGTGGAAAAATTTGATGTTATTTCAACCGTTACGTGAGATAAAAAAAAATGTTGAGAAAATCGTTTAATAAAACTGTGAACTTGAGAGTTATTTTCGATGCTATGTTGACTTTTACTAATCATATTAATTATATTAGAAACTAGGTTTTACTCGCCGCTTCGCGCGCATGACATTCGGCTTAATGTTATGTTCAAAAAAAGTAAATAACTTTCAATTAGTTTATAGTTTTAGTTTTTAATTTTTTGTTATATAAAAAAAATCTATCTCTACTTCATAATTGCCGATTATAGTTGTTTGCTGAAATTTTTTTAGGGTTTAATGAAACCTAATTTATTATTAGGAATGCGCAACGTAATTAAACGACATGTATATGTATATGTATATGTATATGTTTTTTTAAATTTAATAATCTAATTTCATTTACTTTTTGATGTGGGTGGCAACTCTCTACAAGGTATTTTCAAAATAAAACTTTCTTAAAACTCCTTCGTATAAGAGTCATTTTTCAATATTTGTGTGCGTCCACGTGAAGAGGGCCCACTTTGTCGCATCTAATTTCCGAGATAAGAAGATTTTTCGATACATGGATCGAATTTCGTAATATTTTATTATGGTTTATTATGAAACTATGTACATTTAGGCATCGAATGACACCAAATTTAGCTTCCTAGGTATATTAGAAGTAATTAATATTATTTTTTGAACAAAAAAAAGAAAAGGGCTCACAAGGGACAACTTTCAACTTCAAATTGATTTTTCTCAATTAGTCATTTTTCGGATGTTCACCTTCAAAGTTCTATATTTCCCTCAATTCTTCAGTTGAGATGGTCCAATTTGTCTCAAAATGTTCGGAAATCAAACAGGAAGACGCCTATATGCATAACTCCCATACCGCCGAAGTGGGCCCTTTTCCCGTGGACGCACACATTTGATTCAACTTATTCTAATTTGAATTGATTTTTTAAACCCTCTCCAAGAAGGTTTTTGTTCTCAAATTTTTTAGTTTGACATGCATTTTGTAAAATATCAGTTAATTTAACCAAATTGAGCTTTAAACAGTTGTCAATCTGCTTGCAAAATATTAAATTAAATTCCTTTCGTTTAATATCCATATTGCAATATTTGACTTCATTCATTTATTTAAATGAAATTACCTTCAAAATTGGTGGCAATCCCTTTAAAAAAATTGCTGAATATGTAGGATCCAAATCTTGTATAGCATTTATTTAAAATATTAGTAATATTTATCTTAACAACTATTTTTATACAGCTAAAACCAGTATTGTAACGCTTCATCTATCTTGTAAATTTAGTTGAATTTAAATTTTCTTTTTCGTTTCTCGTTTAACACCAATATAGTAGAAATGCCGTTACCTCACCAATTAAATGAATCAACGGTGTTTGAGAGGTGGCAACTCTCATCAAAAATATTTTCGTATAAACTCCTACGTCTTAGAGTAATACGTTTTTATTGCAGTAAGTTTACAAATAGCATTAAATTAATATTTCCAAACACGTGGCAACACTTCTTAAATATAATTTCATAATTTAACTTTTCAAGCCTACTTCCCTTGAATCCCAGTACTTGACACTTCCTTCAACTAAATAATATAATTCAACTTACACTTTTAAACAGGTGATAACCCTCTCCAAAATTATTTTAAAAATAAAGGCTTCTTAAAACTTTTTCGTTTGAAACGCATATTTCCATATTTGAATTAACTTATTATAATTTCAATTAATTTTTTAAATAGGTGGCAACCCTCTTCAAAAGCATTTTTGAAATTAAGTTTTCGTAAAACTGTTAGTTTGAGACTCATATAGTAAAATGTCACTTAGTTCTTTAAGTTAACTTAATTTGCATTTAAACCTTATTTCAAAAAAATTTGGGAAGTAAATCTTTATTAAACCCCTTTCATTTCATACCCATATAACAATATTTGATTTCATTCAATGCTTTAATTGAATTTCACCTTTTAATCAGGTGGTAACTCTCTTTAAAAAATCGATTCAATTATCACCATATCATTGCATACATTAATGGACTAACCGACTTTAACCTCTGTAAAGTTCTGAGTACACTCAAGTGAATTCTCTTGCACTTTCACAGCGTCCAGCTTATCGCGAACAAGAGTCCTCTCGGTGGGAACGAAACAAATAAAAGGAAAAAAAACTGAGGTCATTCCTACATAGATATTTGGTGGAAGGGATGATCAGGGTTTTAACGTTTTTCTACCATTAGTCCAGAGCCTTTCTGTGGAGCATCCAAGGGTTACACTGCAGAATCAGAAAAGAAGATGGGCGGAGTCTCGATTTGCAACTCCCTGGCCTAATACACATAGGGTAAAAGGTATTCCAAGAGGATCATACCCCACTCTCGGAAGATCTCTGACCGACTTCTGAATCTCAGCCGGTAGACTTTACGAACTCTTACTGGTAACTTGGTAGATCACTGCAGCTAAGATATCATATTTGTAAGATAGGGCTAGCTGAGGAAACGGCTGAGGACGTGTAGGTTTTGTGGGTTGGCTGGCGAAAAGCCAGAGATTGAATTGCGCGATTTGCGTGTTATAAGTCTTAGGCTTATACAACTTGGAAAGCGACTTCATCTCCACCTAAAATCTGGAACTTGACATCCTTCAAAGGGCTTAACTTCTTAAGTAGCCTAGGGTGGGAGAGATAATATGTACTGTACTGTACGACACTATCCAAAAAGCTTCCATGCACATCTGGAAGCCAAAGGATATGGATTTTTTATTCTTTTAAGGGCGCAGCGCACGTATATTATAATTATTATAAAGAGATGGATGCCAACTCATGTCGAGGTGCATATAGACTCGTAATGTCCAAAATTAGCAAACCACTGCATCCAAAATGCCCTGTATTGATATGAGAAATTATTCATATCCTGTTTTTTCACCGCAAAATATTAACCTTGCTGCCACTGTCCATTAATGTCAATGAGATAGAAGAGATTACACCTGAATAAATCCCAGCGTCGTTCGTTATGATTGGCAACAACAAAGCTCCCGGTTCCGACGACATACCAAACGCAAGTAAATTGGCATTCAAGAAGACGTGGTGTTGCTCACGCAAGCGAACCGAATGTGTCTAGTACAGCACTGCCAGGCAATTCCTCGGAATCCCTAGGTTCCTACCGCCTTCTATAGATCGTGAGAAAGATTCTGCAGAGGGCAAACACAATTACCTACTTCACGTTGCCGAAAGTGGCAACGTGCTATCGTAACTGCAATTCGGGTTTCGCAACAAAAGGTCCACTATAGCGTCAATAAATAGAGCTGCTTGTATTGGGTCGAATGCAATTGCGGGCAAGCGTTGGAGAGGCGCAAACAAACGCTTTTAACTCTGCAGATTCAGAGCACACACTCAAAACACTTCCGAGGTTCGCCGTCCGTTTCGTATCTGTTCAATATAATTGGAAGCTGCCTCAGTAAAAGAGTACTGGTATACGACACAGTAGAAGAGCAAAACAGCTATGCGGTAACAGCAGCAGTGCCTCAAGTCCCAGTGTTTGGTCCAACATTGTGGAAAATTATATCAATCAAGGCACATCGAAAACACTGCATTGCCCTACAGAAACTGGGTGCACACAGGGTTGCTTCTGCGTACAAGACGGTTGCTAGTATGTTACCGATTTCCATTTAAGCTGAAAAATCCGCGCGAATGTTGTCAATGCAAACGGAAAGCCACAAAGAAACAGTAACGGAAGCCGCTGTTAATAAAGAAGATAAGGCCATACCCATTAGAAAGCAGCAAGAGAGATGAGATAGAAGCACGAAGAGAAGATGAATGCATACCTTAATTCCCTAACTTGAAAAATCACAAGCAGGGGTTTAGTGCGACAAAGGACTATGATTCCTCGGTTACAAATATCTATAGGCGGAAACGACATTCTAAAACGCGTCTTAACTATTTAAACAGCAAGTTATCATAGCAAATTATCTATGCAAAATTATTTTAGAAATATAAGTTGGTTTAAGACAAACTTTTCTTACCTTGCCTATTGTAAAAGCTTATTTACTTCGTTGGGTTGATATTACCGTTCTTAATTTGATAGACATTCTTTCGAAAATTATTCTACCGGTGTAAGAGTGCCATTTAACTCACATTCATGCGAAATATAACCACTTAGAGCCATCCATGAAAATCGATTTTCGAAAGCGTGCAGCTAATAAAACATCTTCTGCTTTGTGGTATCTTGGCTTTGGTCGAGCTTAGCAAAGCCTACCAGTAATAATCTATCTGTGTTAGGTAACAGTTTACGTTCAATGCTTCCATTGGCCATATTCCAATCGCACAATGTTGGCAATGCCGGTCGCTCTTTGTAACCCGCTCCACAATGTAAAGGTACAGTTTGTTCTAACGGTTTTCCACAAAACAAATAATACAAATTTTAGATTATTCACTCTATAAACTCTAAATCTCTAAAATCATAATCAAATCTGAATTCCATAGAAACAAACTATAATTAACGGTTTAATTTGACTACAACTCTTAAAGTCAATTTCAAGAGACAATTCTTTTTTTTTTAACGCTTAAACCAAAATGAAAACATTAAGTCAAATACCACGCTATAAAATTTGCATATCACTTTGATTAGCTTTGCAAAAATTTAATTGGTTAATAAAAGGTGGCGCAAAAGTTGTCAGTTCTTTGGACTTCAGTTTTGTTTACTCTGACTTATTTAAAAAGTCAAATCTGGAATTCTTGTAGGCCAGGGAATATCACCAAAATGCGATAACAAACGCTTTCCATGGTTACTTCAAAACCAATTCCTTTTATTTTTGCCTTAAACATTTCATAAATGTACTGCCATTTGCCACCACTAGCAGACGACTTTTGCGCCACCCTGTATATATACAAAGCTGCCGAATATCTGTCTATATAGAGATATTTGCATATTAAAGGGTATGCGCAGTTATGCGCCAATTGTCTGTTATGCTTGTCTGCGATACAATTGGCGAACGCAAATTAATTAATTTGGTTTCATTGTGAACAACAAAAGTGATGGTAAATTTATTACTTTATTGGCGATTATTTGAAGACAACTAAAGTAGGTGCATAAAGTAAACCAGACATAATAGAGTAGTAGAAAACTAAAGAAATACTAGGATGAAGAAAATAAAAGAAAAGAGTTAAGTTAGCTGAAATTTGTTTGAATTTTATAATTGTACCTAATGGAGTAATAACTCGTTCCATAATAAATTAATTCATGATTTTTTTTTTTCAATTTCTTATTAAAACTTTTGTTATATTTTTTGTAACTAATTTTGAAATTTCTTTTTTTATTGCTCAACGTTTTTTGTTCACAAATTTTATTGGTCTCAAATTTATACGTTTGTAAAAATATCAAAAAAAATTAAAATAATTTTACGAGTACGAAATGGAACACCGCTAATTTCAAAATGCAGCAATACTACCCGAAGCGCAAGTTGAGTAATAAATAGATAGAGAGAGTATCAAATTCACAAAATTTAAGTTTTAAATACAAAACCACAAAGTAGTAGTGCTCTCTAACACTAAACTTTTTATATGAATTGTTAAATAGAACATTATGTTGGACATTTTAGGCAAATTAGTAAACTTATGGGCATTTTTGTAGTGTGTTTTTGGTTAGTTATGTACACTCTATCATTACAAAACTTCTCACAACGGCTTTGTTGCTCATTTGTCCACATGCCCAATCTTGTGGAAACTTTTCCGATCTGCCACATCCGTTCCAAGTGTGCATCCGTCGAATCTTCATAAGTTAGCAAGCATTTCATGTGGTGCATATTAAGGCTCGCTCGATAGCGTCCGGACACGACCCATCCCAACAATGGTTTCTGATAAAAAGATGTAGATTATCACCGAGTTTAATTTGGCCTACAGACAACAAGCTAATGAAGCTTTCTGTTTCCAAAAGTAAATCGATTCCTTTGGACTCATAAAATTGTTTGTCACCAAGTTCAATATTAAATAGACATTTCCCAAGAAGACGTGCAATTACCTGGAAGTACCAGCATTTGTGATAAGGCATCCGTAATAAAATTTACTTGGCCGTGGCGAGGACAATGTGGTCTAACAATGAATTATCCATATACTTAAGTGAGAATGGTTGCAAGCAAAGTTGAGTTCGACGAGTCTGGTGTGATCCCCCGATGCAACAGGCTATGATGGTGACGAGAGCAGCTCCTACATGTATTCGATGATGGGCAGTTTGACAACTGATCACCCTTTGCCAAACAGTTGACGTCGATTCCCATCTACCTTACCTGATCAAAGCGCGGTTGAGGCGGTTACAGTTTTGATTTTTCAGGCTGTTACTTGAACACATCGAGTACGATGAATTCGAGCAAGCAAATGGAGGCGCCCTCTTCTGCCTTCAGTAAAACCAAACGCTTGTGAAATTAAGGTGTCAGTCAATGACAATAAAGAGCTGTAAATTGAAGATGATTTACTTGTAAGGCTTCTGCCCACCCTGAGGCTTCGTAATTGACGATAGTTGAAATAGTGAAGAAATATTTTCTAAAAATACTAGTGTGCGCCCAGCCTATAGTCCCTCTTATAGTTTCGCATAATTGTCATTAGACACTTGAAATGCGCCAATGGTTTCTATTTGAGAGGCTGAATTCCCGATCAATGACTTGTTTAAAATACGCGAGAAAGCTCTTATACTCAGAATATTTGCCGCTAAATGAAGGGAGTATAAGTTGAAGTAGCTTCGAACTTGCCTGTATGACAAAAGTGGTTTCTGACAGTGAAGAGTTGTGTGAATGGGTCAGCTTGCCCATGGTAGTTATCATATGTTTCGACGGAGTCGGATCGAAAGGAAATTGATGTTGATAAGGGAGTGAGAGGTAGTAGGAGCACCGCTCTGAACCGAATATAATTTATATGAAATATTCTTGCACCTCGATTTTTCTTATTAATTCTGATTGTTTTAAAAACATAGATCATAAAAAAGCAAAGACTTAAATCCTACATGTAAGTCAAATTTATTTTTCTTTTTCCAAGAGCTTTAAAAATATACTATATATTACATGCTTACATAATCCAATATCTGCAATATACATACATTTGGCTAATAAGTATTAATAGCAATACATATTTTTTCTGTGTATGGCATTGCAGCTACCATACAACTCGTAAAAGCTTGACTACCGCGTGATTTTCAGGAATTTAATTTTTTCCACATTTCTCCAAATTTATATTGTAGATACGGACTCCACCACCTTTTTACTGAAACAACCCAGCCCAAAGCCAGTTTTGCTACAAAATTCTTCAATTAAACAAAAAAAAAACAACAGCATCTATGATAAAATTTTACGCAAAATGTCAACATTTAGCAAAAGTATCTTGCATGCATTATCGTTAAATGCACATCCTGCCTGATCTCACGCTTAGGGCCAGTTTAAACTTAGATTACTTAAACTTGGTTTGAATTTAAACCACCTCGCTGTTTTTCAGTGCGATTTTAAGATCGGCTTAAATTGAGCTATTTTGTAGGGCTGAAAACACTGGCAACCCCGAATGCACGCGCACAAAAATATCATATGCTTAAGAGAAGTTGCGAAGAAGCATTGCCGCAGTAGGATTGTACGTTTCAGTGAAATCAAGCAAGGAATGAGTGCTGCTGTCAAACGCCGTTTTCGTGCATGGTGAAGAGAATACAGAAGTTGGCGCAGATTAAGGTACGGGTAACCCTCTCTTGAAAATTTTGACAGAATTTCAATGTCACAACAGATTTTGTTTACAAAAACTGTGTATGTACATATGTATGTATACTCGCAATTATGTGTATTCTTTCCAAAGTGTTTAACAATCTTATTGTTTATTTTTTCTAACTTGTTTAAAAAACGTGTTTCCTCTCGTTTCTCTCCACTGGTACATCTGGTGTGACGTCATAGCCAAGTTACTCTCCGAATTTCAGATCAATCAGTGCAATTTTGTATTCTAACATTATTGGTTTTCGTATACGTGTGAATTGCGGATCGTGGCTGTGTGAAAAATAAGAATATAGTCGGTTTCTAGAGCTAATTAGCTTAACCCTTCCAAATTGCCGTTTTAAACTAAATTTAAATTTGACGAAGTACCGCAAGCATATCGAGTTTAAACTTGGTTTAAACGGCAAACAAAGTTAAACTAGAGCTAAAAAACTGACTCTTAACATGAGAAGATTGCGATTAAGTTTTACATTATTTTCGCATATGAGTGAAAACTGTATTGACGACATGCTCTGCTAGTTTTCACCTAAACCCATTCTATGAATTCACCTCGATATATTTTATAAATTCAATTTTTTCTTCCTGTTCGAGTTAATTTCTTGTTCTCTGCTTAAGAGATACATCGGCTCGGAATTAAAAAAAATATCGGCTGCAATGCCATCTATCAGTCCAAACTTCAAGAGAACATATTTACATTTGGTTGGTACCGAAGTTCTGTCAGTACCAAATTCAGAACACGAAATTTTGCCTAAGAAAATTCTGGTTTTCAAAAATGTGCTTTCTCGAAATTGTGCTTTTTGGAGATTCTGCTTTTCAAAATAATGAACTACAAAATTCCGTATTAAAATATAATGTAAACAATATTAAAGGGAGCATGCCATTACTTTGAAAAGTCCGCACAATTTGTTTACATTATTTCTTCATACTTAGATAAATCACGACACAAAAATTGCAACTCGTATTTAACGTTTGTAAATTATAAACGTATAGAAATATAAAAAAGTGCAATTTTAGCATTAGTTATATGGCTGTTCAAAAATATCTGCACTTTGACGAGAAAGCGAAATTTGAATAGCGGCGTTTACACGGTCACTCTGACATGAAAACATAGCATGTGGCAAAAAAAAAACAACAAACAGAAAATACGCAAATATGAGTGGCATGCTTTCTTAACGTTCGCGCTATGTTGGTTGGTCTGTTGGACTGTTGGTCTCGTCAAACATATTTTCATACAGGAGTGATGGTGTATGCCCCGTTAGCATAAATTACCAGAACGGTTCTTAGAAGTTGTATGTACTCTCGGTTTTGTGCTCTATTTTTGTCGTAAAGTTAAAAATAGATATATGTTAAATGTTAATGCTTACTCCTATTATTTAGAGAAAATATTAAAAAAAAAAGGTTCGCATAATTGATATTGTACCAAAAGAATATGGGTTCATTGTAAATCGCGGTTGGTGACATTAATAAAAGACAACATCCATTGCATAACAAAAAAATCCAGCGAACACTCGCATAGCACGGACGCAGTAGAAAAACACCGAACAGTTGGCGCGATTCTTTAACTTCCAAGATGGCTTAAAAGAATAAAATAATGCGGGCAAGGAATAAAGTTTTGAATATGAAAGAACCAAATACAGGGGTTGTCAATAGGGACGCTACAAAAGTAGACCGTTAGGGACAACAAACGAGGCCATATTTTTCCCCGCGCTTTTGACATTTCTCTTCAGTAAGGTTTGCCATTTTATCATGGAAAGATATACGATCCAACAACGAGTCGAAATTATTAAAATTTACTACCGAAATTCGGAGTCAATGGCCTCAACTTTGAGAGTGCTACGTCCAATTTATGGTCGTCGTCATTTCTGGCTGAATGGCTTCGCCAATAAGCAAAATATGCGTTATTGGACAGGCAGCAATCCACACGTACTCCATGAGTCAACATTGCATCCCGAAAAAATTACGGTTTCGTGCGGTTTATGGGCCGGCGGCGTCATTGGGCCGTACCTCTACCGTGATGAGCAAGACCGGCCCGTTACTGTGAATGGGAATCGCTACCGCTCAATGATAACGGAATATTTTTGGCCCGAATTGGAAGATATGTGGTTCCAACAGGACGGCGCCACAGGTCACACAGCGAATGTCACAATCGATTTATTGAAAACCAAGTTTGGTGAACGTGTTATCTCATGAAATGGCCCAGTCAATTGGCCGCCTCGGTCGTGCGATTTGACGCCGTTAGACTATTTCCTGTGCGGCTACGTCAATTCTATGGTCTATGCCAACAAGCCAGCGACGATTGATGAACTTCGTACGAATATCGAACGTGAAATTGCAACCGTCGAAAATTGGGTTCAGCGTCTGGACTTCTGCAAGCATGCCCGTGGTGCCCATGCAAAAGAAATCGAGTTCCATACATAATGGCATCGAATGTACTTCCACAAGAATAAAGAATTTAATTCATATCCCACACCGTTTTTGTTTTATTTAAAAAAAAAATTTTGTAGCGTTCCTATTGCAAGACCCCTCCCTGTACATTACATATATGGGATTGATAGGCCACTGAATTTATATGTTCTAAAAGGCGAGCTTTTAGTTCTAAAGTGGGTCGATGAAAATTTTTTGCACTAACTCTTTATTGAAACTGCTAAGCAGCAGCAACTACAAGGCAACTTTTTTCCATATATGGCAGAATACAAGGCGAAATCGTACCTCTCGTTTTCTGCTTGATGAACAAGAAACCATTGAAGTCGTACTGTCGATTGCAGCTAGCTATGACTTGCATATATGCCCTACACGTATGTATAGTTTGCGATTTCGAAATGGGTATTATATCGTTGAGAATGTTTTTCAACTACTAATTTATTACTAGTTTATTCCATTTTGGATAAATTATACGGCAAAAATTTCAGGAAGAGAGGTAGATTCAACTAAATTGTATTATATAGTTTTTGTTTTTTTTTTGCAATACTAATAGTATGTTGCTTATGTACAGATTGGTTCGGAAGCATGGGAACTCCGAAGTTTTCGATATGCAAATTCGCATAATCAAAAGTTTAGCTTTCGTACCACCATTCGCGTAGTAGCGACCTATTTCCAAAACTTTATTTAATTACTCTCACGATGAAAAAATAAAAAATATTTTATTTTATTTTTGTTTGACAAATTAATTATGTAAATTTCTGGAGATAATTATAATACGAAATATTCTTCTGAGATTTGGTCAGTTTATAAAGCGTGGTATCGCCGGCTTAATGTAGTTGTTGGTAAAAGCAATTCGCAGTTTTATAATATTGTATTGAATTTTCAAAAAGGACTTATTTTTTGCGAAAACGCAAATTTTGAGAAAAGAAAATGGAGAAATAATAAAAAAGACAAAAAATTGATTAAAAAAATAAAAAGCATAGAAGAACTGTTAAAAAAAGAAACGACTTAAGTCACACAGTTATTTTGAAGAGAATAGGAAAAAATATTGTTATTTATTTTAAAAAAAATTATTTTTCAAAAAATATTGTATATATATCTATATATATATATATATATATATATATATATGTATATATGTTTATTGAAAAAAAATTTGTTATTTGGAAAAACACGATGTAAGAATTTATATATTTCTATATTTTTCGCTAAGTATTTCGATTTTTAAGTTCCCTAGAACGAACATATTTCCTAAATATAGGTTTAAGCCAAAGATGCGAATATTGCATGATTCAATAATGAAAGGTTTGATACATCAACAGCTTTGCTCCTCACTCTTCACATGACGTCTCCTTTAGCTAAAACAGTGTTACGTTTTTGAAAATTGAAGTATGAATCTAGTAGTAAAGTAAAAAAAAAAAACTAAGTTTTAATTCACTGACATTTTTCCTGAAAACTGTGACAATTTAAGTAAGTACATATATTATAAAAATGTAAATATTTTATATAATTATTTGCAATTAATTAGGTAATTTATGCATCTAAATCGTGATTGGTATACTGGGTGACCGTTTCCCTGCATCTTAGCCCATTAAGCTCCGTGCCTTATTTCATTTCTACCTCCACCCGTGTGCGAGCGTGATTTAGCAAGACCTTTGCTGTTCCCTATCTTTTCTATAGCATTTCTTTCCTAAGCCCATTGCTCGTTGTGATCATATCCCTACTCTTTTTCCCTCCACCCCTATGCCACCGCTTCCTTGCCAAAGTGAGTGGGCATTCCGAATTTCGAGAATTTAAATTAGTATTTAAAAAAAATTAAATATTTTAAATAAAAGTTAATATATATCTTTAATTAGGGCCTTAGAGTGTGTATGCCATTAGAAAAGATGGTAAGCATTTCTGTCCAAGTGAAATATTAGTTGTTTCTTAGTAGGTTGCTAATAACTTGTGTTCCTGAACCTCACTGTCGCCGTTTTGGAGAGGTTTTCTGCCCAATTCTAGCACCTACCCCGTTCGTATGTAAATTGTTGAAACGTAATCCTGTGATATAGGGATATAGGTATTTATGGTTACTTACGTTTTGTATCATAAATTTTTCTGTACGAAATATAATAAAAAAAGTACTTTACTTTACTGAAAACATCAATAACATTGTTTTTGTAATCATGTGGAAGGATAAAAGCTCGATTTACGCCGTTTTGAGTTACGTCGCGATTTTTCGGAACCTACCAAAACGTAAATCAAACGTATTAGGGAAGTCTCAACAATTGGGGCGTGGGGAGTTTGTGTAAGTTTTGGTGAATGAATTAATTAATGGCTCACCTCACAATATTACATGGAGTTCAAAGGAATTTGTGTTGCTTGGTTTTTATAAGAACAAAGAACTACAAGAACACATGTTTTTTTAAATGTGAACTACAAAAATTTGATTTTACCAAAACCTTCATTTATTTACCACTAAATGTGGAAAACTCAATTTTATTTACTTATAATAATGATATTTGTTAATTAAAATCAATGGTTGCATAACGAAAGAGTTTCCAATCAGAAGCATGCATCAAATATTTCGTAGACTATGAAACATATTTGGATTTTATGCAACTTAAATTCTACAACTAGTTACATATTTTGCCTAATTGTTAAAAAAAAAATTAAAAACAGGGATTACATTCTTTCCCTTTTCTGCCTCCTTCGCAAATGCGACCTTTTGTACGGGAGAGCTAGAAATTAGCTGTCATTATGTATCAATATATTATATAATAATTGAATCATCCGAATATTGTAAATTTTGTCAAATTTTCTATTTCACAAAAAAGAGAAATTTGCAAGGCAAAATTTTGAAAACAAACAGAATTAAAGAAAAGCAAAATTATGAAAGCATAATTTAAAAAAACAGAATTGTGGAAGAGCAGAATATTTTAAGAATTTGCAGAATTTTGCTATCCTGAATTATAGGATGCAGAGTAGTGAGTTATATATATTATGTTTATATATGTGGCTAAAGCAAGTGTTGAATTTGAATAAAATGCCACTGTTAATACGGTTTTTAGAAATATTTCAACTCCAGCGCCACCTAGCGAAATTTGTTTAGCCTATGCACAATCGACGCCGGTGTTAACCCTACCCTTTGGTCACAGTCGGTCCAGTAGTTGTCAGGTGTTTAAAACACACGGCATTTTTATTTAAAGGATGATATTAGTAAAAAATCAATAACCGATTGCTACACTATGATGTACGTGTTTTTTTATCATCCGCCCAACTTATGAAACTTGAAAATATTTTATAAACCGTCAAAATCTATAGACTGAATTCACCTTCGTTTTTTTATCATGCTACTTATTTAACTTTTAATTAAATATATGTACGATTGAATGCAAAATTTATAGCTGAGTTTCCACACTTTTCTTTTTTTCGCTAGAATACCCTAGTTTTATAAGAGGGCTTTAATATCTCACTCTAAGGTGATTGGCAAAGTTGGATAAATTATTTTTTAAAGAAAATGTAAAATTCCGCATTAAAATCACACTCACAATCACCAGTCTGCTTTTCTGCCCCATTCGGGCGTAGTATATACGTACATACATCGCAAATTTACACACATCGCGCGCATGCGCACACACTCGATACCCCGAAGCCACGCAGCAATCATCGCCACGGCCATGGCCACGACATGTCGACGCAATTATGTCGCACACAACCGGCGCGTACATTTTAATTTTGTCATGCAACAACAACAACCATGACAACAAAGTAGCAGCAACAACTTATTGAGGCGACACATGAACGTGCAACCACCGCCATCACCATCGCCATCGCCAACGCCAATGCCACCGTTGTCGCTACCATTTGGCGTCGCATCGGCAGCCAATGTTAGCTGTCATGGCGGCGGCTGTTGCCACATTTAGGCATGCGATGCTGTGCAGTTGGCCAACGCTGACGGTTTTAGTTTATAGTGGGGTTGCACAGAAGACCTGCCACTTGCCACATTGCCACATTGCCACTTGCCACATTGCTGAATGTCGACTGCAATTGCGGTAGGAAGTGTTGACATTTTTTCGCTCCCTTTTGGCTTTCCGTTTTTCTTTAAATTTTATTGCAATCATTCACCCCGTTTTGTTTATTTTTGTAGCAACACTTGGCCGCGTTTGTTGACAGCAAATGTACGTGTGTGTGTGTGTGTGTGTGTGTGAGGACGAGCCATTATTACATTTGGGAATTTGATAAGTGCCGGGGCATTGAACGTCGCTGCAGATGAGCGGGAAAACAAAAATGCAGCGAAAACAAAAAAAAAAAAAAAAAGACAGCAACAGGAAATGCCAGAGCTAAAGAATTTATTGGCCAATAAAGTGGTAGCAGCGGCAATGAAACATTTATTCTTTTCCACACTCCGCAGGCAGCAGACGACAGCTTACAGCGGCGTTGACAAAATCGACTTGACTGCATTGCATTTCTGTTTTTGTTGCTGTTTTTGTTTCTGTTGCTGTTGCACATTGCACATTGTATTATTTTGTTGCTTGAACAAAAGTCACATAAATTAAATTGTCAACAAGCGTTTGGTACAAGCGATTTCAGCTAAGATATCTCCCTCTCTCATTCCCAATGATGCCGCTTGAAGAAAAAATGAGGATACAAAATGAAAAAACTGAAAAACTCCATTGCAGCAGGTGGCGGCTTGTGGGTCAACGATGGGTTAGCATTGAATTTCCGCTGATTAATTGCGGTAACTACCCGTAAGCGTAATTTAAGCGCGTTAATATCTCGGCTTGTATGCCACATATCAACTTACTGCAGGGGAAGGGGCACAGAAGACCCAAAAGAAACCGGCATTGCACCGTCAACGTTTGGTTATCACGAAATTCTAACCCAATTTTTGTTGTCGCCTCAATGAAATTTATTTGCGGATGTTTAACGTTTTTGTGACCAGTCGGTTTTTTGCTTTCTCCTGAATATTTTTTTTTTTTTAATTTTTTGACCGTGAATGGTTGGCTTTGTTGAATCTACTTAGTACCGCAACGTCCATAAAGTGACTCAAACAATTGACCACATTATGATTTGCTTTTATAACATTCCCAATGATAATTTGGTAATTTTTTTCGTAAACTTTGCATAAAACTTAATTTTTTGTTTTTAGATAACTCATATAAATCAAAAATTCAAACTTTCAACAAAATCTTACATATAAGAATCTCGTGTCACGTTGTTTGCGGTCGCACTCCTTCTAAATAGCTCGACCGATTTTTATAAGCATTTGTATGCACGAGCAATATATCGTAATGTATATTTTATGCTTGGGAGAGGGCTGCCACCTGTTTTAAAACTCGAAAAACAATATACACAATTTACAAAGAAATGAAATATTAAAATAAGGGTTTCAAGCAGTTGATCTCAGAAAATGGCTCGTAGCTTAGTTATATCAGGGTTGCCACCTATTTGAAAATACGAATTTAATTAAATTGTGTGTACAAGTTAAGTGAAATATAAAAACGTGGGTTTCAAGTAGTTCATATCGGAAAAGAGTGCATAGTTAACTTTTAACAGGGTTGCCATCTGTTTGAAAATACGAATTAAATTAAATTGTACACTAGTTATATGAAATATGAAAATATGGATGCAAACCCTTCATCTCAGCGAGAAGAAGCTCCAAACATATATTTTGGAGAAGGATGCCACCCGTTTGTTTATTAAATTAAGCACAAGTATATAAATTATTAAAATATCAAACGGTTCGTTTTGCTAAGGAGAAGATTCATAGCTAGCAATATTTTAAAGAGTGTTGCCACCTGTTTGAAAAATAATTTAATTAAACTATATACACCACTTATGTGAAATATTAAAATATGAGTGTCAACCAGTTCGTCTCGGTAAGGAATAGGGATAGGGTGGATAGACTATATAAAGAATTAAAATATGACTGTCAAACGGTTTGTTTTAGAACGAAAGTTCCCAGCTTACTTTATGAGGGTTGCCACCTTTTTGAAAAGGGGAATTTAAATTAATTTGACACACGTTATATGAATACGTAAAATATGGTTGTCAAACGGTTCGTTGTTCAAGGGGAAAGTTTACGGAAATATTTTGAAGAGGATTGCCACCTGGTTGAAAAGTCGAATTTAATTTAATTCTACACGAGTTATATAAAATATTAAAATATGGGCGTCAAAGAGGTAATCTCGGCGAGGAGAATATGCATACCTATATTTTGGATTGGGTTGCCACCTGTTGGAAAGGTCGAATTTAATTAAAATGTTTCCAATTTCATGAAATATTAAACTATGGGTGTCAGACGGTTAATTTTGGTATGAAGGTTCATAGCTTACTTTATGAGGATTGCCATGTATTTGAAAAGTCGAATTAAATTAAATTTTACATATGTACATAAGTTATATGAAATGGAATATATGGGTGAATTAATTATAAGTGAGTTAAGTAAAATATTAAATATGAGTGTCAAACAGTTCGTCTTGGTACATGCCAGTATATTGGATAGGGTTGCCACCTGCTTAAAAAAACGAATTCAATTTAATTACACACAAACTATGTGAAGTATTAAAACATGGATGTCAGATGGTTCGTTTTGCTAGGAGATAGTGTATAGGTAAAGAGGGTTGCCACCTTTTTTAAAAGTCAAATTTCACTTAAGTACAATTAAATTACAAATATAATAAATATTAAAATATGAGTATCGAGCTATCTCGGCGAAGATAAGGTGTATCCAAAATATTTGGTGGGTTGCCACCTGTTATACACATATGTGGGCGAAACTGAAATGCGTTTTTATATGTAGATGGTAATTAATTAATAAATATAGGCGGAGCAACGTGTGCTGGATTTTTCAACACCATTGACAATTGTAAATGAGAAAGCATCAAATTAATATGCGAAAATGTCAGATGAAAATGGAAAAGCTTCAAATGAGTGTTCGAAATAATCAGCGACTTCATTATTTAGCAAAGTTTGTGGACAGTGGACACATAAAAAAACTTTATTGCCGTTATTATTTGAAAAATATGAAACCAAAATAAATTTCCCATTCCCATTTGACGATTTCTCATTTTCATTTGACGCGTTTTGAAATTTTGGTGTTAATATTTTTTTTTTCATATAACAGATGGTTTCCAGAATGATTCAATGTATAGGTTTTATATAAATTCCCGTTGGCTTTCATAATTTTTTTGGTGGTGGCAATTTTGAACAGCTTTTGGCATGCGTTAAATGAAAAAAAGTTTCAAGACCAATATTCCGAAAAATTGTGAAAAAATAACCGCAGTTTTTAGCCAGTTCAGACTTGCGACCGCAAAAGTTGCATTAGCTGGAAAACGGCATATCGAAAAGTTTTAAAAAAGTATAATTAAAAAAGCTGGAATCTTCAATGCACATTTGTTGAGTTTTTATAAATTGTCTATAAAGTTCGAAATTGTGGTTTATACGTTTTTTATGCTACTATTGATAGTATAAAACACCAAAAAAAAAAACATTAACGAAAAAAATTTTCAAGAAAAAAATTCCAAATATTATGAGCAAATCACCGCGGGATCAATTGTTTGAGTCACTGTATGCGCCATATGACTGCACCACCTTTTTTCACAGAATCGTGGCTTAAATTAATTAATTTGACTGATGTTCATCTCAATTTATTTCAACGCCATACAAAGTGGAGGCCACACAAACGGCAGGCAGGCAGGCAGTTGAAATGCGCTGTGTTTGCTGCCACTTTTGCGTCACTGCTACATAAATACCACAAATGTGTCTTGGCACCTTTATTTCTACATCTACTATACATACATCTAATATAATTTATTTGCTTATTTCGTTTGTTTTGCTTTGTTTTTTTTTTCGTTGTCATTTTGTGTTCTGTGAAAATTTATTATTATTGCATTTTCATATCAACTCATTTCGTGCCAGAGTAAACTAATGTTTTTTGATATCTACCAAAAGCCAAAGTGATGCATCTGAGTCACGTACGAATTCGAGTGAAATTGAGTTGTTCATATTCGCTCGCTGTGTGTTCACTTTGCCATAAAGTCTCTTTGTAAGCAGGGCACATCTCATGAAATAAAACAACGCTGACTTAAGTAGGGGATTAAATTGGCATGAATTGTTAATCGCACGGATTTTTACTAATGCCAGTTATCCTTTTAAATGGCATTTTGGTTTTTGTTTTTGTTTTCTTTTCTATTAATTTATTAATTTTGTTTGTCAAATAAAGAATTGCAGTGTAAGTGTGTTGCGTAAAAATCATCATACATACATAAAAGTGCCATGAAGCATGAATGGTCCTGATATATTTTTCCAAATATACAAAGTATTAAAAAATAATATTGTATTTACTAATGTATTATATTTACTAATTAGAAATACATAAAAATAGTGGTCAGAAAAAGCAGAAGCATAAGTAAAAATAATGGTAGAAGTTAGAAAAAATAGTGGTAAAAATTAGTAAAAATATTGGTAGAAATTATTAAAAATAGTAAAAACTAGTAAAACTAGTGTTAAAAAATAGTAAAACCAGCAGTAGTAATTAGTAGTAGCATTAGTAAAAATAGTGTTAGAAATTAGTAAAAATAAAGGTAGAAAATAATAAATAATTCTGGTAGAAATAAATAATAATATTGGTAATAATTAGTAGTAGCATTAGTAAAATAGTGGTAGAAAGTAGGAAAAATAATAGTAGGAATTAGTAAAAATAGCGGTAGTAATTAGTAGTAGCAATAGTAAAAGAAGTGGTAGGAAGTAGTAAAAATAGTGGTAATGATTAGTTGTAGCATTAGTTAAACTAATGGTAAAAAGGAGCAAAAACAGTGGTAGAAATTTAAAAAAAATAGTGGTTGAAATAAGTAAATATAGTGGTGATAATTAGTAGTAGCATTAGTAAAATGGTGGTAGAAAGTAGTAAAAATAGTAGTAAAAATTATTAAAAATAGTGGTAGAAATTATTAACAAATAGTGGTAGAAATTAATAAAAAAATAATAAAAATAGTGGAAGCAATTAGTAAAAATAGTGGTAGATACTTATTTTTAGTGGAGAAAATAGTGGTAGAAACTAATTGTAGCAATAATAAAAATAATGGTCGAAATAAGCAAGAAGTGGTAGAAATTAGTAGTAGTTTTAATAAAATTAGTGGTAGAAATTAGTAAAAATAGTGGTAGAAATAAGGAAAAATAGTGGTAGTAAATTTTATTTCTTGAGCGAAAAGTAAAACTCATCAAATAAGTATTATTTTTGGAGCAAACATGGAAGTTATGAAGTAATTCTTTAATTTGATGAAAAAGTTAAAAATCAATCAGAATTAAATAATAGTTTTTTTCGATATCGCCTATAACATTTATGGTCCTTGCACCAAATGCACCCAATACTTAATCAGATTTACAAGATATAACATTCATTTGTGCGAGATTGCATACACTTTTGCCAAATATCTACCTACATAGTAATTTTTATCTAGAAGAACTATAGAAAATTAAATACTGGCTCATCTTTTTATTTCCAAAAAAGCAGCACTTCTTCCTATAAAGCCATTTGAACGATTGTCATTTGTTTAAATATAAAAACAAATTATCTTAATGATTCTAAGGTTCCACGCCCATTTTGCCACATGCATTTGGCTACACTCAATACCAGTTTCGGCAGTCGCACAATGTATGTATGTAACTACTATGGAATGACTTTTATAATATAAGTATAAAAATAATAGCAATTTTCATTTAATGACACTTTCTATAAAAATAATATTATAAAAAGGAGCACAATAGAAGAAATCTAACAATTAGATAAATAGCAATAGTAAAATGGCAGGGAGAGCGCTACAAAAACAAAGTAAAAAGCAGACTCCTCGCTTAATCCGTAATCACATCAACAGTCCCAAAGTTCTATACAATATCCTACAAAAAACAAAAAACCGAAAAAAAACAATGAATTGAAACTGTAAAAAATGCAAGTGGCGGCATGCTTGTTATCCTCAATTTTGCTATTTCTTTACCAGCGCATAAATCGTCATGTTTTGACAGCTAAATGACCGCATTTGACCCAACTAGTCTGCGGATGCCAACTAGAACTGCATTCTCTCAATTTGTGCAACACTTGTCCAGGCCACACACATCGCTTTCGCTTTGGGTAAAATCAATTGATGTTAGCCGATCAACATTGACTCCATTTAGCACACCGATAACGAAAACTACATACACACATACGCACACATACATATGTCTGTAATAAAGTAGACCTCTTCTTGGCCACTTACAGGATGCTTCTTCTTCTCCCTGCATGCCAATTGCCTTTGACTTTAACCGAAACCAATCATTGTTGCACCAACAATCACCGAACATCACTGCCAGCCGCTGTCTAAGTATTGCATTTATTTATTTCATTGTGCGAGTGTTTTTTTTGTTTGTTTTTTTAGTTGCATTGCCTTATCCTGCGCATCGGTGTTTGGTTATCCTTGCAGTTAGGCGGCACTCTCGCTGTGCAAAACAACATGTCCTGTGGCGCTAAACAAGCGCTGAGACTGCCTGCACGGCGAGCAGCTACCGACGACATAGCACCGACCGATGCGCAGTGGTTCAAATTTCAATTTTTGAGAAATAAAATAGTTGGGACAAATTACGACGAAACTAAATAATTTTGCTTTGGAAAAAACCAAAAATATGTTCTCCCATAACTATACTGGACGATGCGTTTTGAAATATTAGCATTTCACTCAACTGTTTCTTGATTTTTACTGCCTCTACACTTTTTTCAGCTTTAGTTCAGAAACAGGCAATTCATATTCATAATTTCTATTTCACATTCAGAAAATTGCAGTTGAAGTTCGGAAAATTACAATTTAAGTTCAGAATTTTCATTTTAAATTCAGAAAGCCCCAACTTGAATTAAGAAACTTACAATTCAAGTTCAGAATTTTCAATTCAAATTTAGAAAATTACAATTCAAATTCAGAATTTCTATTTCAAATTCGGAAAGTTGCAATTCTAATTCAGTTTCCATTTTAAATTCACATTGTAAATTTCTGAATTTGAAAATTTCTGAATTTGAAAATTTCTGAATATAAATTATAACCTTCTGAGTTTGAATTGCAATTTTCTGAATTTAAATTGCAGCTTTCTGGATTCCAAATGGAAATTCTGAATTAGAATTGTGAATTTCCGAATTTGAATTATAATTTTCTGAACTTGAATTGAACATTCTTATTTTCTGAATGGAAATTCTGAATTTCAATTGTAATTTTCTCAATTGGAATAAGGGCTTTCTGAATTTAAAAATGAATTTTTGAATTTGAATTGTAACTTTCTGAACTTTAATTGGAAATTCTGAATTTCAATTGTAATTTTCTGAATTTGAAGTGAAAATTCTGAATTTGAAATGGAAATTCTGAACTTGAATTGCAACTTTCTTAATTTGAATTGCAACTTTCTGAACTAAAACTGAAAAATTTGTAGAAGCTTTAATTTAAAAAAAAAGAAGATATCACAATAAAATTTAAGTATATTAAAAATGTACACAATCTCTTACATTTTTTCCTTTGATCAACGAACTAAGCAACCCTGCTGCTACAGAGCTGTCAAGATAATTTGGAATGGCCAGTGTGGACGCACTTGGGTTAAGCGAAGTAATTTGGACGAAAATACGTAATTTACGTGGTAGTGTGTCCGGCATATAAGCCGGCGGTCTGAAAATTTGCGCAGGGTTTCTATAGGTAAAGACTTTGTCTCATACTGTCATATTGTCATATTATAATGTCATATTATCATATTGTCATATTGTCAAGTCATTTTGTCATATTGCCATAAGTCGCAACTGTAAAACTAGCTTGAATTTTATCTATCAATACGATAGTTTTGTATATATTCCGATATAAACAACTTTTATAAAAACTTGAAATTTCGCAATATTATAGTAAAAATCGCAATATCAAAACTTGAAAGTACGACTCTGCTGCAGAATCCCTTCCATCTGAAGTTGTAGTATTTGCTATTTTTTTTGCCAAAATTATCAAAATTATTTAAAGAGTGATCAGCATCAAGCTTAAATGAATAAAGAGATTCATAAATGTTTTCGGCAGAATCGTAATTTTTTTAATATCAATCTAAACTTTGAAATTATCAAAATGCTTTTGAATTTACTTTACTCTGAAAGAAGTGAAACTGTAGCCACGCTCGCAAACTTACGTGAAAAACACAGCATTACCTGTGACTACATGTATAATTTTTATTGATCCTATTTGATATACATTATTTATATTTTACTAAAAAAATAAGTGAAATATCCCAGGATATGCCTACCTGCATTAATATTTTGCACTTAATAAACACTTAAGAATTTCTTACAACTTGAAATAAAAGAAATCTCTATGCTTTCTGATCAAACCTTGTTTGCCACCCGGCAATATTTAACTTATTTTTAAACTACTACAGCAATACGAAGTTAAACGTAATAACTTTTTTTTGCAAAAAACTGAGGCCGAAAGTTGGATTTTATTCCTCGATATTTCAATTTTTAGCCATAGTGCGATGAGACAAACTGAACTGTGTTGGGCTCCCTTTTGAGCAAAAATTTGTGTGCAAAAATTTGTGTGTCGTAATTTGTATAAGCGAAAAAATTTCCAAAATAGAAACTAAGCCAAATGTTTAGCCAACAGGATTGTGTCGAATTTTGCAAATCAGCTTGGACAAATGGCACACAGCTTCTCGCTGCTCTAAGTAAGTTGACAAATTTGTTGCGCGTCATGACTAACCGCCGATAGATATGACCAGGAATAAAAAACAAACAAAAAACACAAACAAAATAAATGTCAACGTGGAATCAACAATTTTGCGGTTGATTTGCTAAGGACACAAACAAAGCATATTGCCCAATCACTGCCTGTCGCCCGCTTAGACATTTTCGGTTGGTTTGTCCACCTGGTGTGTGGTTTTTGGTCCATTCAGTTCAGCCTAGTTTGTTACAGTACAACTTAAATTGTTTATTTAGTTAGTTAAACTCAGTCAACAGCTAGCTCAGGTCCACCGGCAAAGTATTGGCGTGGTAATTAAAATTTTTGCGGTTGTTCTCATGTGGTGCTTTGACCAAATAGCACTCAACATGATGTGGTTTGTGATGAGTTTTGTTATTTCTTTGTGGTCTCTTTACTTGCCTTGTGTTTGGTTTGCAGATTTTCTTCAGGTCTTTTGAGGTAATTACAGTTATTTTGTTGTGGTTTCAGTTAGCAAGGAGTTGCAACATTGTGCGGTAATATTTTTTCTTTAGTTGAGTGAAATATTCCGCATGAATATTGGTTTTTTTTTTAGTTGAAATTATACGGAGGCCATAAAATAATTCGTGACTGGACGCTTTAATTATTAAATGCAACTAAAAGTATAATTCCTTGAAGTGGCGGTGAAAGATTGAAGCCCACCGTCAATACACTGCTTAATTTTTATTTATGTGGTCATAGATAATAAGATGCGAAACTCTTTGCTTTTGGCAGTTTTCAAAGGATTTTTAGGAGATTTTGACGAAATTGAAATCAATAATGCCAACGAGCCTTTCCATTTAAAGCCAATCGCTTCGATCGGATAATGTTTTTCTTTTTCCATGAAACTCGAATATATTTTTTTTTTAGTCAAAATGATTAGCCTTATGTTTTTTTTTACTTTTGGCCGAAACAATATTTTTCGCCGCTTTTAATACCTATGTAAAAAATTACACTTTTCCATCTTTAAAATTTTCGTTTTTCTAAATGCACATAACTTGTCTACAAACTAACCGATTTTCATAATTCAATTGCGAAATATTTGTAACTAGTTGGATAAATGCCAACTCATGGCTCAGATTTTTTTTTGGAAAAATTAAAAAAATATACTTGTTTAAATTTATTTTCTTGAAAAGTGTATTTTTCTTATTTTTCATTTTTCCACTTCAGAAAGAAGACACTTCAAAAATTATTTTGGCCAATCGACTTTTAGTTAAAACTTTTTGTTTAAGATCTACAAGTTTTTTTTAATGTTAATGATATTTTTTAAGCCTAAACAAAAAATGTATATCAAATTTAGCACTACATTATTTGCTATTCTTTAAAATTCAAATATATTGGTTTTTCGATATTTCAGTACAAATATCACAATTTTTTTTTGTTAAACAAATTTCACCCCCTTTTTCTCATCCATCCATCATCTAGTCAGCTGAGAGTAGGAAAACTGGAGCGGTAACCTTGCCTGCTAAACCTAATTTCAATCACCCTATTTCTTATGTTATTATATATTGTAAATCACCATCGACTAGATATTCACGATACGTCAAATCTAAACAAGAAGCGATATCTGCAAGCCTTTTGCTACCACAAGAGGTTTCGGGCAATTTGATTCGCCGTCATCAGATTTGTTTAATGCACACTGGATAAAAAACTGGATAAAAAAGCTAAGCGAATGGCTCTGGGGTGAAAAGAGTTAAAACGCGGTACCCGGGTCATTACAGCCTAGGCACCAACACCACTACTAATAGCTACAATTGTGAACAAGTAGAGGATCGTATAGCAAAACAAATAATAATAATTTCGCGCTTACTTCATATAACTCGATGTTTGGCCAAACTTCTTCTACTATTTGTTGGGTGCGTTCGAATATTGCACCACCAATTGAGGTACCTGCAATTTTGCGCCGACTACGACCCGCAAATGAGTTTTGTGAGAAATTTTTCATGGCAGAAATACACTCGCTGGTTTGACATTGCCTGTCGAGGAGAAAAAACGTTTCCATAGTTTTTGATGTTACTTGCCCAGATTGGCAGGATTTGAACACGGAACATACCAAATGAAGCGCGCAGACGCTAAACACTCGGCTACAGTGACCGACTAGAAACTAACATGAAGAACAAAAAATCTCCCTTGCCAATAATTTCTACTTTGTGCTGAGTAGGCAGTTGAAAGGAAAATCCCTTTCCCAACGAATGAAAACAACACTTTATAAGTTCCCATCATGTCTGTGCTATTTATGACGCAAACGCATGGATGCTTTAACCATCGAATGAAGTGTCCGAGAGTAAGATTCGAGAACAAGAGAGTAACATTATCCGAAAGACATTTGAACTTTTACGTGTTTGCAACGACAAAACCCGCAGGCGATGTAATGATGAGCTGTAGGAACTTAACGCGACACAGACATAGCCAATCGAATTAAACTAGATAGGTCTTGTTGAACAAATGAAAAAAATGCTCCAGTGAATAGTGTCAATGTAAAACTTCACTTCGGCAGGAAGCTTCAGGTCTAAAATCCCGACTGTACAGTTACTTGACTCCAGATCTATACATCGGTAAACTGATGACTAAAAGCCTCATACATATTTTATGACAGACTACGGAGTATATGATGTGGTGGTGATCTCGATCTCCACCAGTCTGAATGCCAAGAAAGGTCAAGAAAGGCATTCACAACTTTATTTTCAGACAGTCAAGCGACCAGCTGCTCCCCAAACGAATGTTTACGCCGAAGCTGTTTAAGAAGAGTTATGACATCCTTCAAACGCCGGGATCGAGGAATGCAGCTATGCTGTGCAGGGTTCCTTGTCCCATTGCAATCGAAAGTAACAAGATCGCCGACGCGCTGGCCTGGAATGGTACGAAAGCAGCCTCAATGGGAACTCTACCATTTTTGATCTTTAGCTGGTTTTCCACCAATGGATTAATCACTTAGTGATTAGAGCTGTTTGGGGGGAGTCTCAGACAGGCCAAACTTTCCAGCTATTCTTTTAGTAAAAAGGATGTCGCACCACTCAAGCAAAAGTACTGGCAACGTCTTGATGATGATAAGTTATCGCACCATGTATAAAACATGTCCGACCTTGATCAGACAGGGACGGTGGTGCTTCAGCTCATGCATGGCCGCTTCCGAAGAGATGGGGATTCGCCTAGCAAGGCCTTTCTCACGATCATCTGCTAAGCTGAAGTCATCCTGGGAAATCAGGGTAAGCGGCGTGCTGCAGGGATTAAAATACCTGTCAGATCGCAGTATCTCATAATTGCTGGTGTGCCCTAGTATTTATCTACCTAACTAAGTAATACCAATTGTGCGAAACTGATGTGACAGAAAAACTAGGCAATTTGCGTTTAATCGACTATATGTATATAAGGCGGTGACTTTCAATTCTATGCCCCCGACTCTTTTCGCAGAGGCAGCTATAATAGGCACATACGTGTAGTAAAACGCCCGCTGGTTACTAATTAAGTTACTTTAACAATTATTAATATTCATTCATATTAAGTCTTAGGTTTGCATTTAGTTTAAAGTTAAAATTAAGTCGTAGTTTTAAAATTAAGCCTAAACCGTCAATGCGGTTGCGAGGCATACCGGATTAACCACTGCCCGCTTTGCCGTTTCCAGAACTTCTGTTTCTTCGTCTGTCTGTTGTTGTCGCTGCCCTCCTCTGTTCATCAAGTTTAAATGGTGTCGTTAAGTCGGTGTTGCTTATTAGCTTTTGTTCAATTGACTTCGCATTTGGTCTGCTAGATGTCACATCCCTTTAACCCGCTTACCATCCTACATACATATTGTATCATTTCGGTACGCAGATTTGCTAAAGATGCTGTTAATGATTGCTAAACTTTACAAAAATAGTGAGAATAGTTGGATTATTAATGTCTTAAAGGCAATGCTGGTCTTGCAAAGGAACAACATCATCATCATCTATAGAATTCCTGCAAACTTGTCTAGGGATATGCCTCAGAACTACGAAAAATAAGTTGGTTGACTAAAGACTTAAGCAACAGGGGAAAAGTCATGCGAAGAGGAAGACACTAAGAACTATGTATTGTTGGCGACCTTAAATATCACTGCAAGTGAAACACTATCAGAGTGAGATGGAACTGGCACTGAAATTTTATATATTGGCTGATAAGGCTACTTGGGACTATGAAATCATATTCGTCATATCAGCGCCTTTAATAGCCTAATTTCGTTTCTTAAAAACACAACTTTACTTACTTACTTACGATAATTTATAATTCTTGTTCTACAGTTCATCTAAACACGTTTAAAAAGCTTTTTGGTTCTAATCATAAAATATATTTATAAAGTACAACAGTTCGTACAATTCGTCCGGCATTAGGGGTTTTTTGACTTTTGCTAGTATTTTAAGAACACTGCAAGGCGAATCCATACAAGGTGGTGTTATAAATACAACAACAAAATTTCTATGTATTTTGTTTTTGTTTCTGCGTAAGAGTTGTCAAAATTTAAATACGTTTTGTTTTTGCTTTTACGGCTTTTGAAAGCTCATACGCAAAAGCAAAAACAAAATACATGTAGCTGAATAAAAAAAATCAAATCAGCTGCTCTTATGCTATCGCCTTCTATAAATTCGCCTTGGAACACTGTTTGGAAATGATGAAAACAAGGCGAATTTATACAAGGTGGTGTTATCCAATCAGCTGCTTGCTTGTTCTTCTTTCCCAATTCGCTTCTGTTGTTTGTTTATATTTTTAATTTCTATTTATACGATCAAAGTAAAAGTGAAATTTGTGTGAAATTTGTGAGCTGAAAAATTATATTTATTGAAGTAAAGCTAATAAAAATTTAAAAATAAAATGGGAAAGTGTGCCTTGTGGAAAAAAAAAGTGAAACGCGAAACTGGACCGTTTTTCCAGGTTCCAAAAGAGGAATCGATTCGTTTGGTGTGGTCCAGGTCGTGCCAACTGCAGTTAGAGAGTAAGGACCTTATATGCGGAGACCATTTCTTGGATGCGGATAAGGTGTGCGGTGGAAAGATGGATTACTACCAAAAGCTGTTCCATATGCAGAATCCGTGTGTGGTTCCAGCTCTAACTGCATGTTGGCATCTGATTCTGGACTCAACTCACAACCCAGGTAACGTGTAATGTTTTTATCCAAAAGAAAGGATGTTAGGCTACTTTTATTTTAAATTCAGAATGGCCGTCGATGTAACAAACTTCCAAATGCCAAATATTGATTGGGAAGCACATAAAATACCAGATCCACAACCTGAGTGCATGAGTTTCACAATGGAGCACTCAGAGTATGCGCAGTTTGAGTAATACCTCCACCTCCTACAGTGGAAAGTGGCCCAATTGGTCCGCTGGTATTGTCAACCATGGAAGGCCTCGCTGCATAGAGCCACCGACTCCCATTGGTACACATGCCGGTCCGACCATTCAACACAAAAACACGATTTTTCATTAATTTTTTTGATTTGTTTTCAAATTTTGTCAATGGTTTCTTTTCAATTTCTACATTTGCTATGCCAGATTTTGACATGACACTCCAGGGCGAATACAGATTTTTGACATTGTGCTCACAAAATTACACAAACAAAATACACAGCGGATTCGCTTAGGTTATCTTGCTATCACCTTCTATGGATACACCTTGGATGAAAATGTCAAAAAAAAAATTCCAAATAAACAAATGAAATTTTTTTAATTAAAAAACATTTTTTATACATACATATATATTTATATACTTATTATTATTTTAAATATTTCATCAAACATTTGGAGGCATAAATGAGTTATTAAGGTGTCTTATTTCGGAGTATTTACTTTCATAAGGATGTAATTTAAGGCTCCAAAATTAAGGTGTTTCCCTTACTGTAAAGATCGACGTAATGATCAGAAATCATTACATCAAATGAGCTTCAATAAGGGTCATATGTGACCATATGCGGTTCTTTTCGGACCTGGATTATTTTATGATTGTTTTATGGCTACTCCTTTTGGAATCGGTATATACGTAGTAACTATATGTTCTAAATATGAAGTAAATCGGAAACATCACCCAGCTTATCGGTGCGTTAGCAACACCAATTCGGTATTAATATTAAATTTTAGTTAATGTATTCTGGAATTTACCAATTTTACAGGTTCATAAATTCTGAGTGCTTCGAGTTAGTTCGCTGTGATAATTCTTTGGCTTGAGTGAAAATCGAAAAAAGCAAATGGAAAGACAGATAGAGAGAAGTCTTTTAAAATGCGATATACCGTTAATTTGTCTCTTTCAATAACTTATACTTAGTACACATAGTTCTTGACCCAAACTAGGTTTGTATTGAAAAAAAAAAATCGGGCAATAACCACACTGATCTAATTTGCTTAAGTTAAATATACAGGGAAGAAAAAAAAAATGAAATAGCCTTAAACATTTTCGATAATGGGCATGGCGTCTATCTCCCACCTTAAAGCAAATATCTATATCTAGTGTTCCGAAACTATCGATACTATCTACATATATCAGCAAACCGTACCTAATTTGCATTTGAGCTCGTTAAGCATAGGTTTGTTAAATAAATTCGGTACATAACGGTATTTTTTTCAAACTTTAGAAATACGATACTGCATTAACTATAACAGGAGCCTCAATATTTTGAACGGCCTACAAATATTTCAAATTGCACACTACATACATATAACTTAGAAATAGCACTCGTGTTTCGTTTCGGCATTGCTTGAGAACCTGTTCAGTGAATTTATTTATTGAAATATCGACTGAAAAATATCTTGAAACCCATAAAGTCAATACAATAAACCGACCCATAATTCTAATGAACAAACAAAGCAAACACCTTTCACAAAACACCATATAAAAAATCAATAATTTTAAAAACCAATAACCAACAAAGCGCTAAAGCTTTAATATTTCAGAAAACGCATTCAGTCGCAACCATCACGTAACGATCTCCATAAACCATTCGACCTTCATCGCCGCGATCGAATGACAATTTTCACAGTGTCAACTAAACGCACGACAAGCATTAAAATAAAGTACAAAAACAAAAAAAAAAGAACAAAAAAAAAACACTTTAAAAAAAAATAAGCCAGTAAGGGCAACTCACACAAAAGAAATTGTATCGAAACAAAGCGAAAAAAATTGGGATTTCAGTAAGAGAAGTATACAGCAGAGAAACAATACAATAAATATCGCTGTCTTCCCAGACGCAATAGCGCGACAGGCCACAACAGTCAGACGACACTTTCCTTTGTCGCTGGTCTGGTCTGGTCAATTCCCTCGCTGCCACTGTCACAGATGCTATCGATGCGCTGAGCATTGAATTACCCCAAAATGAAATGAACGCCAAGTCGAGCCAAGCCGAACTGAGCCAAGCATGTCGCCAAGCTCGGTGCTCTAAGTAGCTACAACACCACCGTCATTGCCACCAGCGCCTGCGCACGCGTACCCGGAGCCGCGCATCAACTCCTTTGAGCCTGCACGACAACTTGGTCGCTCTCAGCACAGTTGCATTTTATCAGAATCAGAACCTTTTAAATGCTCATTTAGGGAGATTTACAATGTACGCGGGCCACTTACAAGCAACAACAATTGCAACAAGCAGACATAAAGTTAGCTCAATGTTTTGTGCGTGCCTTCTTGTCGTCAGGATTTAAAGCGTCTGATAAGACAGCTCCCGCTTCGGTTGCTATTACCGCCACCGCCACCGCTGCTGCCGCTGCTGCTACTGCTGGTTGGTTGTTGGTGGTAGGTACTACTTTGTGCCATTCAATTCCAAATCGATATGGAAGCCTAAGAAGTTGTGGCCAGAAGGTGGTTGTGTTTACATTTGGTCGCTGCAAGTTGGCAGCAAATTAAAAGGGTTCCCTTTTTCTGGTCGTGCTGGTTTCGATGGCGTATCGGTTGGTTTCATCGATCGGTGATTGGAAAAGAAAAATGGTTTGGGAAACATGGTGACAATGTAATGGTGATAAATGCGTTGAGTGTTGTAATGTGAGCTCTTTGGGATGAGATAGTGTTGAAACATTTTGAGAAAAGTTTGGATTTGGCGCACTTCGAGAATAATCGATTTTACTTCGGTGACTCAAATTTTGTGATGAATTTTTATAGAGCAGAGTTCCAAAAAAAATTGCGATTTCTAATGAGAGAGAAACTCGTAATTGAGCAACACTTAAAAAGTAAAAAACTAAACTTCACTCTATCATTTTGTTTCAGATAGGACGCTGTGCAGGTGATGCAACACTTAGCGTACTTAAACTTCTCAAAGTTACTTCTGGCTTTTCTTAGCGGACTACATGACTTTGGAAGTTTAGCGTGCCTGACGTGGATGAAGCATTGAGCGAGTGAAAGTTGATATTGGTGGCTGGAAGATTTCACCTGAGTTAGATTCCGCCGGAAGTCCGCGACACCCGGCGGGCGCGCAGCGATATTTTGAATATTTAATTAGTTTAAGGTGGGTTTTTACATGCTGCTGGGCTGCTCTTATAGAGAGTTAACTCGGTGGCCACTGAAACTATTTCCATCCTCAGAAGGAAGGTTGTCTCCAGCCTATCCTCACATGTTCTTAAACCATCCTTACCTCTTCCTCATCCCTGCAGCTCCTACAAAAGTCGCTATACAGGGCTCCATGTGGTCGATGAGATGTTCCGTTAGTATTCATGTGCGGAGCTTGACATTCGGTTTGGCAAATCTCAGCAGGCTCCGCGTTCTTCGCACATTGCGTGATGGCTAAAGAGAACTCCCTATCCTGCATGTGTCTAGATTGGTCCACCTGTTGCTTGTAGATTTTCTCAACTTGCGAGAGCAGGAATTTCAACGGGGGTTCTATACTCGAGCCGAGTTCCCCCAGTCTTTCCTTGGCACCTCTTCTCGGACACTTGCCAGTTTCCTCGTTTCCAGGTATGCCACTATACCCTGATGCACCCTGTTTTGTCCAAACCTTCATCGCCGCGTGACTGTCTACAGCAAAAGCAAGCTTTGAAGAAACAAGGCCCATCATACTTACCAATTTGACGCTATATCAAATTCAAAAATTTAAGCTTCGAAAAGGTTACAGAAATCTGGAAGTCTGTAGTTTCTCTCAAATAAATTTGATGGGAGAAAACTCCAGATCCTGTTCCGATATCCATTTTTGAAGATCGAAATGTAGTCGGAGCTTAGTGCCGTGTCGGATTCCAAGTCACTTGAAGTTGTGTCTAAAGTCAAGTTCCGCTATCTAATGGTCACACCTATCTTGATTCACCCCCACGTCTCTATAAGTATCTCTTTCGTTCCTTTAGTAAAGGTCTCTCAATATTATTTTTTATCAAAAAAGTGCATTAAAATTTCCATGACCTTTGCAAGAAAGTTTATTGGTTTGTTCAGCGATCGGTAATAAATGGTGATTTTGTTCACGTGAGTCGTAAGTAAGAGTTGAGTAAGTAATTGAGCAGCACCGACTGTTTTGCCTTTCTGTTGAATTGTAGCAGCAAGCGTTAGGCAGCCATATCCAAATTGCGCCACAAACTATTTATAAGTTAGCCTTTCATCAAAAACAAAATAAATGTTATGGCATTTAAAACGGAAATTTAAAGTAAGTTAAAATTAAGATTAGATTTGTCTTAAATTTCAATTAAAAATTTTGGTCAGCCGGCTGGATAGAGATTTTTAGAGTGAAAATAATTTCTTGGGCACGGCATACTTATTACAATTCTCAATTTTCATGAGCTTTAGCTTTTTGTAGCGAATTTTGCAATTTGTTGAAGTATTCGCCAAGGAACACGCGATAACTGCAATTTGTCAATTTTTCATTCGCTGCACAAACTTTCAAGCAATTAATCAGCGCGTCCATTGGTTACAATGGGGCCCTTCGATGCAGAGCAAACTATCGGCCCGATACCTGGGCAGCGTTAAACTTTTGACAGCTGTGGCGTGAATTATGACACCGTGCAACAGGGCACTAGCTAAATCTACAACAGGAACAAGAAGAAGAAGAACAACAACAACAACAACAGCGGAAAAAACAATTAAGACCGCAACAACAATGACCAATAAGCTGCGCGGGCACAAATGAAATACAGCAATAAATAAATGCGCAATTTTTACATTTTCATAAATGTATTTGTTTTTTTTTTCTTTGGAAATTTTTGCACATTTACTTGGTTTCGAGCTATATTGTTTCTTGTTTTTGGGTTTTTATTTTATTTTTTATTTTTTATTTTTTGACGTGCAATCATAACGTCACTGCATGGTCCCACCACCGTTGGCGATTCGCAATCACGTTTACACCAACAATTTCATAAAAAGCTATAGTTATTAACTCGATTGGTTGTGTTGTTTACGTTTGTTGTTGTTGTTGTTCCTGTTGCTCCATTGCACAGTCGTCGTCATGAACAGTCATTTATTACGCTCCCAAGCAGGACGTCTCAGTAGAGCCTGTTGAGGCCCACTCCCTACCCCTCTCACATCCGCAGTTGGACTTTGCAGTTGTCGGTCAAGCGAACCACTCACAAACTCATTATATTAATGCAAACTGCAAATTGAAAAGTTTGGCAAGTGCGAGCGCACTCAAACCCAGATCAACTCAAATACCTGCACACACATACACAGCTTTGAAGTTGCTACGTTGTTGGTCCAATGTTGGGATACACATTTTTATTTTTTTGCATTGTTTTTTGCGCTGCGTGTCGCCACAGGCTGTAATAAAACACGTTCCGATTGTTAATTTTTCTTCAAAGACTCAATGCAAAGCTGTCCCGTCCCGTACATCTCAGTCCAATGCTACGCTCACTCCCTCATCCACAACGCCTCCCGATCCGCCGCGCCGTACTGCTGTCGAGAGATGCGGCACGAATCTCGATTGCGCCTGCGCAACAGGCAATTGTCCGCATGATAAATGGCATTGTGGCGCGCAACATTTGGCATTTCGCGGGAAGACTATGGTGGTTCGGTTAGCCTAAACAACATACAACGTCTATCGCTGTAGCTATGTGGTTATGTGGCTATGTAGCTTTGTGTATCCACCCCATTGGTCGTCGACGACGACGCGTCCATTAGTTGTGAGGTGAGAATTTGCAAATTGCGGAAAAGTGTTGCGAGTTCAAATATTACATCAATATTTATGTGAATTGCACTTTGCCGTCGATATGGCCGTATAAAGTCATTTTCCATCTCATAGCGCTATAATTAATGATACCCGACATGGGAGTATTGAAAGCTTTCTCATGTTGTAAAATCAATAGATTATCAATTTTACTAGGTATGGCGAGGATGTTTGAATGCAGCAAATTTGTGTTGAAAAAAGGTGATTAGAGAAATAAAATTACGTGTTTTTTTTTTTTTGTTTTTAGCTGAGTATTAATGACTCTACCTCATAGTCCAAACCAAATATGATTCATAAATGGATGCTTCAGATGTTTAGGAGCTCACACCATACAAACAGCATACTAACTTCGATGAAAAAGTTTCATCTGGAACAACTGCTTACCCAAAATTTGGACTGATGGCCGTTTACGAGTATGATCGAACTGCCAAAATGTTGGGTGTGTGCAAAAAAAAAAATCTAATTGTTTTCGAGAATGCAAAATGGCGCATGAAATGCGGTGGTTACGAGCCAGCATTGCAGCGTAAGGCTGAGCAAGCAAGCAGATGGAAATTATCTGGAAAAGGAACTGCACGATTTGAACCGCCTTAATATATATTTTGTGATCTTAATTTATTGCTCAGAAAATAGATGTCATATTTTAAATAATGCGTTTAATTATATTTTTGGCTTAGAAAATCAGGTTTTTTTGTAGCTTTACATTTCATTTAAAATTTTTTTTTTTTCTTTAGTTTCTTCTGCTTTATTTTTCGCTTCAAATAAAAAAAGTAGTATTTTTTTGAGTTTTATTTACTGCCAAGATAAGCAATGATTATTGTTTCAGATTTAGTTTTTGCTTTGATAATAAAAGTTATTTTAAAAATTTTACTTTTGGTTTAGAAATTAAGAGTTATATTTTTAGTTTTTTTTTTTTTTTGAGTTTAATGCAATCCATAACATAAACCATAGAAATAAATAAAAATTTCAAACTTCGTACAAAATTGACGAAAATTCAACAATTTTTCAAAAACTTTTTAATGACATTTTTTTTAGCAATTTTTCTGATTTCACTTGGGCATTTCCTCCATATACGAATGCAAAATATTTTTGGAATGGAAGAAAAGGCCGAATGCTGTCTTTTAACGAAAGTCTTCTATCCCTAAGGCACCCCTTTATACAAAATTTGTTCAAAGTATCTTTTAGAGTTATTGAACCCACGTGTGCGGTTTGGCCGAGCGGTTCAGGCGATTTTTTTTTTTTTTTTGTTTATTTACCTCGCATGTATGTTGTTTTTGCTTATTAGTATGACCTTTCAAACGCCGAAAAAAAAAAACGAAATGCACTTAAATTTTGACAACTTTTACGCAAAAGCAAAAACAAAATGCATGGGATTTTTGTAGTTCGACTTGTAGCGACCTGCTTTAAATAAGTTTGAAGAAACCTTTATTCAATCGGTAGAAAACATCGCAATTTAAAAAACAAATACAGCAAAATAAGGACCATTTTTCTTATATACTTTCTTTCAGTATATATAGTGATTTTAATTTTGAAAAGTTGCCTTTGTAGATAGTATCCCAAGCTAGAAAGGCAAGGCATACGTTTTTTTCTGAAAGTTAGTTAAACTCTTTCGCGATTTTGTTTAAGTGTACTAGTGGCGTCCTTTTCTATCCATGGAACTACCATTTCAGGTTATTTATCGTCTTGCTTTAGCGCTTGAGGAGTGCCAGATGATACCCAGATATACGCCGTTTTATATGTAATTACACATAAAAGGTGACATAACGAGACAACTTCTCACTCTAATTCCGCCATGTTGACTGTCTTAGCAAAACTGTGTGATTTCTTTACTAATTTTGGTGAGATTTTTTTTGAAAAATAGTAAACTCAATTATAACCACAATTGATATGTCTTTGAGGTTTAAAATCTTTTACTTTTTTTTTAAATTCATATTCATACAGTTGCAGGAAGTGTACGCAGATACTTTTTAGCTTTTAAGTAAATATTTAATATATACCATGTAAAAATAAATGTTTCTTATAAAGATAGTTACTATTTTAGCACAACGAATAATAAGGATAGATTAAGGGAAATATATTGTTTCAAAAATGAAAAAACTGTAGTTGAATTTACTTGATTTGATTTTAATGTTTTAATACTATGCATTTAGAGCCATTAACTTTCCATTGCAGATGATGTTGAAGGCAAATCTGGTCGTTTACCTCAGTGAGATAGCAAGAGACTAAAAAAAAGCAATCTCTATAAGGACTATTCTTATTTAAAAAGTATAAACGTTAAAAGCGTGCAATCAGTTATGATTTTCTTTTTTATATATTAGAAAAAAAATTAATTTTTCATAGTATTATTATTTATAATCAATTCCATTACAAATTTTAGGATAATTGTAAGAATATTTTGTTAAGAAGTGAATTTTTTAGCACTTTTCCCCGAAACGGCCTTAATTTCTCTCCGTTTTTCTTATACTTTCAAAATACAACGTTTATCTAACGCAGCATCAATCAAAACAAGCTGTCACTAGGTAGATAGATTACTTTTATTATTACGTCATGATGATTCTTCTATCTTCCACTTACTCGGTGAAAATTTCAAATCTATTTGTTTTGTTTACATTTTAAATTTCCATTTACGCTCGAAAAATAAAATTCACGCTATCTTTCTTTCTTGAAGTAAAACTTCTTTACCGACAGACATTTTTTACATCACGTAACGAAAGTCGCGTCAGAATCGCTTTACTAATTTCTACCACTGTATTTACTAGTTTTTACCACTATTTTTATTAATGCTACTACTTATTCCTACCACTATTTTTACTTATTATTTCCACTATTTGTTTACCAATTTGTGCGACTTCTTTTATACTTTCTACCACTATTTTTACTAATGGTGCTACTATTTTTACCACTATTTTCACTACTACCTACCATAATTTTTAATAATTTCTGCTACTGTTTTGACTACTTTCTACCACTATTTTTTACTAATTCTACCACTATTTTTTTATAGCGCTACTACTAATTTGTACCACTATTTTTACTAATTCCTACCACTATTTTCACTCATTACTTCCACTATTTTGACTACTTTCCACAACTATTTTTACTCATTTCTACCACCTTTATTTACTAATGCGTCCATTTTTCAATAACTTTATGCAATAAATCAGGTCTAGTGTCACTAATACAACGTTCGTTATTATGTTTTAATTGCTTCAATGCGTACGTGGTTTATCTGCATACAATAAAGATTTGAAATTTACCCATACAGAACAATCTAAATGTATGGCATAATGTAAGTCATAATTTCTATTAGTTTAGAAGATTTTCCATAAAATTTGGAGTTCACAATTTTGGGTTTCCATGGCTTTCAAGGATACTTAATTGTCAGTTATCGTACATACTATAAGCCACAATTTCCGTTCCTCTTAAGTCATTTTAAACTACCAATGAAATCATATCAAATGTTCTATTAATTATAATTCAACTAAAAAAACACTCTAAAAAAAAACTAACCTAACCTCAACTTTTAATCGCTTAATGCGCAGCCAAGCCACAATAATCGCTACCAAACTACTTACGAACCCAACTGAAACCTGATTAATTGCATCGCCACCATTCATCATCATGTCCAGTGTTGTGACATTAAAGCGATAAAACCGACGCATCGGGCGGGCGCATTGTCACACGAACACAGGAAAACACACAAAAAAAAGGTGACACAGACAATTCCACTTGTTGCACAGCAATCGAAGATCACTTGCTGTGGTGTGCCTGTCGATCGGCCAGTTGGCGGTGCAAAGCAAAGATCCTCGGACCACCCAAATTCTACGACAGCGGGGATGAGTTGTTGAGTCGTCGGTGCGTTGCCGCAAAGCGTTTGAGCTGCTGTAATCACCCACAATCGGTTGGTGTAATGTCGGTCAGTTAACAACATAAAAAGTCAATAAAACTCGCTTTGACAATTTGTTACCTCTTTTGTTTTGTTGTTGTTTTTTTTTTGTTTTTGTTTTTTTTATTTTGTTGTTAGGCTATGTGTTGGATTTTAATGGCCACAGTTTGCCCATCAACGCTGCGGCCACACTTATTTTAGCTTCCTTTCATGTTGCTATCATCCCATCCATCTATTAGCAGTTGGTTTTGTTGCATTTTGTGTGAGTGAGTGTGTGTGTGTGTGTCTGTTTTTTTTTAATGTAGTAGGTACAAATTATTTGAAAAATGCCGACGCAATTGTTGTGACAGCTTGGAAGCGCAACAAAGGGAGAAAACATTAAGAAAATAAGAACAACAATGCAAGAATGCTGGCTTCAAGCAGCCGAAGGAGACGGCCGAAGGATACGTGTGTGAGAAAATTTGTGTACGCGCGCGCGCGCAGCAGCAAGCAGCAAACAATAACAACAATAAGAACAACAACAATAAAAATAACTAACATTGGTGGCAGTAATGAAGAACAGCAGAAAAATGACATCAACACCAAAACAACAGCAGCAGCGATCGCAACAACAACAACCACAACCACAACAAGGGTAACAGCATCACAGCACAGAGCATGCAGGCAAAAAAAATTATGAAGAGGAGCGAGAAGCGCAGAAACTAAAGAAGAACAAAACTAAACTGACAAGATCAAAATTAATGGGCACCCAAAGCAGCCATTCAACCAACAACAATCGCCCGAACTATCAACTGACCGACCAGCCAGCCAACCAGCCAGCCAGCCAGCCAACCAGCCAACCAGCCAGCCAGCCAGCCAGCCAGCTAGCCAGCCAGCCAACAAAGTAGCAAGCAAACCAAACCGGCAGAATAATGTCGGTCTGTCCGACCGTCCAAGCAGCCATTGCATAGGGGCTACACCCTCGGCTCCGCTTCAAGTGCCCGCCCGCTGCCAACGCTTCGTATTTGTTGTAACAATAAATGGACGCGCTTAGATCCTTATTATGACTGCACATGTTTTGATTGTTCCTTTTGGCTAAATGCTGTCCAAATGTTATGGATTATGTTGCAACAACACAAATAGTTACAATGGTACAAACAAAATAAAAAAAAAACAAAAAGAAACAATAAAACCAACACTAACATTACGTACATACATAGATAGATAGTTCTCTAAAAAGAAATGATTGTGCAGAATTATATACAGTGAAATTCCTCATAACTGGGCACTCACACAAAATATTTAAAATTTTTTAAGAAATATCGCTTTTGATGCACATTAACATTATACATAAATTAAAATAAACCCCTATTATTTTGAATTCTAAAACAATAATTTATATTATATTTATATAAATTTAAATTAACACCTATAGCTTTTTATATATTTATTTATATTTTATTATATTATTTTTTATAAAACAATTGACTTAAATTTTAGTTATACATTAATATTCATAATTCACATTGTAGATAAATTAAAATAACCCCTTATTTGTAAATTCTAAAATAAAAATTTATAATACACAAATAATCCAAAAAGTATTTAACATTATTTAATTAATAAAGTTATTTATATACATTTAAATGACCGCCTATCATTTTTTATAATCTTATATCTTATTTATATAAATTTAAATGATAATTTTTTATAATTTTATTTAAAGTTTTTTTATTATTTTTTTTTTAGAAAAGAATTGACCTAATTTTTAGTTATAGTTTAATATTCCGCTATGTTTTATATTTTATAATTGGAATTTTGAGATAAAAAATTAAACTGAGTTAAATTGAATTAATTTTCGAAAAAAATCGATTTCAATTTTAGTTATAAATTAATTCAAACTTCAGATTATAGATTTTAGATATTTTAGATTTCAGATTATTTTAAATTCTAAAATAATAACTTATATTGCATAAACAATCTAGTATGTATTTACCATTATTGAATTTAAAAAAAATATTTATATAAATTTAAATGACCGCATATCATTTTTTATAATTTTATTTATATTTTATTATTTCGTTTTAGAAACGAATTGAATTAAATTTTAGTTATAAATTAAAATGCAAAATTCACAGTATAGATAAATTAAAATAACCCCCATTATTTTGAATTCTAAAACGATAATTTATATTACATAAATAATCTAAAAAGTATTTAACATTATTTAATAAATAAAATTATTTATATAAATTTAAATGACCGCCTATCTTTTTTATGATCTTAAATCTTATTTATAAAAATTTAAATGATAATTTTTTATAATTTTATTTAGTGTTTTTTGTTTATTTTTTTTTTTAGAAAATAATGGACCTAATTTTTAGTTATAGTTTAATATTCAGCTATTTTTTATATTTTATAATTGGAATTTTGAGATAAAAAATTAAATTAAATTAAATTGAATTAAATTAAAATAAATTAAATGATTTATAAAAATAATTAATATACATATATAATTCTTACTTCAACTAAATGTAAATTCAATTCAATAAGTAAAACAATTAATACTAAATCAAGTAAATACAAATATATAAAAAAAAACTTTTATTTAAAAAAACTTTTTTTTATAAATATGTAATGGTTTAATAATTAAAAATATAAATAAAAAATAAAACAACTATTAATTTAGCGATTAGAATTCAAAAATGTTGAGCTAACTAAATTTTACTATAAAATTTAGTTAAAATAGTTCAATAAATAAAAATATAGATAAACATAAATTAATAATAAATATATTAATAATAAAATTCAATAATTAATTTTCTATTATATGTTATTTGCGTTAAATTAAAATAAAAATTAGTTTAAATCCTAATTATTTATAGAATTTTGTTTGATATATACATACATATTTATGTATATACATAAGTACTATTTAATTAAACTTAACTCTCAAATGCGTTCAAATTACAGGTATAAACCATGACCTGAAACGTTTGGCACTAATATTTTGTATGATTGTTTGCAATTTAATTAAATCTTACTTTTCAAAAAGATGGCAACCCCTCCAAATACCCTTTAACTTGCTTTTTGCGAATCAAATGACTTGCCACCTATATTTTACTATTTCTTATAACCTATGTATAATTTAATTAAATTCGACTTTTCAAACAGTTACATATACAAGTAAGCTATTAAAACTATTTCTTTACATTTGCTTATGCATCTTGTTCTGCCTTTGTAATCCAATATGGATGAGAAGCTGCATTTAACGATTGTTGATATTTCTAATTTTTACACATATTTTAAATAATCGGTTTATATAAAATGCAGAAATTTGGTGAGGAGATGAGACTGAGTTATAGAATAGCGGCATTAATGTAGTTAAAGGGCCTTGGTGTATTTTTCGATTCGAAATTTACTTTTACCACGCATATTAGCTTAACCATAGCTAAGTCATTCTCGAGGCTTATTTTATGTGAGACGCAAGAGCTCTGCGGTTTCGAATCCCTATACTCACAAGATCTTATACTATTAGGTTTTTGTTCGTTCAAGACTAGAATACGCTACCTTTATTTGAAGACCTTTTTTCCAGGTCCATTTAAAGAAGTTTGAATCAGTCCAGCGGGCATTTATTCGACACGCCTTAAATTCGCTAAACTTTTCAGACCCTGTACCATGCTACTTTCCATGTTGTCAATAAATTAATTTAGAATAGAATTATTTTAATCTATTTCTATCAATTCGATCTAATTTCCGGCAACGTGGATGGTTGCATTACTTCGCAGAAAATATTTCAATGTTCCTAGAATTGAATTTTGGGACATGCAGATTTATTCAGAATCGCTTTCAGCAAAAATCTTTACGGCAAAAATGCTTCTTTAATTAGAACTTTACAAGCAATAAACATGATTTCCGAATCTCTTGAGCTTGATCTTTCTATGCCGAAAAATATTTTCCGAAGTGCGCTTGAGTTTTATTTAAATAATATCAGTAATATTTTACAAAATTTTCACAAAGGTATTCACTATATTTGCAATCTACTAGTTACCATTGAAACGTTGTAGATTTTATTGGGAAATTATAAGGACTTCACGCTTTGCATGAGTTCTGTAATTCATATTCCAATTTTTTTGTTTTTTTAACCTTTGCATAAGTATTGATACCTTTAAGACAAATTTGTTTAGCCTTAGTCGTAGCCAGTAAGAACCTAAGAAATTTGTCAGTATTTTGAAGCTGTCCGGTTATAACCGGACTGTCCGTTATTAGAAATTTCACTGTGGCTAGAGAGTTGAAGGCGAGCTGCCCACAACAATAACAATAGCAATAATAACAAAATAGAAGAAGGTGCAATCGATACGAAAAGGGCTGCTGCAGTGGCTTGGTAAAAGTTATTGGCGTGTCGGCTAAGTGAATTGGATCAAAGCAACAGTGGGATACCAAATAATATCTGGTAATAATATCCAGCGAAAGACAACAGTCATGATCTATTCTATTACACATGTAGCTATGTATATAGTATATACATAATATATGTATATGTATGTGTACTTATGTATTTCGGTTCTTGTATTATGTGCAGACTTAATCCTTACAAAGTGTTGTTGGTGAGTTGGTGATGTGACTGCTGTTGCTTGTGGCATAAATAGTTCACTTTTTTTTCAAAAATTTTCAGGTTCTCTACTTTGGTTGCTTTAGCTAGTACATATATTTCTTTGTGCACATTGGTTTTTGTTTAGTTTTGCTTTTTATTGGTGGTTAATGTGCCTGTTGTTTTACACAAACACAATAAAAAAAAATTGGCTGTTATGTAGTGACATGAAAAATGAGTCAAGGTTTTTATAAGGATTGGCCATTTAATTTGCTTTTATTTTTTTCTTTAAAATCCCCTTTCGAAACTACAAAGTTTGTTTTGATGTTTTTAAGGCGTGTTTTGTTTTATGCGTACCAGCAGTTCTGTGGTTGACTGCTTACGATCATTTATTGAGGATCTTTGGTTAGAGGTTAAAATCGTGAAATCATTAAAAAAAAACTTGCACTAAGTTCAAGTGGAAATATTTAGCGATGTGCACAAGAAATTTTTGAAAATGGGTTAGTATTGACGTGTGTAGATACAACATTTAGATGTCTTAAGTTCATACTAGGAACAACCTGTTTAAGATGCATCAAAAGTCCTATTAAAAAACAAATATCAGGGGATTCGGAGTTTTTACAAAGCGACTTAAAGAGCATTTTCCATATTTCAATACGCAAGTTTTGGTTTCCTCAAAGGATTTATATTCCTTTTTATTTGCAAGTTATAGTATTAAAAAGTTCAGCCTATTTCTATGAGGTATAAATGCCTAATGTGTTTTACATGGACACCTAACAGGAGCGCTTAAAGTACAACATATCAATATATGGCGTTGATCAACGCCCGAGTCTGCCTGTCCAGTACTCGATAAAAACGGTTAGTTGAACGGACACACCACCACCTTGCGAGGAACCGAGGCCTACCTAAACTTCTACCGTTCCAAGCCAAGCTCTGCCAGCATTTAGGTACTAAGCCACGATGATCACAATACCCCCCTGCGGGGCCATACCCAATGAACAAGCCAAGTGTTGACCATGTGGTAGATCGCACTCAAAATAAAGTATCCGGCCAAATTTCGTCACCGGGGCCACTTCCAGTTCAGCCACCTCAACCACAAGCCCCAACCAGAGACCAATCCGGCACAAGCGGGGAGCAGGAACCACCACCAGCTAAGCTATTTAACCGCTCAGAACTGCTCGCATTCAAAACATGTTTTTTAAATTACAACCAGGGATCGCAAATAATTATTAGTTATCAAATTTCAACTTCAAAAATGAAAAATTGAAAAAAAGTACCATTGTTTCCATTTCGTGTCATATTTTCTCGTTAAAAATTTTGCATAACGAAAACTAGGCGTTAGTTGGATAACAATATTTTGTAGAACTAGACATACATATGTACATATGTATGTATAATAATTATTTTATAAGTTATCTTTTTTTATTTAGAAAACGCGTCATTTTCAAAAATTTTGCTTGAAAACAAAAACATTCTTTTCAACTTTGTTTTCGCTTAGAAGGCAAAATATAATTTTTGAAAATTAATTTTTTCGTTAAAAAAATATTTTTTTTTTTTTTGATTAACAATAGCATAGAAAAGTAAAGTTATTTTTTTTGCTTTTGCTTATGAAACAACAGAAATTTTTAAAATTTTATGCTTAAAGAATTTAATTTGTAATTTGTAATTTTTTGCTTAGAAAATAAGATTTCTGTTTATTTCTGTTAAATTTTTTGCCTAGGAAATAAAAATGGTTAGCTTTGTTATTGATATTTTTGGAATTTCAGTTTTTGGTTAAAAAAATATATATTATAGAATGGCATAGAATAAAAAGTTTTTTTTTTAATTAGGTTTCCGCTTATGAAGCAAAATTTAGTTTGTTAATTTATTTTATTAGTCAAATTTTTTTTTCATTTTTTTTTTGCTTAAAAAATAAAAAAAAATAGTTTTTCCCTCAGAATATAACATTTTTTTTTTTTTGTTAAAGGTTTAGCCTAGAAAATAAAAGTAATCTTTCGAGCTTTGTTTCTGCTCAGAAGGCAAAAAATATTTCGCATTTCAGTATTTAGTTAAAAACAATTATTTTATTTGCTTACGCATGGCATAGCAAAAAAGAAGTTATTTTTTAGCAGGATTTTTGTTTATAAAACAAAATATATATTTTTTTATTATTTTTTTGGTTAAAAATTTGGTTTGCTTAAGAAATGAAAAAATTGTTGGTCATCAGCAAATAACATTAATTTTTTTCTTTGTTAAATTTTTGTACTAGTAAATAAAAGTTATATTTTGAGCTTTGTTCGTGCTTAGTAGGCAAAAGATATTTTTTGAATTTCAGTTTTTGGTTAAAAAAAATTTATTTTTTCCATAAGAATAGCATAGCAATGAAAAGTTATTTTTTTAACTAGGTCTTTGCTTTAAAAAAAAAAATTTCTTAATTTTTCTATTGGTTTAAAATTTGGAGTTTTTGTGCTTAAAAAATAAATAAAAAATGGTTTTTACTAGCAAAATAAGATTTTTTTTTTTTTGTTAAATTGCTTGCCTAAATAATAAAACTTATTTGGGTTAACAAAACGTTAGTTTTAATTGAGATGAGCAAATAAGAGTTTAGGTATGGATCCAGTAGATAAATTCGACCCACATCCGTTAATTTTACAGCATTTTCGTCTTAGTTCATTTATAGTTAAAAAACAACTTTTATTTTCTAAACAAAAAACACTTTAATTATTAATGCTTTTATTTTTCATACAAAAAATGAAGCTCAAACAATAACTTTTATTCTTTTTAGGGAATAATTTGAGAAAGCAAACGCATTTTCAAAGTATGTAGTAGAAGTGATAGCTGCTATTTCGGAGTCCACCACATCTCATCATCAGACTGCTTTCTTTCTAGACTTTACCTGGGCTCGAACCATGGTACGCGGGACTGCTAGGTAAGCATTTTGAGCGGCTATGCCACGCTAACCGTGTGAAAATTGCTTGCTTTCTAATTATCGCTAACTCCAACCATACTGCTATTATTATAATATTTCCCTAAAAAAAATTGGAAGCGAACTCAATAAAATTACAAAAATTTCTTAATATGAGACCCAAAATAATATGATAATTTAATTTTTTTAGACATAAATTAAACTCAAAGAATAACATTGATTTTCTGAGTTGGAAATAAAACTGAAAAAGAACTTTAATTAGCTGAACAAATAAAACTCAAAAATTAAGAGTTATTTACTGTGTCATAAATAAAACTGAAAAAAAGTGTCTATTAGATACTAATTTTTTAAATAGAACTTAAATCCATTAAGGTGCCCGATTCTAACTCGGCTTTAGCTACCTCTTTCGACTCGTATGTTTATGTTTAAAAAATTTCTTTTTAAAACTTAATTTCTTTATTATTTCACAAACGTGTAATGCCAACCATAAGCGGGATACATTATCCAATTCAAAACATCGAAACTGATAAACTCATTGAGAATCAAACAATCAGACGAGGCTACACAAAAACATAAAAACTCAAATCAACAACAATATAACGAGTTCATTTAGAGGAAGTATACCCACATACATACTACATGTGAAAAGCAACTAGCAGCTGCCCTTTAATTTTTTATGCCGAGTTAAAATGAAGAAGTACAGCCTCAACAACAACAACACCGACACCAACAACAGAGCCAAAGTACAATAATTGGATACATGAGGTTGTAAAAAAACCAAAAAAACAACAAAAACGTATAACAAAATAACGATTGAATTTTTAAGATGCTTTGGAACGAAATCCAAGAAATTCATGTCCAATTTCAGTTAAAGGCATTTTACTAAATTTCAAGCTACTCACCACCTGAATATAGTTTCAAAATCAAAACGATAAACATGAGAACTGAAGTGAATTTGCAAAGCAGCACAACGAAACAAGATAATTCGTGGAAGAGGCTGAGAAGTGTGGAATACAAAACAAAGGTAGAAAGGCATCGAATAAAATCACAGCGGAGGAGCCGCGCAAAACGAAAAGCTGCAGTCAATTTAACACAACACAAATGAACGCAGCGTTGATTGGCGAAGACAATGAGGAGAAGAAGATCAATAAAAGGGATCAGCAAGCAACGACACAAAACAAAAAACAAAAAAAAAAACTATTGACAAGCAAAAAATGCCGCAAATAAAACGAAACAAAAATTATGAAAAGATAAATAAAAAATTTGCAAAAATTGTTTAAAACAAAGAGCCAAATCGCTACAAAATAAAAAAAAAATTATTTTGCGAATGTGCCAACAAAACGTTGAAGATGATTCTGCGCATCCTTGCCACACGCTCCGCGCGCACCACAACAACGGCATACAACTTCATATAAAAGTGCGCTGGCCCTCACATAATTTTACGTTTTTATAAGTTCGCAGAAGTGCAGGCAGGCAGGCAGGCAGTCAGTGGCGGGTTAAATGTAAAAAAAAAACGACAGCAAAAAAAAAACAACAAAACGGAGCTAGCAAGGAACGTTCATCGGCAAACCGCCCGCCATACCGGCTCAAAGAGTTATGTAGCTGACTGCCCAATAGCGCTTACCACAACAAAATGCCGGTTTACGCTGAAAGCCATTAAAGTTATCGGCGAAGGAGAAGCAACAACAATAATAATGTAAAAAAAACAACACAAATAATTTCAAAATAAAATATCGAAAAGTGAAATTAAAGCAAGCCACAAATGAAGCGCTTTAAGAGGAGTTGCTCAAAATAAAAAAAAATATAAAAAATATAACCGCAGGAAATGGAAAAATTCGAAGAGACGCAGAAATTAAGAACGTTGCGATGGACGCATGCGTGGTGAACGGCGGTTGGGTAATTATGCTGCACAGCTTCCAACATTGATTGGCCTGTTTTTGGGTTTTTTTAATTTAAGAATAACTTAAATGCGAGTAACAGCAACAACAACCAACAAGAGCAGCAGGCACAACAGCTACATAACTACGCCATCATGTTGCCACAATCGCTCACCGCTATGGCTAAATATAATGATGTTGTGGCCGTTGAAGTTGGCTTGCATTGATTGCCGCAAAGGCAAACGCAAACTGCAGTACAGGCGCGCAACGCGGTAGCCTGCATATGGATGTACATACATACATACATATGTATATGTGTGTATGTGTGAGTAGCTTCGTTTGCGCCTGCGCACAGTGGACGATTTAGTTGTGCTTCTAAGTATAACTTCTAAAGTAAATTAATTAACAGTAAAAAAAAATGTAAAATAATTTGAAATATGTATATCACTAAATTTTTTTAACTTTTTTTTTTTTTCAGTTAAGAAGTTATTAAAAAATGAAATTTAAAATAATTTGAAATATATTTTTAATTTTTTTTTCTATTAAAAAGTTTTTTATTAATTTTTTTCAGTTAACAAATTATCATTAAAAAATTAAATTTTAAATAATTAAATAAATTTTTTAATTTGTTAAATTTTTTGTAATTAAAATTTTTTTAATTTTGTTTTGTTTTTTTCAATTAAAAAATTATCATTAGCATAGTTTTCCATTGCGAGAAAGATTTGACATATACATACATATGTAATCCGTTAGAAGGGTTGCCATAGCAGCAATTTTTCAAAGAGAGCTGCCACCGATTAAAAAGTTTGAATGCAAATGAGTGAAATCAAGTGTGGTAATATGGTGATACCCATGCAAGTTTAATAAAGTTGCATTTACAAAATGTTTTTAAAAAAGGTTGCCACCTGCTAAGAGGTAAATTATGATGACTTAATAAATTAAATGAAAGTTAAGAATATGAGTGTCAAACCCAAACTTTCAAAAACAGTTTAATTTCGAAAATGTGTTAGAAGAGGATTGCCACCTGTTCCAAAAAGTAAATAATATTATGAAAAGTTAAATCAGGTGTTGTAATATGAGCCTCAAATGCAGAAGGCAAAAGAAAGAACATTAAATTGAATCATCGGCATTTTATGCAAAGGAAGTAACTAGAAAAAAAGAATAATTGGTCATGCAATTGTGTTTAAAGTGTATTGCCACCTGTTAAAAAAAAATATAAATCTAATTCTGAAACAAAAACGTTTATACGAAATAGTGTTTGCAGAGGGCTGCCACCATTTTAAGAACTTTAATTTAGTTTACTCGGTAAGGTAACGTAAATTCCATTATATATTGGTGTCAAATCAAAAAGGTTTAATGACGTTTTCTTCGAGAAACATATGTTTATATTTAGATTGAGTTGCCACTTTAAAAAAAAAAATTTAATTCAACAAAACTTATAAGCATCTCAATAAGAGAAATATTATGGCATTCAAATAAATATAGATTCAAAGAAAGAAGATTTAAGAAAACTTAATCATGAAAATGTATTTGAAGTGTATTGCCACCTGTTTTAAAATATAACTTTTATTTCAAAAGCGTGAATTATACGAGAAATATGTATATTTGGATAGGGTTGCCACCGGTTTAAAAGACTAAATTCAACAAAATTAATAAAATAAATCAAGCATTTCAATACTTCTTTCAACTGATAGAGGTTTAGGAAAACTTCGCCTAGAAAAATTTTTTATTGGTTGCCAACCGATGAAAATTAAATGCAAAGTTATTAAATAATAAAAGAATTGCCACTTTTGTCAAACTCAAGTCATTTTTGTTAAAGTTAAATAAAGTGACCTAATAACCCCCGATTAGGAATGTAAAGCCTTTCAATCATCATCCGCGCGACAAGTTTACCAACCACGATGAGTTATCAAAGGAGATGAATTATATAGACGTAACTCTGGATAAAATACTCAACTGTAACTCACATTTTTTTACTGTTATTACCAGCAAGGCTACAAGCACTTTTTGCCTTAAAATGCCGTTTGGTAAAACATGGGAAATGTCACCTAGATGAACAAAAGCGGCACTGGTCTAGTGGTCTAAAGCCAATCAAATTCACCCCACCACTCCTTTGGGTAAACTCCACCTTTTGGTTTGCATAGACATCACAGAAGCTATGTGCACCTGTCCAATGGATATCGAGAAGGAGGCCCGTTTCGAGCTCTTAAGCTTTATACAGAAAATGAAGTGTGGCGAATTCCAGGGTCATATTGGGGTACTTAAACCGTTTCCTAATGATCACGTAATCCGATCCAATTATGCTGACAAAGCTCACATTTAATAAACTCTACCATTGTATAATTCCTGAAAGCGACCACTGCGGGGCTATATCTCCGAAGGTTCTTAGGTTTGGAACAAGGAGGGATCTAACCTAGACAGATGGGAGTACTCGGGCCAATATATACAGACCATATGTACCATTGGACATCACGAATTGTGGACGACTGCAAAACTCTTCTGAACGAATTGGCTACCCGCAACAAAGTAACGTTGTTGCGAGTTCCACGGTATGCGGGATTTAAAGGCAACGAAAGAGCTGACAGTTTTCCAAAACTTGGGAATTAAATAACGCCTCCATTATCTAGAGCCTTTCTGTGAAACAACTAAGAGTTACATCTCTGAACTAATAAGAAGGCGGGAGGAGTTTCGATTTTGAACTAACTAAGTATAATATGCACTCTAAGGCGTTTATATCTCCCTCTCCCAACGACTTCTAAGTCTCTAGTAGCTTGCTGGCTCTATGGCCGACCACTGCGAGTTAATATACCATCTTTGTAAGATGGGGTTAGCTGTAGAAGCGATCTGTAGGTTTAGTGGGCTGGCTGATGAAACATCAGAGCATTTGTATATTGTGTGATACAATTTATAGACTTACACAACCTGGAGAACGACGATCATCTTCGCCCAACATCCACAATATGCCACCCACTAGAGTGTCAAACATTGGAAGTAGCCTCGGGTTGCAGTAATTTTTGGAATATGACACTCTCCAAAGGGTTTATATGCCTGAAAACTTACTATTCTGGGTACTATTATTTTTAAGTGAAGAAGATCTTTTCAGGTCGCAGCGCGGGTATATCTACATTTCCTAATAATAAGCGTGCACTCCAGTGTTAAACTTAAAAATTTACATTAAGTAAACGTCAAATCGCCCACTGTGCTACGCCATGTTTGCTTCATATGAATTTTTTCCATCCACTTTATTTTAGGCTCGCATTCTTAACTATTTTTAATTTACTTCTGTTTTTTTTATTATTGGTTGTTGTTGCTTTTTTAAGTTTTCTTTATGTATCTATATGGCTGAACATTGCTTGTAGCCGACTCGCATGTCATGTCCGTGCGGTGGGCTGTCAACAGGCGCGGGATGAAATGATCAACATTGATCGCATAATGAACGGCGCGTTGAATTGACGTTCACCACCGCACAAAATTTACACAATACACAATACAAGCACAAGGGCATACATACATACATAAATATATTTGTACATACATAGATGTCTACATATGAACTGGTTTAATTTACGCTACAACAGCCAAGTTATGTTGGGCGTACCAAAAAAAAAAAAAAAAATCAATGCCCGACAACTTGATTGTCTGACTTGGAATTGTGGCTTTGTGACTCCACCGCATGCTCTCTGCATTCCCACTTTAACGTCTTGCATGCCTTCCTCAAGTCTCAACACGCCCCTACCGCCTGCTAAACACGGCTAGTGTTTTTTTATGCTGCGGCGGCGCGCTGATCAACATCGATCGTTGATCGTCAATTGAGGATCATTTATAATAGCATTTTGACGGCTTTAATATGCGGACTCTGGAGAACGCGAGGGGGGAACTCAATTTAAACCTCAACAACCCACAGGCCTACACGCAATTGATCGTTTGCTTTAAGTAGATTGATTGCTCGCCGGCACTTTGTTGATGATCGCGATCTACGACGGATAGATATCGACTCGTACTCTGAAACTCTGTATGCCTCCCGTAATGATTACACTTAGCTTTAGCTTTGACTTGGATGCGACTGGACTTGGCTCTGGCTCTGGCTTTGACCAATAATAATGTGCCTCGCGTACGCAATGTGATCTTGTCTTAAGTTTGATTCATGATGTTGTTGTTGTTGTTGTTGTTGTTTGCGCCGCATCGGCAATTCCACTCAAAGCCATTCTGGTCTGGTCGACGGTAAGTAAGCTATTATGCGTGTCTTAATTTTTCTTCGTTGATATTTTGTGTTATTACCCCGCAACTGATTGCCGGTTGCCGGTTGTTCGTCTCAAATGTTGTTTGTTTCGCGATGGTAGTGTTTTTTCATCGCTTAATCTATGTGTGTGTGTGTGTGTGTATTTTTTTTTTATAAATTTGATCCCCAGTTGCTATTCAATTTGAGTTCACTATGAGCTAATATCATTGTTGCAGTTGTTTTGTTAATTATATTTGATGGCGCATTTCAGCGCTACTGGTTGTCTGTGGATATTGTGTTTTCTATAATTTTTTTGCATTACTATTTACTTCTTGCTATGCTCAAATTCAAATTCTAAATTAATTATAAAGCGGTTATTCAACTTTCGTAGGTTTTACATCTCGCTTTTACTTGGTGGCTTAAGTTCTATTAGGGGCTCATATATGTAAGGAAATCGTACTATGTTTATACTTTAAGCCGAATTTGCCTCTAAAAATAGGTTCTTCCATAAAAAAATAAATTTTTGAAGGAAATGGACTAAAGAGATAGAAATTTTATATATCAACTTGAGAGCTCCTTATTAAAGTTGGAAAAAATTAAAGTAATTTTGTATAAGTGTACTAAATGCATATGAAAATCTTTGTATAGGTAGCAAGTTGTCAGAGATGTTATTTTGAAAAAATATACATACATATGTATATATATCGGGTCTTGCAATAGGAACGCTACAAAAGTTTCTTGTAAATAAAACTAATAAAACGGTTTGGGATATGAATTAAATTCTTTATTTCTGTGAAAGTAAATTCGATGCCATTATGTATGGAACTCGATTTCTTTTGCATGGGCATCACGGGCACGCTTGCAGAAGTCCAAACGCTGCACCCAATTTTCGACGGGTTTCATGTATAAATCGGCCGATACGTTCGATATTCGTACGAAGTTCATCAATCGTCGCTGGCTTGTTGGCATAGACCATTGACTTGACGTAGCCCCACAGGAAATAGTCTAACGGCGTCAAAGCGCTCGACCGAGGCGGCCAATTGACTGGGCCATTTCGTGAGATAAAACGTTCACCAAACTTGGTTTTCAATAAATCGATTGTGACATTCGCCGATTGCGCCGCACATTGGGGTAAAATGTGTCGATTTTGGAGATTAATTCAAAAATCAAAATTCAAGGTACAAGTAAATCTTTGGTATCAAACAAAAGTAGATAAAATTCTACATCACTAACTGAACAAATATTTGGCAAAAAATTTACAGTTTTCTTGTAATATTCTCTGAAAATTGCAAGTTTATTTCTTTTTGTATGCGCACAGTGATATACGTGATTTTTTTCATTTTTCGAAGTTTTTTATTTTCTTTAACTGGACAAATCTTGAGAAAATTGTAATAGAGCCTTCTTGTTCAGGTAATTTAGTAAATACAAAAAGATTTCATTTGTGTTTTTACGTGTCTCTAAGTATTTTAATTTTTTTTTGGGCGAAAGCCTTAAAATATTGGGATTTCGACCTTATATGCAGACATATAGTTGTGAGTTAAGCGGGGTAAAGCAAATCTTGTTTCATTCCTGTAATCTATGGCTGTTGTAGTTTCTTTTTGTAAAAAAAATTTCTTTATGCGAACTGCCTGGTCAAATATACACGAATTTCTCAAGGCAGAAGAAGAACAAATACAGCAATTGCAAAAAAAAAGGTTTGTTATTGTTTTTGTTGTTCAGTGGATGCCTGTTTGCTTTGTTCACACCCTACGTTACGATAAGCGGCAGTTTAAATGCATAAGAACATATTCCGGAATAGTCTAAAATTCGCGTTTTACTTACATATGTATAATAATATACATCATCACATACATTTTTGAAATAAAATTTTGATTTCTTACATTTTGTAATAATTAATTAATATGGCATAAGGTTCTTATCTAAGGTCTAGGGTATATGTAAAATCATGATAACCGACATTGTTTTTTCCCGCGCAATTTGTATTGTAACACTTGTTATTATTACTAATGTTTGTATGTCATGTGCAGTCGAGAGAAATAACAATAGTGATGTATATTTAACTAACATGGTAAAAGCGATACCGACATTGACTACATTTAAAGAGGATAAAAATATTATTATCTTCCTTATAGGAACCAGTTCTAATGTAATTTGGGTTACTCGTCAAAGTCTTTATGACATAATGAAAAACTCTGGCTGTGATAAATTTAATGAAAAATTTGAATTTTTAAAAGAGCAATTGAAAAAGCGTATTGAGCCATCTGATGAATTTATAAAACAGTTTGATGACAGGATAAAAACCTTTATTAGTCAATTTAAAATTCGTTGGAGCAGAGCCAATAGGCATGAAGAGCGTTTCCTTAGAATAAACCAAAGTTGGCTGGATTCTTCGATAGGTTTCACCCATTCGCAAGGAATGAAACGTGGCCGCAAAGAACTTTCATTTGAAGAATCAAATGAGAAAACGAAGCAAAAAAAAAGTAAATTTTTAAGAGATAGTGTGCCTTTGCCTTTATTAGTTTATGCTGCACAAATGAGTTTTAGAGCTTCAGGGCAAGTGGAAGCGTCAAAGATAGTGAAAGAGGTTGCAAGTTCACCATCGAGAGCGAAAAGATTTCATAAAAGTATTGCCAAATCATCACTATTACAGCAAATGTCCAAAGAAGACGCTTTATTTGTTTTGGTGGAAGCAAAGTTATCTCGACAACAGTACAATGTTATAAGGCAATCTGCTCCAGATAGGTTTCCTAGCTATTCATATGTCCAATCAGCAAAACAGGATTGTTATCCTAGACGTGAGAGCATGCATTTTTGCGAGATTTCAGCACAAGTAAGCTTGCAAGCCCTTTTAGACCATACCACTGAGCGTATAACTTTAGCCCAAAATAACGTAATTAAAACATTGAACGATGAGGAAATGACGAATTTATGCCTGTACACTAAGTGGGGATTCGATGGAAGCTCTGGACACAGCTCATATAAGCAAGCGTACCATAATCCGGGTGCAAATGATTCATCAGTTTTCATCACCTGTATTGTTCCATTCAGGTTGATTTGTGGAAGCAAAATTATGTGGCAAAATCCGCGCCTAGCTTCTACCAGGTTCTGCAGGCCTTTAAAAATTGAATTTGTAAAAGAGTCCACAGCTGTTTCTAGAACTGAAAACGAAAGAGTTGGTATAGAAATACGAAATCTTGTTAATTCGGTTATACCTTACGGAAATAAATATTTGGAAGTTAAACACAATTTAATTTTATCTATGGTTGATGGAAAAGTATGCAACGCATTAACAGAAACAACATCTACACAAAAATGTTATTTATGTGGAGCTAGCTCGAAAGATTTTAATAAAATTGATGAAATGGTGAAGAAAGTTGTAAAAACAGAAAATTTACAATTTGGGCTTTCAATACTTCATGGGTGGATTAGGTTCTTTGAATGTCTTCTCCACTTATCATATAAATTGTCTATAAAAAAGTGGCAATCTCGAACAGAAAGCGAGAAACTATTAGTTTCGGAAAATAAAGCACGGATTCAAAAAGGATTTAAAGATAAAATTGGTCTGATTGTTGACCAACCGAAACCTGGCTTTGGGAATTCTAACGATGGCAATACAGCTAGGCGTTTCTTTCAAAATCCCGAGATGTCAGCAGCAATTAAGTACTAAAGTTGACATAAATTTGATTAAAAAGATGCATGCAATACTCGTAGTTGTTTCTAGTGGGCACGATATTGAGGTACAGAAGTTTCGTGACTACGCTTTAAATACAGCAAAATATTTCGTTGAATGTTATCCTTGGTATAACATGCCTCCAACACTTCACAAATATTTTATCCATGGACCAGAGATAATATCGCACGCTATGTTGCCAATCGGACAATTATCAGAAGAAGCTCAGGAAGCTCGAAACAAAGATTTTAAGAATTTTAGAGAACATTTTTCTCCCAAATGCAGCAGAAAAAAAGCAAATGAAGACATATTTAACAGACTTTTAATCAGTTCTGACCCCGTTATATCAACCACAAGAAAATTACCAAAAAAAAAAAGTGCAGGATTTACCCGAAGAAGCATTAGAGTTGATCGTGATAGAGAGTGGCAATAATAATGAAGTTGATGATGACGATGATGATGAAGGCGATGATAAAAATTCAAGCGAAGACGACAATGATCATGAATATGATTATAGTGATGAAGAAACAGTTTATATATTTTAAATAAAATTTGAAGCTTAAAAAAATAAAAAATTTAGAAAACCGATGTTCAGCATATTTTTGTTTTTTATGATATAAAAAAAAAAAAAAAAAACTCGAATTGCATTATTTTCTTACTTCTTTATGATTAATTAACTAAAAAAAAATAACTTTTCCATAACTAGAAGACTTGTGGGAATTGATCTCCATTTTGAGCACCATTTACCCCACTGTGCGCCGTCCTGTTGGAACCACATATCTTCCAATTCGGGCCAAAAATATTCGGTTATCATTGAGCGGTAGCGATTCCCATTCACAGTAACCTGCCGGTCTTGATCATCACGGTAGAGGTACGGCCCAATGACGCCGCCGGCCCATAAACCGCACCAAACCGTAATTTTTTCGGGATGCAATGTTGACTCATGGAGTACGTGTGGATTGCTGCCTGTCCAATAACGCCTATTTTGCATATTGACGAAGCCATTCAGCCAGAAATGACGACGGCCATAAATTGGACGTAGCGCGCTTAAAGTTGAGGCCATTGATTTCGAATTTCGGTAGTAAATTTTAATAATTTCGACTCGTTGGTGAATCGTATATCTTTCCATGATGAAATGGCAAACCTTACTGAAGAGAAATGTCAAAAGAGCGGGAAAAAATATGGCGTCGTTTGCTGTCACTATCGGTCAACTTTTTAAGCGTCCCTATTGCAAGACCCTTTAGGTAGCAAGTTGTCAGAAATGTTATCTTGAAAAAAAAATTCGATTTTATTGGGGATATCGGAATATCCCTTCGTTAACCACATTTGTTATGCAACCAATTTATTTTTAAACAAAAAACAAAACGAAATTATTGCGCTTTAAACGTCCTATGCCCTTCCTCCAAAGTTTTGGTTTGAACGTAACTATTTTTATCAAAGATTCAGAATAATAATTACTTAACTGTTGGGTTTAAAAAAAAGTCATCGTATGTAAGTTTGATAATTCTATTATTATTTTGAGATTTATATCATAAAAGGCTTTTCATAATAACTATGAGTGAGCCCAATTTTTTTAATCAACAATAATTTTTATTTTGAAACTTATATTATAAAATCGAGCGAGCTAAATTTGTTTTAATTCTTCCACATACCATTATTTTGAGATTTATATTATTCATAATTTCGGCGCTTACATCACACCGCTCGATGTTTGGCTGAACTTCTTCGATAATTTGTGGTGTGCGCCTTGTTGTTGTAACACAAATTACGGGACCTACAGTTATATGTACACCGACTCCGAACGGCAATGATTTTTGTGGAAAGTTTTTTCATGGCAGAAATACACTCGGTGGTTTGCTATTATCTGATGCTGGGCGAGCGCTATTGAAAAAAACCTTTTCAAAAATTTTTGACCCTATTTGCCCCGGCCAGGAACCCGGGACGCACCGAATGAAGCGCGCACAAGCTACACACTCGGTCACGGAGGCCGCATAATTATGAGTAAGAAACCTTATTTTTACGTCTTGTAGGACGGTACTATTTCCAGACCACTGCTAAATTAGTTCGGGAATGGTTCGGGATTGGTCCGAAATCATTTTGGGGCAGTTTGGGATCTCGTTGTACCAGTTCAGGACTCCACGAACTGGGTTTTTAATTTTTTTTAGACGCAAAGCGTGCTTGGGCTTAATTCAAAATTTGAAATATTAGAAATAATTGGTGACTAGTCCTGAACTGACCCCAAACTGTCCCGAAATTATTTGGAGTTGCTCCCGTACTGCTTCCAAAATGTTTTCCAACCAGTCCAGAATCCATAACGAACTAATCCCGAAATGGTCCTACAAATGTGCCATCCTTCAAGATTGGTGTAAGCCTTTTATACTTATAATATAAGTATCTACATAAAAGTCTTTGAAGACTTAAAAATATATATCGCTGAAAAAATATTCTGAAAAAACTTGTATGATATAAGCTTTTGAATAATAGTGTAGTTATAAAATCTTCATCATTTAATATGGACCCAATTTTCCTTAGCCATCAAAGCTAAGTTTCGGGTACAAATGCCCAATAGAATTCCCTCAAACTTTAAGTGCAAATAAAAAAACTCCGACGTGCTGAACTTTATACCATAGTTACTCTCTTGCAAGTCGAATACTGTCTTTGCCAGTGTCTTGCCCTGTCCAAGACTCGAAACCAATTCCTAAATGGGTATTTTCTAAACTGTTTGGCAAGCATTGCCGATTTTCTGTGATACATAAAGCCCACTCAGTGGTTCGCTTTCTAAGGGAAGGAAGCAGAAAACGTAATGACCCCCGCTAGTGGTATCACAACGGGCTTTGCCAGCCTACGTGCGCATCCGTGGATTTGCCGCTCTAACATAACCTAACCTACTCTGTTGCAAAAAAAAAAAAATCTAAATCTGTTGTACTGTGCATTTATTATTGACTTTTACTATTTTCTCCAATTGTGCCTCTGATTTATTGCCCTTATTAAATTCTGCGTACAAAAATTTGAGCGAATTTGCTGCATGATTTAATAAAATTTGTAGTGTTTTTGTTAATTACAGGCATATGAGGTTATTCCTCTAATTTCTATAAGGTTTGAAATGGTGCTTACTACGTTGATAAGTAACCTGACCCCGCTGCCTATAAAGCTAAAGATGTGCTCTGACGGGCACACTAGTGTGCTGGGTGCAGCGACTTCAACCAGGAGGGGAGATACTGGGTATAAGACCGAAATTTGGGGTTGCTCATCCGTAGATCGCATTATCGCCATTGCAGTCACAATGCACAGATCTCCCCAAAGCAATTTCTTCCTTCCTACCCGTCCTTACTATCCTCCCCTCATATTCCTTCCTGTATCATTGTCCTTCCCCTTCTGTTCAGGGCACTTTAAGCCAGTGGTGTTGAGATGAGCAGTTATGCTTTGTTGACCAGAGGACGAGTATACTGCGGAACCATCTGCTAAAAGAACAGACCAGCTAAAAGAATCTTCGACAAAACGACGGTGATGTCGGATGGTCAGGGATTACTTTCAGGTCGCGCTGGTCGAGGAAGCCACAGACATCGGAAAGCACGTTCAATAGAGGTGGCTGGATGTCGAGTCAAAGCTCTATGAACGGGTGGATGACTAGAGGCAGAGGAAGAGAGGAAGGAAGAGGAAGAGGCTGAATATTTCAGAGGGCAGCCGCACGCATTGCACGAGTTGATGACGCACGCTTGCTAATTGCATGCCACCAGGTTGGCAATCCGCTTAAACACACCAAATAACTTGCCTGGTGAGGAAATTAGTTAGGTTACTTTGTTAAAGTCGTGTTCTTTTCAATTTTTTTTATTTCTAAGCCGATTTCAAAACGCCGCACTCCATGTGATAGCAATATAAGAATAATATATATTTTTACAAGGCCATGTTTAGTTATTTAAAATACCTCCGTGCAACAGTTAGTTCAGTTTCCTCAGTTTCTGCCACAGAAATGGTCTAATATTCGTATTATAATATAATGCTTGGGTTTCACTAGGTCAAATATGACACGAAATTTTAGCATGTTGACATTTTACAATTTTGCATTAGCGTCAAATCGAAATATGTCCAAATTTCGCAGGTTTTCATTCAACTAACAAGATATGATGTAAAATTAGACATAATGAAATTCAAGCATAAATATTTACGTGTATTACATACTTTACTTGTTGTTGGTAATATACTCGAAGTATTTATGTATTCGCTGATGACTTGGCGTTGTTTGAATGAAATCAATAAGCAAGCAGCTTAATTGATTGATTGATTAACTGTTGCATTGTAAATACGAGTATGTAAATGCAATAAATCAATAACATCGACTGAAAATCAAAATATTTTTATTCCAGCACAATGTCATCATCGACGCCATTCAATTTTTAAATTGATTGCTTGACACTTATGCGTTGAAGACTGGTGATACGAGAGCTGCCTTTTATAATTTGCGCCTAGTAATGAAAACACAGTCAAATATTATGGGAAATAGTTTTATTGTTTTTCAAAATATTCTCCATCCAAGTCAATACACTTCTGCATTCGCTTGAACCAATTTTCAAAGCACTTTTGCCACTCAGAAGAGGACACCTCTAAAACGAGCTGTTTGAAGGCTTCTATAGCTCCTTCAGGCGTTGAAAAACGTTAACCTCGCATTTGTTTTTTGATGTTCGGGAATAAAAAGAAATCATTAGGTGCCAAATCAAGGCTGTAAGGCGGATGACCCATCAATTCGACGTTTTAAGTCCTCAAAAACTCTCTTGTGTGAATCGATACGTGAGAGCCCGCATTGTCTTGGTGAAGAATGTTTTGTCTTCGACGGTTGGTTTTCCTTAATTCTCCAAAAACTTTTGGCAAACAAATGATTGTATAGCACTCAGAATTTACCGTTTTAAGTTTATCTAGTGGGACAGTTGCGATATGACCAGATTTTCCGAAAAAGCAGGCGACCATTTGCTTTGAGGTGCTTCATGCGCGAACAACTTTTGTTGGATTAGGCCCAACTTGGAACACCCATACAGTCGATTGCTGCTTTGTTTCCAGCTCATATGCATAGATCCAAGATTCGTCACCTGTTACGATGTCACAGACGTGCTTTGATTCACCGCGGCTAAATTTCTTCAACATTTCTTTACATCAATCGACACGAGTCCTTTTGTGGGCAATTGTCAAATTATGCGGTATCCAACGAGAAGAAATCTTCTTTACGACCAATTGTTCATGCAATATTGAATGTATGCTGGTCCCACTAATGGCCAAGGATGCCTCTATCTCGCGATATGTCACACTGACGATCTTGTATTATCAATTGACGCACAGCAGCGACTGTTTCTGGCACAACCACCGTTTTTGGACGACCTTCACGAAATTCGTGCTGCAAAGATTGGCGGCCACGTAGGAACTCGTTGTACCATCGTTTCATAGTTTATGCCAAAAAATACCAAACTTTACGATAAAACTATCTAATTACAGCTACTCACATGTAGGGTTGCGACGGCGCAAAATATAAAAGACAACCCTCGTATGTAGATTTAATTTTTTTTCATATATACATAATTTTTAAACTAAATGAAGTGTTCAATTAAAATATTTAGATCTCAGAAAATAGTAAATATTTAACAGACAACTTTTGATAAATGCCAAAATATTCTCCTACAAAATTTCGAGTTATTAAAATTGCATTGGCTCTCTAATTATAGTTTATTCAATTTTAAAACCAATAGAAAGCAGTTTATTTCACATCAATAAAATTAAAGTATAGAAAGCTTTACAAAAGATAATAACTACATATACAAAAAATCTTATATACAAATGTAACAAAAGTATCGTCTGAAATATATGGTAGGGACTTTTACAGGCAATTTTCCACACTTCATTGGTTTCTTATTAATTTTCTTTAAGTATACTATAAGTATAGTTTATTGTACACCAAAATCCACATAAATTCAAACTTCAAACATTATGCAAATGTTAATAACATTCAACGAACTTTCATCAACATTTCAAACTTCATATGCATATTTTTCATATTTCTCGGCCTGCTTTTTATTAAACGATATTATTAATTTTTGAGCTCAATGCCGACTGTGTTCCGTTGGCTACGCACTTGCCCAGCAAGTGGTCGTAGGTTGTGCGTTCGTGTGCCGGAGGAGTCATGAAAGAAATCTGATGAGGAGATATGGTGTTCTCCGAAATAGCTATAATTTCTACCACTCCTGACTGTTGTTGTCTTTTTTCCACAATATACTTTTCCTTATACTGGCCTTGAGCTCAAAAATTAATATTATCATTTCACACTTCTTAATCAAAATGTTTAGAAAAATTTTAGCTGCGCAGTATATAGCCCATTCAATTTAAATATCGTAAGGTGCAGGTTTAAAGTGGCTCAAAAGTGACATTTATTTATGATAGTTTTGTTTTCCACATAACGAATGATCGAAACTTTTTTGTACTATTTTTTGTGTGTGTGTTTTTTTTTTGGTAGAAGGCTTAAACAATTATTGTGCTATTAATTCAGTTAAACAAAATGAATTGGGCTTGAACACAAAGTAAGAATTTTAGTCTTCGGTAAAGAGAAAAACAAAATATTTAGCTTAAATCATAATAAGTTGACCACACTTCATGAAAAGTCCACACTCTACCTCCCCTACGTTTACAGGCGGCATAGAACTGCTACCTGGTGAGGCAAACATTCGTTTAAAGTTACTTGATTATTTAATTCTCTTAATACATAAACAAATAAAGCGCCTAAATATTAAACACACAATCGTAAGTAAGCTAATTTAACTATATACACTTTGAATCCACTGTGCGATAATTTAATAGCACCTTCGACTATGTTTTTATTTTCTGAAAGCATTCATATCCTGTGGCAAAACAACTCGATAGATTTGCAAGAGTTAACTCGAATTTAAAGTCTTTAAAATTTACGAATTATTACCACGAATTATTTCTGTAACAATGTCTCACAAAATGCATAAAAAAATCAATCGCTGCCTTCGTTTTGACGATCGAAAGAACTTCGAACATAATCCTATAAAAGGGTCAAAGATCAAGCACGCAACCAACCAACTGTCAAATATTTATCAATAATTAAATATGTGACAAAAGAATTACGAGCTCCACAACTTTTAGTGCCACTTTAGTGGTGTAATAAAAAAAAACCTCTAAATTACATAACAAAATAAGAAGACACCCACAATCACATAAAAAAAAAGCAAACAAAAAAAAACGACAATAAATGGGAGTTCTCAAAATGACAGCCAAACAGTGGTAAATGAGCGCTTCCAATGAGTATTTAAAAGTAATCGAAGACTTCAGTTCAGTTAAATGCGACAACACGCTGTGGCTAATGGCGGTGAATAGCATATGGCAAATAGTAGACGCTTGGATGGAGTGAGTGAAGAAAAATTAAAGAAGACTAAAAGATGACAGCGCTTGGTTGACGGCTTGGAAGCACCGAGAGGTATGGAGAAGAGAGTCGCGAATGCTCATAAAATATTCAAATCTATTGCTGTTTTAGGCGATAAATGCGTTGCGAAGCTGTTGGTAGCAGGTGTTGTTGGATATTTGGGTATTGAACCAATGCTCTAGCCCGAGCACTTGTGGCAGGGTGTGTGAATGTTTGCGGTGACATTTTATTGGTTCCCGCTACAGTCTTAATATTTTCTTCTAAGCACCTTTTATATACATTTATATACATTTTTCACCTCTTAACTATTTTCATTGCTTTTCTTCACTTCAATGCATTTGGTATGGAAGTGCGTACGCACTCTATGTAGATATATATGTAGTTAGATATTTGTCTATAATAAAAGTTCTATTTTATTGCGTAGAAAAGAAAACAAAAAATTCAACTCTAATGCGCTGAGCTCATACAGGGGGGAGGGGGGAAATTCGTGTGATGGTATGGAAAATATGTTGCAGCCACATGACGGCTTTCTTTGTATTAAGTGCTAGGATTTCGTAACATTTTTATGTACATAGTATTTGTAAATTTACATCTAAATGATATTGCTTGGTTTGCCAGTTTCACTAACCCGGTACTAATGTCGCAGTTAAAATGGAAATTCATTTAATTTGCTTTCGAGACATTTATTACTACGCCGGCAGTTTTATATCTATTATTGTGGTCAATCTCAAGGCAATACCGTTTTTTTTTTTCATTTGTGCATTAAAAGTGAGTGGTGTGGAAATCCAATAGCTGGATTCTATTGACGCCGCCCATACAAAAACAAAAAACTTGGATCTGTTAAGTAAAATAAGGAGAAATATTTACCATGCTCTTGCCGTAGCTAATTTGTACAAGATAATAAAACACCAGCATTGTTTTTTATATTCATTTCAGCAAATGGGAAAACTCAGTTGGTCTGACAATTTTTTTTAAAACTTAACTTATTTGTAGATGGAAATAACTTAATCGGTCTATATGAGAAGTTTATTAGGTTTGTAGGTTAGAATTATTTTATAAACTTCTATTAGATTAGTATGTATTAGAAAAGTATCCGAACGGATTCGAGTATGAAATATGGATTCCTCCATTTTGTATTGCAAATCGGAAATCGAAATTACAATCCGGATTTACGTTATAAATATTTAAATCGATAAAACCGATAAAAAAAATTACTTATTTTTCTATTCCAAAAATAGCTCCAAGTTTCAAAGAAAACATAAAAAATATATTTAATTTTCTAAACGAAAAATAAAACTCAAAAAGTATTGTAACTTTTATTTTCGAAGAAAAAAGTAGACTCAAAGAATTAAATATTGGTAGCAGAAAAAATATGTGTCCATATTTATATAGATATTTATATTTTCAAAACTTTCTCAATAAATATAACTTAAAAGAATAACTAACATTTTCAACAAATTATACTAAAAAAGTAACTCTTTCTAAGCAAAAAATAAAACTCAGATAAATAACTGTTCTTTTTTCTGAGCACTCTTAATCAGTGAAGATAAATTTAAACACAACTGTGCTATTTTGATAAAATTTGAAGCCGAAAAGAAACTAACACCACATCGCCCTTTTTGGTATAATTTGCATAGAATGTAACACATGTACATTTATATTTAGTTTTGCTATTAGTTATATACGATTATATTCTGAAATTCGACAATTAAGATTTTCGAAATCGAGTCGATTTCAAATGCTCCGAATTTCAGAACATATCTGAGAAACTTATATTTTGTGAACTTTAGACAAACAAGAACTTAATTTGATCAGATGATCTTACAATTTGGTTTAGCAACATTATAACCTTTTCACTTCCTATTTGTGATTGCAAAAATCCAAAGGCGAAATGGCAAAAAATCATAGAAATTTATAAGAAAAAAAGCAAATAAAGATTAAGAAAAAAAACTAATGTCACACCTATTTTGAACAAAAGCTTCCAGAGAACTTTCTCCGTTTTCCCATATTATGAATTCAAATTTACGGAGACCATTTCCTCTGTCCCTCTCTCACATTCGAACTTCGAAGATGAAAAAGTAGGTGTCACGAACATTAGGAAAAGGGAAAATTGGTTGATTTGTTTTGCGGGAAGTTTCTTCAACCATTTGAAAGCGAATTTCAGGTCTTTAAATTGGAATATGTTATTTATGTATTTTGCTATTATTTCTTGTTTAGAGGTCGAAAACTACAAACGAAAGGCTTGACCTTCTACGAGAACTAAGTTAAACAAATTATGTTCGAGAACGTAATTGACAGATTAAGTTTACAAATAATAAAACCAACAAAAGCAAACCTTATAAATTCACATAAGAAAGTATTTACTACATGCATTTATATTTAGTATACTCATTAACCATTTGGGGCACATGCTGAATCGAGCTTCAAAATTTCTCCGAAATATTTCGCATACATTTTAGTTGGATCACCATTTCTCCGGAAAGCAAACTTTTAATTTTTATTTTCATTTTTATATAGCTATATTTAAATTTGAGTAAATTATTAAATATTCATCGAAATTTTCATAAAGTTTGTAAATCTTTGAATTCAAATGTTAGACAATTTTTGGATATACAGTTTTGTAACCCAATTAATTTTAGAATAGCAATGTGTAAGTATCCTGAAGCAAAAGACAAAAACTCTCGTTGGTATTTGAAAATATTTTGAAATTTTCGTCAGCACAGAAAAAATATTAATATTCAACAGGAAAATTTTTAGCGAATTCAGACTTGCACATTTTACATACTCAAACGTTTTCTAAAATTTCGGTTTAAAAAGTTGGAAAACTTGATAAAAATCGGTAGAATTTTTATAAATTGTGGGCAAACTTTGGAATTTTAGTTAATGTTATCCGATATTTATACCAATGTTATATTATTTCAAATCCAAAAACATTATGTTAGTATTTGAAATTGTTTTACTTGCTTGATTAGTGTAAACTGTAAAAAGAGGCTTTATCATTATTAAACTTTTTATGCTAAAATAAAAGCAACGAGCGATCATTTAGTTATTTCTTCATTTTCTTATTTTGATATAGAATTTGGTTTTCCTCCTCCTTGCAATTTAAAAATCTAAAAAACGAAAATCTGTTTATGATATTTTGGTCGTTATTCACTTAAAAAAAATATTGAATTTAAAATTTCAAGCTTATGGAAAATTTAATAAATTAAAAAATAGCAAGAATTGTACTGAAGAAAACTTTGTTCCGAATTTTCACAGCTTGAAAATTAAGCTCATCGCTCCGTTTTGTTGCAATTAAAGACAAAATTATTCAACATAATTTTTTTTATGTTTTGTTTGTTGTGTATTTTACAAGAACAAATTATTTTTCTAATCAGTCAGATCGCATGAATTTGATGAAATGTCATAAGTTGATTAAAGCTCAAATAGTTAGCAACAACAACAAATGTCATTACAAGGTAGTCACCATCTTTTTTGTATCATGGAAGTTTGTTCCATATTTGTATAAAAAAATTACGAACAAATTTATCATGAAAAACCAATGCGAATATTATACAAAAATCACCATGTGGTGGTGACTCAGTGAACTCAATGCAATTTATGAGCTGACATATTGGTTTATTTCTGTAGTAAGGATTTTCACCTTGGTTATCATAATCAATAAACTAAAGGTAAAATTAATTACAAGCAAATATTTTGACAGCCAAGCGCAACGCTGACACAACAAACATCGACTGCATCATCAGCAATGCCTTTTCTGTTATACCACCGATTTGACGCTGCTACTCCTTCACATTTCATGCCCACAACATGTCAACTAATCAATTAGAATACAAGACTACACAGCATGACCCCTGAAGTAATTAATTTAACGCCGCAACACCTTTGCTCCGCGCCAACATACCTGCGTCCAGCCACGCGAGACCACACAGCTTAAATGTTGCCCGAAATCAATTTAATTATGCCAAAGCATTGAGTTAGTATGCAGAAAAAAAAACAAAAACAAAAAAAAATCGAATTGGCAATGAGCACAAAATAAATCGCCTGAGACCCCCTCATCAACTTACGTCACTGCCCTTTACGTATCTGCCCATCTATCTCACCTGCGCCAGCCTGTAATCTCTCGCATCCGAGCCACCACTTCGAAACAAGCGATGATCGTTTTATTTTTTTTATTTTTACTCATTTGGCATGTTTTCACACCACAAGCGATCAAAACATTTCATTTCAAAAAGTCAACTCATCCATCCGTTCGGCTAAGCAGCCAGCGACCGAGTTTATCCTACTGTCAGACCTGCTGTCAGACCTGCTGTCAGCTCTCGACAGATTCCGAACGAAAATCATTTGCTGTTGAATGCAAGGCATAATCCGCAAGCGTGCCCAAAACAACAACTTATCATGTGTGTATGTAAATGTGCAAGGCTATCTGGAAGTGTTGGCGGAAATCACCAGAACTCCTTAAGGCAACGCGAAGCAGAAGAGCGAATCCGAAATCAGAGATGAATGTCTTTGCTGGCTTAGCTGGAGATTACAAGTCGGTCAAGGTGTAATTTCACTTGGGTTGCTTGTAATCCGCAAGAGGATTAAGCAGAGCTAACATAAGAATGTTTATAAATATTTTGGGTTTATGTGTTTTTTGAGGGCGTTCGGTTTGTACTTTTAGTCAATCGAAATACAACACTGAGTTGGGTGAGCATCTGAGCATAGTACTTACTGTATGACAGCAACAGATTAGTAATGCGAAAATACCTTTCATTTTGGGTGATATGATCTCATGGTCAGTTGAGTCAGTGAAGGCGTGGTTTGGGGCGATCGACTTATGCAATAAGCAGATCAATAGGAAGATCCAATTATAGAAAAAAAAAACACATGCGAGCTAGAATTTAAACTTATGTGTCGATTCTGCAAAGAGATAGAAAGTTAAAGACGAGAGTAGTAGTAGTAGTAGTAGTAGTGGATTGTTGTACATAGTAGAAGCGGTGGTAAAAATAGTAACATTAGTAAACATAGTAGTTGAATTTAGTAAAAAATAGTAGTAGTACTTAGTAATAGCATTAGTAGAAATAGTAGTAGAAACTAGTAAAAATAGTAGTAGAAACTAGTAAAAATAGTAGTAGTAATTTTTAGTAGAATTAGAAAAATAGTAGTAGAAATTAGTAGTAGCATTATTCAAAATATTATTAGAAATTAAGAAATAGTAAAAATATTAATAGAAATTAGCAAAATTAGTCGTAGCACTTAGCAATGGCATTGCTAAAAATAGTAGCAGTAGAAATTAGTAAAAATAGTAGTGGTTATTGGTAGTAGAATAAGTAAAAAAAATAGTAAAGAGGTGGTAGCATTACTAAAAACAGTAGTAGAAATTAATAACAGTAGTAGTATAGTAATTAGTAGCATGACTAAAATAGTAGTAGAAATTAGTAAAAGTAGTAGTGTAGTAATTAGTAGCAGTACTAATAAAAATAGTAGTAGTAAGTAGTAGAAAACTAATGAAAATAATAGTAGTATATAGTATCAGTACTAGTAAAAATAGTAGTAGAAATTTGTAAAAATATCTGTAGAAATGAGTAAAAAATAGTAGAAGTGCTTGGTAACATTTGTAAAAATAGTAGTAGTAACTGGTAGTAGAATTAGAAAAATAGTAGTAAAAGTAGTCAACATAATATTAAAAAATAATAATAGTAGTAGTTATAGGTAGTACAATAAGTTAAAAAAGAGTGAGGAGGTAGTAACAGTACTAAAAATAGTATTATGAATTAGTAAAAGTAGTAGTGTAGTAATTTGTAGCATTACTAAAATTGGTAGCATAAATTAGTAAAAGTAGTAGTGTAGTAATTAGTAGCAGTACTAGTAAGAACAAACTAAAAAAAAATAGAAAACAAATAAAAATAATAGTAGTAATTAGTATAAGTACTAGTAAAAATATTAGTAGAAATTTGTAAAAATAGTAGTAGAAATTAGTAAAAATAGTAGAAGAACTTAGTGGTAACATTTGGAAAAATAGTAACAGAAATTAATTAAAATAGTAGTAGACGTTAGTAAGAATAGTAGTAGCAATTGGTAGTAGAATTACGAAAAATTGGTAATGAATTAGTAGTAGCACTAGTAAAAATAGTAGTAGAAATGAGTAAGAATAGTATTAGAAAGGGTAAAAATAGTAGTAGCACTAGTAAAAATAGTAGTAGTATACAGTCTTAGAAATAGTAGTAGTGGAAATAAGTAAAAATAGTAGCAGGCATTAGTGGTAGTTTTAGTAAAAATAGTAGAGAAATTAGCCAACATTTTCTCTTATAGAAGCGTCATGTGGTGACTTCGTGACGCAATATCGATACGATGTAAAAATCACTCTGATGCCGCTAAAAAAAATCTACTTAAAAAAAAACCAAACGCAAGCGAAAAGTATTTGCATTAAACTCTACCGATTACTCTCCTCTTTTCAACTACTTCTTCGCGACTCCTAAATAGCATTACTTTCTTCCATATGTACAGTATAATGCCTTTTGTGTTCTTCAACCGCTGAACAGTTTTTTGTATGTTGCCAATTTTCAAGCGGACCACCAACGCATTCATCTTGCCGGCGTCGCTTTACTCATTACAAATATGAAAAATCAGCTTAGCAATGATTTTTTTTCTTTTTTATCTACAGCACACTTGATCGCCACATGACATTTTTAGTAGACCTTCACTTGTTTACAAACAGCGCACACCTAAATTAATGCAAACATGCATGCGCTTAGATTAGTTTGAATACACTCACTGTCTCATTGTCCTGCTAATTGCGTGTCTTTCATCTATAATTGTTGCATTTTTTTGTGTTGTGTTTTCTTTAATTGCGTAGTGTTATGGTACATGGGTTGTCGAGGGGCTTTTGTAGTTGCCGCTTTGCCGAAATTTGAGAACTTCAAAAAAATTAAAAACACAAGTGAAATAGTTATGTTTAGATTTATGAGACGCCATGTGTTAGCTAATATTTTAATATTTTTTCAATAGTGGAGATCTTTAATAAAATTAAGATATAGTAAAAGAGTTTAGTGCATTGTTGACTTATGAAAGTAAAATTATGTCATGCGATTATCAAAAACACTCAACAGCTGAAGTCAGCTGATTTCAAACACCCCTTTTTCACAACAGAGTTGCATTAAAGACAAAAAGGAATTTGTGTAGGGATCTGAAACTATAGATAAAACTGTCGATACTATCGATGGTGTTTAGCTATCGTGAAAAAATCGTTAGTTTCCGGTACCATCGATAGTATTCGATAGTTTCAAATTTACGTTCTTCAGTTTTCGATCTACTATCAGATACGTCGTTGTTTAACTAAACTATGCCCAAACTTTTTATAAAGCGGCAACTCTGTGGAAATATTGATGAATTTCATTTTTCGGTTTGTAAACCTTAGTTTTTGGCAAATCTTACGAAATTGAATAACCGGGCAACTTTACAGCTGTTACATTTTTGCTTCAATCGTTCGCGCCAAATAGGTTTTAGGTAATAATTTCGACGGAGTCACTCAATTCGCAATGTAAATGAAGCAGTTATATTTTTTGACCATGAAATTTCGAGAAAAGTTGCAAACGAAAATAAAAGCGCTGCAAAAAATGAATCGATAGGCAGATGCCACAACAGATCATCCTTTTGTGACTTTGTCGAAAAGAGACTCGAATCAAAGAGATTGTCATCTCCTAGCAGATGCGAATGTTCTATTGCGACAATATTTTGAAGGTCAAAAATGCAACAAGAGATGCAGATCCACTTGTCATTTGGAAAATAAGTATATTTCTTGTTCTATAGAAACTAAGATTCAGACTAATGAATGTGCCTCATGTATTCCACAGGCTTCAACGGACGATTTAAAACCACTACTTCTCGATTATGACAAGATGTCAGTTAAGTCCAAGAGAATGTTCAGCAAAGCTGGATTTATAATAACGAACCGTTGATCGAGATTAAAACTTAAACATCTGGGCATGATGTTATTCTTAAATAAAAATAAATGTCTGCTTGCATAAAATGTTTCATTTGTCATAAATATTTTTTTTGCTTGTACCATCGCAAACTATCGATATTTCTCGATATTCGCCTCAGTTCTTGCCTTCAATTTCCGGCCATAGAAAATCGTTTATCAAACCTCTGTAGCGCTGACCTCTGACCGAAATGATGTTACAGAAAATGCATCAATGTTGCCACCGCTACAAAATACGCACCAAACTGTCCCCCTCTGGGAATGCATTCGCTTCTCGATGACCACGTGCGGAGCTTCCGATCCGTCAGTCTTGTTTGTTAACAAGTCTTTGGAGATAAGTTTGCAACAATTTTCCAACGTTGTTCCATCGTAAATCGATTCAATAGGTTCCGCGAAGTTCTGATCAAGATGTCAAGATTTCCAGCAGGAAAGAGCTGTCACTGTAAAAATAACCTATGTATGTTTACTAAAAAAAAAACATCACTATATGGACGACCCTTTATGACAAATACTTTCAGTAACTGAGGTAGTGAATATTTGATGCGTTTTATTGTGATATTAGCCGAACAATATTGTTTGTTAATAATAGAATCTGAAATAAAACATTCTAGTTTATCAATATCTCCAAGCTCATTACTGTAGAAAAACGGCATATGTGAATCCAGGAATGGATCCCTAGAACCTTATAAATAATATGATAGATCGTTATATGAGCGGAAACATTTTCAAAGTGCGTAAATAATATGATAGATCGGTATATGAACTCCGAATCGCCACCATTTTCATTAGCTAAGGGGTCGAACCTTAATCATGTGACCATTTTTTTGGGAGAAGGGGGAGCAAATGATAACGTGGGGAGCAAAATATTATCACCTGATTTTCTATACTTCATTCTTATTAATCTCATGATAATCGCCAAGCTTGAGCACAGAAAAAATGTAATGCAAACCAATATATTTCTTAAGAATACTTAATAGACGATCAACTGCATATCTTTAGGTTTTAAATGAAATCGACGATCAACTGCAGTTCTGTGGGTTTTTGACGGAAGATATGTTGTAGAGTGGCATGATATAATTGCCAACAATTTGATATCTATGCTTTCAGATCAAATTAATACAGGGGTTTCAGCACAGATCTATGACTTGAAAAATGACATATGACATGATCTCTGAGTTAGACAAACGAATTGAATCAAATTACGTCGAAGAGTATTTTTTTGTTTGTTTATATTTATCATAACGTAATCAAGAAATAAAACAATAATTTGCTTTCTGGTTTAAACTTAGCCTCCATCTCTAAAGCAAAATCAAAGACACAATTTTCATCAGATCTCCCCCAAATCAATTTGGGCAAGCGAGGGATCCAAATTGTAAAAAAAATGATCTCGTGATCTAAGGTGGCCCCTAAGTGAAGTATTGTAGAAAATTTAACCAGTTTTCGAATATTCTTCAATTGTTTTTCAGATAGACAGTATCAATTCCAAGGTTTTGAGTTTTTAACTAATCTTATTAAATTTCATGATTGTCACCTTATTTACGATATAAACAACTAGAGACATGCAATGGTTTAAACACACAAGGAAAGTTCGACGGTGTAAAATTGTAATCGCAACAGACAGCTACTAACTTTGACACTCGGCTCTCATACCAGCGACATGCATACTAAATTTAAACTGTGGAGAAGATCTTCTTTCTTTCCGTTGTCTAACGGTGGTGACACGGAAAATCTCTGAGATGATGAAGGCGATCCTCCAAAGACAGAGCTGAAGTCCAATTAGCAGACTTGGCTGAAACGCGCATGACAATAGCGCGGCTAAGAAATAACAAAGTCGCTGAAGCTCATGGACTACAAGCAAATCTATTAATGTGCGCCGGGATTAGTCTTCTAAATGTGCGAAATACTGAAACCATTCGTCAACGAACTGAATGGGTCTGGCTCTGGAGGTGAATGTGGGCAATATGAAGTACCTTCTGTAATCGAATAAACAGTCGGTACATTCCGGTATTGGGTCACCCATCACTGTTGATAATTACAATTTTGAGAAAGTGGAAAACTTTGTTTATCAGAGAACCAACGCTAACACCAATAAATAATAATATCGGTCACGTAATCCAATGGAGTATCGCTCTTGCTACTTTGAGCTGAGCGGCATAAGGCCAATGCTACTTCATGACGCAGAAGCATTGACACTGTCAACATCCAGCCAAAACTGCCTAAGCGGTTATAGCGCCAATTAAAAATAACTAAAAAGCTGACCGTGAGGTTAAGATAAATGCTTTTTAACTTAGTTTTAGTACAAATTAGTAAAAATAGTAGTAGCAATTAGTCGTAGCCGAAATAGTAGTAGAAATTAGAACAAATAGTAACAGAAATTAGTTAAAATAATGGTAGTAGTAACTAGTAGTATCATTAGTAAAAATAGCTGTAGAAATTAGTAGTACTAATTAGTAGCGCATTACTAAACATCGTAGTAAAAATTTTTAAAAATTAGTAGTAGCGTTATTAAAAATGGTAGTAGATATTAGTAAAAATAGTATTATTTAGTAAAAGAAATTTGTAAAAATAGTAATAGAAATTAGTATTAGAATTAGTAAAAAGAGTAGTAGTAATTAGTAGAAATAGTATTAGTGTTTAATAGTAGTAGCAGTAGTAGTCGTAGTGATAGTAGTAGTTATTAGTAGTATTAGTAGTTGTAATTAGTAGTTACGGTAGTTAGTAGTTGTAATAGTGCTAGTAATTAGTAGTTGTATTATTAGTAGTAGTAATTGATAATAAGTAATAAATTCCTCATATAAGCGGCATGTGGTGACTTCGTGGTGCGATATTCAGACGACTTACACTACGCGATATCACCTTGACTTGCATGACGCGATATCGAAGTGATTTTCGTAACGTAAGTTGTACTTCAATATTTTAAATCAATAATTCTGTAGTGTCCAGGACTTTTTTATGACCACCATAAAATAAAAGCTAGACAAAATCCTATGCAAAAATTATAAAAAACGAGGCTTATGCCTTTTTCAATTAAATTCAACCTACTCTTATCTTTTAAAACCCTCACCACTTAAGTAGTTTATGATATGGGAATAGCATAAATAAAAAAAATCCTATCTTCCCATCATTTTCACTTTCTCACGCTTTGGTCGCGCATTTGTAAATAAATCCACAACACCAGCACGCCACTTCAATACCAAATCTCTCTTTTATAAATCAAACAATTTATGAACATCAACACAAATGCGAAGTTATCAACAGCCAACCAGCCGGCCAATATTAATAATAAATAAGCAGGCAACTGGCAACTGGCAACTGATATAATCCAACAACAACAACTACAAATGCAAGCATGTACTTTTACAGCTGCAGCTTATGAATAAAATAAAAAAAAATTACGATTTTATGACTCTGTTATCGGCATTGAACGAAACGAGTTTTGCGAAAATCAACTGAAACGAATTCTATTTAAAACAGAACAAATGGTTCAAAAAAAAAGAGAGATTGGAGAGTGGAAAGAGAAGGCAACAATAAACCGTTGGTTAGAGCTACTACGTGACCTCACATAAAGCGAACGGCAACGGAGACAACAAAGGCAAAGGCAAAGGGTTTAATCCGTTTTCGTTATAAAATCCACGAAGGACAAGGACAACGGTAGGCAGACAAGCAAAAATTATCATTTATTTTATTTAGAGATGCCTGCGTGCATTTGAATGTCCATAGAAATGTAAAAGAAGTATATAAGGCTCTACACACACTGTCATACATAGAGCGCGACAATTGTTAATTTATAGTAGATTTTGAAAGCAAACACTTGAATTCTGTTATCTCAATGCGACACGCTGTTTGCTTAGACATCCATCCGTTTGTGTTTTTTTTTTTTGGTTTTGCCTTGTGCTTAGCCGAATCCTTGCCGCCAATAACTGCCAAGCAGAATTCTACACTCAAATGCTGCGAAATTGCAGGAAAGGGGAAGCATTGAGTAAGCAGCAGCGAGAATTATGACGTTATTATGGCAATCGGCAGTTGGCAGTTGGTAGTCGAGGTAGGGCTGAGCAAAAAAAATATGACATCCGGCAGAAGACATCCCTTTACGACGCACCACGACTATACTCGTAGAATGGAACAACATTTGCGGGCATAAAGGCATTTGTGACAGTTGCAAATGACAATTGTCAGTTTTACGTTAGATTTGTTGAATGTAATTACGAGTGCAATACAGTTGTTGCTATTTTTGGCATTATTATTTACATTTGCTGTTCTTCACAGAATATTTACGTGTTCGTTTCGCTGCTTTGTTGTAACTACACTCAGAAAAATCACTCATTCCATGGTGCTAGGAAAAAGTAGCTTTTTCTATGGAAAAATTTCCATGAAGTGGGTCCAAAGACAAGGCTCCCTTAAAATGATTAAACGATTTTATCAAATATAAGGATTTAATTTATAGTACTATTTTCTTTGTTCTTCGGAAAATTAATCTTATCAACACCTAAGGCCTGAGTAGCGTGCTTGTTATGGTAGCTTTCAATATTTTATATTATTTTATCAATAAATAATAATAATAATAATAATCTTATCAAAAGTAGTTTTCTTTTTTGGTTTACGATTTTATTACGATGCTCGTTAAATTTGACGCATCGTATAAATTAGCAATTTTAGTTTATTAGAAGCTATGTACAACTTACAATATGTACAAATAAAAATAGTAGAAGAAATAAATAAAAATAGTGGTAGAAATTAGTAAAACAGTCATGGAAAGTAGTGAAAAAATAGTAAAAAATAGTGGAAGAATTTAATAAAAATAGTGGTAGGAATTAGTAAAAATAGTGGTAGAAAATACTGAAAATAGTGGTAGTAATTAGTTGTCGCATTAGTAAAAATAGTGGTAGAAATTAGCGCTAATAAAATTAGTAGAAGAAATAAGTAAAAATAGTGGTAGAAATGAGTAAAAACAGTGATAAGACGTAATGGAAATGTAGTAGAAATTAGTAAAAAAAGTAGTGGAAAAAATTTAGAAAAATTGTAGGAGAAATAAGTAAAAGTAGTGGAAAAAATTAGTAAAAATAGTGGTAGAAAATACTGAAAATACTGGTAGTAATTAGTTGTCGCATTAGTAAAAATAGTGGTAGAAATTAGCGCTAATAAAATTAGTAGAAGAAATAAGTAAAAATAGTGGTAGAAATTAGTAAAAACAGTGATAAGACGTAATGGAAATGTAATAGAAATTAGTAAAAAAAATAGTGGAAGAAATTAATAAAAATTGTAGGAGAAATAAGTAAAAATAGGGGAAAAAATTAGTAAAAATAGTGGTAGAAATTCGTAAAAATATTGGTAGAAAGCAGTGAAAATAGTGGTAGAAATTAGTAAAAATAGTGGAAAAAATATGTATAAAAAGTGGTAGAAATAAGTGAAAATAGTAGTACTTCAATAAAACTGTATAAAGTCGTGTCTGTACGTTTCTTTAAAACAATGAACTTAGGGATTGCGGGGAATGTCATAGAATGCATTTGGGTATTTCCTACAATTTTGGTCTGTATGTTTACCTGTTGAACCCGAAACTATGGAATGGATTTTCATGGTTATTTAATTGATGGGTGGACAGTAAAAAAATGAGTCTCAAAAAATGTTACAAATACTACATAACATCTTATTTACTCCTGGCTTGTTTAATTTTATAAATATCAATAGCAACTCTAGAAACTTCTTTAGTGGCAGTGATTTTTTACATCGCGTAACGAAAGTTGCGTCAGAATGACTTTACTAATTACTACCACTATTTTTATAAATGTTACTACTAATTTCAACCACTATTGTTACTGTAGCATTAGTAATAATTTCTACCACAATTTTTACTACCCTCTACCACCATTTTTACTACGCTCTACCACCAGTTTTACTAAATTCAACCACTATTTCTACTAATTTCTTCCACTATTTTTACTAATTTCAACCATTTTTTTTAAATAATTTCTACCATTATTTTTACTAATGCTACTACCAATTACTACGACTACTTTTATTAATTTCTACTACTACAAAAAAGTTTTACTTCTGCGCGCGTGTTTTTTTAATGAAATATTTTTTTTCTCAGTGTACATTGTACATCCATACTCGTACAAATCGTAAATCAGTGTTGATAGTGACAAACCGCATCTAGGCGTAACATAACATGAAAATCCTTTGAGAATTGATTTGTGCACGCTAATAAGTGCGAATATGTAGTAATACAAAAAAAAAAGTTCCCAATCGTCATTTTTTTTCTGTTTTCCCTCCATTTGTGGTGGCACAGAGAAGTATTGCGTTTCCGAGGATTTGTAGCTATGGCAGGAAATGACATAATCAGCATAATCAGAGTAAAACGACGCAAAGGGTACGAGTGAGTATAATGACAGTTGTTGTTGAGTTTTGCGTTCCCTTCCATATTTTCCATATTTTTTTTTCCTTCGTATTGCGCATTAACAACCCCCATTTGAATGGCCCTACACACACACATTCACACATTCACACATTCAAACCTAATACTAATTAACGAGAATGATGGCCGCCGCCGCCGCCGCCGCCGTTTACGCTGCGGATGTGCTTTCGTAATCTACGATATTAGCACACACACACACGCGCATACATCTATAGTGTTTTCATGCATTGTTCCCGTGCTCAGTTTAGGGGTGGGTCGCTGTTTCATTCTCAATGGCGGATTGGTCGGTTGTTTTAATAGAACTATTTAGAGATATATGGAGTGTTATCAGAACTTTTTGCAAAAAATTCTAAATAGGGAAAATAAAAAGTCTGAAAAAGGCTACATCATAATTTGTTTGAGGCTAAACATAGAAATCAACGATTCAAACATTTTATTCGTTTTGCGTATTCTTAGCAAGTTTTATGCGGTTTCCGTATATTTACATCTGCCTTAAAAGCTTAAAAAATAATTTATTTTTTAAGATACGAAGTAGTTGGTTAATTTGTAAAATTAATTCATATATTTATATTATCTCCTCATCCTCAAAAAAATGGTATTATATATTAGAGGTGCTCATCATTTGAATGGGATCTTTTTCAATTGGGAAATCACTTTTTTTCCTTTTTCAAGCCATATCCAATATTTAAAATTGCGCTTAACATTTTAACACTAATCATATTTCTTTGTTTTATTTTCACGATGTTCATAGCGCTGAAATTGCGTTCGATTTCTGCATGGCTGAGGGCTAAGATTAAAAAAAATCAAAACAGATTTACAAAGAGTAGCAAAGGAAAATCAAAACAGATTTACAAAGAGTAGCAAAGGATTTTCGCCAAGCGCATTTTTATATTAACAAATCTCTGCCCAAAATTCGACAGTAGATCGCAAATTTTTCACCGATATATTGGTGTAGATTTTTCCGTTGCATTTCGCTGACATTTATTTGACTTGTTATAGTTAAAAGAATTTTTTTTCAGAAAAGATAAAAAAAAAAATAAAATTGAACAAATTAGTTAAATTAAAGAGCGAAAATACCACCTAAAATGCCCTATGAATCAGAACAAACATTAGCGTATGTACTTTCAATAAAATCAAAGATATTATCTGTAAAACTAAGATTAGAATCTCCCCGCAATTTTATAATCTATACTTTGTATATAAAAATGTAGACGTTTTCTTTGTGACAAGTCGGTTCAAAAACTAATGAATGGATTTCAGGCAAATTTGTGGCACGGACATAGGGTATACTTTAATCCGATAGGTGGCGCATAAGTTGAGATATTCAGGAAAATAATAGTTTTAATCCAATTTTTATGAGGTTAGGAATGCATGCCTCTGGTGCAACGAAAAGTACATTTGGGAAAATTGTATCCGCTAGGTGGCGCTAGAGTCGGATTAAAAAAAAATTCTTATTCTTGGCTAAAAACCGATGTACGGATTTCAATTAAACTTGAACAGTATATACCTTAGATCCGTACACAACATAGGCCATAACAAAGGTCATCTTAAAATCCGCTAGGTGGCGCATGAGTCCAGATATTCCGAAAATCTGTATTTATAAACCGATTTTGATAAAATTAGAAACGTGTAAGGAGAGTGCGACGACAAAAACTTTTATGAAAATTGGGTCCGCTAGGTGACGCTGGAATAGATTTATTCAAAAAGTCCGCATTTACGGTCTGACACTGTTGCCATTAGAATAAAGCGAGGCTGGTGCAAAAAAAGTACTATTATGAAAAAAGAGATGCGCTAGGTAGCGCTAGATGCGAGTTATATAGAAAACCTCTGTTTTTTATACGATTTTTGAAAAAATATAAAAACTGCTACTAACCTTGGAGTCGACTTCATCTTTACTGTGACCACTGGGCATTGTTTTTAAATTTCTCGAAGTCGCAATTTTAGTTTTCAAAACTCTTGCGCAAATATATGGAAACATGGTATGCAACGCAGACGAAGTCGCGGATATACGCTATTCTTTATATGTATGTATATGTTTCGAACTACTTGAAAGAAACAACTACCACCAACTAACTTATTTGTAAGATGTTCAATTCGGATGCAGGATTTTAATTTTTGAAATTTGTAACACTTTTGTTTCGCTGTGTAAGATGGGCTAATTGGTTCTGAATGTGTGTGTGTTTGGGATTGTTGCCATACTTTTGTATTAATTTTGTAGTGATTTTTTTTATTCTTCCAAAGTTTGAGGCAAATCGATAAGCAATCAGTTGCCTTCTTCTGTTAAATCATTGTATATAATTTATGTTATTTTTAGAAAAGTTTCGAATTCCCTGTAGTATCCGCAAAAGCTCGGAATAGCTTTCGAGGCTAGGAGTAAATTAAATTCAGGCATTGTTAAGATGCTTTGACTTGTTTTGTTGCTCAAAACTTTTTAGTCGGTTTTCTATTTTGATCCATTGTTTCATAATTTATATTTGCTAATTTTTAATGTTATTAGTAATAGTTTTCTTTAACTGCTTTCTAGATATGTTGAACGAAGTTTAATAAGTTGAATAACAAAATCTATAAAATTAAGATACTAGATATAATAAAAAGAAGAATTTCTGTAAGGCTACTAGTATTTTTCTGATTCTTAGCAAGCACTACTTCGTTGATAACGATGGCCTTTGGGTCACTTTTCTTCGATTTCTGCCCATATTTTAGTATCCTGTTATGCCAAAAAAGTATTAGAATTGTCATTTTTATAACTATATATATATATATTTTAATATTTTTATTTACATAATTATATCCGACTAATCGCCTTAATTTGTTCTATAATCTCTATTTTTTTATTTTTTTTTAACTCATAATTAAGTTTTTTGTATAAAATAGCTTTGTATTTCCTTAGTTTGAATTGTTTTCCTCCTCGCTTTCGTCAATTTGTCGTGCTCTATACTCCGCTATCGTGAGTTTTATGAGGCCTGCATCTATTGGAGTAGGAATATATTTTGGTGTATCATCAGTGGAATCCGTGATTCCTTCCGGAATGTAATGATTGTTCTCAATAGATTTTTCATATTTCTTAAATGCGCCATCGAAATCGGCTTTGCTAATTGTTGTGTTCATTACAAAATTTTTTATTTGCTAATATGGAGTGCCATGATTCTGTAAGGATTAGTGAACTGGTTGCGTTTGGGCTGGATGATGGGATGTGATGAGATTTGGAGCTTGGTGTGGTGGATATGTAGGTTTTTTTTCATATTTATGGATGAATCTTGCGAAGATTCTGCCGATCAAATAGGCAGCTGTGAAGTTGCCGAAATATTTAGAGAAAAATTAAAAGAAAGTCTTGTGCATTTTACGGCTAAATCCATTCTTTGCTTCTACATGTAAAGTTAAAACTATTTATATATACTAAAATTTGTTACAGAAAGTGATTTTCCATTATTCCGCCACTTATCAAAATATATACTTAGATTATCGTACAATAAATACATAATATAAATGAATTAGCTTATGACGAATCATAAATATATATTTATTAATTTTATACATACAACTGAACTGATGAGTATTATTTTTTCGTTCTGTACTGTTCTAATCTCATTCTTCAATAAATTCATAGTATATAAATGTGGTTAGGTTGAAATGATCTTCATAACATTAATAATTAAGATAGCATTATACTAAAACATCTGCAATATAACTAGCTAGCCCAGTTCCTACAATTGTTGGCATTTTGCTTCTTTGTCCCGTAAACATGGAAAGTCCCAATTTCTTTTTTTTCCACTTTTAATTCAAATTCCCTACATTCTTTTGAAAATTGTATAGTAATTAAATTAATTAAATTCACTCATTTGTAAGTACCATAAAAATGACAGCCACCATTTCTGTCGCATTATAAAATTCCTGCTACCGTAAAAACTTTTCCCATTGCACTGTAAATCGTCATTGTTGGAAATGCATGACAGACACATTTTAGCATTTCCACTCAAGTAATGTAAGCAACAAGAAAAGAGAAAAAACAAAAAAAAAAAAACAAAACACCTGCATTAACAATCATTTTTTTGCAAAGTCAATTGCGAACGCAGTTGTTAACAAATTATCACCTCTAACTTTATTTATTCGCTGCGCGCTTTGTAGCATCGCCCCCCTCACCTACGTACACCGGCAAACGTTGAAACGCCATATTTTCCCACTATCTCGACAATAAAAGCGTAGAAATAATAAAATATCATTAAATGAGGTAAATTGAAAAGCAAGAAACCTGCAGAAAAATGTAGGAAAAATCGCGATCACAGACATATAAAATTGCAAATGAAATTACGCGCACGAATCAGCGATTTTCCTCGCAATTGCAACCGCAGCAACAAAAGCAACAAAAATGAAAAAAAAAACCACAGCGCCAACACAATTGTGTAGTGAGCGGAAATATCGCTGGAGTTGCAAAAGTGCGCTGCGCTGGTTGTGCCGCCGTTTGATGATCGTAATGATATTCGCATTAACTGCCAACAACAATCATTGCAGTGGCAATTCATTGCAAACGTGCTCCCCTCTTGCCTCACACAACCGCTACCGCCACCCACAACCCCCTTCTGTTATGCCATGTTTTCCATTTTTTTCTTTGGTGTTGCGCGCGCGCATGCGCAGTCCGCTTACCACTCGCGTGTGCTGCGGGGAGTTTACTTAAGTAAACGGCTATGATTTTCTCTTAGTTTTAGCTGCCACTGCTCGCCGCAAATGTTTTGCTATGCTACGCAGCTTTGCTCCAATTACCACAAATGCCAACGACAACCAAAAAAAAAAAAAAAACACAAAAAAAATAAAAAATGGAGTACTTGCTATAAAAAGTAGTAGTAAAGTGAAATAAATGCACAGAAGTCAGAGCAGTTGAAAGAGTAATGGCTATTTTGCCGGTACGTGGTTTTAGTTGCAAAGTGTAGCAAATTTTTTATATCAGCATGTCTGATTTTTATCAGTTTCACACATTTGATTGACATATTTACATAGATTGGTTGTTTAAGTAATGCACTTAGGCGAATTAAGTGAGTTGTACGCTTGTCTTGTTAAGATTTGCTTATTTTTATTTTTGGTGCATTCTTATTTTTAGTTTTTTTTTGGGCATTCAAATTTTCGTGCAGTTTTAAACATTGAAGAAAATAAAACTAAAAGTATTTTGTTTTTTACTTTTCCTGAACATTAGTTACCTCAGAAACTTAGTTATTTAGGAGAAAGTCAATTCTTCACAATTGAAGGGGCATACAATTCAATCCGCTTATGATGGACAATATGGAACTGAGTTAAATTTTCCATTATAACTAGAGAACGACCGAACTTCGGCTTTGGATACCAAAGTTCGTTTCAGTTTTGATTCTCCTTCGCCCAAAAACAATCGAGCTTTGGCCCACCGTTAGTAAATTTTTATTAACTTATAAACAGGTTATACTTTTAATATGTTTCTCCTTGGCAAAAACCAAAAAAAAAACTGTGGCAACGCCAACACATCGATCAATCACGGATCTAAAATGCAACCCTGATCTAAGTTTGGATGGTATAGAGACACAAAATTCTTTCTTTCTCTTCGGATCTCGCAACGTGCAAACACATTTCTGGATACTACGTAAATCTTTATAAACTAGTCATACATATAATTTGCTAATTTCCCGTGATCTGCCGGATATTGTTTTTGTTTAAGTGACTTGTAGTATACGACTACAAAAACAACAAATATTTGACTGCGAAAACAAAAACAAAGTGCTCTTATTTACTGGTTGGTTACCATTTACACAATAACTAATTAAACGTACTTGTATCAAAAGTACCGCAAGTTTTTCCAGTGACCTCTAATTTAGCAAATTCTTATTGGTGTAATTAGTAAACCTTAATAAATTCTTCACCTTGTTTTGTTTGAAATATACACTTTTTCACTATGGCTAAGCCTCCCGACATTTGGAGTTGTAAAAATGATCAATCAAAGTTTCTTGTTATATCTAGAAATGATAATCAAAAATTTACCCATGTCTCTCCGTTCATAATAAAGAAGTCAATAGATTATGCCTGCAATGGTGAAGTTTTGCTAGTTAAAAAACTACGTGATGGCTCACTTCTGGTGCAAACTAAAAACTCTTTACAAACCAATAACCTTCTTAAACTCACTTCAATGCAAACATGTGCAGAAACGACTACCTCTATTAGTGTCTCGGAACACAAACAGCTAAACTTCACTAAAGGAGTTATTTACTCCAATGAATTACGTAACATAAGTGAAGAAATTATTCTCAGTGAACTTAAAAACCAAAATGTACATGAAGTTAAGAAAATATTAAAGAAAGTTGACAACGATTTGAAGGAAACCGGCCTGGTTATTCTTACCTTTGTCTCGCATAATTTACCTGAAAGTATAAACATAGGTTATGAGAAAACAAAAGTGAGACCTTACATCCCACTTCCACTACGCTGTAATAATTGCTTCCATTTCGGACACATATCTAAAACATGTGCTAATAAAAAACTATGCGGTAATTGTGGTGAAGATTATCATCTAGACCCAGAGAAAAAAGAAAACTGCGTATTAAGCAAATCGTGCATTAATTGTAAGAATTTTAAAATACTCGGACATCAGCAGCACAGTGCATATGAAAAATCTTGCCCAGTATTTATAAAACAAAAAGAGCTGCAAACTATTAAAACGCTCAATAAATGTGACCATAAAACTGCAATCACCATTTACAATAACAACCATCAACATAGTGATCAACTATACTCCGCCACTCTTAAATTCCAGCCAACGCCCACGGTTAACAACAATTCCATTGCTACTAGCTCTGACATACAAACAACAAAACACAGCACAGAGAGAAAGATTGTTACCTATGATGACACTCTTGTGGACTCCATTGATGTGGATCCTAACAGTGATGACCCCAGTGCAATTGCAACGCACGCTTCAACAAGTTCGTTAAGAAACCCGGTTACTAAAAAATCTATTATTTATCCTAGAAATTTAACTAGTAGACAAAAAACACAACTAAAATTTTCAGAAAAACTTAAGAACAGGAAACCTAAGTCTAATAAAAAAGATTCAAATGAAGAAATCGTTAATTTAATGAATATGGACGATGAATCATTTAGTTTTTCAAACATTTAACTTTTTTCTATGAGTTTGAGTATTATTCAATGGAACATAAATGGCTATTTTAATAACTATATTTCACTTTCTTTGCTAATAAATAAATATAAACCTAAGATTATTGCATTACAAGAGACACATCTATTAGACAACTCCAATTTTCCTATACCCAACAATTATCAACAGCTTTCCACTAGTTTCAGTAGTGCTTCTAAAGGTGTTACTTTACTGATACATAATTCAATTCAGTTTAAACCACTGCGACTAAACCAAGATTTCGCGGCCATCGGTGCCGAAATTAATTCGAAATTTAAATTCAATTTAATTAATGCATACATTGCTCCTAAAGAAAAATTTTCCTACACTAATTTGTTATCTATTCTAAACCCTGCTAACACACCAACTCTTGTATTAGGTGACTTTAACAGTTGGCACAATAGTTGGGGTTCTCCCAAAAACAATGCTAGAGGCAACAGGTTAAGTAAATTCATTCAGCAAAACAACTATATTTTACTAAACGATGGGCAACCAACTCATTACACCACTCATCACACATTCACTCATATTGATCTTGCATTTGCTACTCCAGACATACATATTGGCGCAAAATGGTTAATTGAAAAAGATTTGCATGGCAGTGATCATCATCCAATTCAAATTAAATTGTTCGACACCAATCACCAGAACGAACTTAAGTTCTTGCCGAAATTTAAAACCAAATCAGCAAAATGGCCTGTTTTTGAAAAATCCTCAGATTTCTTTAACAACTCCATACTACCCAGCTCCAACATAAATAAAGAAGCTGCAAACTTAAATAAAATAATACTACAAAGCGCTTACAGGTCAATACCTCGTACTAAACGTACTTATAGCAAGCATAATGTCCCTTGGTGGAGTAAGGATCTTGATATCCTTCGGAAAGAAAAACTTAAGTGTTGGCAAATTCTCAAACGTAACATATCGACTGAATCCATAATTAATTTCAAGAGGGCCAATGCGATATTCCGTCGTGAGATTAAGGCAGCTAAACGTAAAAAAACATTTGAATTTACTTCTGAAATCGAACCTACTACTCCACTGAATAAAGTATGGTTTAAAATAAAAAGGTATTGCGGCCTTAACCCTGTAAATGATATTCACTGTATAAATATCAAAGATGATTCCACAAATATTACTGATAAAAATGAAATAGTTAAATTATTTGCAAAAACTTGGTCGAATGAATCAGACGACTCTAACTTCACTCCATCGTTTCGTATAGCCAAAGACCAAGCACTGAAAATTTCAACAAACTATACCCCCAATGCCAAAGCTTTAGTATTAGAAAATGATATAAGTCTTATTGAATTTAGCAATTCCTTAAATAGTCTCAAAGGTGTCACCCCAGGTCAAGACAAAATTAATTACCCAATGATAAAAAATACTTCGTTAAACTTAAAATATCGTATAATTAATCATTATAATAACATATTTAATAACTACTTACCGCAATCTTATAAAATAAGTACTGTTATTCCAATACCCAAATCTACTACAGACAAAACTAAAATTACAAATTACAGACCTATCTCCTTAAATCCATGCTTTGCCAAAGTCATGGATAAAATAATAGCAAATCGATTATGGTGGTATATTACAAATAATAGTTACATCAATAAAAATCAAGTGGGTTTTGTTAAAGGTAAATCAGTTGCAAATAGTCTACTATATGTAGACTACTTGATAACTGAATCTCTCAGCAAAAAAAGACATTTATCAATTCTTTCACTGGATTTTGTCAAAGCATTTGATAAAATTGGTTTACACTCTATCATTGACCAGCTAGTAGAATGGAAGCTTGGACCGAAGATTATCAATTACGTAAAAAATTTTATGTCCCACCGTAAAATAAAAGTACGCCTAGGTGTTACTTGCTCACAAGAATATCCTCTAAATAATGGTATTCCACAAGGATCACCAATTTCCGTAGTATTATTCCTCATTGCTTTCAATAAACTTTCCGATATTATTTCACTAACAAAAAGCATTAAGTTTTCAGCATATGCTGACGATTTTCATTTACTTGTAGACCTTAAAAAAACTAAAAATATTAATTTCGATTTAACAGATCTCTTTACAAAAATTCAAAATTGGTGCAATTATTCGGGAGCGTCTGTCTCTCCTACTAAGTGTAAACAACTTCACATATGCAAAAAAAGGAAATGTAAATGTACCTTAACAACTAACTCGATAAATTTTCCAGTTGTTAACAATTTAAAGATACTTGGTATTCATTTAAACAATAAATACTCATGGAATTTTCATATTAAAGAACTATCATTATCCTTAACAAAAGCGCTCAATGTTATAAAATGCCTATCCAGTAAGAAGCTTAATTGTAGTACCCAGTCTATTGTTAATGTTCTTAAAGCAATACTGATATCAAAAATTGATTATGGTCTGTTTTTATATGGATCAGCCACCTATACAGATTTAAAAAAAATTAAAAGTATAATGAACTCTGGAATAAGAACAGCTCTAGGTGCCTTTCGCACATCTCCTATAAACAATATTCTATTTGAAGCAAATATTATTCCGATAGAAGTAAAATATAAAATTGTAATCACAAAACTACTAAGAATATTTATTGATTCCGCCAACTCGTTATTTAAAGACATAATTTCAAAAGCGACCAAACAAGTTCCGCGCAAAAGTCACTCTGTAATTCATAAAGCAATTTCTTATTGTCAGGAGCTTCAACTACCTTTTCGACCAGCAAAGAAACTAGTGAGCAAATTCCCACCTTGGCTTCTCGATACTTCTACAATTGACTACAGTCTTGCCAAACATAAAAAAATAACTACACCATCCGAAGTTTTTATTAGAAATTTTACATTGCTTAAAAATCAGTTCAAAGACTACAATTTTATTTATACGGATGGGTCTCAACAACAAAAAGCAACTGGTTACGCCGTCACCTCTGAAACTGAAATTTTAAAGTTGTCTATACTGCCTGTATATTCGTCTGTTTTTTCTGCAGAAATAATAGCAATATTTGAAGGAATTCAGATAGCTCTTAAAAAAAGAGGAAAATTTTGCATATGCACTGATTCATTGTCAGCGCTCAATGCCATCTCTAATCTCTTAAATAATTCGTTTTACGCAGCAGCTATAAGAAATTTACTTATTAATTATCCTCATAAAATAAAACTTGTCTGGATTCCAGCACATATTGGAATAAGGGGGAACGAATTTGCTGACCAAGCTGCAAAACAAGCAACTTTGAACCCAGTGATTGGGTCAAATAACTTAAATAAATCTGATATTACTAATTTTATTAAATTTTCTTTCGCCAATCAAAATTTGAGAGTTTTTCAAAAAACGTCAAACTGGTACCAAAATATAAATAATAACAGATACACTATTTACAATATTAATACTCGAAATATCAACTTGTCAAGATATGAAGAAACCAAACTGATTCGCCTACGTATAGGTCACTCAAACCTTACACATATACACTATATTGATAAATCTGCTTCAAGTCTCTGCCAATTTTGTAACTCAAATAATCAGATGTCTCTAAAACATATTTTTGTTCATTGTTCATACTTTAACCACATCCGCCAATTAGTCTTTCAAAGCGATAATCCATTGAATATACTCTCTAATAGTTCTCCTGTAACTTTGCTAAAAATAGTAAAATTTCTTAAAATATCAAAACTATTGTATCAAATATAATACCTAGATTCTTTTTAATTTTGTTATACTTATTAACTTTACTTTCCAACTGTATTTATATGTATGTCTGTCACTTTTGTAAATCTAAGCTTATTTCACTAATTAGTACATAAAATAACTGATCAAGCTGAAGGCCTCAGCAGCCATGGCTTACTTCTATGTATGTAGCTTTAGTTTTAGACTTAAGTATACATAATTCGATAAATAAATAAAAATATATATATTTAAGGTTAAATATTAAATCGACCGTATTAGACGTAGAAAACAATAGTTTTATTTAACGAAGAGAGCGGATAGCATCCTAAGGAATTTGGCCACTACCAAAATTGGTGACCCCAGTTAAGAACGCGACAAAGAAGTTTCTGGAACTGAAGGCGTTCCGCAAATTTCGTACAAAAAGCAATTGGAGACGACAAGAAGTAGATAAACTTGTGCGCAATATTTTTTTGGTAGGCCAAAATGTCCAAAAACGAAGATCACAACGACACGATCCTAGAGAATTCTCCTGCACCTCAGCCAAAGGTACAAACAACGGAACATGCTGACATAAATAGCTTTGCCGCTCGGGTGCAAGTGCCTCAGCTCAACGGGTTCTCCTTGCAAAGTATCGAATCTTGGTTCACGCGGCTCGAAGCATTTTTTCGAATCAACAACTTTGGAAAAATGAACCTTGATCAACGCGACAACGCAAAGTTCAACATAGCTGTCATGTATATGGACGAACGCCTTCACGAGCAAGCATTTGACATCGTAAGGAACCCTCCAGCCAAAGATAAATACGAGACCTTACGCACAACGGTGCTAAGCAAATTTTCAGTGTCACCAATAGCCCGCTTTGAGCAGCTAACATCTGGCATACAACTTGGTGACAATAAACCCAGTCACATGCTGACCCAACTCCAACGAACTGGTGTCACAACAGACAAGCAGCTCATCAAGGACTTCTGGCTGCAAAAGTTACCAGTTTCTGCACGTGCGGTCATCACTGGCGTCGACAAGGGTAACCCTAACATGTCATTAGAGCAACTAGCATCAATTGCTGATGAAATTATTGACGTCGTAAGAGTCAACTCAGTAGACGTCGTCAGCACGCATGATGCACACAAACCCCACAAGCAGAGCTTCGATGATAAACCTAACAACAATAATCATTCAATTGAAGATCGAATTAAACGCATCGAACAATCTCTTTCTCGTATCGAGTTTAAATCTAACCAAGATAGTAATCGTAGACCTCGATCGAGAAGCCGCAACAACAGTACTCCGCGCAGATCTTCCAGCTTCCGTCAAGGGGACTGTTGGTACCACAAACGATTTGGCGATAAAGCTAAGAGATGCGACACCCCTTGCAATTTTAGCGCAACAAAAAACTAAAAAAGTCGACAGCATCAGCAGCCAATGCTGTCGAGCGTAACAGCAAGCCAAGCTGCATACATCACGGCGGTTCAGAAACGCCAAAGAATATCCCCAGCAAAAGTACCAGATTTTTTATACTCGACCGCCGTAGTAAACGACGATTTCTAATAGACACGGGCGCAGATATTTCGATAATTGGTGCTACAGGCGTTAATCGTAAATCGATGACAGCACCAACACCACACTTGTTTGCTGCCAATAACACTAAGATAACAATATTTGGTCTCGTTCGTCTAAACTTGGATCTCGGACTTCGCAGAGATTTTGAATGGACGTTTATTGCAGCTGACACTAAACACAGCATAATAGGAGCCGATTTCCTTACACATTTTAACATACTGATAGACATGCGTAATTCCACCATCATTGATGGACTGACGAAAATAAAAAGCAAAGCAGTGCACGCAATGGGTATGCAGCAGTATTCTATAAGAACGTATGACACCAACTGTACCTACGCAGACTTACTACGAGAATTTAAGGTAATTACACAAATCAATAAATCATTTGATATAGTAAACAATACAAATATCGTCAAGCATATCATTGAAACAGAAGGTCAACCTGTGTTTGCAAAACCTAGAAGGCTAACGCCGGACAAGTACCAAGCAATCAAGGAAGAATTTCAACATCTCATGAAGATTGGCGTATGTAGGCCATCTAAAAGTCCGTACGCTTCTCCATTGCATGTTGTTCGAAAAGCTGACAATACCTGGAGACCCTGTGGTGATTACAGGGCACTCAACGCACAAACTCTTCCTGACAGGTACCCTCTGCCTCATGTCCAGGACTTTACATGCTTCCTATACGGCAAAAGATGTTTTTCTAAAGTCGATTTGTATCGAGGGTACTATCAAATCCCAGTCGCTGACGAAGACATACCGAAGACAGCAGTCACCACACCTTTTGGACTTTTCGAGTTCTTGCGTATGCCATTCGGTTTGCGAAATGCCGCGCAGACATTTCAAAGGTATATGCATGAAGCACTCCGAGGACTCGACTTTGTTTTTTGTTATGTTGATGACATTTGCATAGCATCTACAACTGAAAAAGAACACAATGCGCATCTACGTTTAGTTTTCGAACGTTTACGGCAACACCGCTTAACGATCAATACTTCGAAATGTGTTTTCGGGGCACCACAAATCGAATTTTTAGGACATTTGGTAACAGCAGAAGGCATCAGCCCTTTACCAGAAAAAATTAAGGCCATTCGGGAGTTCCCCCTACCAAAATTCGCATTTGAGCTAAAACGTTTTTTGGCTATGATAAATTTTTATCGGCGGTTCATACCACACGCAATGAATCACCAGCAACATCTCAACGCACTCATAGCGGGCAATAAGAAAAAAGACAAAACACCCCTTATTTGGGACGACGGGTCCATATATCACTTTCAAAAGTGCAAAGACGATCTAGCCAACGCCACGTTGTTAGCGCATCCAGCCCCACTAGCTAGCATTATGCTATGCACAGACGCCAGCGACAGCGCAATGGGTGCAGTAATCCACCAAATAATTGACGGCGAGCCACAACCGATCGCCTTCTTCTCCAGGAAATTTTCGCCAGCGCAACGCAAGTACAGCACTTATGATCGCGAGCTCCTTGCAATTTACACCGCCATCAAGTATTTCAGGCACTCGTTGGAAGGCAGGGAATTTACTATTGCAACAGATCATAAGCCCCTCACGTTCGCATTTACCCAGAACAAAGACAACGCATCTCCTCGACAGATCCGACACATGTCGCGGGAGCAACTAACATCACCGCAGATACGCTATCACGCATCAATGCTCTCGATATTACCGCGGTTGAGGCAATAGACTACGCAGAAATGGCCAAACAACAAAGAACATGTGAGGAACTACAGGAGCTGTTAAAATCAAACAAAACTTCGCTTACGATAAAAAGAGTAACGTTGCCCTCGACAGACACATCCATCATGTGCGACGTTTCCGGAGAGCAGGCACGCCCCTACGTACCCCAGCAGCAACGAAGATTAGTGATCGCGAAATTTCATAACATGGCTCACCCAGGTAAAAAAGCAACAGCCCAACTAGTAAAACAGCACTTCGTTTGGGGAAGCATGGATGCAGATGTTGGTAAATTTGTCTCGCATTGCATACCATGTCAACGCTCGAAGGTGGGTAGACACGTAGTTTTCGCCAGCTTACCATCGCAGCGCTTCGATCACATAAATATCGATCTCATCGGTCCGCTTCCACCATCGAATGGTTACAAATATTGCTTAACCATAATAGATCGCTTTTCTCGTTGGCCTGAAGCGATTCCCTTAATGGACATAAACGCAGATACAGTAGCTCTCGCACTTCTTAATGGATGGATTAAACACTTTGGTGTACCCTTGAGAATTACGACGGACCAGGGCAGGCAGTTCGAGCCGACGCTCTTCCGAGAACTGTCGCGTGCGTTGGGCATAACGCACTTACGGACAACAGCCTACCATCCTCAATCAAACGGCCTGATCGAAAGGTTCCACCGCACACTTAAAGCCTCATTAATGTGTTCCAACTCATCCAACTGGTCGTATCAACTGCCATTAGTTCTGCTTGGTCTACGATCAGTATACAAGCCAGATATTAAGGCCACACCTGCGCAATTAGTTTATGGTTCTTCGCTTAGACTACCTGGTGACATGTGCGAAAGAAGCAAAAACACATCACCCTCAGAATTCGTTCAGAAATTAATCGATAACATGCAGGAAATCCAGCCAGTGAATACCGCAAATCACGACAAACGCAAACCTTTTGTATTTAAATCCTTGGAAACCGCAACGCACGTTTTTGTTCGAAATGACACAGTAAAGCCTTCGTTAACACCGCCATATACTGGTCCTTACGAAATAATAGAAAGGGCGACCAAAAGCTTGAAACTTAGAATCCACAATAAATCCGTAGTGGTTTCAATAGATCGCGTTAAACCTGCTCTGATCTCTCGGGAATTTGAGGAACCACTCGATGCAGCTCAGTCGCTACCAACGCAGCCTGTGTCAACAACCAACGACGATTCCCCAAAGGATCCACTGGATACTACACCACCATCTAAGCTGTCAAAAGAGGGGCAGAAAACAAGACTGGGTAGGTCAGTAAGATTTCCACTACGCTACGCTTCCTAGGAGTCTTGGGGGAGTATTGTGGCAACGCCAACACATCGATCAATCACGGATCTAAAATGCAACCCTGATCTAAGTTTGGATGGTATAGAGACACAAAATTCTTTCTTTCTCTTCGGATCTCGCAACGTGCAAACACATTTCTGGATACTACGTAAATCTTTATAAACTAGTCATACATATATATATTTAAGGTTAAATATTAAATCGACCGTATTAGACGTAGAAAACAATAGTTTTATTTAACGAAGAGAGCGGATAGCATCCTAAGGATATGGGCCACTACCAAAAAACATATAATCATTTCGGATTTACATGATAGCGATATGATTTGCAGCAAGAATACTGAAAGTTGTTCATTACATAACGAAGTGGACACTTTTCAACTGGTGCTATGACATTTTTTAATACTTCAACCTACATTTTCTGTTGAAAAAAATTGTTTTAAAATATCTAACTACTCCCCCATCACGTGTATTTAGTGAGCAATTTTTCAGTGCTGCACTTCAGCTTTATACCGCCGATATACGGAATTAGTTGCAAGGTGCAAGCCTTTTGTTTTTATATAAAATTCTTAAATTCCGAACATTCAAAATATAATTTTTTTGCAGTATTATTTTTACAAAAATATGTGTGTTCGTCTGATGCACAGAAATGGGCATTTTTCGTAAAAGAAATAAAAATCTAGAATTTTTCAAAAACTCATTGGTTATTCGTTATATCATACATTGAAAATGTTCGGATCGACTTTAGCTAAAATTGGCCCAAATTCGGCTTTGTGAGCTTCGGAGGTTATTTAAACTCATTTTGAGTATGTGTTTCAATTTTTTACCGATTCATTTAGTAGCAGGGTTTAACGAACTTAACATGCTTCTTTTGCAATGAATTTCTGTTCGAATATAAATGACTTGTTCGTCGACTAACTGAGTTGTAATTGTTAACTGGAAATTCACTAAGTAAGATGCTTTCTTTAAGTCTCTTTAGATATTATAACAAAAACGAAAGAAGTAAAACATCGGTGTCGATTCTACAAAGAGATATTTGTTTTTTATTTTAATTCCTAAGTTTTATTGTAAAAGAAGCATAAGTAGAAATAGTAGTAGTAATTAGTAGTAGCATTAGTAATTATATTATAATATTAAACAGAGAATTTTAAATTTGTTTTGGTTTGGTGAAATCAGTTAAAATATTTTGTTATATTACATTTACTAAAAATTATATTACCTTGAATTGCGTAATGCACAAAAGTGTACTCAGAATTCCAACATTCTCAAAACTTGGAATTTATTTCTTGAAAAACTACATTAATATTAAATTAAATTGAGAAAAATCTAAAGGACACTTCAAAGTTTTCTTACGTTTGCGGCAATAGACCCGTCACTTTTTATTCATTATGTGGTAATTAATTAAAATATCATCTATAAATCCTCTTTTCAGCAACATAAGCAAATTGAATATTGATTCAGAAACGTTAAAGTTACTGACAAAAATACTGCGTGAAAAAGGGTTGCACTTAATTAACGATTTTTTATTACGGAATATATGCTATGAGGCTTTCCAAGTTGACTTTTACTATTACGAAGTGTTATTTGTTCCCAGTTATAATACTAGATATTAATTAATGTTACTGTGGAATTTGGCGATCGCTTACGTTAGCTAAACATTTCGATTAAAGTTTATTTTTATGTTGCTACAGTTTATTTTTTTAACTATTTAGTCTCTACTAGCAATAATGTGGATCAAAGTGGCCCGCATGAAGGTGCACTCTTTCCTCTACTGTGCACTCTGGTGATGGATAAGCTGCTCCACAAACAATCGCAATCCAGTTCCACAAACACAGGTGGGCTGGCATGCCCAGACGATTTCGGTTGGCATTCTACAAGCCTTAAACAGAATCAAAAAAAATGATGCATTGAAAAAGAACTTTCTATAAACGCTGCAAAAACTATCCTAGTGCCATTCACAACAAGAAGAATTATCAACTTTAAATGTCCTCTCATTAATGGTACCACAATTACGATTTATTATGAAGCGATATATCTGGGAGTAATCTTTGGCAAAAAGGCAAAACTGGAACAATCATCTCGTAAAGGTGACGTGAAAAGCAAAAAAAAGGCATTATTTGCCTGTACCAGGATTTTTGTAAAACGTGGGGCTTAAGTCCCAAAATTACATACTGGACGCACACTATTAGACCAATGGTTAACTCTGCATATTTGTGGTGGCTAAAAACTAGACAAAGAAAGGCACTTTACTTGCTAGACAAATTGCTTGGATTTATCTGCCTTAATATTACTGGGGCATTAAAAACCTACACAAATTATGTCTTGGGAGTGCTTTTGAATATCCCACAGCTTAGTATCCTAATAGAAAGACAACCCAGTATTGTAGTCCTAAGATTAGAGGGCATCATCGACCTCGGAGCGGAGATCTTAAGAGGCATCTAGAGATCGTAGAAGGCTTAAAACGCCACCCAATTTGTTAAAGGAGTGACACTCTTCGCTCCCAATTATCTCTCTTCAAAAGCTTATTTCCAGATCTGGTTTACGGATTGATCAAAATTGGATAATGTCTGCGCAGCTAAATAAGAAGAGCAAATATGTATGTACATATAACGAATTTTTCAATAGGGACGCTACAAAAGTAGACTTATAGTGACAGCAAACGACGCCATATTTTTTCCCCGCTCTTTTGACATTTCTCTTCAGTAAGGTTTGCCATTTCATCATGGAAAGATATACGATCCAACAACGAGTCGAAATTGTTAAAATTTACTACCGAAATTCGAAATCAATGGCCTCAACTTTAAGAGCGCTACGCCCAATTTATGGCCGTCGACATTTCTGGCTGAATGGCTTCGTCAATACGCAAAATATGCGTTATTGGACAGGCAGCAATCCACACGTACTTCATGAGTCAACATTGCGTCCCGAAACAATTACGGTTTGGTGCGGTTTATTCGCCGGCGGCGTCATTGGGCCGTACTTCTTCCGTGATGATCAAGACCGGCACGTTACTGTGAATGGGAATCGCTACCGCTCAATGATAACCGAATATTTTTGGCCCGAATTGGATGCAAAAGAAATCGAGTTCCATACATAATGGCGTCGAATTTACTTTCACAGGAATATAGAATTTAATTCATATCCCAAACCGTTTTTGTTTTATTTAAAAAAACTTGTGTGCGTTCCTATTGAAAAACCCTGTACGTCCTCTCCGACAGTCAAGCAGCTCTTAAGGCCTTAAAATCAAATAAATTTACCTCTAAACTGGCATTTGAGTGCTTTACTTTTCTCAAGATATTAGGAAACTTAAACAGCTCAACTATAGGATGGATTCATGTTAATGCGGGGCATGGGGGAAATGAAAAAGCCGTTAACTAGGCAAAACTAGATACCAGCATGGCATTTATTGCGCCTGGACTATTTTGGGGGCTCTCCAAGAGCCATTCTAACGAGGCCGTAAGGAGACTTGACGAAAATAAAAATTTGCTAGCTACTGGTTGAATAGCGCAGAGCAACGTCAGGCGAAACAATTTCCTGTTCCCTCAAGGGGAATATCGAGGAACTTACTTCCACAAAAAAGAAAGGACTTACGTATTCTTACTGGTCATTTTACAGGACATTGTAAACTGGGATGCCGACGTTTACCGATTCTGTGAAATGGAAATATAAAGCTCAGAAAATGTTCTCTGCAAAAGAAATATTACATCCCCAACAGATCATATCTGGTCGCAGTGTCTGGTAGCCTATACAAATAATAATTATAGTTATTTGCAATATCTATATATTTACTTATAATGGAAGTTCTCTAACTATAAGAAAATGCTCATTAGTTGCATACACTCATATAAAATTTGCAGACATCTTTTGATTAATAACACAACCACTTGGATATAATTAATTTTTTGTTTCTTCGAACAACAGCTGCAACATTATAACAATTATTTTCCTCACACCAATAGCAACCACAACCACATGGCAAGGCAACAAAAACAAATCAAACATAAGAAAAATTGCAATAAAGCACATTTGTGGCAAATTATCTGCCTCAAACGAGCTGAAAGTCAAAAAAAAAGAAAAAAAACACAGAATGAGATAAAGTAAAAAAAAACGCGCAACATGCGCCACAAATTTGCACTGACAGTAGGTACTAATGTGAGCAATGGAGACAAGAAAAAAATGTCAAAAGTCAAGTCAAGGCAAAAAAAAAATACCGAAAAAAATTCAGCCCGAAGAACAAACACAAGACACTAACAAGGATAATAATTACACGGCAAGAGCAGTTGGCAACCACAACAGTAATGAGAAAAACTAATGCAATAAATAGCAAATCAACGTAATGGTAGCTAGCAAATGTGCAATCAAGGCGAAAACAACAACAACAAATACATAACATAGAAAGGCAAGTCATTTTGAAAATCTGAACGACATAGAAAAAATATATTGATAATAAAAACTGCTGTAACAAAAAAAGTTTTTTCTTTCCATATATTTTATTATATATAGTATAGTTATAGTATAGGCGCATGTGTGCGTGTATGTATGCAAGTGTGTGTGTTTGTGTGCCAATAAAGTGGCAACATGACAACAAAGTGGCAGATGTTCTACAAGGACACTAAATGCCATAATGAACCCCGGGTACATAGAATTCGAACAGCAGCGGGCGTGGAGAGGGAATTGTTTTGAATGGAGATGGCCGGCAAAAGTGAATGGCGAATGACAGCTACAGCAGCCATACGGTAGGTAGTTAGGTAGCACATTAGCGTTAGGGCAATAAAAGTAAATTACAACAAGGCGAATTTAGACAATAAAAAGGACATGTGGCCGCGGGGGCATGCATGCGCACAGTTGTGAGTGTAATGCACGTTTAATTAAAAAAACAAAAACTGAAGTATTTAAATAGTTTGGTTCGGTGGGAAAAACGCAATTAAAACTTGAACAATTCCAAAAGGTTTATTACATTAGAGTGCGTCATTAAAATAAAAGGCGGTTTTCCGGTTTGGAATTATTTAACTTATTATGCTTTGAGCCTACCGTCTATAACGCGAGCCTCTCTCTGAGCGTTATACCATATTACTACTTTATCAGTCTCTCATCGTTCCTTCTCTCAAGGGAATGATGCGGCTTGTTGACCTGTGGATCACGAGCTGCTTGACCTCCAACACCTTCAGCAACACTCCATGTGCTTACCGAAAGGTAGTCGGGGGTACAGAGTGGTTAGATTCGTTGACTACTCATAGGATCGACATGCTGAAAATGAGACACATCAACGGGTTCCTAGGATCCATCGTAATAAGGAAACTGGTCACACGAGGCACTCATCAAGAGGAAGTTCCTTCTTCACTGCAAACATATAGTATTCGAAATCGTTGCATTTGCAGACGACCTATGTAGTTATCTTGACTATAGAAAAATTCATCTCGACAGTCAATAAAGTACTGCAATCTGCCATGAAACCCATGGACGAGTGGACTGTGGCGAACGAACAAGTTCTTTTCGCAACAATTGCCACTTTCAATTTAAACTTTCGAAGGAGACCAAATTTCCGGGGGCAATTCTCGACTCTTAACTATGTTGAAAAAAAAAAACATCGAGCAGCGAAGAAGAAAGGCGCTTAAGTACAATTGGGAAATACTGGGGAGTCTGCGACCGCAAATTTTTCATTGGATATCTGCAGCGGTTTTAAGGTTCACTCTAATCTAGGGGTCGCTGGTCTGGTTGGATTCGGCTAACGCCAAATCCTATCTGATCAGCTTGCAAAAGGTGCAACGGATGGCATGTCTATATGTAGCAGGAACAGTACACTCGATGCCTCATAAGGCGCTGGAGACACTCCTGAGTTCTTGACGCTACCATAGGCCCATTGTTTGAGAAACTCTGCAGCTAAGAGCGCTCTAAGCTTAGGGCATCTAAATGGCTGTGGTCAACGACCAGCGGTCATACCTCTATCATAAAATGAATTAGGGGGGAACGAGAAAGATTTGACTATTTACACTCCGAAGTTGATAACGACTAGCCATAACTTCAAGATTCACTTCCCCGATGTAAGTAAATGGGAACCTGACACTAATTTCCGATGGGTTTCGGATCTTCACAGATGATTCGAAAATGGATAACGGAACAGGACCTCAGGATCTAAGGTTCTCTTCCAGCAACTTTCATCGAGGGAAGCTTGGCTAGAAGATTACTCCAGCGCGTTTCAAGTTAAGATCTTTGTAATTTACGTAATAGCAAAATTTACAGGTATAATGAATCTTGCTCCTTTAAAGCTTGCCTGTTGGCAATCAAGCGACGATCAATTCTCTAAAGTCGACTCCCTACATTTGCGTTCAGAATCTCTGTATTTGCACACAAACTCTCAACCTTTATTGGGTCCCGTAGCACGTCGGCAAATGAGGAATCGGACGAGTTCACGAGAAGAGGATCCGCGGTACGAGCATACAACTGGCGTTGAAATTTTTGATGTCGCAAAAATACCTTTGAAGAATGGCGAGTTCACTTTGGCCATCACGCAATGAACGATGAGATTTTCCAAATTGAAGCTGTTAAGCTCTTCACAGGAATACTAACGGGACACCTGATCGTCGGTCACATGTGCCACCGGGCTTGCAGCTCCGTATTACGACTTCTGTAGGAGCTGCAGGAATGAGAAAGAGGCAGATTCCTTTATGCACTTTCCGTGAGAGTATCCTGCGCTACGAGAAATGCGCTTCAGATTTTTGGAGTACCAGATTTTGGAGACCTGGATGTCTTTGGTGCGGTCATTCTGGAAGAGCTGTTGGGTTTTGTCAAAAGATCGGGATGGGTTAAGAGCGTGCAAGCATAGTCTGGGGTGAAGCCCTTTTTGGGCATTACAATGGGGACTGTGAAATAGTGAAATCTCTACGAGAGAATACCGCTTAACCGAACCTAACCAATGACTATGTCAAAAGGTTTCGGAAAAATATTAAAATTTACGCCTGCTGGACCGAATAAACTATCAAAAATGGAGTATTTTTTTAAGTATATCACCTCAGATGAGACAAGAGTTTAAACTTGAAAAGTCTGCATAAAAATATAAAATAGATATAGTTTGATTTTAAATCTTCTCTCGAATATAATAAGCTCGATAATATCATACCGGCTAAGTTAAGTTAGTGGAAGTCTTGTGCTCAGCATTCCCATGTTCGTTGATGATATGATCTTACCTTTCCCGTGATCTGATCTAACTATACTAAGTAGGGTTCGATCGGCTACCTCTTATATGGATATGTGAAGCGATATTAGGTCTAGAATAACTTACATAATCTCGTCGGACACGTAAAAAGCCATTTTCAACATCAAAAATGAAAGAGCAGCGGCTCAACTGGGCCAAAAGAAAAAAAAATTAACTGAATCTGAATGTTGATGTGTCATATTATAAGTCTCTATCTATCTAAGGCGAATATAATGGTAACTTTCTGAATTTTAATTGTAGTTTTCTGAATTTAAAATGGAAATTCCGAATTTAAATTGTAATTTTCTGAACAAGAATTGCAATTTTCTGAATTTGAAATGGAAATGCTTAATATGATTTGCAACTTTCTGAACTAAAACTGAAAAAGATGTAGTTTTTATTATTGTAAGTGAATTTGAAATTTTCTGAACTTAAATTAGAAATTTCTGAATTTAAATTTTAATTTTCTGAATTTGAAATGGAAATTCTGAATATGAATGGTAACTTTCTGAATTCGAATTGTAATTTTCTGAATTTGGAGTGGAAGTTCTGGATTCAAGTTGTAATTTTCTGAACATGAAATGCAATTTTCTGTGTTTGAAATGAGAATGCTGAATATGAATTGCAACTGAATGATGATTAGAAATATGATTATTTTTAAAGGTACGCGGTGATTGATTGACTGATTGATTGAAAAATAGAAATAATGGTAGTAAAAATGTATTAATAAAAACAAAGCTCTGATTTAAAGAAAATTTTTATAAGAAAAATAACAAAAGTATTCAGTGGTAAACAATTTAATGACCATTTAAAAACAATACTGTTTTGACACACACTGTACTCGAGTATAAACGGTACACACACATACATATATCTTATTGCATAAATATATAATATACGACTCATATTGTACTATACCAAACACGCCCGCTCTACCTTGCCCACAATTTTTACTTATGTAGCTGCCTTAGCTCGCAGTTTTTGTTTGATTTGTGGCTTTTGTGCGAAACAAAGCGAATTACCGGCGGATGACAAAATATTTTCTTTTTTTTGAGCATAAAAAATTACAACACAATAAAAACCAAAGCCAAGCATAAATAGAAAATGAACAAAAACTGCCCAAAATTGCAATGTCAGTGCCATTTGCGGCCAACAGTCTGTCCCGATTATGCTCATTATGCTTATTATGCCTTTATTGCGGAAGTTTTTTGTGCCAATTTTATGTGCATATATTCAGCTATACATCCAAACATACAATACATACACACGCACAATACGTTTATTGCTTTTTTGTCTTCACCTAAATCTTTTACCGCATTTGCCACCGCATCTAATGCTTTTTTGCCATTCATCTGGTCTTCCCATTGTTGCATGTTTGTGTGTGTGTGTGTGTGTGCACAGTTGCAATCTGTTTTGTGGCATGCAACTGCGCCTTGGCTTTATTGTCTTGTTATCCTTTTGACTTCTGTGCGGTTACAATGGCAGCAAAAACAAAAAACAAAACAAAAAAAAACAAGACAATATGGCAAAGTAAAAGAGACAATCAAAATGTTGTGTTCTTGTTTGGTTGACAACTCAAATTATTTAAGGGATAGTTATTTGTTTTCGTTGTCTTGTGGTGGAAGAAAATGCTTCTTGCTAGATTTTGTTATAAGAGTGTCTACGAATTTCCAAGACACAGCAGGACACGCGCGTTTTATGTAAACAAATGAATCGAGTTGGTATAAGAAGTTCCTGTACTCGTGGTCGAACTCCTCCGACACGGCTCGACCAATTTTTATGAAATTTCGTACATATACTTGGTAGGTATGAAAATAGGTCGTATAGTGTATTTCATGCTTGAGAGAGGGTTGCCAACTATTCGAAAAGATACATTTAATTAAATTATAGACAAGTTATTTGAAATATTTATATATGTTAAACGGTTCGTCTCGGAAAGGAGAAGTTTCATCCATGTATTGGAGAGGGATGCCACCTGTTTGAAATGCAAAATTTTATTAAACGGTATACAAATATATGAAACATTAAAATATAAGTACCAAACGGTTCGATTCACTAAGTAGAAGGTGTATAGCTAGTTATATTTTGAAAGAGTTGCCACCTGTTTGAAAAGTCAAATTTCATTCAAATAAACACAAGATGTATAAAATATTGAAATATGGTTGTCAAGCGGTTCGTACCGGAAAGAAGGTTTTTAACTTACTTTTATGAAGGTTGCCAACTGTTAGAACTATCAAATTTTATTAGTTTATACATAAGTACATAAAATATTAACACGTAAGCATCAAATGGTTAATTTCGATGAGGAGAAAATTCATAACTAGCTAGATTTTAAAGAGAGTTGCCACCTGCTTGAGTTTAAATTAATTATACACGAGTAATATGAAATATTAAAATATGGATGCAAAGTGGGTTGTCTCGGTGAAGAATCTAATGTAACTAAATTATACGCAAGTTATATGAAATATTAAAATATGAGCGTCAAACCATTCGTCCCGACATAAAGGTTTATATATAATTTCATAACTAAAAATTCGAATTTAAATACATTGAACACAAGTTATATTAAATAGTGAAATATCGTAGCAATATACATCAGCTTTTTACCCTGAACAGAAGGCCAAATAGAAACAGAAAATTTCTAAATTCAAAATATAGCTACAAGCCTTCTTCTTCTTCTCCCGAAACGCACACGTTTTTTACGGTCTCGACGTCTACATTTTTCTAGCAAAGTCATAGAGCATGAAGGAAAATAGATGGCAACTGTATTCCAAAATATACTGGACTGAAAGTTTCCTTACCTACGTTTTATTTGCTACCAAGTTGTAATATCTAAACTTTCAATTTTTAAGGATGTGACAGCTCTTCTTACAACAATGTTGGATAAAGGTGTTCTTAAATATCTTCTGCAAATATCTTCTATTTAATATTTATACCGCAATACATATTTAAATAAATTGAAATTCCAATTACAAAAATAGTCAGGCGTCAAAAAAATCGGTTGCGTTACGAAGTCTCGCAAAAGCGAGCAAATATTGACAATTAATTCGATTGCGTATTTTGAAAATCCGGCTGTCTTGAAACCGCTCTTTTATACTCCGATTTATACTCATCGGGGGTAGTGATATATTTTTTGGAGTCTATTGTAATCAAAATAATATTATGTAATATAATAAAGATTTGAAAAATATTAAACATTATAAAAGATAGTAGTAATATGTACTAAGAGAGGAGTTGGTAGCAAGTGGCTTTGTATACTGATGGTTCAAAATGGTACTTAAAGTACACAAAAAATACAAACGGGGTAATATTAACAAATAAACAAATTATCAATCATGATAAAAAAAAGGTAAAGTAGTTTCATTTTGAATTTTTTTGATATAAAATATACTAATTGACGTTTATACTTTTCTTAAATTTCTTAACAGCCTGATCCAAACGAATTCATACATGGGGAAGTTGATCAAGCAGCTAATTGAATTCGCTTGATGAACGTAAAGTCAAAATGGTGCATTTTTTGCAAATCATTCTGTCATTGCGCGTATATTTTGTTAGTGTAAATTTTTATTTTTGTTCTTACAACACCACCTGATATGAACTGTCGTTTGTTCGTGTATTTGTATTCCCTAATATGAATTTGGTACCCTAGCGATAGCTAGTCGATAATAACTGATTATTGCGTATACAAATGTAACAAATGTAAATTCCCCAGCACGAAAACCACTTAAAATGACGAAGAGAACTGGCAAAGTCAAACGAGAAAGCCGTTGTTGCCGTGTAAGCCAAAATAATTAATAAATCTAGCACAAAAGCCAAGTAATAATTGTAAAAGCATTCACAATATTAAAACTAATTGTTGAGTATATTTTACAGTGTTGAAAAAAACTACCAGTGTTCAGTTTTATTGGTTTCATGAGAGTTGGAGAAAAATCCAGATTTTAGAAAAGATACTCCAAAAATAACTATTATGTTTGATCGAAAAACTATAAATCAGAAAATAACGATCAATATTGATCGAAAAAATATAAGTCCAAGAATAACGATTACTTTTGATCGAAAAAATAAAAGTAGAAATCACAAAATAACAATTATATCATGGTTTTTTTATACAATTACAACCGTTACGGTTATTGATAAAAACATGCGCCAGCTATTTAAATTTCGATTTCACCCAAACTTTTCTTTACCTATTTTGAAATAGTGTTTTGAGAAATTTTGTTTTCGCTTTTTTTTTAAGGAATATGGTAGTTACATTTCAACACAAAATACCAGGAACAGTTTACGTCTAATGGGAACAATGGCGGCTAAGAAGAAGAATTGAAACTACCTTTATTAATTGTAACATGTTAATTATTTTCATTTTGTCAAATTCCATTTTGATAAATGAATTTTGTATTTTCCGACCATTTGAGTACACGATTTTCTTACGATAGAGTTAACACAAACAAGTACGACTTTGGTAAATGTTAAATGAATATATCTTCTAGGCGCAGTCGTAGAAAGTGATAGCAAAATAACCAAGTCGAAGCCGTAAGCAATCTGCGGATTGAATGACACCACCTTAGATGAATTAGCCGTGGTCGCTTTGGTGTTAAATATATGCATATAAAAAATGTACATCATAAGTAGACGCTACAGATGAACGCCGCTAGCTGGGATTGATGTAACGCCAGATATCAGCACAAAGAGGTGTTTTCTTTGGGAATGGTTAAATTATTATTCAAGCGGCCATCACTCGCACACCAAGTAATGGACACCTTTCGGCATGCGCACCGACATGCCAAGAATATGCGGCACGGCGCAACTTACAGGATGACAACCTGCAGCGTTGGTTAATTTGCCTCACCGTCGCGCTCCAAATTTGTATTACATACAACTTGTCTGGAATGGACACGCATTGCCTGCCCTCAAATGGCTGATCCACCATTCATACATAGATACTGTCAGTCAGATGCAGAACAACTCATCCAGCTAAAAATTAACAATTTCTCCGCTTTTCACAAAGTTTATCCATTTTGACGTGCACTCAAAGTGAACGCTGGTTGCCAATTCGACTGCTCACCAATGCCAGCACGCATGCGCAGAAGAAAAAGAGTTAAAATGAAATTATGTAGGAATTTAATGGCAATGATGGCGGCGCATATGGACGGCGAGCCGTTTTGTGGGCACATGTGCGTCCTGTCACGCAGCCAATGCGGCGGCTCCTCCAGCGCTAATGGAGCAATCCTCATTAACCACTCCATCAAATTTGTAGGGTTGCAAAATGTGTGCGTGTGAAACTTTTGTATGCTCTGGTATTATTTTTTCCCCCACACACAAACACACAAGTGCTATTATTGTTCAATAATAAAGCGCTACGATCACAATAACAACTTGCAGCACAAACTGCTGTTGTCTACCGCTCTTCTTGATCCTCTCTACCACGGCTTACCACCACCAAGTTTCCTTAACTACTTCGACTCTGCTGTCTTTGCTGCCAGTTGACGTTTGCCGCAACGCCTCTGGTTGTGCAATTATTTTGAAATTGAGTCGGACACATAAATTCTTGTAGTTGTGTTTTTTTTTTGTAGTGCAGAAAACAAGGTAAACGCGCAATTTCTACAACATCTTCTGCTACAGGACACGCATAAAATCGCATTGGCCTAGTTGCCATTCGGCCGGCCTTTGTGAATCGTTTGGTCCGTGCATTCTTCCTCAAATAAATGAGAACCCTCAGGCCAGCTTTGATGATTTCATTTCGTTGGTAACAATCGTTCGGCTTCAAAACGTGCTGGAATATTTCAGCCCTTACTATTGGTGAACGCAACCATTTTGAACCCAGAAATAGCATGGAAGACGATTATGGCGTAAATTTAAATTGCTTTATATATTCTCTGTATGTATACTGTTCTGGTTAAAAAGTGGATGGAAACAATGTTTTTTAATAATTCTTAGCGGGGCAACTTCTTTTGAGTACTTTTACAGCTCGCTCCCAGGGTTGCATTTTTTAGGGTATAGTGAAAATATTAGATCTAGTAAAAAGAAATCCATCATTTTTGCATTAAGTATGCTTTGATTTTTAGATAACTTGCCACAGTTTGAAGGTAATTTCAAACTGCCCCTTTCATAAAAACCCTCGCCCCAATTGGCAAAAAATTGGGACAGTCGATTTTCACAAGCTCTTTTGAGGCTAATCTTTCACCACCAAAATTATTCGCCATAAATAGTAATCAAGAAAAATTGCGTCTGATTGGATATTGCAGTATCAGGACTATAAACACTATTCATATTTTCAGCGCTTGGTTTGCATTTTCGCCTTTATCGAAGAAAAACTGTAAAAATTGTGAATTTTCCTTTTGCTTTTGGCCACTTTCGACACGTCCTCAAACAATACTGAGTCCAGCAATGACAAAGCAGTCTGAGAATTTTTTTTTTAATACAATAAACTATAACTTCCTAATGGTATATAGCGTAATTCGATCGCACTTACACTACGCGAGATACAGACTACTATCTCCATCTATGGAAAAATAATGGAGATATTTTCGCTTTACTTATATTTTGTTCTTTTTCTTCTTAATTGGCACTATAACCGCTTAGACGATTCTGGCCCACTCCAATATAGCACGCCAGTCACTCTTTTGCTTGGCTAATAGGCGCCAGGAAAGATACCCATAGCGAAGCCAAGTCCTTCTCCACCTCCTAGTTTCTCCAACGTAGAGGAGGCCTTCCTCTTCCTCTGTCACCACCAGCAGGAACGATGTTTATTAGTTTAATTTTTTCCATACGGACAACAGCGTTATTCGCCGTCACAAAGACCTAAGGGTCCAAAAACCTTTGGATGACTCTTTCTCTCGAATATTCCAAGGGTCATCTCTACTGATTTTGATAGCGTCCATGCTTCTGCGTCATACAACTGCACGGGCATGATGAGAGATAGATAGAATGATGTTGGTTTATCGGGAGGTTGTTTTACTACGCAGTTGCCTACTCAGCCCAAAGTAGCACTTGTTGGCAAGATAGATTCTTTGTTGGATTTCAAGACTGGCATTAGTAGCCGCTTTATTGCTATTCGAACTCACCCCGGTCTTAAAACCTTCCGTAAGTCGCCGCACTTTTTAGTCAAATTTTCGGGCGCTTTTCTTGTCAGCTAGCATGCCAAGCTCTTCGCACTCGCATATTTCGGTCTCTCTCTTCCTTCTGCGAATAATACTTCCCTCTTCCTTTCACAACTCTCAGCAGTAGCGTTTCCAAATAGCTCGCGTTGCGCCCGATCGCAGCGGGGCCTTGTAGGCAGCATCTTTACTTTCCGTAGCGGCGTGGCACTCCTCGTCCAACCAGTTGTTTCTTCAGGGTCGCTGAATATCAATAATTTTCACAGAGGTGGTGCGTAGTGATGGAGAAATGGGCTCCCAATACTTGCGAATTCCGGCTAGTTTCAAAGTGCTCTTAGTGAGCAGCTGTCAGAGTCGAGTTAATAACTGCCTTTTGCTACTGCAACTTTCCGACGTCGAGCTTTTGACGCCCGGTTTTTGTGTGCCGAGTAGTAGAAGTGCTCTTGATCCCATCGTCCTTCTCTTCTGTCGGGGCGTGGACACAAATCAGCGATATGTTGAGGAATCTAGCTTTGATGGGAATCGTAGCGAGACGCTCGTCCATTGGGGTAAACGAAAGTTCTAGCCGATGAAGTCACTCTCCTACCACAAATCCAACACCAAACTTGTGCTACTTTACATGGCAGCTGTAGCAGACGTCGCAAGGTCCAATGGTTTTCTTACCTTACCCTTTCCATTTCACTTCTTGGATGGCTGTAATGTCAGCCCATACTCGTACGAAGCCAACAACCAGCCGGGCAACGGTACCTTCCCTATTAAGGGCTCGGACATTCCAGTTGCATGCCGTCAAATCATAGTACTTAATACATTGCGTATGGTCGTCATCAAAAAAGGGAGATCTCGACCGAGGTTTGTTGTAAATTTTTTTCGAAAAGGTAGCAACCCTCTTCAAAATATACATATAAACTTTCTCATGACGAAACGAATGGTCTGACACCCGTATTTGACTTTTTCATATAAATCGCTTAATTAATTTCGGGCTTTCAAACAGGTGGCATCCCTTGAATATAGTTTAACTAAATTTGACTTTTCAAACAGGAGGCAATACCCTCCCAAGCAAATGAATACATGACTAAAACCATCACAGCGCAGAAAATAGTAACCATGCAAAGTATGAGTTTTTAAACAGGTGGCAATCCTGCACAAATATATTTTTGAAATTAAGTTGTTGTAAACCGTATAGTTTGACACCCATATTGTAAAATTATTTGGGAAGTGAAGCTTTCCTCTAGTACCCATATTGAAGTATTTGATTTCACCTATTACTATAATTGAATTTAAGCGTTTAAAAAGGTGGCAACTCCTTTTAAAACCCCCTTAATGGGAACCCCTAGCACGAACTGTATACATGTGTGGCAAATTTTATTCAAATCTGTCCAGTCGTCATTTAGCAATATATTATTTAACGCCACGTATAGAAATGTACTTGAATTGAAGTGAAAAACGAAATTTTGAGAATTATCCTACCTTCTTTTTTCCCAAACCTTCGCATAGCAATAACGAACAACCCCGCAGAAGAAAGTATGCAATTTGGTCTCGTCGTTTTCAAGTTTTTAGCATCCATTTATATAATAAATAGATTATTGATCGGCGCTATTGCCAAATGAACTAGAATTTTAAAAAATAATTTTGTATTTCTTCAATAGTATTAAAGAGCTAATTAAAGTAAGTAATATATTAATGCTTATATACAAAGAGATAAACTGAATTTCTTAAGGAAATTCATTATGGCGATTAAAGTGAGAGAAGCGTTAAAGTATTTCACCTGTCTTTATTTGTTTTATTACACCAAGTACCATTGCTTGAATTTACACTGCAAATTTCTATTGAATGACCAAAAAAAAAACAAGAATACGAAATTATGGCAAGAAATAAAAATGTTAACAACAGACGCGCTATATTCGTAATCATTTCAATCTATTGCTGCCACTGTAAATGCACTGCCAACTGTTTTATGATGCCAACTGCTTCGCTTTCTCTAAATCAGCAAGACTAGAACACTTTATATATGTATGTAGCTAATGCAGATGTAGATGTTTTGTTGTTGTAGTTGCTTGTGACATTAGTTAAGTTGTAAGTGCAGTAGTTGAAGCAACAGCAAGACATAACAACAGCAGCAGCAGCCACATTGTTAGACGGTAGCGACTACAAAACATTCGCCACCGACATATGCAAAAAAGAAAAAGAGGAGGAGGAAGAAGAAAAAGCAGACACTAGAAAATAAAGTCAACAAGCAAAATCGATAGCAAGCAATGATCTATGAGCCGAAGCTGAAGTAGCAGTGCACTTGGCCATTGGAAACGCGCTCCCGACCATCGCTGATGTTGATGTTGCTGACAACAACAGAAGGTTTCGCAACCAAAACAACAACGCGAGGCGCTGAGAATGAGACTGATCTCATCTCAATGGCAATTACGTTCATTCCAAGTACCTGCTCAACGGTTGCTACTGCTACTGCTCCAGCTGCAGCTACAGTCCGCTACAGCGGACAAGTGAAGTGAAGTTAAGTGAAGAAAAGGAGTCAATTCAATTCATGCAGATGAGCTTATTTATGGGCCAAATACTAAATTCAGATCGTACTTTGCTTGCTTACCATAAATAAATAAACAACAACACTAAAAGTACATATGTACGTGCAGTTCAGAAAAAAGTGAAAAAAGTTGTGTGAATGGAAAAATAGCCACAGCGTGTTGTTGTTGTAAGAAATAGCGCTGCTGCCGTGGTGGTACTGGTGATCTTCAGCCTACTCGTAAAATTCGAGTAACAACTTCTCTACAAGTAGCTTGTTAAATGAACCACCACAACAACAACAGCAACAACAACAACTGCATGTGCAATGTAAAATGAAAACTAACAAAAGCTCTTTGGTTGTTGTACCAGTCACTGATGTGTACCTACAACATTTTCGCGTGATTGCAAACGACAAATGTCCAAAGCGTCGTCGTCGTCTTTATTATCACCACAAAGTCATCGTCTATGACTATAGCAAGATTTAGGCACATTGTTGTTGTTGTTGCTGATGCGGTGGCTTAGCTTTTCTTTTATGGCTGCGTGATGTGTAGAAAGATCACTGCTTTGTTGCATAAACTGGCATGTAGTAGTAGTTGCCTAAAATCACTTTGAACTGATCATACGACGACAGTGGGCTCCCAAGTAGTCCCATCCCAATTTGCCACAGAGCGAAGACGACTTCGAATCGAGTTCGATACGAGACGTCAGTCGGGTGGGAAATTCGTCCGTGTGAACTCGAATCGAAGTCGTTTTTCCCACACAAAACGCAACGTCGTGCCGACTTCGATTTTACTCCTCGAATTGAGTTCGAACCAACGCCGGTCTGTTAAACTCGAATCCGAAACCAAAACTGTATAAATTTATTCTTCGCGCCTCCACCACTTAGGTAATGTAAAAAAAAATAATTTTAACCTTCATCCAGACCTTATTTTCGTGAACAAATCCGTTTCATGTGGGTCAAATTGACCCAACTTATTTTTTGTGATTTTTGTCTCATTTTTAAGATGCAAATCCTTGCATTAAGTAAATACTGAAATTTTTTCAGTGTTTATTAAGAAAAATATGGTTTGATTAGAACGAATATAATTCATACATTCATCATAGTGAACATTAAGCTTATAGCTTTTTTTGTCTGGTGCTTGTGCCAAATGAAACGAAATTGATTGTGATTTTAAACTGATGGTTCTAGTTCTTCTGGTAAATTTGGAATATTACGAACAACCGCGTGAGTATTTTGTGTAAATAAAAATTCCTTGCTAGCTAGCCAAAATATCAACGCCATCTCTAGTTTTGTTATCACGTAAACTACTTTTGGTTTCTCGATGGTCAAAACGGAGGTAGCAATTGCTTTTTTTTACATTTCGTGAGACATTGTTGCAGAAATAACCGGTAGGCGATATTTATTATTCCACAATTCTTCGATGGGTTCACCATAACAGCTAGCAAAAACACAGACGTACATATGTACTCCTCGCGAATTTGTGATACTCAATACAGTTTCGAATAACTCGATGAACAAAAAAAATTATGAGAAGGGATCAGTAATTTGTGTTGCGACAAAAGGTGTCGGTCCTAATATTTTGAAAAAAAAACAAATAGGAAAAAATCAATAAATCATAAGAAATTTACTTGTTTATGAATCCAGAGCACGAGCAACAGGCAACGCGTCTTTTGAATATTCAATTATTTTGTTTTTCAATAAGCAAATCGTGAGACAAATATTCGATGTAGGAAGCATCACTATCGTTAAAATCAACCTCAGTTTCATCTGATAAATAATCTTCAGCCTCGGCTGTATCAAATGTATCTGAATCATCAGTGGGATATTGGTGGAAAAGTAGAAAATCCATTATTTTACGAAATATTTTTATAACAACGCAAACTGTAAGTGTCAACAAACAAAGCTCTACTGAAGAGAAGAAACCAAAATGACATGAATGCTAACGGTAAAAACCCTACCAACGTATTAACCGCAAAGAAGAATACACTGGGTCAATATGACCCTCACATACGAATGAAGTACTTTTAATACAGCGTTTAGAGATAAAAATGTCGGCGATGATTTCGCAAGATTTGAAAAATCATATACCGCTGGTTTGTTGAGCCAGAACTGCGGGCCAATTGCATCAAATGTTGACCGAATTATAGGCAATTAAAGTTGAAATTTGGGTCAAATTGACCCAAAGACCGGATAAAGGTTTCTCGTTTACCTCTCTAAATATTTCATAAATGTAGCCGTTTTCTTTGTGGCAACTTAGCTCAAAAACTAACGAACGGATTTCAATCAAATTCAGACATAGGTGGCGCGCGATTCGAGTTTTTTAGAAAATCAGTATATACGATTTTGTTGAAATTAGAAAGGTATGATGCTGGTGCCATTATAAAGTATAAAAATACATTAGATGGCGCTGTAGTCGAGATTTCTAAAAAAACCCCATATTTATTGTTCAACTTAGTTGAACTCTTATACCAAGACCACGCGATAACGAAAACCAGCTGTTTATGACTTATTCGTGATATCCAGTGAAAACAAGTAGATGTTTTCGGCCTGCAATCACTGTCTAACTTTATTACGAACCATTTATGATAATCTCGATAACATCTAAATTTGCCTAACCTTTTTGCCAAACAAAATCAATGGTTTGCCTTCACTAGTTTAGAAAAAGGAATAAGAACAATAATTAGAAAAAATCGGGGTTGAGAAAGACTGAAATATTTATGAATAGCGGCACTGCTTGCTGTGCACAGAGCGAAGCTTTTATTTTGAAGCTCTGGTGGCATTTCGATCACCGGATTGCCTTAGAGTAAAAAAGGTAAATAAATAGAGAAATATCATCGAAAACCAGTTAGTAAAAAGGAATTCTGTCTAGACGGTCATGTTTAATATTGAAAACGTCTTCTGGAAACAACTTATTTTCATTGTCGTGCGGACATGGTATTAGTCATGGTCGAGATGAATTTGGCCCTTAAGTTAGTTGCAGCTATTTGTGGCACAAATCTCATTGAAAATTATTTTAAAAAATCACTACTAACTTTAGAGTCAACTTTACCTTTAGTTTACCTAGGGACATTATTTTTAAATTCTTCGAAGCTGTAGTTTTTGCTTTAAAAAATTTTCTGTAAGTAAATGAGCATTCATTATAAGTTTCATTAAATAACATAACCCATAAAACTTAAAAATTGAAGCTCTAAAAATTTTACGAAAATTTAACAAACTTCGTTGCAACTTAAAATTTTTATCACGTCGTTTTTGTCGTCGTTTTTACAGCGCGCCAGCTGGTAGTGTTTTTCATCCGATTTCAAATTCACTGGCGGATCGCCAAAAAAAAAGTCGTCGGCGAACAACATGTTCACCATAACAAGTTGGAAACGAATTTGATTCGAAGTCGTTTGGCAAACTGGGATGGATATGGGGATAAGTTTTTATATTTGTACTTGTTGTAAATAGTGCAGATGTAAAGTCTACTGTTTTTCGCCTTATTCGAAGTTGTCCATTAGGGATCGACAATGATATTTTCGAATTAACATTTTTAAAGATTTCGATCAAGGTATGAAGAGCTGAGCACTTCAAAGGCTACTAAAATGAAGGTATGTTATTTCACAAATCTTAATCTTCCAGTGTTGCACTTATTTTGGCAATAGTAAAACATTCGCAGTTCGAAGTCGGAATAATGAAAACAAATCTTCGTGAAATTTATTTTGAAAGTAAATTTAGTAAAAAAATTACCCAAAGGCAAGGCGAATTCATATAACGTGAGGTTGAGAAAGCAGCTGAGTTAATTCGCTTTCTGGACTGAATGTCAAGACAATGAGTTTGTTGTAACTCCCACCGATTCTCACTGTCATTGTTCGTGCAATTTGTTAGAGTACATTTTTGTTGTTGCACGATCAATACCACCCGGTGTAAATTCGCCTTGCACAAATGCTTTCATTTCAAATTGTATTTTTTTTGTCATTAAAATAAAGTGAATTATTTGTAGTGGTACACAAATCTACATTAAAAAAAAAAAACAAAACATTTAGAAGAACGTCAAACGCCGCACAGTGGATTGACGGCGAATGTTGAAATTTGTAACTTTTTATGAACTCAATATTTAGTAAAATATTTAAATTAATAGAACTTTGCCAACCTCTAAACTTTACTACTTATAGAAATAAAAAAATACGAAAAAATTGTTCATCCAAAAATTTAAATATTTTCAGCAAAGAGTTTTATGTCAAACCTAGTTGTAATTACTATAAAGGGTAAAGCTTGAAATTTCAGTGTGTTACATTTTGAGCGTCAGTTCACTTCAGTATTATCCTCCGTTATGTGTGCGCGAGTGAATTGACGGCCGTTGGCCGGCGCTCTTCCTGGTATTGACCGCGCGGACCGTGCATGAGCTTCTTTTAAATTCTATAACTCAAAATCTACTTCTGATTCCATTGTAATATTTCAATACGTTTTGCGGAAAACTTTAGAGAATTCTTTGAGATGAAAATAAGAAAAATCGAGTTGGCCAAAATTTGAGAAAAATCAATTTGTATTAATACTTTTGGTAATAAAAAATTGTTTATACGAATTCTTATAATACAGCATTGCAAAGAAGAATGGAAAACCTAACCTTTAATTTAAGGAGATTTTTTCTTCGATGTACGCTGCTCGAGTTATTGAAGTTGTAAAACTCCACTGTCATCGATAAAAGGCAGTTCATTCAAAATTTAAAAAAAATTATAATTCCGTCACAAAAAATTTTTTGAGCGATATAAAGAAATTTGTATCATCTTATTTTTAAAAGAAAGTATTAAACAAATATCTCATCGAAATTTGCAACATCGACTGCAAATCAGAATCGCCCATATAAGTATATTTTTCAGGCGGTTTTATGAAAACTTATGTTTAGAAATATGCAATATTTAAAATCGTTGAGATTCGCATATCTTTATTTCAATATGCATGTATACAAATATTATTATTTACAAACCCCCTTACAAATAAAATAAAGGTAACGAAACCCCAAAAATATTACATAAGTATATAGGTTTCTTTTAAAGTGATGTTGTTCGAAAAAAAAATTATTTGGAATGAAGTATTTCTTTTGCATTTACTTTTAAGCGGCATATTTTAAGCGCTTCGATAATTTTTCCACGGCAATCCAAATGCATGTTGCAAAATTTTGCGACAGGGAAATTATTTAGTACTAGGCTTTTAAGGATTTACTTTTGGGCAGGGTAAGATGTTTGATATTTCCATGCAATTTTATTAGTTCAATGTTTATTTAAATATTTACCTCAGTTATTTCCGAAAAGTGTTGAGCACATATCAAAATACAATCATAATCGACTTCAATTTCTGAAAATATAAGTAGGTAAATAAATAGTTATCGAAAAACCCCCATAAATTCATTTGGGTATTTCTGATTTAGCTTCAATACGGATTTTATCGTTTCATGAATATTTATCTTAAAAATAGTTTTTTTCTCATTAGTATATCTCGCAAACTAATTGCGATTTTGTTTTCCGGTCTTCGGCATAATTTTTTTTATTATTTTTGGTTCATAGCTTTCGAAACATCCCCAAATATACTTATGAAATGTATTTATTCTATATACTAGATAATAACTATAATTAAGATATATAAAAGACAATGAGGTAAGTAAATACTTCTTAAAATAATAAAAAACAAGGCAGCCGGTCAGGGGTGAAACTTTTGGATAAAGATTTCGTACGTTTTTGTTCAGCTATGGTACAAATTTGGCTATTTTTTCATAATTGATTACCAACAGCATATCGTTTCTCCCTCATATCGTTTCTCCCTTTTTTGGCAATAGGGATGAGGGTTTCAGAGAGTGGCATTGCAAAATTACCTTCAAAATGACAACAAGTTTTCGAACAAAGCGGTACATATTTGACCTAAACCGAATGATTTTAACTATGATAAATGAAGTCTTCAATTAAATACAAAAATAAAAGATTTCCCCTTACTTGACCTTATATTACGTTACTCTAAGTTACTCTCCGACATTTTGCGATCAATCAGCACAATCTAATTTATCGAAACCTTCACATATTTACTTTACTGAAAAAATGATCAAACTAAAAGCTGTAATCGTGGACGTACAAAAGAAAGGATAGAATTGTATACAGCGGAAAAAGTCAAAATAGCATTTCCTTAAACATTACCTTGTAAGAGCTCATACAAAAATAGCCAACCGAATCGGACGAACAAGGAGAGCGATCTCTTCAAGTCAAGAGTGTCAACTTAGGTAGCACTACAACCAGTTAACCAACACTAGATATAAAGTACACTCCGAAATGGTTTGAAGCACACCATATGGCACCACGGTGCAGAGAAAAGAGGGTGACGACAAAAGCACTTCCGTTACTTCGTTCTTGCCTCGTTTGGCGGATGATTGACGTCACAGATGGCTCTTAAAAAGTTGAATTTTCAGAGTTTTAAATGATTTTTACAAAAAGTTAAACACAGAATAATAAATGTGAAGTTCCAAGCTTTGTATTTTAGCAGTTAAAACGCCCTAGTGCAGTTATCACTTTCCCTTTCATCTCGCTATTCCTGCAGCAGCAAAGGCTGTGACGTGTACGCTGCCGGCGTTGTCGTAATCTGGTTTTCTATCATTCTTGATATGGTACATTCTATCAATAAGGATATTTGGCTGAATTGAAGTTACTACAACGAAAAACAACTTCAAGACTTAAATTTATACAGTTAACAAAAATGTTTCTTTACATTTTTCCAAATGGTATTTTCTTGATATTTTCCCGATTTTGATGCATCACATGTGCAGTTTTTTTCACATTAGTTTGTCATAGGTTTGTTTTCTTTTAATTTCTATCTACAATAAATCTGAAGAGGGAAACAAACAAAATTCAATTGCTTTATGAGATATAGCCATGATAAAAATCCATATTCTTTGGAAAAAATACCTATGGGTCAAAATCATGGCGGTGGTAAATTTGCAGTTGAAAAGTGTTTTTGACTAAAATTTCAGTAAATTTACAATCTGATCTTTTTTTTGTTCAATACAATTGATAGGCACGAAAAATTTAATCACTTTTAAAATGCATTTTTATTTATATTTTATTTAATTTGAAACAGCTGTCAAATCATTTCGGGAATGGATCCATAATATATTAAAGAAAACTCAATTGGCCAATTTTTGTTTGAAAGTAATTAAGTAACAGGGCTAAAGAAAGGGCTAGGTAAAAATCGAATATTTTTCTTAATACCAAAAATAAGTAAGCGCAATATCTCTAGCTAAATATCAAACCCCAAAAAATTGTAGTTCTATAAATTTAATTAATTTACATTGCGAATATGTTTTGTATTATTTTTTTTAATTTTAGCAACATTTCCGAAACGACTTTTTCTATTTCATCATTCATTAATTTTTGCGATAAACCCAAAAATATGTAATCGTGCTCGGCCCGTCTTAAACAAAATTGACGACGAGTTAATCCAAATCATAACGGCAAAAAATCAATTTAATAATAAAGTTTAATTTTTTATTTCTACCGCTACCAAATTGTCCACCTGCATGATTTTGGGTGCCTATAATCAATTTCTAAGTACAATAATCCTAAACCAGAAAAACGCAAATGTGATTTACTTTCAGAGATTAAAGTAAAAACTTAGTCGACATTTTATGTGTTGCACTGTATGCCAATAAAGGCAACTCATTGTTTAAAAACAAAGCAAAAAAAAAACAATAAACACTTTCATCAGCCGCCTGCTTGCTGAGAGGGGAGTCTCAGTTAAATAAATGCTAGTCCCTTCCTTCGGCTATTTATGCGGACAATTGCACAACATATAGAAATTACACAGCAGCTTCTCCAACCCTTCAACAACAGCAACTACTTTAATGTTAAGCTCAAGCCAAATTGCGATTCTCAAAAGCATTAAGCGTTTAATGATAATTGAAAAATGGAAAAAAGACAAAAAAAAAAAGAACAATGCAATGCACGTACAAATAAACTACGTAAATATTTAATATTTAATTATTTCTGTGGGAGAATGTTTGCGAGAAACAGCGCTCTAAAAATAAGAGCATAGAAATTAAAAACACAAAACAGCTATTTTCCAAAGAATTCAAACTACTGACATCTCCTAAGACTCGAGCGCGCGCTTTGAATTATTACGGCCATAAGCGCGGCTTTTGAATTCAAGCCTTTAAAAGAAAAAACAAACTAAAATATCGAAAGCGAACCGAAGCGGAGTGAGGGGCGGCAACTTTTTTTGTTTGATTTTTTTATTTTTTTTATTTGAGGAAAATGAAATAATTTCAAGCAACATTTAATTAATTATTTTTATAGTGAAACATGAACACAAACATACGCACCGAAAGCGGGCCGCCCCAAGGGTTGGATTGTAATAAAAATGTTAATGTGCGCTTAGTGTGAATTTGGGCTAAACCAAACACACACACATACATTTGTACATAATTGCGCTACATATTTACTATTTACTATAGTTGGTATTTAGAAAAAGTAGCATTTATCAAAATGCCGCCACATTGGCTACCTCAGGCAGCCGCCATATTCAAAACTACGCACCGCCATAATGATTTACTTACCTACCTACCTATCTACCTACGAAACTCGTCTGCGCTTTCATACATTTTCTAAATTCACACCCTCCGGTGGTTTTTAATGGCCCAACACTATTTCGTACAAATTTTTCGAACACATTAACTTACAACAATTTGTTGTGTTTTTTCTTCTCAACTTCAAGTTAGAATATTAAATTAGCTGCGATTTGATAGATAAACCCAACAACTTGACATTCCCACTTATTGTCGCATTAATCTTGTCGGACTCTCTTCATTGTTGTACTTAATTTTTTAATTCGAAAATATACATTTCGGGCATTTAATTACACAGCATTGAGAAGTTCACTAGAAATCTATAACGGTTGGCCAACTAAAAACACCAACTCGCTTTCAACCAACTTCATCAGCTTCAATCTGCCGGCTTTGATGGCGAATTTCTTTAGCTATTGTATAAAAATGTTTTTCGTACGAACAATCATTTAGAGTGTATCTTTTATTTCGAAATTACTTACGCATCTTCACTTTAATTACATACAGCTGCTCTAATTTCAATTTTAACTCCCTATTTTGTTATTACTTTTTGCATAAACAAAGATAACATACATTCATTCTTTTTTGTAACCGAGTTGCCATCAGTGTTACCAGATGGGCGACGCCATCGTCATTTGGAAGATTTTCGGCTACGATTGGACGGTATGAGTGTTTCAAATAACGAATTCAGGAATCGTTAAAAATAAACAACATTACATCAATATTTTATTTAGATTATACAAGCTCCAGTTTTCACGTCAATCTTCTTTCGATTTCCTACACACTCACACACACACACTCACGCGTGAGTCAACTCTGAATTCCGGAACTTAAAATTTACAATTTTCATAATTTGTTTGATGAAAAAGAAAATACCAGAGCAGCTACTGTTTGAAAAGTTGTGTCTAGTGTAGAACACGCTGATTTCTCTTCAGTTCTCCCAAGCCTTTCAAAATTTATCTCACCAATCGCGTGCGTGTCTACCTTCCGCGTCTGCAAATCTTAGATGATGTTTTTAAGTAAAGCTAAATTTAGAAACCCCAAATCCATCTACCGAATCTCTCTTTAAACTCCACACATTTTCGACCAGAAACTTTTCATTTCACACAGAACTACATATGTACGAGAAACTTAACCTAATGAACAATGTGACCAAATTTTTGGCAGCCGACTTTTATAGAAAACGTTCCCTTAAAAGTTAAAAGCTTTCGAAAATCTGCCGGCCAATAGATTAATAACTGCAGAACTGCATTTTCGAGAGGTCCATAATTCTTTCGGAGAATCTTTCTCTCGAACACTCCAAGGGCCATCTCATCCGATGCTGACTGCGTCCATTCTTCTGCGCGTCAATAGCACGACATGATAAGTGACTTGAAGAGCCTTCTTTTTGTTCGCCGAGAGAGTTGCACGAAAGAGAGTAACTCTGTTAAAAACCTCCTTTGGTTTCAAATGGCTCGGGGAGATCCTTCCCGCTTCTGATGGAGCTGCGGCAAATAGGCAGCTTCTCCTCGTGCTATCGAAAGCGAATTCGAAGTCGGTAAAAATATCGTGTGTGTCTATTCGATGGTAAATTTGCCAGGCCCCCCGCTGCCGCGTTTGAATAGCTCTGCTGGCGCCCGTCAGCACCAGCGGCATTATTGCTTTTTAGCCGTGCTATTGCCGTTCGAGTTTCGTCCAGGTCGGGTAACGGTACTTCGACCTCGTCTTCATTGATTGGAGGTTCGGGTTCACCATCCTCGAAACTTTCCGCGCCACTACCATTAATCAGCGGGAATAAGTGTTCCCTTCACAGTTTGAGTGTACTCTGGAGGACGGTCAACAAGTCGCCGTTTTCATTCTTACAGGACATTGCCCTGTTCTTGAAACCTTCTGTAAGCCGTCATACCTTCTGATAGAATTTGGAGGGTTTTTCCTATCGGCTAGCAGCTCAGGTTTCTCAAACTCGCTCATCTCGGCCTCTCTCTTCTTTTCTCGGATGATTCATTGCACTCGATCGCAGCGTGGTCCAGTAGGCAGCATCTTTCCTTTTCATGGTGGCTCGGCATTGGTCATGGCACCAGACGTTTTTTGTGGTTTCACTGCGCGCAGATTTCTGCTTGTTGAACTTTTCTCTCAGAGAGCTGGAATGCGAGTTGAGATTTCCTCGTGTCACTGAGCGCGCGCTATTTGCTGCATAGAAGAGAAAAATCTCGCTCTACAAATCTCTCATCATTCACCTTCTTTTAAATGGCACAGAAACGCGTACGATGTCGGACAAAGATGAGAAGACTTTGGGAGCAATCGGTAAAACATTTCTACGTAACATATGTGGCTCTGTCCTCGAGGGTGTTAGCCACCGAAGAGGATGGAATGGCGAACTGTATGAACACTATGATAATATGGGTGTGGTGAAATGTCGTAGGTATAAATGATAATGTTCCAGAGAAAATATCCTTCGACTGGGATCGCACGGGTGAGCAACGAGAGAAAGGACGCCCACGAACATAGTGGCAAAGGATTGAGGCGGTTGGCGACAAAACGTGGTAAATTATTCTTAATCTTTAACATAATTTAGCAGCAATTTGTTCTATGAAAATTATTACTAAGATTCAAATGACTCTAAATAAATAAAAACTAGTCGGTATTAATTTACTTCAAGCCGACATGGATTTGGTAAAAAAAATTTAGTAAAAATTTATTAAATGCAGTTTTTAAAACTTTCAAATACCTAAAATACTTTTATTGTTACGCACATTTTTATATACAACTCTGAAAAATATAATATGAACGCGACATTTTGGGTAGTTTTGCCAACTTTCAACTATCCATAAAATGCGATTAACTCGCCACCTCAGCTTGGCCTGCAAGCCTCCAGCGTAGTTGCAAATACTAATTTGTCTAAAATTTATTACACTTTATTATAAATTCCAGTAACACCCCACTTGCTATGTGGAGATATCCGTACAATTCATCAAAGTAAAATTAAATCGAAAAAAAATCAAATTTAACAAAAAAAAACATTGGCAACAACGCGTTAATCACTTCCTCGCGCAACACTCACCACAAGCAGCTGCCACATTGCCACACTGCAGCGGCATGCCGCACTGCTGCCAACGAGGCGCTCAATGGGCTGTGGATATTTGGAAATTATAATTTTCGCATAAACAATTTCCTCAAGATGCCGAGATAATCTCATTCAATGTTGCAGAGCGAAAATCAGTGGGCGTATATATATATGTGTGTGTGTGTGTGTGTGTGAATGTATTTTGTGGCATGCCACACTCAACACTACTCATTAATTGCACCGCTTATATGGCGGCATATCGTGTCAAAAAGCAATCAGGCTTAAAAATAATAACCAGGCAAAGTAAATAATAAAATCGTTGTTATAATACGAAAAGCGATACCTACATTCATCCATTAGGGTGAAACACCAACAAAAAATGTGAGTGTTTCCATCGGAGTCATCAAATTTATTATGTTTTAAGACTTCTGCTTTGTTGTTTTTTAATAATTTCAAAGCAAGCGGAGAAAGATATATTTCTACCAAAGACAAATCGTATCAAAAAATTTCGCTATCTCTTTGTGGTTAGCGGACCTTAAAATATAATGAACTAGCTTTCACCCTCGGCTTCGGTTGCATGGCATTCGGCTTAACGTTATGAATTCGAATGTAAAAGTAAAAGAAATAAATAATTTCGCCAAAGGTAATAACTTTAATTAGTTTGTAGTTTAGGTTTTCAATTTGTTGTTATCTAAAACAAAATCTAACCCTACTTCATAATTTTCGATTACGTTTGGTTGATGAATCTTTTTTCGCGTTGACAACTGCGCAGTAGTTACTGCCATTCGGGTTTAGTGAAACTTCATTTATTTTAAGAAATACCCATTGTAATCAAACGATGGTGACATTTAGAAGTCTCATTTTCATAACTAAGATTTCTTAACCTACTTCCTTTGAATCCCATGCCATATATTTTCTTTAACTTAATAATCTAATTTTATTAATTTTTTTTTAAGTTTAGTAAAGAATTTCCTTTACATTACCAATTAAATTAAATCCACACTCTTTAAAAGATGGCAACCCTTATCAAATTTGTCTTCGTATAAGCGCTTTCGTTTCAGCGTAATATATACTGTTGTATTTCAGTAAGCTTACGAATAGCATTAAAATAATATTTTTAAACATGTGGCAGCACTACTTAAATATATTTAAATAATTAAGTTTTTGTAAGCCTACTTCCCATTTATGTGATATACATTTTGTGATACTTCTGCTAACTTAATAATTTCTTTTACTTTCAGACAGGTGGCAACCCTCTCCAAAAGTACTTTCAAAATACAACTTTCTTAAAACTTTTTTGTTTCAGACACTTATTTTAATATTTGATTTAACTTTTTATAATTTTAAATATTTTTTTAATCAGGTGGCAACCCTCTTCAAAATTATTTTTGAAATTACGCATTTTTTAAATTTGTAGTTTGGCAATCATACAGTCAAATGTCGTTTAGTTTTTATTTAACTTAATTTGCACATAAACGGGTGACAACCTTCTTTGAAACCATTTGAGAAATGAAGCTTTTTTGAGTCTTGCGTGTATTTTAGTAATATTTTTTAAATTAACTTTTCTTTACGCTTTTAGTTTGGCGCTCATATTGTAAAAAGTCTCTTAGTTTTTTATTTAACTTAATTTGCATATAAACAGGTGGCAACTTTCTTTGAAAGTTTAAGGGAAATACTGATTTATGAAGGCTCTTTCATGTGATACCCATATTGTAATATTGTATTTCATTTATTGTTGCAATTGAATGTAAGCTTTTAAACTGGTGGCAACTCCCTGTAAAAAAAATCGATTTGAAATGTATGTATGTATGTGTCAAATCATATACAGATCTATCCAGACAGTATATAGCAATATGTGATTGTATTTATTTATTTAATTGACTATAACTTTTTTAACAGCTGGCAACTCTTCATAAAGTATAGCCTATGTGTAATACCTATGGAAAAAGCAATGCCAATTCTTCTTTTCTATGAGGATTGATGTAGCCTAATGTACATACACACACACGTACATCCATAAAGACTCAAGCGGCTTAACTGAACTATATGGCGGAGAAAAATCGCTGCAACCCAAACCGCCGCACTACGTCCGTCCAACTGCCTAGCCATTCCTTCGCCTTTGCGCTAAGAAAAATGTGAGAAGCCAAAGTGGAAAATTCAAATAAAAACCGCCTCAAGAGTCAAATTTTCGCTATGATTGTACAATTTTGCACTCTGACTCAGCGGCGCAAAAACAACAAAAACAACAAAGCCATGAATTGGTCAGTTTAGGAAATTATTTATAAGCAATGCAACGTTCGTAGCTGGAGCGTGGCACTAAGTTATTGGAGTCAAGTGAGGACAACCGTTGGTTTAGGATGGCTGGATAGGTGGATAGGAGGTGGGTGGTAGGCGTCTAGATAGCCGACACCCAGCGCCATCACGCGTCGCGATTTCGCTTATGAATTTCGTTTACTTAGCATACAAATTTGCAACAACAACAATTGAAAGGCAAATAACAAAATATGAAAATGCCACAAAACGCCCCCTGCGCTTATAATTTCATGTTGTTATTGTTTTTGATTTTTTTTTCTTCGGGTGATTGCAGCAAAAAAAATGCATGCAACAAAGGTCGCAAACGCAAACGCACACACTCAAAAAATAAATACCACGTTTGAGCGTTTGGTAATAATGATAGCCCTGACTGTAGTGCAAATAGCGCCAGCAGCAATGGCAGCACAACAACAACATCAACAAGCGCGCCGCATGGCAGGAAAGTGGATAAAATTAGGAGGAGAGTTGATTGTTCGAAAAGACGCGGGCGCCTCCCCAATTCAGCGTTGCAATTGAGACGCGCGCGCTGTCCACTTTTTCTCCATTTTCCCTTCCTCCTCTTCTTAGAGTCTTCCCAGTGAACATGGCAAGCTGAGCAGGCTAGTTGGTCACCTACACCACGCCATACATAAATACTTGGTTAGTTATTCCTAGCCAGCCATCCAGCCAAAGGGTCGATTTTAAGGCAGTTCACTGCGATCAATTCATTGCGCGAACGTCGCGCCGCCATGGCCGTGATAATAAAGCAACAAAATTTCATTTCTTAATAAGCGCTCAATAGCGAGACAGCAACAACAAAACAAAGAACAAAAAAAACAGCATACGGTTGAGAGCAGCCAAAATGAAGTATCAAGGATAAGCGCAAATTGTAGCGAAAAATGAGCTCTGGCCACACCATCACCATTCTACGCTATCGCTACTTTTCTTCTGCTCATTTTTTTATATTTTTTTTTTGCTTGTGTTTTTCTCTCGAGCCTAGTTTTCCGTTTTGATGAATACTTGGCAGCTCAGGCGGCTGGTCAAGTGAAGGTTCACTCCTTTCGTTTGCCAGTTACTATTATTATTTTTGCAGATTATTATTATTATGCTGTTGATGTGGCACGACTAGCTGGCATTTACTCTTGGCGCTGACTTTGAGTTTTGTGTTTTTTTGTTTTGTTTTGTACTCTTTCTTCATTTCTCTGGCAGGCGTTTGGATCAGCTGGGGTCACTGGGTTGTCGAGTTCGTGTCAGTTTGATCAAGTGGGATGAATGGAAAAAATAATAGTGTTTTTGTTTTTCATTGTAACGCAGGCGCATATTATTGCACTAGTTGTGGGGAAAGGAATGGCGCCGCCATAGCCGAGCGTGTGCGCACTACATGCACTACGGGGCAAGTAACAACAACAACTAATAGCGATCGCTCCTCGGCAGGCAATGCCAAACCTCCGAGTGTATTTCTGCCATGAAAAAACTTCTCACAAAAATCATTTGCCGTTCGGATGCGGGCGTAAAACGGTACGCACCTCACTTTGTGGCACAACATCAAGCCGCACACTACAATTTATAGCAGAAGATGGACCAACATGGCAGAGAGTTTCGGAGAGATCGCCTCTTTGGTAATTGTTTCTGTTTTACGAAATTTGTAAGCAACCCATTTAGGGGCTCAAAAACTTACTTTAAAATTACAAAATGGGTAAAAATAGTATCAAAATAATAGCACGAACTCGAATTTGTGTTGCACAAAAAAAAGTTGATATTTGCTTCATTTCTGAAACACAATTTACTTCCCAAATATATACATCCTTCAAACATTATAATGTACATCCTATTATTTAATAAAGCTGTCTTAATAAACAAAACGATACGTCATTTCGAAAAAAATATGTACTGAAGGATTTCAAGTGTCATTAGTAAGCATTAGGTTAAATACACTGACCTTAACGTGGCTTCCATTTGCATTCCACCAAAATATAATACAAAGCCATACGAATATAATAAATTATTTATGAAATATGAAGGCAAACTCAGCAAAATAGAAAGCGATTTTAATGTTAAGCATAGAAATTTTGGATATCGCCTAACAAACCACCAAAGCCTAACCAAAGCGCGTGAATTATAGAAAACTTCACAGCAACTGTGATCAGACAAGTCTCAACAATTATGATAAGTATTGAAAATAGTGGTGATTTAAACTCTGAACGCACGCCTATCTTCATCAACAAACATATTCACTCGTTAGCCGATCATGATAATGTCGAAGAAAAGAAAACTGAGGCCAAAATTTGGCAAGCAAGACGGTATACATCGTAAAAAAAAAACTGAATTAAATTATTTAACAAAAATTTTGACTGAGAAAATGAAACTGCACAACAGCGCAGCTAAATCGAACAATTTGGCACAACCCACCAATTAAAAATATGTATCGGTAGTTGGGCTACAAGTGGCTTAGATAAGGTAGAAGCATTTGCACAACAACTAAAAAAAGGATTTAAACCATATCAAAGTATAATCACATTGTGCAGACGCCTAGAGGGAAAATCCTGGGGGTGCAGCCCGATACTTAGATGGATGTGCACCATAATAGTTAGGCCGATAGTAACATATGGTGCAGTGGCATGTCCAAAGGGGGCGTTGGAAGTGATTGTGGACCAGACACCACTACACATAAACATAGAACAGTCAGCCAAGAGAACCCTACTTAACATAACTAGGGAAGGTCATGGAAAAGGTAAGATTACATCATCGAAAAACATGGAGAACTGAGCACCCAGCTTCCACTTGCTCAGCTTCCAAGGGATGAGATCATCAAAGTAACTAAATTTGAGAAAAGATTCAAAATTGAATTAGGAAACAAAGCTTCATGGAGTACGTCCTCACTGGAGGGACTTCTCCGAGCTTGCACCCTGCACTGGTATACGGATGGATCAAAGTCTCCGGAGGATAAAGGGGCCGGGGTCTTCAGTCCCAGAACACGCCTGTATGTGCCAATGGGTAAGATGTCAAGCATCTCCCAAGCGGAGGTGTACGCCATCCTCCTGTGTGCAGAGGCAAACTTAAATAGAAACTAACGCTATAAGCGGATAGTCATTGCAAGTGACAGCCAAGCAGCACTCAAGGCACTATCATCGTATGACATCAGATCCTCATTGGTGCTTGAGTGTGTAGAAAAACTCAACTCTCTAGCAACCCACAATCACATCCAGCTCCTCTGGGTTCCTGGTCACAAAGGGATTGAAGGAAACGAGGAGGCTTATCGATTGGCTAGAGGTGCGGCGGAAATAACACCAATAGGACCCGATCCCTTCCTGCCGGTAGGTCAACATACCATAAGGGAGGTGCCCAGGACAGAGGAAAATACTTTAAAGGAAAGACATTGGCACCAGATGGCAGGGTTACGCCACGATCTAAACAGTTTATTAACCTCTCAAAACCCCACTTGAGGATACTTACAGGTTTTCTTACAGGTCATTGCATACTGCGTAGCCATCTACACAGGCTCGGAATATGGTCGAACGAGTCGTTTCGCTTCTGTGACTCGGCCCCGGAGACCCTGATGCACCTGCTCTTTGATTGTGAAGCCATCTCAAGAAGACGGCAGAGGTATCTGGACTCATAAGTATATCCCCGATCAGGAACTTGTACGCTCACTGCCACCAACCATCATCTTAGACTTCCTAAGAGCGTTAAGGTTAGATGAGGTACTATAAAGAACGGAGGGCACAATGGATCGAAAGGTCGAAGTGCAAACCTCAACACCAATATCTATCTATCTATCTATCTAGTCACATTGGAAACAGATCTTAATCCACAGAATTATTGTGAGAGTAGACCTTTTACTTTAAATAAGATTGCAAGAGAAATAGCGAAGTTCAAGTCCCGTAAAAGCCCTGATTTCGCCTTAGAAACACCACTCGCTAACGGCTATATAAAATAAGTGATTCGTAGCAAACAATTGTTATTCAAACACCAATTCGGGTTGCGGTAGAAACATTCTACGATTGACCAGGTAAATCGAATTGTATAGACTATCGACGATATATTTGAAAGTAGAAAGCCATTGCAAAAATCAATGCTTTTAGGTTTAGTGGAAAAAGCTGCTAATGATACAATAACCGCGGTCTAATTTTCTTATACAAATATCACAAAAATATGACAAATGTTATATGTACAGTAGAATTCCCAAACAAAGCGACCCGAAATTTTCCACAGATACTTAATACCTTTTTGGATTACTAACTTTTGTAAGACCCACTTGCGGGAAATCCAAAGTTAAATTTATAAATAAAGAGATAAATAACTCAGAGTTATCCTCTTAATTTCATAACCCAGACATTGGCTTGCCTCAAATAAATACTGCAACTCGCGCTACGTACATTTCTTTTTTGACATTTCATTTTAATTTGATCAATTTATTGAATTTTAAAATCAAAATCATTTTTAGAGGTTCTAGTACAACAACGAAGTGTTTGGTGTGGTTGGTCTCTAAACTCGTGGAAGTGATCGGTTCGCTTTCCAAAAACTCTGTTAAAGGAATTGGAACCAACATATTCGATGACTTCCTCATCACTGTCGTAAAAAGCCGATCCGTTTCAAATTAATGGAGGCTGAAATTCGGGTATCTTAAGCGAGCGATTCACTTTTCGGCGAGTTAATATTTTTATTAAAAAAATTTGTATTTTAATTTTTAATAATTCAATTGTAACCTTACTTGAAGAAGTGAAGTCAAAAGGCGCTATTATTTAAGTGGTTCGTAATAAATTATATAAATTATTCAATTTCTTTCAAATACACAATAAGGCAAAATTAAAAGAACCCCATTGTAATTCTAATCTGGTAAACAAAATTTGCATGCTCAGCATTTTGAACTGTCACTCACAAATCCTGGTTTATGATTGAGCCCCGGAAAGGTATTGGACATTCTGGCAAGGAAAAACGGGAGATTGGGCACAACTCTTTGAATTAATTAAAAATATCTTTTTGGAAATCATTTTGGGGTTCATATGACCACAACTGAATTCATTAAATCAGCGACAAATAGTGACCTAATAGGAGGAGATTCATTGTCAAAAGTGGAAGAAGTAAGTAATATATAGGTGTATTTTCCTCACAGTTTCCATGTAAGTTCCTTTGCAATAAAAAATTACCATTTCCCACTTAAGTTAAAATTTAGATACATCCAGCGAATTCACATTTTTTTTAAATTCCACTAGAAAGGCAGCACACAACAGTCGGAGATCGCTGAATAGTGACGCCCCAAAAAAAATACATCAAACACGACCTTACAAAAAGTGCAGGCGCACAATGAAGCAATCTCCATGCTTGAGCAAATTAACTTATTTTCCAATCGCACTTAACAGCTCTAGAAAAGCAAATACGAATAAAAATTATATCATTGCTGCAAGTAAGAAGTGCATTTTCACTGGCGGCGTAGAACGTGAATGGGCGTAGCCCATTGACCAGGGCTTGTCATGGTGGAGATTCAATGTACGATTGGGGCAACGAATATACAAGGAAAAGGGCAAAGGAAGAATAAGATTGAAATTAAAAAGAAGGTTTGAATACATAAATAAAACTGATCCTCTTTTTACGCGGTTGGCTGAGAGCAAAAAATTTTAGCGTAAAAATATAAAAATTTTCACGTAAATTAGTCTATGCGGTTTAATTTCTACAAAACTAAAAATAGAATCCGTGTACAAAAAAACTTCTAACTCGCACGAACGCTACAGAAATAGATAAATTGGGACCATTTCCGAACTAGTTCTGGACCATTTGAGGACAAGGCCTACTACTATTTTTGCTAATGTTACTACTAACTACTACTGCTTTTTTAACTAATTTCTACTACCATTTTGCCTAACGGCACACCTTATTACTACGACTATTTTGTCTATGTTCCATTATTTTTTCTATTTTCTACTACTATTTTGGTTTATGGTTTTACTACTATTTTTGTTAATGCTTTTACATATTACTACTTTTTTTATTAAATTCTACTACTATTTTTACTAATGCTACTACTCATTACCACAATTTGTTACTAATTTCTACTACTGTTTTCACTAACTTCTACTACTATTTTTACCAATACTACTTTTAACTTCTACTACTATTTTCAGTCATGCTAAAACTAAAAAAAGCGATAGATATAAGTAAAATAAGTAAACAAAAATTGCATTAATATTTTATAGCAACATAGTTCATTATGTAATAAAAGCCGTATACAAAAAATTTCTTAACTTTATACAAAATTTACAAAACTTCAACGAATTTAAAACAAATGTCATCGAATTTTCAAAAGTTTCAAGCAAAATTTTTATAAACTTTCCTAGTATGCAGTTCTATAACACAAATGCTTACAAATTTGATCAAAATGCTGTATAAGAAACAAAAAACACAGGCAGGTACGCGAGCCAGAAGTAAAAATGTTGCTCCAATACTACAAAGGCGGAGAAATTAGTAAAAATAGTGGTAGAAATGAGTAAAAATAGTGGTAGGAATTTGCAAGTAGTAGTAATTATAAGTGGCAGGAATTAGTAGTAAAGTTAGGTCAATAAGTGTTTGAAACTAGTAAAAATAATAATAGCAATTATTAGCAGTAAAAATAGTGGTATAAATGAGTAAAAAATAGTAGTAGTATTTAATAGTAGCATTAAAACAATAAAGTGATTGAAATGAGTCAAAAATATTGGTAGTAATTAGTAGTAGCATTTGTAAAAATAGTGGCAGCAAAATGGTCATAGAAATTAATAAAAAAAATAGTGGTAATAATTATTGGCAATATTAGTAAAAATAGTAAGAGAAATTTGTAAAAATAGCTGCAGAAACTAGTAAAAAATAGTAGTAGAAATTAGTAGTAGCATTAGTTAAAATAGTGGTAAAAATTAAACACAAAAATATTGGTAGTAATAGTAGTGGAAATTAGTTAAAAAAATTGCACTATTTATTAGTAGTAGCATTAGTAGAAATAATGGTAGAAATTAATAAAAAAAATACTGGTAAGAATAAGTATAAAAGACGCGCGTAGTAATTATTATTAGCATTTTCAAAAATAGTACATATATTTAGCGTTCATTTTTCTGAGATTTTAACTGCTTACATAAAACAAAAATTTACAAAAATTAAACTCTTTTAAAGCTAGTTCTGTAGAGCAAAGCATAGCTATAGAAACTCATTCGGATTGCTTACAAAAAACAACTCACGAACTCGCCCCAAGCCCACCAACCAACCCACCTAAATAAGTTATAAATAATAACCTGCGGACGGTAAATCAAAATAAACGATTTTGATGGGCGTCGATTGGAAGAGCAACCAACCAAGCCCTTTGGGGTGCACAGATTTTGTGTGGAAAATCACAAAACCACAAACGTAGGCCTCTTACCAGAGTGGCTGAGTACGCGTTTGCTAGACAGGCACTTTTTAACCCAGCCACACGGAGTTACAATTATTGCGCATGCGCACTCGCTTGCCCCAACCAGATAGCATTCAAAATGCAAAGGACATCTTACAACGCGTCTGCCTTTTACTTTTCTTTCGCCACGTCTTGGTAATTTTCTGTTGGGTTTGAACATTTAGTATAGCAAAATTGGTATCGTGAAAAAAAGGGGGGCAGCACAAAAAAGAAATAGCAGCATATGAAGTAAAATTAAAGCTCTGCGGGGCAACTAAAATTGCATTAAAACGTTATTGGATTGACTTGCGATGAGCTAAAACGAGCTGCAACCTCTTTGCCCAACAAACATACGCAGATATGAGTTCAAAAAAAAAACAAAAACGAAAAAGCTGCTGCCAGGCGCATTGGAGCGTTGCAAAGATGCATAAAAACCACAATGTAGCGACCACAATGAGCCGCGCATGCGTGCGAATGTGAGTGACCGATCGCCTGCTAGCGCGCATTGTTTGTGTAATTTATCGATGATGTTGCTTGCACTGTACATAATCAAGTGATTTTCCTCCAAATCGCTAACCATTTCGTGCTCAATTTTTCTGCAACAAAAGCAAAAAAAAAGAAAAAACAACAAATTTATTTGCAATATTGCTTGTTACATGCAATGCCGGTGGAACAAAGCTAACTACAGTCTTCGATTTTTATACCCGAGCGCCATAGCGCTTAGGTTATTTTAACTTTGTTCACCTAACGGTTGTTTGTAACAACAAAAAGCGAGACAGATATGCAGGCAGGTTCTGTAATTCACTTCCGAGTGAATATCAAGCAAATTCACTTTCAATCCGACATTTGGTGAAAGAATGTAGATTACAAAGAATTGGCATCACTCCCACCGTTCCTCTAACAAAAAGTCTCGTCTAATTTACCATACCAGTAGTGCGATTCACTAACTTATTTTAAAGATATTCGATTGGTTAACTCAACTTAACCAAAATTTTAACGACCCTGCTATTCGGCAACCATTTTTTAACGATTTTCGCATTCGCCTAATCAGCTGTTGATGTTAGCTAGTCGATGACCGAAAACTAAACGACAACAAATTTGATATTGTGAACTCAATCGAGAAAAGTGAAATTAGTGATTTCAGCTTAAATAAAAAATATATTTAAAATTTGGTAATTTGTTTTCTTGTAATTAAAAAAGGAACATTAAATAATGTCATTTGAATATTTGGCATATGATTTATCACGAGGTGACGAAGAAGTATGCGCTCCAACAGTGGGTCGACGTTTACTCCGAGATGTGAGTAATCCCTTTCAACAGAATTTCAGAAGCTGTATCGGATAACTCCAAACTTGGCTGAATACCCAATTTCTCAGCTTGACAACCAAATAAGAGGCTCCAGAATAATAGAAAAAACGACTGAGAAACAGGTAGCTCGTGCAATATTTAACCCTGTAGGCAATTTTAAAGTTTACTTTTATATTGGTAGGCTCTAGCGGCTTTGAGATTCTTCGCATTTGGTATCAATGCTATCAATGACCCGTAGGAGAGCAAAGGGGAATATCCATGAGCCAGTCATCCGTAAGCCGGCATTCATCGGGTAACGGATGCATTCAATGATTCGTTGTTTCACCAGAACGTGAGGTTTCCTATGACCCAAGTGGAACGCCAATCTGCTAAAGAAATGTTTGCTTCGGCGTAGTCTCCCATTGTGGGAGGCTCTATTGGAGCCGCCGATTCCACGCATATAACAATTTTGCCACCAAAGAATCATGAGGAGGCGTATGCCAACCACCACATCTACCATTCAACTAATATGCTAATGGTACAGGGTGGCGCAAAAGTCGTCGTGCTAGTGGTGGCAAATGTCAGTACATTTATGAAATGTTTAAGGCAAAAATAAAAGGAATTGGTTTGAAGTAACCATGGAAAGCGTTTGTTATCGCATTTTGGTGATATTCCCTGGCCTACAAGAATTCCAGATTTGACTTTTTAAATAAGTCAGAGTAAACAAAATTGAAGTCCAAAGAACATGGTCTGACAACTTTTGCGCCACCTTGTAGAAACAAACTTTTATCAAGGATCCATGTATAAAAACAGAAATATAGTTTAGTTTTAATATATAGATAAATGATTATAATAAAAAAAAATTAAATATATGTGTGTAAAACGATAGCCATGGCATATTTGCTGGTGATCCCGCACATTCCTTGGAGTCGAATTGATGACTATTCTAGCAAAACACTCAGAGGAGAGTCCGGAATTCTGCTACAATGGAACATTGCAATATATATAAAGAATTTTAAGTGATTGCAGTTTGAAACAAACTAATATCTATTTCACTTTAATGAAATATAATATAAAAAGGCTCACATTTATATTTGGCAACAGGCATTCGTTTATTTTTTCTCTATTCCTCTTTGTGCTTTTCGCTTATTTTGACATTTAGTTTGACAGAGGTGCCACTCTTTATCACTTTGAATAAATACAACGAAACAGCTGTTAAGTGTCGTTAAGAATAAGTTAGTGAATCGCACAATCGTTAGTGCAGACGGCAAACATTGCCGTCAAAAATAACAATTGTCGCACCGTTTAAAGTTAGTGAATCGCACAACAGAACTAATTTCACTTTTTCTGTTTGATATTCGAATCTGATTTGATCCATTTGGTTTATGTGATATTTTAGGAGAAATCTTGTCACAGGGAACGAAACGTCAAGCAACTTCTATGCCTTTTAAATTTAAAGAAAAAATGTTATGATACTCCTATAAAAGAAATGCTTCTCAGTTTAAATTCGATGAGCGTAAGACAGCAAATATTTTTTGATGCAATGAAATTTACTTACAACATAAAGAGCGGCTGTTTGCCTGATTATCTAAGAACATGTATTAAATTTAACTACAAGGTTCACGACAAGGTTCAATACAAGACAGCAAAATGATTTCAATTTTCCCAATTATAAAACATGACCTGAAAAAAATTGTATTTTTTATAAAGGGTTAAAATGATTTACCTGAAAATATTAAAAATTGTGATAATACCTTATTCACTAAAGGATTACACGAAATTAAAATTTCAACATTTCAATATTTCACATTCAAATACTGTATATATTGATTATTGATGTGATATAATTTTTTAAGCATTTTATATGAACTAGGCTGTTGGAAGTTGCAATAAATAAATAAATAAATAACTAAGGAGGTGATTTGCTGAAATATTAAATACATTTGGATTGGGTTGGAGAAAAAAAAGAAGTAGGTTAATAAAATGCGATTTTTAAGCAAATACCTATATCCGCTCTCCGAAACTACCTCAACAAACTATACCAAATATGTAAACGGGTTGCATTTCAATTCAGAAAGCACATTTTCGAAAATTATGGATATCACAAAAACCATGCCCAACTCTAATATAACGGTAAGTTACTAAAACCAAATAATTGTGTTATGTGTTTTCATTGTAAAAGTGAAAATGCTTTTGATTAGACAAAAATTTAATTAACTTCTTTGCACAATGAGAAAATCCAATTTTACGGTACTCAACACAACTTTTAAATATACTTTTATATTTATTGTGTAAATACATAAGTGATATTTGTTTATTAGCGAAAATTAGGTTAGGTTGGGTTTGGAGTGGCAGCCGCCTGCATTGGCTCGTTTAGGCCAGTATTAGGAGGCTCATTGTGTTACTACAAGGTAAAATTTTGTACCATCCCACACCAAACCATTTTGACTCGCTGATGAACCTCAACAGGCAATTTACCACGGTGCTTGAAACCTCACTAAGGTCATCCAAAAACGGTGATACCAGATATCGCATTTTGCTTTTACACAGTGCAGGACACTTATGCAGTGAATGCAAGATCGTTTCCTTCTCCTCGTCATTCATGCAGCTCCTACAGCATCATCGGAGGGGTACTCCCAACCTTTCAGCGTGTTTTCCCATCAGACAGTGCCCTGTTAGAGCCCCGATCACGTTGGAAATGTTTTCCCTTCTTAGAGAGAGAACGCTGTGCGACCGTTTCCGATCCCATTTAGGCCACGGCTGCCTTGAGGTTCGACAGGTCGTATTTTGTCTCCATCTGTTGTCAGCTTGTTTATATGTACAATCTCTGAGGAGCAGCTTTGAAGTGGCAAACGCCATACCAATGCGTTCTTTATCTTGAAGAATCTGCTTAGACGTACCTTGTCTGGCAAGTTCGTCTGCCATGCAGTTTCCCTCTATGTCCCGGTGACCAGGGACCCAAATGAGGTATAGTCTGTTCTGCTTGGCCATCTCCTGCAGATATAGGCGGCAGTCCAGTGCGATGTTCGAGTTAAACGTGAAAGAGCTCAGAGCTCTGATTGCAGCCTGGCTGTCACTAAAAATGAAGATGTCTCTTCCCACGACAGTCGGTTCTACGATACCGAAACGACCCGGATCTATATCCGGCCAAGGACTGTCACTTCAACAGCATTCCCCAAAATTTTATGGGGAATGTTTTATGCTGTTACAACAACAACAACATGTCACTTCCTAAAATCACGGTCCCAATTTTCTCTACCGCCTTCATGATAGCTGAGACCTCAGGCTGGAAGACTCTGCAGTGATCTGGTAACCTAAGGGAAATTCGCAGGAGAGGGTTTCGTGAGAAAACGCCTCCTCCTACCTTATTATCGAGTTTCGAGCCATCTGTATAGATGGCAATGCTATCAGGAGGAATATGAAACTCAAGTTTCCACTCCTCCCTGCTTGGAATTCGTGTAATAAAGTTTTTTTCAGAAACCGATGTCAATGCACACCGATCCGTGCTGTTCGGAATAGAGCAGAACTTGTTCAGAATACAAGAGTGCCCTTGGCTCTGAGGATGCCACTGGGATGTCTCTCTTAGTCGCAAAGCAGTCATCGCTGCCATCTGTTGTCCAACCAAATCTAAAGGAAGATGGTCTAAAATGGCGTTCAAGGCCTCATTTGGAGTGGTTCTGAGCGCCCCACTTATGCATGGAAAATTAACTACCGAGGAAGTTTACGCAGTTTTTGAGGAATTAAATAATAATGAAGAATAGAGGTGGAATCTATACATATATGAAGATTCCGGTGTTGAAAATGGCAGAAATTTGGGAAACTTACCGCATACACAGCTTGTAGAAGAGTATGAAATCGCGTTATGAAAAAAATACAGAAGTGAAGAGGACCCGGACTCCTATCACTATCGGACTTGGAAGTAGACCTATTAAACGCAGTCACATAAAAAAAACAAAGAGATGATAGTAAGCGAAGTGTTACAATTCCAAAACTTTTTTGATGACGATTTACTGCAAATGTTTTGTATGGTGATCCAAACAATACAGTTCAGGAAATGAAAGTTTTTTTTTTGGGGATTCCAATTATAAGTGGATATGCAATTTCTCCAAACAAAAAGGCATATTGGAAAATTGATCGAAATATTTCGCACCGTGTTAATATTGATGCGATGCGACATACATATGTGATTGGTTTCGAGTTACTTTCAACATACCACAATTTATTGATCCGGAAGATTTGCCAGATAAAATTTGAAAACTGGCACCGTTTACCGATGGTATGTGGTAGAGGTTTGTAAAAAATTTTCATTCGGAACAGAATTTTATTCAGAACAGGGCCGAATTCAGTTTGGAATTCCTAATGCTATTATTATGTATAATAAAACCATGGGCTGTACAGATTGCATGGACCAAAAACGTGAACGCTTACCGGATTGGAAGCAGAGGAAAAAAAATGGGGTTTCTCAATAAATATTTACATGTTTGGTTGATGGCCCGATTCAAAAAATTCTTGGATTTTACATAGAAAAAGCGGTCATGGGCTAAACCAACTATAGTTTAGAAAAAACGTTGCAAATCACTTGTATAGCACTAGTGGAGAAATTCGGCCTCCATGGGGATTTAGATGACCAGAATCTCAAATTGAGCTTCGTACTAGATTATCTAATAGATCTCGCAGTCAGCAATCTGTAAAAACCAAATTTCCTTTGGACCATTTTATTTAATTTTACCCTTTCCTGTAAATTTCTTTATTTCACGTTGGAAAATTTTTTTGTAAAAAGAAACTTGCCTCTTTCGCTCCCAACAGCAATTTGAAAAAAAAAGTTCTGAGAAAAAGTTAATGGTTAGAAAAACCAAGTTCAAAGAATATACATAAATAAATTTAAATTTCAACTTAGTAGCAAATAATTTAAATAATTCATATATTTTCGTTACGACAAATATTTATATTAATATATTTTCTTGATTAAACTGAGTTGGTTTTCGTTGGTAAAACTTGAACGTTTAGAATTCCAGATTTCCTACAAATAGCATACATTTTTTTACCTCGAGGATTGGGCTTTCTTTTGCCCTAAACTTTGCATTAGAGTTTGCCTTTAAAGGTATAATTTATTCATTGATGCATATATTCTCTTCTATTGGTTTTTGTAAGCACCGATTTTTCATCGAATTAATTAATGGGCGTACTTTTATTAATTTATCGCTACAATTATTTGTTACACTTAAATTTCGACCGAAATTTAAGGCAGATCGCAGTTGCTGAAATCTCCGCAATGTCATAGTATTTTTAAAAATGGAAAGCCCCAATTTGGTACCCAATATAATGAGATCCGGCGTAATTGTATACTTCCGATAATAATTTGTCCAATCAATATTTTAAACTCTTCCTTAGTGGCTTGACCAAATTTTGTGATTTTGTTTGTGTAGGATACAAGCTAGCAAAAAACTTGGCTTTTTCAATAATGTCATTTGTCATAAATTGATTAAAATAATAGAATGGATTTTGATTATCAATTTTATTGTTGACTTTACTATTTTCAAAGGGAAAAGGCACAGGTTTATATTCACATCGGTGTTAACTAATATCTGATTTCTAGATAATATTGAGGTATGTATGGCTAGATATGTCAATTGGAATTTTATCTACTGCGCTTCCCTTTTCGTCAGCGAAACCGTATGTTACATATATGTAAAGGGTGTTTTTTTAGACTGATAGAACTTTAAATTGAAATAAAATACATAAAAAATAAAGTATGATGCCAAATTGTTTTTTATTTGAAAGATATTTTCATGACATTTAATATTTAAAAACGATTTCTGGCATACATATGTCCGCCACGACTAACTTTGGTGAATCGGATGCGATCAGTCCAATTTTCTTTGCGCAAAATTTTCGATGTTGTGGATGGTCAAAGTCCAACTTGTTGAGTACGGCGGCGAATAGACAAATTCGGATCTTCTCCAACACTATCACTTACAGCACCAATATTTGCTTCTGTACGTACAGTTCTTTGTCTTGTTGTTGGTTTTTAATCGAGCAGAGTAAATGTTTTTCGAAATTTATCAATAGTTTGACGAATAAGCTGCTCTGATGCTCAATTATGTGGACCATAAAATTCACGAAGTGCTCTATAAGTTTGGCGAACAGAACACTGATTTTTAAAGTAAATTTCCACAATTTGTAACGTTTTTGCGGCGTCATTCTTTCGTTGATGATTTCTCTATGCTTACTGCATAGAAATGTCAAAACGAAATTTCATTTACCAGCTGTCAAGTGACAGCTATCGCTATCGAAAGTTCTATCAGTCTAATTGAATTTCGCACCCGTTTAAGCAATTTGTGCAATATATTAATCCAATTATTTTTGTACCTACATTATATTGTGCATTACTTTTGCCCGCCAATGTACAATATAAGTTTGTCAAATAATTTTTTTACATGGTCTTTTATTTTATTTTTAATTTGTATTGATAGGAGGAAACTTAACTTATACATGGAGTTATTTTATTTTGACGAAAATGTTTAATTGCGTATTTAAATATTTTAATTTCTTCCGCTACCTTGTGGCAAGCGCAAAAATTTGCGGACGACTATTTTTTTTGGAAATCAATGAAAAATTATGAATAATTCCAAGGCGAATTTATAGAAAGTGGTGTTATAAATACAACTACAAAACTCCAATGTATCAAAGCGAATTCATACAAGGTGATAACAACCCGAGAGCTGAACGCTTGTTCGTATTTTCAAATTCGCTGGGTTGTTTTGTTCACAAAAACTGGGCGAGTTCAGTTTTTGACATTTGACGCAAAAACAACATGTATTCTGAATAAAAAAAATCAAATCGCCTGCTATAGGAACTACACCTTATATGAATTCGCCTTGAGCTGAAATTAAGTATTTAAAAAAGCAAGGCATACTAGATTTGAAAATATTAAAAACAATGAATAATTCCAGGGCAAGACTAGGAATCTTTTACAAAAAAACACGAAAAAAATATACGCATTTTATTGTATTGTACAATATATTGTATAGAATTCGAGGGAAAAGCCCACATACTTCTCGTATTACAAAAAAATCGAAATATTCATTACTTTACTAAATCATTTTTCAAATTTGCTCTAGTTTGGTAAGAAGAATTTTATTAAGGATAAAAATACGTAAAAATCAAAACTGTGAAAAATGAGCATGTGGTACTTTAAAAGCATGCTAATTTATTTGATTTTATATTTTTTATTTGAATATTCACAATGAAGTGTATGACATGAACTGGGCTTTTTGCATACAACAAGTGCTGCTTATTTGAAATAAAGACACAAAACATGCGCCGGGTATTTAAATTTCAGTTTCAACCGAACTTAGACTCTTCTTTACTTTATTTCTATTAGTTCTTTGTTCGCATGGCTTCATTTTTGGTGTGCGCATGCGTGGCGCATAAATCGGTTGGCCATTGGCCGGTTCAATGCCTGTTATAATGGCGTTCGACTGTTATTACTGACCACGATTGTGCTACACAACACTCTTGTAACTAAATACATATGTATGTAGATATGTAGGAACGTTTGGCGTGTACGAGTATATTTTTTTTCAAGGTACACATGTAACAACAACCCAAAGTAACAACAACCAACAACTGCTGCAATGGCTTTATAAATTCAAAGCCGTCGATGTCTATGTATATACTACAAGCACTATATATGTAACTAAATACTTACGTGGATAGTCTATAAAACGTTCGAAAAAAAATTTGTTAGCAGTCGCTTTGCAGTAATAAAGATGGAGCCGCTTAAATGACTCAAATTCTATTAGGAGATAAAACGCACGATGACATGCAAATTATGACAAGATTATTTTGCATATATGGACTGCAGTTTGCGACGATGAATGTAGTATCTATGTATATATCTCTATATTTGTTACGACAAACAAATATGGTCGTACGGTTGCAGGTGGGTATTGGAAAATGTGCATAGAAAATGAAATGAAGTCGGTTTAGTTGTTTTGGACGAAAATCAATAATGATTTTAGAATAAAATATTGACGAGGCTCTGAGTGTGTCTGGGTTCATAGTGCATACCACTGTTGTAATTTTGAAAATTTCGGCATGCCAGTCTTAGAGATCATGTCATATAAATTACGAGTCGGAACTTTATTGAACATTTTTATCGAAAAAATTTATGCTTTATTGTTTTAATTTATATAGTATTATTTCTTTATAGAAGTATGTTGCAGAACATTTTCTAACGAAGTTGATTTTTTTTTTAAATATACAACCAAATGACTTCAACTCGCTAAGTTAAAAGGCGACTCTAAGGAACACAGAGTGGCCTTTCGTTTCCTTATTGTTTTCATCCCTCACTTAAGTGAAATATTAACCGTTCGTCGACCTTAAAACCAATATGTGTTCTCCGACCTTGGGTCAAATGATGTGGCAAAAATTGGGCCGAAGAAACATAACGGCACTTCGACAAATTTCCTTCCACATGCTTATAAAGTAAATAATTGGAAGCTTAAAGAACTTCATGTTGTCCTGCTTGCAAAGGAATCCGGTGTTTGGGAAACCACTAAAACAGCAAAGCATATTAAATTTTCAAATCAAAAATTTTCATACATATCTTTATTTCGATTTTTTTTTTTTTTTTGACATGTGCAGCATTTCGAGAGAGTGTTCCTAAAATGCAAGAATGTTAGAAAACTAGATTGCCCCTTCTACGCTGAGAGCAACTGCTAGTGACGTAATAATAGCTAAGGAAAGAGAGAGCAAAGAAAATATTCGAAAAAGAAGAGGGGAAGCACAGAAGAAGTGGACAATCGGTAAAACGACTGAAAAGTTTTCTTAGCATTGTTTGAGTAAAATGTTTTAATTCCGGCAGCAATTGGGTGGAGGCTGTCTCATCGCCGCAAAGAGGAATAGCGCTCCGTGGAAGTTGCATTCTTGTATTCTATCATTCCTACCTAATAAGCTAGCAAAAGTCAAAAAACCCCAATGACGAACGAATTGAGCGAATGGTTGCACCTTATAAATATTTTTATTATAATTTTTTATATTTTGCTCGTTCACAAAATGTATCCACAATTGGGAAATTTCCGCCAAGTTCTAGTGAATAACTTTATTGTAAGCTGTCAGAGTTATTAAAAACAATAATATTGCATGGTGAATAACAAAGAGATCACATATATGATACGTTCATCGTATGCATTCAACATCTCCGATCTGGGCGCCAGCTCCAGCATACGAGTAATAGTAAAATAAACGGTAGTTGAAGTAGAAAATGTGTTTTTGATTTCTCCAATGATGAAGAAATAAAAATAAAAAAAAAGTCTAGTTGCGCTTTGTGAAGGAATTATTGTTCCTGGTAGCAATTTTTACAAAAATTAGAGGGACTGACATTTATTGTGGTCAAAACTAACGCAAAATGTAAAATAACGCTTGTTTTGAATGCAGAATGCATTTCCGTATTAAATATTTAAATACATTTTCATAGGACAGGGAATATTACCCAATAAGTTGTAAAATATTACTCAATGTTTCCACGTTTTTCTAATATTTTCAAATGCATGGATGCAGTTTTTATTTCATTACAATATAGGGCATACAAAATTCGTAATAATGAACAAGTGATTTTTTTAGTACACAGAGCGAAAGACCACCTAAAATGCCCTTAAAATCAGAACAAAATTTAGCTAATTTCCCTACGATTTTTTTCCAATAGAAAGCCGGACTGGATATGTCTTTTCAATAAAATCTAGTAGATAACCTGTGAAACTTAGACGAAAACCTTTTCAATATAACTAAGAAGGGAAACTTGGTTTTCAATAGAATTCCCTCTTAATTTTAATAAGCCGATGATGCTATCAATTTAAAATTATTGGCATCTATTCTTTTACATAGATTATTTTCTGAAATTAAATACCATACCGTTTTTATAAACTGTTTACTATTTAATTATATAAGTTTTACTTACAGTTATGATAAGTTTAAGTATTTATGTATTATTACAACAAATATGTATGCTCATAATATTTATAATTCATGTTATTATAAATTTTAAACTTATAATTCTTATTTTTTACAATTCATATAATCATAAAGGGTTTGTTTCCTACATTTTTAGCTCCTATAACTTTAAGGCCTTTATTGAAAGACAACGAGAGAAATAGAGAGCGTTACTATCGTGCAAAGATATTTATTTTGAAAATCATGACAACATTATTCATTGAAAACTTCAGGAAAATAAACATGTAAAACATTTTGAAAATGCGAAAATCCACATAAAAATATTCATAAACAAAAAAACCATTAAACACAAAAAATAAAGTAAAATAAACACACAGTAAATAAATAAATAAACCCTACAGTCACTGTCGAAAATTACAAGGGCTCTTTGAAAAAAAAAAGTTTTCCTTATTAACAAATTCAATAAGATTCTAGTGAAAAATGAGAGAATCTACTTACTAGTTTCCTTTATATGATTTTTAACATAAAAGCGGGGAGATTTCTTCTTACACCTGTATATTTTTGAACAAAATTCCATAAAAATTAATAAACAAAAGGTTATCTCATTTTTTTCAGGCGTTTTCCGTTTCAATAAATTTGAGAAGAAATTCAAACCAATATTAAGAAGATTTTTTAGCAAAAATTTCCTTCGATTTTGTCCACTCTCTTTAGCCTTCAAGCTTTTTTAGATGTCGATCTCTTTAATTAGGGGTGAACTTTTTAGCTATGTATGTGTAGTCGAAATACTGAATGTATTTTAGCTGCTAGCAAAGAAACAAAACAAAAGTCTTTTTTGGGGAAAAAATAACTATGAATTTGCAAAACATCTGTATTTTTTTTTCATTCTATTAACTATAAATATCCAACTCTAAATGCATTGATGAACGAAATCGATAATGAGGATTAACTATGGGTCTAATCGGATTACCCCATTTATACCCTAACAGATTGCCATATTACAGATTAAGTGAACAGTTGAGATGGCTAATAGCTAGCTTTAAAATGGAAATTTATAGCTGCCGTTGAGTTGCAAAAAGTCTTTTTCTAATCCTTTCCTTCGCGAAAGGGCGATAATACACGCGGGGTTTATATCTTAAAAATATCCGCTGCCGCACATTAGGAAGTCCAGGTAGTGAAATAAATAATTCGCTTCACTTGGTGTCTCCAGCTGTTGCCAATTACAAAACTTTTATAATTCAACTTAAATTGAAGTGTTGTTATAACTCTGACCCGATTATTCTAAGTATGTATGTATAAGCAGAAACCAAAGAGATAGAGCCTAAGTTCTGGTGCAACCGCAAGTTTTTATTTAAAATAAACAGTACTTGTTGTACGACATCAAAACATTAAAACTTACATTTATATGAAAATTAGAGTGAGTCTTCCATAGGCGTCCAAAGTACTCAACCACTCTTTATCAAATTTCTACAGTACATTCATTTGATTTCCAGGCTCAACGTAGGATACATATGTAGTAATATGTAAATAATATTTGCGCATATACACACATACATATATCTGTATTTTTTTTTTTTAAATTGGTGGTGGCATGCCCCTTAGAATAAAAAAGCACAATTTTTTATAATGCCACGTTTATTTGATGCAGATCCACAATATTTGGTACAAAGATCCAATATATGAGGTTATATATTATTTGTTGTAAACAAAACGAAACTACTATTCACCACTATTCACCATATTTTCCCAGCTATTTGACGAAAGTATGTGATATTCGGTAAACACATTCCTTTTTTAGATAAAGGTATAAAGAATATTGTAAGCCCAAAAGTTCTTTTCTATTTCCAAAAAAAATTGTTTTTATTGAACTATCAAAGCCAGACGGGTTTGCTAGAATAATATCATTTAGAATAGTTGAACGACTTTTGTTGATTTAATTTTATTAATTGATTTTAAAGCTCCACATCCATTTTCCTAAATTTTAATTTTTTAATTATTTCTTTACCTAATTAAATTTTGTATACTAAAATTTGAAAGATTTCGCGATATCATTTAGTAAAATATTATATATTTTGATTAGTTGTGAATTAGCGTTATGTTAGAGGTAAGCGTGATTTTAGTTTGATTTCTGTAATTTTCGAAATTGTGCACTCTGACTAGAAATGCAAAGGTTACGTAACGTGGTAGAATTTGGCAAAGAAGTTTAAGTGATACACTTACTGTAATAGAACATAAACTATGGAATTTTTTCATTTTTGTAAATTACCATTATATGCGAGTTGGACATTGTTCTTCTAAGCTTTTTGCGATTTACACAACTCTTTAAATTTTTCTAATTGGCTTGAAATTGAACGTGTGTGTCAAATTTGGTAGAGTTTGGTGAAGTAGTTTCGGAGATAAAAGTTTTCCTTATAAAGTGGGCGCCCATTTTCCAAAAAACAAAAAGTTAAACGCGTTTTTCTTTTCCCAACCCAATCCCTCGGCACCATTGCGCTCGGCTGTAATAACCAAGGCGACGAGCTGAACCGATATACTTAGTCTGACGTTTAAACGGAAGTTAGTCCTTCAGTTTAAGAAGCATCTGAGGGAAATATGGTAGATTTATTTTTATATTGCTTAATCATTTAACTGAACCAACAAGATATATGTAGATCTCTTACAACTTTATTATTCAGATATAAAGATTTAAATTATAGCTCCAATACTAAAGTAGTTATGAATATGAAATTCGACACGCCTTTCACTTATCTTGAATGGAATGTGTATAATAAAAATCAGCAAGAGTTGAGTTGCTATAAATTATAGTTTCTATACAACTGATTGTTCAGGTGTCAGGATTTGTTTTACAAGTTTTTCATTTAGACACTCAAAAAAGCATCTTGACCGAAGAAAAACGATCATCTAAAGAAAACACAATCAGGAGGAAATGCCGCTTAAGAAATATTTGCTATTTTTGGATACAATAGATTTAGTTTTATGTACATAGGTTTTTATTCTCAAACGGGAGAAAATATTGATATTTTAAAACAACGATACGACATCAAAATAAGGAACATTTTTTTTTCAGTGGACAGTTAAAGCAATTAAATTATGAAAGCTGCAAATATAGTGAACACAAAATTCTTTCGGGCAAATTTCATTTTATTTTTCAACGTAGTCCCTTTTCAGGTCGATACACTTAGTCCAACTATGTTCCCATTTTTTTAATGCCTGCTAAAAAGTAGCCTACTTCAAGGTCTCGAAAATAAGGCTCAGTTTACAATTCAACTTCCCCATTTGATAAAAAGCTTTTACCACCGAGCCATTTCTTCAAGTCCGAAAATAGATAATAGTCGCGGGGAGCCAAATCTGAAGTACACGGAGGACGAGAATGCAATTCGTAGCCTAAATCATTCAGTTTTGCCGTTGCCTTCATTGAAGTTTGAGCTCGGTTCTGTTGACATCTTCACCATATCAGCTGAGATAGCGCACTTTCACTCTTCGATCGTTCAAAACAACATCGTTAATTTTTTTTCTATCGTTTTTCTATTCGTTGAGTGCGTCTTTTGTGCTCGTACGACCACAACGAAAATCTGCGATTCACTTGTAAATCATTCTAATTGATGGGGACGAGTCCAGGAAATGTTTATCAAGTTTCGCTTTTATTTCCACAGGTGTTTTTTTGCGTAAAAAATACAATTTGATGATAATACGAAATTCACTTTTTTGCATTTTGCAGAAAACTCAAAAGTTGTTTGCATTGAATGGATGCCAAAAAAAAACACTAATTTTCGGATCTTCTTGAAACTTTAAATTTAATGATTTGAAGATTGGTAACACCAATTTTTTTAGTGGAGACCCCTGATAAATTTTGCACGGATTTTTCAAATTGCCATCGTACTTCTCAGTCACAAATTTTACTGCTAAATTCAACAAGATGCTGTGCTGTGCTGTAGGTTTAGGCCCCATATCACTGACTTTTCAGACATGTTATTTGCATGTTTTATTGCATTTCATAAGGAGAAAAATAAATGGTATTTTAACATGAAATATTGTACGCTATAAATACAGTACTAAATTAAACTTAACTTTTTTTTATATGATGAAAGGTATGAAGCTTTTGGCATAGCCGAAGATAGCACAAAATTCATTTGTTTACAAACCAAATGGACTCTTTTTAATATTTTTTTTTACTATTAAAAAGTCCAACGTCATATCCTTTTTTATAAGCATTTTAAAAGAGTAGTAACGTGATTCCTTGTGTCTGAAGTTTCGCAAAAAATATATCACATTTAACAAATTTTGGAGTGTAGATTTTAATTTTGCATACAAAATAATGTATGAATCGAAATATGGGGTTTTGCAATAGGAACGCTACAAAAGTTTTTTTAAATAAAACAAAAACGGTTTGGGATATGAATTCTTTATTCCTGTGAAAGTACATTCGATGCCATTATATATGGAGCTCGATTTCTTTTGCATGGGCACCACGAGCACGCTTGCAGAAGTCCAGACGCTGAACCCAATTTTCGACGGTTTTCAAGCATAAATCGGCCGATACTTCTGCAATTTCACGTTCGATATTCGTACGAAGTTCATCAATCGTCGCTAGCTTGTTGGCATAGACCATAGACTTCACCTAGCCGCACAGGAAATAGTCTAACGGCGTCAAAGCGCACGGCCGAGGCGGCCAATTGACTGGGCCATTTCGTGAGATAACGCGTTCACCAAACTTGGTTTTCAATAAATCGATTGTTACATTCGCTGTGTGGCTTGTGGCGCCGTCCTGTTGGAACCACATATCTTCCAATTCGGACCAAAAATATTCGGTTTTCATTGAGCGGTAGGTATTCCCATTCACAGTAACGTGACGGTCCTTAGCATCACGGTAGAGGTACGTTTTATGGTCTTTCTTAACTCCACTACTATTATAGTTCGAGGTGCAATACAGCACATGCGTCGCAAATTTCGCTTCAAATTATTCTATATGTCCTCGTCTAACTATTTGATTATTTATTCATTAAATCCATGGAAAAGTCAACACATTGCATTTCGCCAGCCAACAAGCAATAAATTTTATTTATGCGCTAAGCTTTTAGCAAAATAATAAAACAAACATACATATGTACATACTATCAATAAATAAACATATGTGTACATATGTGTGTGTGCATTAGGCTGGTTCAAACATGAATGGGAAAATTGTTGTTTTGTATAATCGTGTTTTTTTTATTAAGTATTTGACATTTCTGCAAAAGTAATACATATTGGATTTCAATATGCAAAGAAAATATTGGTGAATCAAGCTTCTCCACTTTTGCGCGATTTTAATTAATTTTCGAATTCTAAGAAACGAGCCAAACATTTTGTTTTTTCGTCAGTATATGTAGACACACCAGACAGCTTTTTAATAAAAATCACTTCTTTCCCCAGTTTTTTAATGATCTCATAAAGACTGCAGTTTTGTTTTTTGTTTTTTTTTTTGCCTTCAATAACTTTCAATCTTTTATGGCAAGCTTCTGTAGAATTTTGAGTACGTGGCTAATTTTATTTCATAGAATCTGGTACAGTAAACAAAGTATGATGGTATTTTGGGCAAGCCCTTCTTTTGGCACTCTTGTCTCTCAATCGGTTTACCCAAAGTGATGCAAAAACATCCTTTATATTCGGCATCTGGGAAGTATTCAATTGCTGCAGATGAGATAGTTTTCTCAAAATCATTAATTATTCTTTCCGAATGTAGATTAATATTTTCGGACGCAGTTAAGAAAAGAAGTTGGTGAAAAAATTCTGCATACGCCTTCCTCATGCTGGCCATCAATTAGAGCTTGAATGGTAAATAGTTGAGAGAAAATTACGTTTCATCTATTACCCAGCACTCTGAACTGCTCAAGGTATTCAACGAGTGCGATGTATCCAATATTATATATGTTCTCTTCCTCACCAAAATTACATTCGTTCAAAACAAAAATATCATCTTCCAGATATTTTAATTCTTTTGGAATATTTATATTCTGTAAATCAAGCGACTCGCTAGAAGTGACATTGCTTTTGCGAATTCCGTTCACTTTCATCTTTTGAGCCCGCACGACACCCCTCCTGACAGTTTACCACTACTTCTCTAATTATTTGAGAAGGTTGTAATCCCACCATTTTTATTAATGTTACTACTAATTTCTACAACTATTTTTCCAATTTTTACTTATTTCTATCACTATTTTTAATAATTTATTCCACTAATTTCTACCACCATTTTTCCTATTTTCTATCACTATTTTTAATAATTTCTTCCACTAATTTCTACCACTATTTTTCCAAGTTTTACATATTTCCATCACTATTTTTAATAATTTATTCCACTAATTTCTACCACCATTTTTCCTATTTTCTATCACTATTTTTAATAATTTCTTCCACTAATTTCTACCACTATTTTTCGTATTTTCTACCACCGTTTTTACTAATTTCTTCCACTAATTTCTACCACCATTTTTCCTATTTTCTATCACTATTTTTACTTATTCTTCCACTAATTTTAACTAATTTTGTACCACTATTTTTTGTATTTTCTACCACTATTCTTACTAATTTCTTCCACTAATTTTTATTCATTTCCACGCCTATTTTTACTAATTTCTTACACAATTTTTTATTAATGCTACTACTAATTTCTACCACTATTTTTACTAATGCTACTACTAATTTTACTAATTTCTTCCACTATTTTTATTAATGCTACTATTAATTTCTACCAATATTTTGCGTATTTTCTACCACTATTTTTTACTAATTTCTACCACTATTTTTAGAAATTTTTCCACTAGTTTACTAATTAATTAACTTCTTTCTACCACTATTATTACTAATTACTACCACTCTTTTTACTAATGCTACTACCAATTACTACCACTACTTTTATTTATTTCTACTACCACAAAGAAATGTTGCTTCTGGCTCGCGCTCTTAGGTGTACATGTGTTTTTTTTTTTTAATTTCGTGCTGTTAATTAATTTTATTTGCTATCATAAAACTTCCAGAAATAATCTCTTGTTTTTTGGCACAAGACCATCGAATTTTTTTTTTTTGAGTTTGCGAATGCAAATGGTAATAATAACCATCAACAAAAAAAATGTAATTTCCTTTATTGGACTTTGAAATTATTATTTCCATTTTGTCACTAAACCTTTTTTAACAAATATTCCACGGTAAAAGCGTAACCGAAAATTTCATTTAAAACATGCCAAATTAAGCGGAATCCAAAATATTAAACAACGATCTCATTACATGTTGGGGACTATGTGTTTTGGTTGACGGTTTTGTGTTTTATTTTTGGGTATTTTGTTGCTCTCCCGTTTTACTTGTATGAGTTTGAGAAATAAAGTACGTTTTAATAAAAAGCTGTTTGCTGTTTTTGATTTTATAAGAATGAATTTTAAACTTTTTAGGAAAAACTGATTCTTTCCAAAACATGTTTTATAAAGATGACAAAATTATCGATGAACTTGTTATTAATTGTTATCGTTAGTTTTAGGTCGCAACTTCAGTCCCGAAGGGTGAAAATATCGAGTTGTCAGAACAATGCGCACCGATTAAAAAGTTGTATCGAGTAAAGTTGTGTGTATCAAATAATTCTTTTAGAAATAAAATAATATTAGTGAAACTCATTTAATTCTACAAATATTTAATTTTATCAGTTCATGAATAATCACACAGTCCAACAAATTTACATACTTTTTTTTGCAACACAGTAACCATAGTATATTTCTGAAAGGAGACAACGTACAGACCATTTTTGCTGAACAAACTTGTAGTAGAACATGTCTGCCTTCTTTTTTGTTTGCGTTTAAAGGCTAAGTGGTTCCCAACAGGTATTTCTTCCACCAAGTTCAAAAACTTGAAGAGTTACAGTTCTGATGGTTAAGGAAACTTTGATCCACCACAGCTAATTTTTTTCCAAAAGCGTTTTTAGGTTGGTTTAATTTAGGGTTGCTACTTTTAGAGGAAATTCAAAAAAAAATTATGGAAAAAATGGCAGAAGAAGAGATGGTGGTGGGTCAAACTGTAGATAAGAAATATTTACTTTTTTATAAGGAAAAAACATTTATTTAGACATCAGGGCTATAACTGTATTTAGGGGTACAAATACCCATTGGGACCATTAAGGAGTTTTAAATTTCTTCTTTCACGAACAGTAACGACATTCAAAATATATTTCAATGAGAACTAAAAATTAATCCACCGCTGTCGTGATAATTTAACCGTTATGTACCGCAAAATATCTAAACTTATTTTTTGTTACACCCTAGTGTGTGCTTTTAGTACAGGTACGAGTATTTATCGACGAACATCGTTTGTAATGCAATGAGTAAACAACGAAGAAAATCGTTTAATTATAGTAGTTGAAGAATTGAACGATTGAATGGAAAATTTAGAAGGAAGGGTGTAAATGCATTTACCCACATACTTACCTCATCTACGAAGCCAAAGTATTGTACACAAATAAATAAATATGTGGAATAGGTAATATCAATGCTTTGAACAGGAAACTAAATGGCATAAACAACTGGTCATTAAGGCTAACTGCAGTTTCACTATTGACATTATTGAGGTGACCAATTTATTTATAATTATACAATTTTTTTTTTTTTGTATACTGATGAATTGTACTAGCCGAAAGAAATGTGACCTTTCTGAACAAAATGTTTTTGCTGAATCCGAATATGAAGTCAGAATACGAGAAAGTTGAAAAGTTTTTTAGATAGGGTTACGGTTCAGGGACCGGAAATTATCGTTATTTAGATTCTTTCGAACCAAAAAAACCATTTGCAAGAATTCGCTGAAGACAATTCGAGTACATCGATGTAATTCATATCTAACCCATATGCTAAACAAATCTAACCTTATTTTTATTATGAAGATTTTGTGTTTTAAATCATTGCATACTCGTTATTTTGAGACTTTCATTTTCTCGATGAAAAATAATCGCTTTCCTTGGATTTTTATTTTCTCGATCAAGTTTGATCATTTTCTTTTTAAACTTTTTCCGATTCAAAATAATTGTTATTGCTGGATTTATATTTTGTGGATCAAGTTTGATTGGAATTTTTTAATATTTATTTTGTCGATCAAGTTTGATCGTTATTTTGTGATTTTTATTATTTCGATCTAAAATAATCGATTTGCTTAAAAATTTTCGATAAAATTAATCCATATTTTGAGGTATATTTTTCAACTTTGTTATAGGCGTTCATTATGATCGAAAGACTGTAAATCGAAGAATAAATATGATCGAAAAAAATTGAAATCCAAAAATAACGACTATTTTCTATCGAAATAATTAGAATCGCAATACCGATTATTTTTGATTGAAAATCAGAATCACTACAACGACTAATTTGATCAAAAAATAAATGTCCTAAAATAACGGTTTAATCATGATATTGTTTTATAAAAAATTATAACCGTTACGGTCCCTGCTAAGTTTAGTTTTTTGGGATCTGAAGAAAGCACTCAATTTTAATTATCCCTGAATATAGCTCACCAATTTCAAACTCCTTGTCATTTATGTAAAGCTAATAAATTTTTCTATAGATTGTATGAACAACATTTGCTAATCCGACTCTGTTCAGTAAATTATCCGGGCCGAAATAGCAGCTATCACTTCTACCACTTTGAAAAATTGTTGTTTTCTCATATTATTACTAATACAAACCTGGCCTCAAGCTCTATAAATTATACATCCGGGCTTTAGTTTTTACTAAAATTTAAAGATATGGGATATGCAAAGTAAATAAAAAAATAAAATAATAAGTTGAGGCGAGTATTTGAAATTGTAAAATTGTTTCCAACGGATTTTATGTGCTTTTACAGAACTGCTTACAACTTGTACGATGATGCTTCATTTTTGAAAAGCACAGTCTTTCTGCATTTATAAAAAATTATTATTTGATTATTTGAAAATAATCTGGAAGTAATTAGCTACTTTATGTTGATATTCGCAATGAAAGTAAAATTTTCACCGAAATTTTAATAAAAATTGGACAAAACTGCCGACAACCCCTTGGATACCATCTAAATCAATAGGCCGATTAGAAAATCTTGCTCACAAAAATCATAGGAATTTATATAAGCTTTCTACAAGTAAATGCAAAAATAACGAATTTGAAATTGAACAACCATGTGTCTAAAGATAATTGCAATTAACTGCCGTATATTTTTTTCAGATCTTAAAAAATCTAAAATTTAAACGTATCTCAAAAACTGCTCTACTTTTTTTATATTCTAACTTCATATTCAGCATTTGCTTTAGGTAAGTTTTTAATATTCAAATCATCCATTCAAGACATATTTGGGTGTAATGCATTTATTTGACAAACTTTTCCGTTAAGCCTGTACTTGGTTTATCCAAGTGGGAGAATTTTTTTTTTAGAGCAAGCCGTCTTACTCTAGCTGGCCTATTCTAACAATGTGGTTACAATAATTTCTTACCTTAAATTTTTTTTTAAATTTTGTCACCAATACTTGTAACGGGCATTCTGGCAACTTTGTAACACTAAGAAAAGTTCACCTTGTGGTGAAAGTAAAACTATGAGCAGCACTGTTGACAGCGGCCTCTTGAAATAAAAAATGCGGCAAAGAAAAGTAAGAATATTTTCAATTATTTAGGCTTTCATACCTATTACAAAATTTATTGAATTTAATAAGCATACTTTATTAATTTTAGATAACTTTAATTCCGTGTCGATTTTTATATTTCGAAATATTTATGAAAACTTGTTAGCCCCTTGCTGTTGGGTAACAATTTTTTTTAACGTTTGTCACGGTATTGAGAATTCAGAATACCAACGTTTTGAATTTGTAACCAAAGTGGTCAATTGTAATCGTAGTGACTATTGTAACGACATCAGAATAGCACGGTAAAAGTGTTTTATATTCACACACGATAATTCATATAACTTTAAATACAAATATCAGAAGGGCAAATATCACAAATGAGCACAATTTGGAGGGCACTTTTGAGAAGAGGATTGTGTTTACAAAAAGAGAAGGGATGGCCACCTTAATGCCTTAATATGGCCAACTGTAGGTTTCACATTAGAATAGCGGACAACGAGCGGTTGGTGAGCTATTTAGAGGACAATTGAATTGGCAACACACACACACACACACACACACACATATATATATATATATATATATATATGCATTAATACTTAGTTCCACTAGTGAACGACATAGCAAAGGTAACAGCTTGGAAAACGCATTAAAAGTTTAACGCATTTCGTGGTAGTAATGGACTAAAGGTAGTGGGAATGTAGTAGAGAAAAAGACAGTCAGAGCGAAAATTAATTGCCAGTTGTGTGAGTGAATAATTCATTAGGCTACGTTTATTTATAATTTTATTAGCGACATTTTATGGTCTTCAAAGTTAAAAGTGCGTAACCAGCAAACAGTCGTACGGCCGGACGACCGGGCAGTCGGATATGTACAGAGTAGAGTATGGTACAAGTGCGCCGCTGAGGCAGTTGAAGGGTAGAATTCGAGTTATTTTTGGATTCTAACTAAATGTAAGCAACCTAGGTAAATATTTGTGTATATAAAGTATATACAATAACAATTTTATAGATACATATGTAGAAAACTGTAACAATACTTAATAATAGCGTAGAGGAGTAAAAACTCCAACAAAAACGATATTTAATTAGACCCAGGAAAGGGTAATGAATGGCGGCAAATGAAACCAAAAAACAATACTCTCTCAAGACATTAACGCATTGCCTGAATTCAACAGCCTGACACCAGCAGCACTTGTGAACAATAATGGTGGTGGTGGCAGCGAGGGTGAGAATGAGGGTTTGCGGTTGGCTCTACAATCGTTGGCCATTTGTTCACTTGGCCGGGTCGTTTGGTTGGCCACTTGGTTCACTCATTTGGCTAGCGTATAATTAGTAATTTTATTGGCACAAGTTGAGGTTTACTGCAAATCCACTCAAAAACGCATGCACTATAACTATGTAATTTTTTCACATACGCTCGCATAAATAGTTATGAATAATTAAAGTTGTGTGTGGCAATATGGCTGACGAAACTAACAACACATTTTTTTTTTTTTTTTGTAATTCTACGAATAGTCGAATAATGTTGATGGTGGTTGAAATGCAGTTGGTGTATTGATGGAGCTATCCACTGACCGGAAATGCAAGGAAACGCTTAACGGTTAAACGGCATTTTATAGCAAAGGCCAACAGGTTAAATATTCTTTATATTTGCTATAGCTTAGAAACAATTTAATCGAGATAGAATCAAATATGCAGCATTTCGAAAGCATTGCCATAACCATGGCTGTCTTTCGCGCGCCCCTTCGTTCAGGTCATAACTCAATAAAAAGTAGGGCTATAATGGGTTTTTAGATTTTTAGATTTTTTAGTATTTATTTTGGGGAAAGTTTCCGCAGACATTGTGCCAGCTGATGCAACGAGCGCTTCGGGAGGTATCCAAGTGGTCCACCCACTGTGGGCTCAGGGTCAGCTCAAGTAAGGTGGTACTTGTACTTTTCACGAGAAGGTATAAAGTTCCCTCGGTGACTCCACCGGTACTAAACGGTATCCGGTTAAGTCTTTCTACAAGTGCCAAGTTTCTAGGCGTTATTTTAGATAGGAGGTTGAACTGGAAAGAGAACTTAGTTCAACGTCATGAGAAGGCTTCCGTAGCCCAGACCAATACTCCTATATGGGGTGATCGTATGGTGGCCTGCATTAGAAAAAGAGGTTAACCTCAGACTACTCACCAAGGTGCAAAGAACCACTCCAAATGAGGCATTTAGCGCCATTTTAGATTTTCTTCCTTTAGATTTGGTTGGACAACAGATGGCAGCGATGACCGCTTTGCGACTAAGGGAGACATCCCAGTGGCATCCTGAGAGTGCCCCTTGTATTTTGAACAAGTTCTGCTCTATTCCGAGCAGCACGGACCGGTGTGCTTGGACACCGGTTTCTGAAAGTAACTTTATTACACGAATTCCCAGCAGGGAGGAGTGGAAACTTGAGTTTCATATTCCACCTGATAGCATTGTCATCTATACAGATGGCTCGAAACTCGATAATAAGGTAGGAGGGGGCGTTTTCTCACGAAACCCTCTCCTGCAAATTTCCTTTAGGTTACCAGATCACTGCAGAGTCTTGCAGGCTGAGGTCTCAGCTATCATGGAGGCGGTAGAGAAGATTGGGACCGGGATTATAGGAAGAGATATCTTCATTTTTAGTGACAGCCAGGCTGCAATCTCGAACATCGCGCTGGACTGCCGCCTATATCTGCAGGAGATGGCCAAGCAGAACAGACTATACCTCATTTGGGTCCCTGGTCACCGGGACATAGAGGGAAACTGCATGGCAGACGAACTTGCCAGACAAGGTACATCTAAGCAGATTCTTCAAGATAAAGAACGTATTGGTATGCCGTTTGCCACTTGCAAACTGCTACTCAGAGATTGTACATATAAACAAGCTGACAACAGATGGAGACAAAATACGACCTGTGGAACCTCAAGGCAGACGTGGCCCAAAATGGGATCGGAAACGGTCCCGCAGCGTTCTCTCTCTAAGAAGGGAAAACATTTCCAACGTGATCGAGGCTCTAACAGGGCACTGTCTGATAGGAAAACCTGCTGAAAGGTTAGGAGTACCCCTCCAAAGATGCTGTAGGAGCTGCAGAAATGACGAGGAGGAGGAAACGATCTTTCGTTAACTGTGCAAGTGTCCTGCACTGTGTAAAAGCAGAATGCGATATCTGGGATCACCGTTTTTGGATGACCTTAGTGAGGTTTCAAGCACCGAGGTAAATTGCCTGTTGAGGTTCATCAGCGAGGCAAAATGGTACAAAATTTGACCTTGTGGTAACACAATGGGCCTCCTAATACTGGCCTAAGTGAGCCGCTGGAGGCGGCTGCCACTTCAACCTAACCTTACCTAGTATTTATTTGAACCTTTAAATTTTACAGCATTAATTTTAAAGTTGATATTAGTTAAGTGACTGCCGCCATTACTAATTACCATTACCATACCTTATTATTTTTTATTTGTTAGAGTTTTTGAAATTGAATTATTTGTTAAATGATTTTGATATACAAAAAAGAAAATGTTCTGTTCATTCAATCAAATATAATTCTACGAGTATGTTAATCACTTAAAACAAAATAAATGATATATATTAAATATAGGGTAGATACTTGGTATTTACATACCTCTTTGAATTTATAAAGCTTAATTTATTGTTCATTATTTTTATGTAGTTGGGAAAAAAGAAAATTTTAATTATGATTGCATTTAATCAAATCAAATAAATTTTAAGCACGTTCAGTGACCCAGAAACTGTGGCACTTGTATGCTCTGTTTTCAATCGTTTATAACTTGAGAAAGGCGCAATTAATTTCCAGAAGGCAAAATGTAAATGAATGGTAATTAATTCAGCGGCTTCTTATACGAAACAAAAATTATATATTGTTTACATTATTTGAAAGTTTTCCAGTAAACTACACAATTTCAGTAATAAAAATTACCAAACAAAGCAAAATGGATAAACTAATATTTTGTGCAGCCATCTTTTGCATTGATTAGTGTTTGTAATTGTCGTTGCATGCAGCCAACTAGGTTTTTAGTGCCATTTTTTTGAATATTTTCCTCAATTTTAAAGGCATTTTTACCACGAATTCCCTGCTTTCGCAATTTCTTTTCAATGTGGGCTCACAAGTTCTCAGTGCGATTGAGATCCGGACTATGAGGTGTGTGGGGCAATACTTTTTTTACGTTATAAAGCAACCACTCTCTTACAGTGAGCGCCATGTACTCTGGGCCGTTGTTTGTCCTGCATAAAGGTAAACGTTGCCGGTAATTGTAAATTTTCGACGGTTTTGGGGATATGCTTTTTCAATTAAATCTATGTAAGTAACTCATTTTAGTTATGGTACCTTCAATAAAACAAAAACAACCCATTCCATTTGCCGTCATTGCTCCCCAAAATATTACATGGCCGCCTCCATGCTTCACAGTACCAACCACATTAGAAGGATTGAGCGCTATGCCTTCCCTCCTCCAGACAAAACTACGACCATCAGAACCGAATACGTTGAATTTTTCTTTAGCATACTTCAATCTTTTATTCACTTTATTACTTGAGAGAAGCGCATTTTTTCTAAAGGTGTACGCTCTGTATTTGTCGTTCAAAAGAAAATTTCGGCAAGTTTGTGGATGTACGTTCACAATTGATGACTCTTTTAGTGATTTGGCAATACTAGCTGCGGAAATTTTTGAGTTCCCGATTATCAAACGTCAAGTCAGCGATATTCACCTCACTTTTCCCTTTGAAATGATATTTTACCAAAGTTTTTTTAAATCACTCGATGTGTGCTTATTCATCTTAACGCATACAATTTCGCAAAATCACTGAAAAATAAACAAATTTGAGTAATAAGTAGTTCAAAATGAGATACATATATTCAATGCATTTCGGGACGCACGCCACTGTTGGCAGCTATAATTTTGAAGTCCCTGTAGTAGTGCAGGACTTTGGATACTCACCATCCGGTATGAACGTCGCCAACAGTATCAGCTGGGAGATTAAGCGAAGAATAACTTTTGCCAAGAAGTCCTGCTTTGGGCTCGGTAAGCAATGGGAAATAGAACCCGCTCCCGACGAACAAAAATTTTGCTCAACAAATCTCCTCAGCATCCCCGTCCCTTTGAATGGAAGATATCGAACAAAAATGAGAAAGCTTTGATCAATGCAACGACGAACTGTACGGACGCTATAATGATATAATGTCGTGGTTTCGTGGAAAATATCCTTCGACTGGTATTCATGGGTAGACTTTTCATTCCATGGTAGAAAATAAGGCCGCCGACGAATATACTGGAAGGACAAAAGGATTCACAAATATATAGCGCGAGTACAACAACCCTTTTGAAATAACCAAGTTACTTATCTGACCTTGGTCGTTCATGCTTTTCCTAAAGGTGTTTGTCGGCCTGTTTAATACGGTATAACCTTCTGTGCCGTGTTGAGGAATTTTCTTCGCCTTTGATTTCGGATTCCAAATTCTTACTCATCCTCAATCGGTAAGTAAACAATCATTTTAGCTCAATACACTTTAACAGACTACATTTTATTTATTTATTTTATTGTAAAAGGATAATACAATTATGCCTTAACAAACTAGAGATCAGCTTTAGCGACTGAGGCCATCAGCTTCATAGGTTATTTAGTAATCTATTCATTAAAATTAAAGATCTAAAATATTATAGTTCAAAAAATATGTTTAGTTTATGGGTAAATTTTATAATTTCTTTTATGTTTGTATGTGTTACATCGGTAAGTAGTTCTTTTAAGTTTGAATTACTTAATTCTCGGCGTACGTGTTCTAATGCTGGGCAGATTTGTATTAGATGCTGAATTGTAAGGTTCGCCGCGTTGCAATAAGGGCATGTAGGCGATTGAGTATTTTCCAAAAGATGTTTGTGCGTTAGTCTGGTATGCCCAAGTCGAAAGCGGGTGTAAATAATGGTTTGCATCCTAGGTATTGTTGTGGGTAAGATCGATGGTCGGCGATTAGGGTTTATGGTTTTATAATAATGTGAGTATTCAGTCCAACACTGGTTTTCAGATTTGAGATAATGTTTATAAGCTAGGTTTTTAATGTCGTTTTTATTAATAGTATTAATGAGTTTCAACGGTGACCTAGTTGCAAGTTTAGCTTCTGAGTCAGCTAGTGTATTGCCTTGTATACCGATGTGGCTGGGTAGCCATAGAAGTTTTATTTTACCAATGTTGGCGATGAGTATATCTCTTATTTGGCATATGGTTGGGTCAACAATGTTGATATTTAAAATGGCTTCAAGTGATGAAAGGGAATCACTGCAGATAATGTGTTTGAGTCTACTTTCATTTGCTACTTGACAAGCGTGGAGAATTGCTGTTGCTTCTGCAGTAAATACCGAGGCGAATCCTGGTAGTAATGAAGCCATTATTGTGGATTGGTTGTTCACAACGCTGCAGGCAACGATGTTGTCGTGCTTGGAACCATCCGTGTAGAGAGTTTTCCAATTTGCGTGTGTGTTACATATATGTAGGAAGTTTTGTATGTAAACGTTTGGTGCTGTGTTTTCTTTTTTATGTTTGGCCAGATCTAGAATGATGGAGCTTTTTTGGAGAGTCCAAGGAGGAGCGCGGAGGCGTTGACCTGGGGCAGCGGTGATAGAGATATCCATTTCTTTTGCCATGTCTAACAACGTTTGCAGTACTGTAGTTTTCTTCGTGTTACGTTTTCTGCCCAGCCTGTTTTTTAGTGCGGCTTGTAAAGGAGAACCTTCGGTGTATGCCAATTTCGTTATCATACTTTTCGTAATATAAAGTAGCCTGCATTTTAAGGAAGGTAGTCCCGCTTCGGCTAGTATATTCATTATGGGAGTGGTACGGAAGGCTCCTATTGCCAGTCGAGCTGCTGTGTGGTATATCGATGCTATTCTCGCCAAATTTCTTTTCGAGGTTGTGCCGAAAATGGGGAAGCCATAATCAATTTTTGATAAAATTGTTGATTTTACAATTTGTATGAGTGTGTTGGAGTTACTTTCTAATTTTTTACTGCTGAGGCACTTAACGACGTTTAATCTATTTTGCAGCGATGAACAGAGATGTGTAACATGATCATTCCAGGTGTAATTATGATTAAAGACTAGACCTAGTATTTTAAGTTTATTTACATTTACAATGTCATTATTAGTAATACTTAATGATAGGTTATTGCAATTGCGTTTATTGCATATATGTAGATGCTTAGACTTATTTATAGATATTTTAGTACCACTGGTGTGGCACCAATTTAAGATAGTGTTTAGTAAAGTGTTGGCTTGAGTTGAAAAGTTGTTTGAGTCGCGGACCGTACCGAAGACATAGAGATCATCGGCATACAATAAGTGCTTGAAATATTTTTGTTCATTTATGATACGGCTTAAGTGATCGTACGCTATGAGAAAAAGAGTTACGGATAAGGGTGACCCTTGAGGGATGCCATTTTCTAGGGGCCATTCCTGAGATAAAATAGTACCATTTACTTTTACGTGGAATTTTCGATTTTGAAGATAATGTCGTATGTAATTAATGATCTTTGGACCTAATTTCCATGAAGTTAATTGTTCTATAATGGTATGTAGACCAACTCGATCGAAAGCTTTTTCCATATCTAACGACAGTATGGAGAAGTGGTTTTTACAGGATATGGAGTTGACAATATGTTCGTCGAGGGTGAGAAGAGCATCTATAGTACCGCGACTTGGTTTGAAAGCAGTTTGTTGGCTTGATAAGAGGTTTTTATTTAAAAGATACCACATAAGTCTTCTAGATATCATCTTCTCCATGACTTTCGAAATACAGGATATGAGGGATATTGGTCGATACCCTTCGGTAGTGTTTTTCGGTTTATTGGGCTTTGGTATGGGAATCGTTAAGCTTGTTTTCCACTGTTGTGGAATTATGCTGGTGGTAAAAATTATGTTATACAGCTCACATAGTTTAGATTTGCCAATTGAGGGAAGTTTTTTAAGAAGGAGGTAGGGGATATTGTCCAAGCCTGGAGTTTTACCTCTGAGTGTGGACAGACAGGCATTGAGCTCTAGCGGAGAGAAAGGCACTTCTATTTGTTCTGATTGTTTATTTAGCCTGTAGTGTGTAACAGTTGGGTTACTATAGCGGATTTTGCTGTCTAGAAATTCAGTGCTAAAATTATTATTACTTGAGTATTCAGACCAGGCTTTGGACAATACCTTCCCAATTTCTGCTGGGGTTGAGACTGCAATGTTATCGGAATTTTGAATAACGTGGATGTTGTTTGTGGAGAAATTGCCGTGAAGGATGTTTACTTTATTCCAGAGAGTTTTAGATGGTGTTTGATGGTTTATGTCTCTAGTGAAGTCTACAAATGCAGCCCGTTTTGAGATTTTCGCCTCTCTTTTAAACTTTGCATTAGCCTTTTTATATTGCAAAATGTTTTCTTTTGTGGGACTACATTTAGCAACTTTCCAGGAGCTGACCTTATCATGTCGAAGGGAAGCTAGACGTTCGTTCCACCAGTAGGTTGTGTGAGCATGAAAGTGAGGTTTAGTTAGAGGTATAGCCAAATTCGCGGCTTGTTTGATTTTTCGTAGGAACAATGCTGCTGATTGGTTGCTGTTGTTAGCATTTAAAGTAAGCCCGTCTAGTAGCTTTTCTATAGATTTTTCATAGACCTCCCAATCAGCTAACGTTAGGTTATATCTAGGGCGATAGTTGATATCTCGTCTTTGATTGTACCTAAATAGGGATAAGAAAATGGGTAAATGGTCACTACCGTGTGGTTCGTCTAAGGTTTTCCATGTAGCAGCGATGTTAAGCGGTGGGTTACATATGCTTAGATCTAAGTGTGTATGTGTTGAACGCGTAGAAAAGTGAGTCGGGGATTTATCGTTGAGTATAATGAGATTATTGTTTTGTATAAAATCGGTGACTATTTTGCCTCTTTTGTTAAAGTTTGGTGAGCCCCATAAAGGGCTCCACCCATTGAAATCCCCTAGAAGTAAAGTGGGATGGTTTGAATTATTAGTTAAATTTTGTAGGTCACTTTCTGACACGTTATCTGTTGGAGATATGTAAGTGCTGATTATTGTGAAAGGAATTTCGGATTTGATATTTGCTGCTATTGCTAAGGTGGTTGTATTTATGTTGAGACGGGAATGTTCCAGTGAGTTATGAATTAATAGAGCAACTCCCCTTTTGGCAGTTGAGTTGCGCTCAATGTCATTATTAGTGTAAATGGAGAAGTTTGTTGGAATCATGCTAGTTGGTGGGTTGGAGAAGAGGTGTGTTTCTTGAAGTGCTACGATGTGGAATTTATGTTCTTTTAAAAGTAAAGAGAGCTCATTGTAATTGTTGCAGTAGCCATTAAGATTCCACTGTAGAATCTTAAGTACCATAGTGAGACAATGAGTGGTGTAAGAAGAGAAACTCTACTGTCGAAAGAGAATTTCGGAAGTAAGAGTTACTTATGAGTCCATATCAACATGCGTTTCAGAGCTAAAAGAGTCGGTGGGAAGTGAGAGGAGTGCATTTTGGATTGCGGTGCTGTCATCGGTGGTGTGTTGTGCTGATGTATCATTTAGAAGTTGGTTCAAGAGAGTGTGTGCATTGCGAAGGGAGATTGGGCTATTGTTGTTGTATGTTATTGAGTGATTTGTGGAGTAGATGCTTTCTGTTGGGTTATTTAGTATATTTGTGGAGTCATTTTTTTGTGTGCTTTGTTGCTTAGTGATGTTGTTGATCATTGTATGGGTTTCGGTAATTATGTCGCTTATATTGTTATTGCTAGGTTGGTAGAGGGAAGGGTAAGGAGTGGGAAGATGGTTGGCGACGTGGTTAGGGTGATAGTTTGTTTTCTGTTCTTTGGATTTTGTTGTCTTTTTTTCAATTGCTTCTTCTAATTCTTCTGTTGGTGAGACGTATTCTTTGTTGTTGTTGTTTATTTTTTCGGTTGCTTCTCTGAAACTGCATTTGTTTAAGGTTTTGAATGTGAGTATGTCTTTTCTTTTTTGTAATGTTGGGCAGTTTTTGTTATCGGATCTGTGATTTTGCCTGCAATTAATGCATTCGACTTTTGTGCATGGAGAGGGATCGTGAGTAGAAATTGAACAAACGTTGCATTTGGAGAGAGACTTGCAATGTTTTGCTGTATGGCCTATGATGAAGCAGTTTTTACATTGCATTGGGGATGGGATGTAGGGCTCCACCTTGACTTTGAGCCATGCAACGTTTACTTCTTTGGGTAACTCATATGCACTAAAAGAAATGATGTGGAGAGGAGTGCTCACGATTTTGCCATCTTTTAATTTAGTGATTTTTTTGCACTCTGTTGCTCCCTGTTGATGCAGACCCTCCACGATTTCACTTTCGCTCAAACTGGTGAGACAGGTTGAGTAAATAACGCCTTTGACGGTGTTTAGAGTTGGGTGTAAGCATACAGAGATTTCGCAGACGTTTGACAGTTTTGTTGCTTTTAGGAATTTGGTTGTTTGTTGTTTGCTTTTTGTGAGAACTAGAAGATCACCATCACGGGTAAATGAAATGGAACTGGGTGGTTCGGATGTTATTGATTCTAGAGCTTTTTGTAGCAAAAATATGTTGTATGATTTAAGTGGTTTCTGAGTGTCTTTGTTTTTGATAATGAGAAATTTTGGGCAGGAGGTGGGGAAGAGGTTGGAAGGTTTATTGGTTTTTTTAAGGTACGGAAAGTCATGAGGGTTATTTAGGTTAGGCATTTTACGTTTTGGGGATGGTTCTGCTCCGAGTATAGCAAAATAATTTTGGTCTCTATCTCCAGGATCGGAGGCCATGATTGGTGGGAAACTTTTTTATTTTTTCACTTCAGTCACTCACTCTCTTTTTGCACGTTTATGAAAAGTATCAAATGCCCTTGGCAGAAAGTCACTATCTTTGGAGAATTAACACCGCACAACAACACTACTTTCGACAGCGAAGAGACGGTAGCTAGGGAGACGCAGTAAGTACGTGTGAACTGTTGAACAGTCAATTACTCACTGTTTTGTTTAATAATAATACGATTGCTACGACGTTGATCATTCTAAACATACTTAAAACTGTTGCGTTGTCCCATTTGGAAAGCGATAATAAAGTTTTGGCTAAAATCAGGTTCTTCTGTAATTCATTTTCAAGAGATACTGGCAATACAGTTACTCTTATTTTTTTATTATTCCGAATCGGACAATATTTGGCTTTTGCATACCCGATTTGTTTATGTCATAGTATCAATGAAGAGAGGCCTGTCTGACTTCATTTAATTTTTTTTTTGTTAAGGTTTTGAGATATAAATTTTTGGAAAAAAGGTCATTTGCATTTCAGGTTTTCTATCATGTCTTATCCAACTTGTATTTTAATAAATATTAAGGGATACTAGTATGATGAATGGCTACGGAACAAAAAATCCACATAGTGCAAACGCCATAGTCCAAAGCCAAACCTAACTCAACGCATCGCGGCAGTTTGAACTCAGAACTTCTCTGACGGGGCAAACGGTCTGTGGCTTAGCTTCGATAGGGCTCTTCGAGCCATATTAGAGACATGACTGGCGTCCAATGCAAGGATGGGTGTAAATTGAAAAAGGAGGTTGAAGTTACGGTTTGCTGCACAAAACCAGAGCATCAGCGGGTCTTATAAGCAGCCGAATCCCTGAAGTATATTTCGAGCATAAATCCTGCTGTTTGCATAGCACCTTTCCAAAGTGCAAAGAACAATTAAGGGGGTTGGCTTTGTCCAATACCAAGCACATTTATTGAATACCAAAACAGAAGAGAATGTAGAATAGAATAAAAGAGTTGATGGTCTTCCGAAATGGAATGTCCATCTAGAAGATTCAATTAAGAGGACGTAGAAGGCGTGTGAGACTTTTTACTTTAACTCAAAATATAGGACTCCAGAATATTCGTAGAGCTATTGACGGGTCCAGGGCTTTTGGCGCCATATGCCTCTAAATTAGGTCTAATAAGTGGTAAAGGCTTTAGGAAATTCCTGTTGTATGACGAAATGGAGGTACACGTAGTTTGCTAGCGTCTAGCATTCCATAGGCAACGATTTACAGTACTGGACTGCAGAGTCTGCAGTCGGCCATCGACAAAGAGCCAAAAAGCCTAAGGAGACGGCAATGTTTTGGCATCGTCGCCGGTTCATGAGACGAGAATTCAACGGTTGTGTCTTTTTATTTCGGCAGCACACAGCACGTACTCGATAAATGTGAGACATCTTGTTCGATCAGCCAGTATAACCTAATCTAACCTTAAGAAAGCGGGCGCTATATAATTTTCTAACCTCAAATTACGCACACCAACATCATAGTCAGTTTTTCTAAATTCTGCTCCATAAAAGACATTCAACTAATGTTTCCTTAGTTAATTCAAATGAATTTGATAATTATGTAGTTAGCATACGTCCATGACATGACAAACCACCACGTGCCGTCCATTGGGCTACCCATCCCCAAGTTAGTTGTAATATTTTTGTAGCACCCCACTCCACCCCACTAACACTGACTCATAATAATACTCCATCAAAATCGGCTTCGTGGCATTCTAGAATAAATATTTATGTACTCGTACAATTGGACCGACTTACAGGGTGTGTCTTCGTAAGCCTGCCGGTCAGTGGGTGACTGCTGACTTTGCGTGTTTCAAGTTATTTTATAGCAGTTTTGCTATTGTTTGATGTTGTTGTTGTTGCTGTGCGAGGTGGTGAAACTGTTTTGGATGGGTTGTTGTATGTAGGTAGGTGGCCGTGGCCGTGGCGTTGTGCCTGCAATTTGGCCATCATAAATTTATGAATTTATTAGACGAGTTTTCTGGTAATTTTGGTTAATTAAATAAATCAAACGCTGTAGGTTGATTGTTGGGTTTTTTGGCCAGCCATTTTCTACCGCCCTTAACTATTTAACCATTTGGCCGGCCAGCTGCTGCTGCTGCTGCTAGTTGGTTGGTCATTTGGCGATTTTGCCCTTCCGTTTCTTTTTTTTTTTTTTTTGATGGCGTTGTTAGAGTGCCATTGTAATTAATTTGTAATTTGGCATTTGAAAACATTTTCGGGCATGTAATTAGCTGGCAGGCATATTAATTTTCATATTACGCAGTGAATTTTAAATAACCTTCCATGACAAAGAAATTTACATAGCAAGTCATACATAGATTCAGGGAGAGTGGAAACCATAGAGTTGGTGTGGGCTGGAGGGAAGAAAAATGTAGGCATTACTTGAAAGTCGGTGTGAATAGGTTAATGGCGGCTATTGCGTTTGGTATTGTAATGTTGGTGGTTGGTAATAAAATTCAGGTTTGACGTGAAAATCGCGCTTAAAAAATTATATACATTTTTTTTTAATGCTTAATTATTTTAAACACCCTTTACGTTTGATATGTGAACCATGTAGTGTAATATATTTTGGGGGGGATGGGGGCTTATACTTCCAAGGATATATCCACAACGAATACTAAAAATGTGCTACAGATAATACCCGCTTTTTTGCAATTACATTGGGAATATTGCGCTCAAAATTTGACAACTTTTGGCTTTTGCAAATCCAAATTTTTCATATACATATTTTTATGTTATAGCGCCAATTGAGAAAGGCCTCTCTTATTTTTTTGATTTTAATTTTTTTGTTTAGCACTTTTCGAGACAACGATTTTGGTAACTTTTTTTGGTAACTACTTTCCTATTTTCACAATTTCCATTATTTTGCGAAAAATTTACATATTGAAATCATTTTCTTTTTGGTAATTTTTGTTTTTCCAAAGACTTTCGGCATTTAAATAGGAAGAACAACTATAAACTCGTATAAATTTAAAATTTTATATATCCGATAAAGGCATAACAGCAGGATATTTTTTTTTTTCGAATTTTTTAAATGTCATGTTTTAGTTATATGGTAGGTTGGAAAATATTTAAAAAATACAAGACCGAAAACTTGTTAACCAAGCAAGCATACCGAAAACATTTCGCTTCTTATCTGACAAGATTTAATTAATATAAGCTTTAAAGAGGAAATAGCGCGAAAACTCCACAATATGCAATAATATTTCACATTTCCGAAAGTATTTGGAAAAAAAATCTCTGCATCACTTTATCGCGATCTTGATCATACAGTGGCTCACAGCTTAAATCGTTCAGTGTTCTTTTTTACAATATTGACAATATTTTTGGTGATAAATTTTTTTCGTTAATATTTTTTTGTAAAAATACTATCAAATCTCAGGCAAACGTTGTCAGCCTATATTTATTTATTAACTGCCCTTTGCTTCTGTAACCAGAAACGCATTTCGGTTTCTGTCGCATATAAAAGGTGGTAACCCTCTCAAAAATATATGTAGGTATACAACTTGTCCTCGCCGAAGCGAACAGTTTGACATTCATATTTTAATGTCTTATATAATAGTGTATAATTTAATTGAATTAGACTTTTATAAAAGTTGGCAACCCTCTCTAAAATATAAATATATACTAGCGAAGCAAATGGGTTGACACCCATATTTTACTATTTCTTGTTGTGTAAATTCGACAATTTCATCAGGTGGCAACCTCGTTTAAAATATTACTAGCCATAAACCCTTTGACACCCATATTTTACAATTTCATATAAATTGTGTTTCATTTCTCTTAAATCGACTTTTCAAGCAGGTGGCAACCTTCTATATGCTTTAAGCCTTCTCATTGGAGAATCATATTTTTATTTTATTTTATTTTTTTTGTTGATATTTTATATACATAACTTGTGTCGAATTTAATTAAATTCAGGTTTTCAAACAGGTGGCCACCCTCTCTATAAAGGCATAAACGAACCGTTTTGTACTCGCATTTCCATGTTTCATATAATTCGTGTGTAATTTATTTAAATTCGACTTTTCAAACAGATGGCAACTCTCTCAAAATATAAGTAGGTGTAATCCTTTCTCTCAGTGAAACAAACCGTTTGGTACTCATATTTCAATAGTTTATATAATTCGTGTATTATTTAATAAAATTTGACGTTTGAAATAGGTGGCATCCCTCTACAAAATATATGAATGAAACTTATACAAAAAAATGGTTCGGTTCGTGGGAAGCATCGCGCGCTGCGTCAAATATTCGGTCGACATAATCGCCCAGCAGAGGGGGTAATTCGAGCAGCCATGGATCGGTTTCGCACCACGTTTACTCTAGTGGATAAAACATATCCTCTGAAATGCCGTACAGTGCGCACCGAAGACGTTATTGCTGCTGTGGAGCAAGCAAATCCGAATGAGTCCATCCGCCATCGAGAGTAACAATTGGAACTATGCCGATCCAATTTATGGAAGATTTTGCGGAAGGATCTTGGTTTGCGGGCTTACAAAATCCAACCCGTGCAAGAATTGAAACTGAACGACCGTCAAGCGCGTCACACGTTCGGTGACTGAGCCCAAAACGATACGACCACCTATCTTGGCTGGAGCCAGCCACGGCGGTCACTTGACCGAAATGATTTTTAAAACATAATCCCAAATCCTTGTCTTTATAATAAAGCTAATTTCTTGGCCATAGCATTAGATGATTTTCATTTTTTTTTTCTTGAAAATCACATGTTTAATAAAACACACACTTTATATACCATGTACTGCAATTGTTGTATTGTTTCACTTAATTATATGAAAATAAATAATTACATATATGTTATTTGTTTTTACGAAGCGCTAAAGCTTAAGTGTTCTACATAATTTAGAAATTTTCCGAGCTTAAATTGTAAATTTCTGATTTTAAATAGTAAGATTTTGAATTTGAGTTGAAAATTTCCGAATTTGAATTGGTAGATCTGAATTTGAATAATAATTTACTGAATTTAAAATGAAAATTCTAAATTAGAATTGCAACTTTTGAATTTAAAATGAGAATTCTGAATTAAAATTGCAATTTTTGAATTTAAAATGAGAATTCTGAATTAGAATTGCAACTTTTGAAACTTGAAATGGAAATTCTGAATTGTAATTTTCTGAATTTGTAGTAAAAATTCTGAATTGTAATTGGAAGTTCTGAACTTGAGTTTTGACTTTCTGAATTTGAATTGGAAATTCTGAATTTGAATTGTAAGTTTCTGAATTATAATTCAAAGTTTTTTAAATCGAATTGAAAATTTCTGAATTTGAATTGGTAAATCTGAATTTGAATTATAATTTTCTGAATTTAAAATGAGAACTCTGAATTAAAATGTCAACTTTTGAATTTAAAATTAGAATTCTGAATTAGAATTGCAACTTTTGAATTGAAAATGAGAATTCTGAATTAGAATTGCAACGTTTGAATTTAAAATGATAATTTTGAATTAGAATTGCAACTTTTGAAATTCGAAATGGAAATTCTGAATTGCGACTTTCTGAATTTGAATTGGGGCTTGCTGATTTTGAAATTGAAATTCCGAATATAAATTGTAATTTTCTGAATTTAAATTAGAAATTCTATTCTGTAATTAACATAAATATGTACATATTAAACAATTACTAAAATTTTGCTTAAGTCAGAGGGAACCGTTACTGTATATGTATGTATGTACATACATATATGTATATAAGTAGTATAAATATTTATGAATATAAATCATGTCAGTATTTGAGCCCATAAATTAACACTTAACCCCATTAATGGTTCCCAATTCTCAATTTAAGCAGCCGCCAATTACAGCGTTCTAATTTTTTAAACACTCAATCAGGTTTTTTTTTCTTATTTGCAATTTTATTGGTTCACATCGCACGTTGCATAATAAAATAATAATAAAGAGAAGTAATTACATTCGGTGTATTAAATAACCGCCATTTTTTACTGTTTGGCTCACAAAAACGTAAATCTTTAAATAATGCACTTTTATAATAAAAGTGAGATATATTTCTATACAAGCATGTTTGTATCTATGTATAAATATACATAGTTATAAAAATATGTACATATATACTTATACATACACACATACATACATATGTACACAATGTGTTTAATTCCATAATTCAATTTAATCAATGTATGGCAGTTGGCCAAATAGACTCACAAAAAGCAATAATATTTTACATTTTAATACAAAAACGATAATCTGTCAATTTAAAATAATTTATGTGAAATTAATTCGTGCCCGCTGCGATTGGTGCAGGGGTGACCAAACTATCGTGTTTGAAAAAAAAATACCCAATGCTTTCTCGCCTCCATATTTCTGTGTTTTTGTTTTTGTTGTTTTTAATTTAAAGGCCATGTTTTTTTTTTTTTTTGTCAATCACTTGCGTGTTTCTGCGCAAGCGCGACTACGCGACCCGAATTCGATGCCCCCCCCCCCATACAGGTCTCGCCTAAATGCCGCTAGCGGCTAGCATTTATGGCTTGCGACTGGCTTGCAACTGGCGACTAACTAGTTGAGCTGCTCATAAATATTAAATTACGAATAACATTTGTTGTTGGTGTCATAGAACATTTTTAAAAGTCAATTTACACAGTTTATGAAATTATTTTACGTTGGCCAAACCAAACCAAACCAAACCAAAAAAAAAAACAAGGAGACAGAATAATCATAAGCGCCCAGCATGCTACCACGATGCTACAGCAATAACAACAAGTCACAATGAATGGCAGAAAAACTACATAGAAACTTGAGAAACAGCTCGCCGCGGCAAACGATATGAAATGCAGCAGTACATTTATCATGAAAATGCAGCCTCATGTGGCAATATGGGAGTACGAAAATTATGGTTAGACTGAATATTTTTTTGTAGATGCTCACTATAAGAATGAATGGCGTTCGCACGGTACCGACAAGAAAAAGGTTGACGTAAAGCGATCCAAAGCGCTGATCCGCCTGGACCTACCACCTCTCAGACTAATGGTTGGGGTAATAACCGGACACTGCCTTATGGGCACACACGGAAAGTGATTGGGATGCATAACAAACGATTACTGCCGAAGCTGCAGGGACGAAAACTCAAAACCAATTCCTAAATGGGTATTTTCTAACCTGTTTGGCCGAACTGAGCTCGGCAAGCATTCCCGATCTTCTGTGCTACGTAAGGCGCACACGGTGGTTCACCTTCTAAGGAAGGGAAGAAGAAAACGTGTGGCCCCCGTCAGCGGTATCACAACGGGCTTTGTCAACCTACGTGCGCATTCGTGGACTTGCATGGTTGCAGCCGCTCTAACATAACCTAACCTTACTCACTATAAGCTCAATTCAACCAGTTCACTGCGACAAGACGTTAGTTATAACTTTATAAATTTAACTTTTGGGGAAGCCAATCGTAAAATTTTCAAAATGTAGATTTGGCCACAGCCAAGTTAGAGAGAATAAATTGACAATGCCGAAGCGATGGGGCTTCGAGTCATGAAGCCAAAAAAAAAAACATTGTTATACGAGAATTTTTTTTAAGAATCATTTTTGATTAAAATACTCTCCTATAGGGCGCTGGTCTGATGGTCTGAAGCATTACGATGTTAGGAAATTATGCGGAATTGAAAGGTCAGCAGCCGTTGGCGTGACGGATGCAATGAGATATCTTTATTGAAAACTCAACTTCTACCAGCGCTATCAGTCTACAACTTCCAAATGCCTGCTATCGAAGTCCAGTGAACATATCATGTTGTTGTTGTTGTTGTAGCGGCTCGTTAAAACAATAGTGTGGAAGAGAGCTGACTTCGATTTCTGATTAATACGAGATTACCCTAATATGGGTATCGGAGCATAAGGAAATTTAGGGAAATAAGTTAGCAGTTGAACTAGCGAGCTCGTGAAATCATACAGGATCCTATATTAAGAACGGTTTACCCTTAATATGTTATATCGCAGATGCAAGAACGCTGGGTCAAAGGATGCAGTCAAACACTTTATAAGGAGTGCAGAGCTCTCGCGCAAGAGTGAGGCTAAAGACGGATTCCCGCACAATATTCTTGAGTACAGTCATCAAAGAAATTCGAGCTTCTTCAACGAAGCTCAATACTTTTCCAGGTATGCTTGGCTATATGTTATAGATAACAAATATTTTGTCAGAGTTTTTCTCGTCACGGAATAAAATAACACCTGCGTCCGTGCTATGGATCTAAGAAGTATACTATTCAAAGTTAGTCAAAATCCATTTTTTAGGTTTTTTAAAGTGCGGCTTTTCATAGGGAATTCGGGACTTTGTTCTATAATTTAATATTTCATATAACTTGTGTATAATATAAAAAAAAATTCACTTTTAAACAGATGGCAGCCCTCTCGCAAGCATAAAAACCCATACCTACAATCTTCCCAGTGTATAAACGAATAATTATGCAAAATTTCCGTACTGGGGATGGGTAGTTATTGGGGCACAAAAAACACATTTTAATTTTTTTTTTGTATCTAGGCAAGACTCCACGCAATCTAGTGAGTCCATTTTAGTATTTATCGGCGCATCCCCATTATATGTTTGTTTTATGAAAGCGACACATTTCACAAGTTTGGGACATAATAGAAAATTAAAGCAAGGACCTTTTATATTGGACTCGTTTCTTTGTAACCTAGTTGCAAAAATAACACTAGGTAGGATAAACGAATTGCATGTAAAGAAACAACAGTAACTCGGAAAAATATGCGAGTTGAGCCAACTCGGTTAAATGATATCCGACCTGAGATGATGTGTTGGGAAGGGAAAAAAACTGCGCTATTGTGAATTAGCCCTAAGAAAGTGCATGGAAAATTTAGATTTAAGACCAGATTCGTTTTTATTTGCATAGTATTTTTAAATATATAACTACATAAACCTAAAAATCGCCGGCACAACTATTTTTCGTTCCCAAATAGCACTAAACAAATCGCAACTTACATGACAGAGGTTAACAGGGTTGCTTTTTCAACTAAAGGAAATTTTATACGCGTTGGAAAGTTCTTTTGCAACTCGGTTACATTAAACCGGGGTCATTATGATGTCTCGGAAACAAACACTCAAATTCAAATTCAAAAATTCGTTACATTCGTGGACTTTTATTTTTCGATCAAGTTTGATCGCTATTTTTACTTTTATTCGTTATTGTGACTCTCATTATTTCGATAAAATATAATCAATTTAAATTTGTTCCTATCGTATGATACAGACTTTAATTTTAATTTTTTTAAATAAAAAATAATCGTTTTTCTTGGATTTAAATTTTTCCGTTCAGACTTGATCATTATTTGATGATTTTTATTTGATCGATCAAAAATAATCATTATATGTATTTGCAATTTTTTGAATCATAACAGAAGAATATGTTTTATGAACGAAAAAAATATCATAAAATATCAAATACTATCGAAATATTTTAAATGTTTAATCGAAATTTAGAAACTAAAAATGAACGATAGATTATTTTTGACCGAAAAAATAAAATCACAATATAAGGTCACACTTATCGAAAAAAATAAAAATTGATCGAAAAAATAAAAATCCAAAAAGAACGATTCTTTTTATCTAACAAAAAAAAACAAAAAATTACAAAATATCAACAAAAAAATTTTAAAAATTAACGATCAAAATTGATCGAAAGAATAAAAATCCAAGAATAACGATTATTTTTATCTAAAAAAATAAAAATCCTAGGATAACGATTTTTTTATATAAAAAAAAAATAAAATCACAAAATAACATTTGTACACTGATTTAAAACAAAAAATATTTTAAACCAAATTAAAATCAGATTTGACTAGTATATGACATAAAGAAATTTGTTTTGAAGAATTTTTGTCAATGATTTTTTGATCCGAAAAAATCAAAATATGACAGGACAAAGCTCTTCTGTTTTTCATTATAGCTACATTTTGTTTTGATTTATCATGTCATGAGATTTTTTAAGAACTTTGACCAGACTTTTTTTTCAATACCATTTGTTGACGAAAAATTATTATAACGGTTTCAGTTTCCAAATATACCAAATGTTTATACCGAGTATTCTAGTCGAAAACCGAGGGTGTATTTGATAATTTTTTTAATAGATTTTAACATAATAACTAAACTCACAAAAGTAGACATACAGCAACTTTGATGTTAGATTTACAGTTATAGTATTTCCAATGAAGAGTGGTGCTCTTTTTTGGTTCGAATTCAGTGATCAGTGTTCTACGAAGTAGGAAAGTTATTATTGCTGATAAATTTAATTTCAGATGCAAAATGACAAAATCGTCTGAAATATCGGTGGGAGTGCGAAAAATCGTGATTGGTTTGCAATCAAAGGGAAAATCTCTCTGTAAAATCGCAGAGACTGTCAATTTATCGAAAGCTACGGTGCATACGAAATTTTAATATCACTGGTAGTTATGAAAATAAGCCGAGAACAGGGCGACCAAGAAAAATGGACGACAGAATGTGCAGGCGCATTGTTTGGAAAATTAATGAGGATCCAAAACACACGGCCGTAAAACTAGCAAAAGACGTGGATAACGAATTTTGGATATCCCTAAATGCTGAAACTGTTCGTCCCTTCCTAAAATCGAATGATATGCTTTGCAGAGTGTCAAGGAAGACGCCATTCTTAAGGGAAGTGAATAAAACGAAACGATTGGCATATGCTCTAAAGTAACAAAACGTCGATAAAACTGATCCGACTTTTTGAGAGCGTGTTATATTTACCGATGAATGTAAATTTAATGTTTTTAGAGGTGATGGCCATGCAAAGGTTTGGCGGAAATCTAATGCAGCCCTCAGTCCAAGAAATGTGGTATCCACTATTAAGCACGGTGGAGGTTCCGTCATGTTGTGGGGCTGCATGTCAGCAAATGGCGTCGGCATATTACGGTTTATCGATGGAATAATGGACAAGCATATGTATATTAAAATTTTAAAAGATAATTACCTACCGAGCATCGACAAACTGGGATTGAAGAACAAAACACAATTTTTTACAGGATAACGATCCCAAACATTCCTCAGCTGTGGTACGCGAATGGCTATTTCATAACGTTAGGCACAAATTAGCACATCTTCCTCAGTCTCCTGACTCAAACGTTATAGAATATCTATGGAACCATCTTTAAAAAAAAAGTAAAACTCCGGAAGGTCACTTCAATTTCAATCCCTAAAATCGTCTTAGCAGAAGAATGGGAGAAAATATCTAAGGAAACTAAAAAAAAAATGGCCTTTTCAATGCCAAATCGGTTATCTGCTGTAATTCAGGCCAAAGGAGGCCGTACTTCTTATTAAAATTCCTCCTTTTGGCTTTGTTTTAAGAGCGTATGTATACTATTGGGAGTGCCGCTAAATGTAAATAAAAAAAACAAAAAAAAATGCCTTTTGTTATTCTATCGACTGATATATCAGTTTTCCTTAATTTTATGTTATTTAATCGACGAAATAAATTATTTTGAGAAAAAATCCTAGCTTGAAGTTTATCTAATTAGAGAAAAACGGAGTTCCGGCGACGTATGTATGTCTACTTTTGTGAGCCTGTGTACATATGTTTATAACAAAAGCACACATAAGAAATTGTTAATTCGTTAATTGATGGATGGCCCGCATAAAATAAAAACAATAAAGGAAATAAATTAACTCAACCAACATACTACAATATACCTATATTTTAGATATATCATGTAGGTCTATTAAGTGCAATGTGTAATACAAAAAAATTAAAAAAATTACAGACAGACACAAGGCTGAACATAATCAGACGATTACACATACAGTCAAACATTCATACATATGTGTAGAGTTAAATGCAGCTACTGGTCTTTTTGCGCCTCAATCAACAAACTCATTGTTGTATATAGTACAAGCGCTTTTATTTCTGTTGTTGCATTTTTTTTAAATATTTTTTTTGTGTTTTGCCTTTGTTGTTTCGAACGCGCCGGCTAGTGAATGAAGTTGTTGCTAATTAGCGTGATTGTTGCAATAATCACAAAATGGGGGCAATCACACAGGCTGTCGCCACATCAAAGTCGAACATACAAAGAGGCTACTGTTTAATATCTATGTATATAGTGTAGAAATGTATATATATTTTTTTTTAATTAACGCAATTTTGTGCACCAGTTGCAATTGCAAACAACACCACACCATCACACCAAACGCTTGTAACCGCATTTGCAGTGTGGTGTGGGGCTGGCAATCAGCATTAAAATATGGCTGTAATTCATCAGCCATCACGCCACTGTGCTCGCTAACAACAACAATAACAACAACAACAACAACACTACGCATATTAAGCGAGTAGCAAGAGCCGCCGCCATTTGGCCATTTGAAAGGTGCTGGATTCCATGCCCGGCTGCCACTTACCACTTACCACCTACCACCTACCATCTACCTTCACCCCTTCTACCCACCACTGGTGGTGGGCCACCAGCTAAGCTGACCAATTTTACACTACTGTCGCATTCAATTTCTGCTAATGAACGTAATTAAAAACTATTAAAACCATAACTTTGTATTTGCCACACACTTTCCGCGCCGACCCACTCCGCTCCGCTCCGTTCTTTGCCTAAATCGTCATAAATGCGTTTGCTCCACGTTTGCTGTGAACGAGGCAAAATGGTGGTTGGCCACACATTAGCCACAGTGTAACAGCAACCCATCTGTGGAATGGAAAACTCATCCGCTGCTTTCATAAATTCCCCCCTGCATACCTTCATTGTGTGCCGCATTTTTTTCCACGAAATACCGGTAAACAACTTAAAAGAGCTTAGAATATGTAGCTTGGTTATCTCTTTCAATTGGAAATTATTTAGTATCGGCCGCCCACCGAGCTTTACGAGTGTGTGTATTGGAGTGATGTGAATGTGGCTTAAATTAATTAACACCGTTAAGGCGCGAGCTTTCTCAGCTAAACTACTTTGTTGCACTTTTATGTTGTTACTGTTTTTTTTTTTTGTTTTTCTGTTTTTTTTTTATTACCCGCCAGTATGTAGCAGTAGCTGCAAATTGTAAATAGGTGCATAATAATTTTGTTTCCCCCAGTGGAGAAAACTTGGCGTAACTATATAGAAAAAAAAAATAACTTGTCTATTATTGTTCCCATGTTAAAAATTTCTAACAAATTATGTGAAACATTTTTGAATATATTTTTAAAATCGCGCAGTAAAATATTGTGTGTAACTATTGAGGGAATTCCAGAAGAGTTGGTATGAATGAATCCAACCTTAACATCCGCATTTGAATTCCCTTGCGTTTGGCAAAAAATACAAGTGAGATACTACAAGTGTACAAGCAACAACAAAAAAGGGTCTACGCTTTCTAAAACTCGCCATTAATTTCTTTGTTTTTTTTCTGTTTCTAGCTGGATGACTGATTTCGTTAATTTCACTGAAGAAGAAAATGGAAAACGATTTGTGTACCTTACGAGGTAGCAGTATTGCCAGACAAAAATGTTTATATCGCCCAAAACAATTTCAAAAAAATCGTTATTTTGCTATCCGAAGCGAAATTTCAATAAAATTAAGCTATTTCTATTCTATAATTATATTTTTTTTAACCATATGATTAACTCAGTGGCATAGATAACCAGATACGAAACTCTCTCAATTACTCGCAAAATAGTCGGACTGAGCTCGTGCTTGATGATGGCAACATTACCACTTCAGTCCCCCTATTATCAGCTGATAGGCAAAAAGGCGAGCTGCCAGAGGCAAATACACGAAATAATTGACAAAAGTAGTGTGTTTTCTAGTTGGCTAGAAAAAGGGAGTGAATGTTGGTTTATTTAAAACTCTTGATATTTGAATATTGAAATATTAAAGAGTACATGTATTTGATTTTTGAACGTTATTAAGGAATTTAGTACTTAACTTCACATACAATTATTGTTTATATTACCAAAAAAAAATCCATTAACAATGCCAATAATTTTTTTTTTAAGTATTTGGTATATATTGACTTTTAAATGCTTGTGAATTTATATGTAAAATTCACACACGCTGCATTATAATATAAAATACATTAACTTTTATATTGGCATTATATGTCAGTTCTTGAAAACTGATACATTTATTTGATATTCTTATTTTATCATGTTAATTTCATACTTTACGAATTTAAAAGTAAAAACCATTTCATTCCTATACTCGGTTTTATTTTTTTTATTGCATTTTTCTTAATTAAATTTCAACGGTAGTGGAGAAGATGTAAAATCTCCCACAAAACTTTTAAAACTTCCAAATTTGTTTTTCCCCATAGTGGCACCATTGAAAAATTTTGTAAAAAAAAATGCGCATTTTGACAGCGCTCACGCTAACCAAAGAGTTTCGTATCTAGTTATCTATGTCAATGGTCGGCGTACGCCCTGGGACTGAGGTATTTTAAATTCTATAACTCATAATCTACTTTCGATTCCATCATAATAATTTAATATGTTTTCCGTAAGGCTTTAGAGAATTCATTGAGATGAAAAAAGAACAATCAAAATTGAAAATTTGAGAAAAATTGATTTGTTATTAATACGTAGAAAGTATTAATACTTTTGATGGTAAAATTTTTTTTTTTAAATTTGTATAATATATCATTGCAAAAAAAACGGAAACCCCTAATTTTTACTTTATGTATATTTTTTTCTACGATGTACGGTTCTAGAGTTTTTTTTTTTTAACTGTAGAACGCCACTGTCATTGAAAAAAGGCAGTATATACAAAATTTTAAAAATCCTAATTCCCAAACAAAATTTTTTTTTGGAGCGAATTAAAAAAATACGTGCCAATTTATTTTTGATAAAAATCATTTATGAAAAATATGTCATCGAAATTTGCAATGTCGACGGCAAATCTGATATGGAATCACCCATATATATTTTCTATAAAAAATCGATCAAATGACACTAGGTAGATAAGAAATGTGTCGTAATTATTTAAGAACGTAATTTTGTTTTTATTTCAAATCGATATAGAGTTGATAAAAAAATAAATTAAGGGTATTAGTGTGTAGTGTTTTTAAAACTTTAAAATACTTAAAATAAATATATTTTTATAGCAGTACATACACTTTCTCATACAGTGATGGGGAAAATAATAGAAACTTTAAATTACTTTGTATACAACAACAAAAAATATCAACAAAGGTTCACAACACAACAACTGTTTATATTCAGAGTTTTTAAATAAATGTCCAGTTTTATAACCTATTAAATTTTAATATTTCCCAATGCGCTCGACATAAGCTAAATTTGTTACATTATATAGTTGCTAGAAAAAATAAATATACGATCCAATGCTAATTTACATCAGATGGTGTCGAATGCCTAACAATAAAATTCACATGCATTTCTTTTTTACTTGTACGGCTTGAGCTGTCAAAGTCTATAAGTATTTTGTTTTTGCTTTCATGGCTTCAGCTCTCAAAGATGTAAAAGCAAAATCATACTGCCAGATTCAATGTTGAAAATCCATGAGCAAAATCGTGGTTTTTTTCGAAATAAAATCATCATCATTGAAACTCATTTTTGACTCTCTTGATATGTATGCGGCCGACGTAGCCGAGTGTGTAGCGTGTGCGCGCTACATTCGGTGGGTCCCAGGTTCGAATCCAGCTCTGGGCAAGTAATATCCAAAAATTATAGAAAACGTTTTTTCTAATAGCGGTCGCCGCTCGGAAGGCAACGGCAAACCTCTGACTGAATTTCTGCCATGAAAAAACTTCTCACAAAAAAAAATTCGCCATTCGGAGTTGGCTGTAAAACTGTAGGTCCCTCAATTTGTGTTATACAACATCAAGACGCACACCACAAATTGTAGAAGAAGTTCGGCTAAAATCGCTTAAGCGGTTATATCGCCAATTAAGTAGTAAGTAAGTAAGTGGTATTTTAGCAACAAGAGTGGGAGTTTGTTGCTGTTTTTGAGCCGTCGGCATTTGTTAAAAATTTACTCCTAAATTAAATCACCACGATGATTTAAAAATGAAATAGGTTTCGGCGCTTATTCAGATCCGTATATAAATCAAGGCTCCAAAATTATATTCTTTAAACAAGCCGCCGTGGACATTTGGCCGATATTGTTTTCATTATTAAAAAAAAAAACAATGTAATATGTGATTTCCAGCATTTTCAATTATAAAGGCACCAATTATTTTTAACTCTTTTTTTTCAAATAAAGTTCATTCTGTATTTAAAAAAGACATCGTTTAAAATCAGGTCTCAAACATTTGGCAAAATTAACAAGAAAAATAAATTAACAAATTTCACTCAAAAACAATGCAACGCTGTTTGATAAAAGACAAGTATGAAGCAGCCACTAATTATATTTAATTTTGTAGGGATTTCAACGGCTGTAACTTTAAAAAAGGAATAGCGATTAATTTTTTATTTTGTGATATTTATTTTTTCTTTTAAATTTAATGATATTTTGCGATTAATTTTTCGATCAAAAAATAATTGTTATTCTTGGATTCAAAATTTTTCGATCATAACAAAAGCAAAAAGATTAGTCTGCGATGACAATAATATGTAGCAACAATGCCAACAATACTATTTATGCTTTATGATCGAAAAAAAAGAAATCACAAAATATGGGAAAATTTAGATTCAAGAATAACAATTATTTTTCATCAAAAAATAAAACACAAAATATCGATCAAACTTAATCGAAAAAATAAAAACACATCGTGCAAACTTGATTGAACAAATATCAGCAAAATATCGAATAAATGTGATCGAAATAAATAAAAATCACAAAACAGCGACTATGCAATGAGTTAAAACAAAAAATCTTTTAAATAAAAATAAAGTCAGATTTGCCTAGCATATGGCATAATGATTATATCGGTATACGCGAGTTTTGTTTTGAACGAATTACTTTCAATGATTTTTTTTTTGTCCGAAAATGTCAAAATAACGATTATTTGCGGACTATGGGATTTCATTTTTTGTTTTTTTTTTTTTTGTATTGCTGACACTCTTCTGCAATTTATTCCAAATAACACATGCTCGAACTATTTTTATAAGAAAACAAATAAAAAAGAGCCAAAGTTCGGGCGAAACCGAATGGCGAATGTTTTTTTTTGAGAAGTTTTTTCATGGCAGAAATTCACACGGAGGTTTGCCGTTGCCTTCCGAGGGGCGACCGCTATTAGAAAAAACTTTTTCTATAATTTTTGGATGTTACTGGCCCGAGCTGGATTCGAACCTGGGACCCACCGAATAAAGCGCCCATACTCTACTTACTTAATTGGCGCTATAACCGCTTAAGCGATTTTGGCCGAACTTCTCCTAAAATTTGTGGTGTGCGTCTTGATGTTGTAACACAAATTGAGTTTTACGCCGACTCCGAATGGCGAATGTTTTTTTTTTTGGAACCTACCATTATATTAGAATTTTAAATTTTTTGAGTCATATTTTGTTGCTAAAAAATGAAACACAATACTTGAGTGAGTGTTATTTTATCTTTCAGAAATAAAAATTAACTTTTGAGTATTTTGCAAAACGTAAAATTTAAAACGCCATACCACTTGTTTAATAAGTACTTCGTGGTCGATTTTCTTTGCTATACTCGTACCATCGCCAGTATATGCACTAAAAACCGCATTGCAATCATACATGTGTACATATGTATGTATGAAAAATACGTTCAATAAAAAAAAAACGTTTAGTGGCTCCAAGCGAAACTCGTACAGTGATTTTTTTAATATGCACAATGTTGTTCAGGAATTTTGTTTTTTTTTTTAAATTTTTTTTTATAGATATATGGTTCATTATTTAAGTTTCAAACTTTATAAAAATACACCAAAACTCAACAAATTAAAAAAAAATGTCATCGAAATTTAAAAAGTTTTAATCAGAATTTTTTAGAAACTTTTTAAGTATACCGTTTTGTAGGCAATTAAATTTTAAAATAATAATCTATAAGATTTAAGTGGTTAAAAATGACCATTGATTTTTGGTATTTTTGTTTTTTTTTTTGTCTGTTCCAAATCGGATAAAGAAGCGAAACGTCTGGAAGTGAACAAGAGAAAAACTAAGTAACTCCTGTCATTAAATAAACAATCAGCGCATTCGCGTCTTGCATCCCGCATCACTGTTGACAATTAGAATTTTAATTTTGATTTTTTTATAATTATTATAATTTATTTATCTAGTAATTTATCAGTTCATCTGGTATTTTTTTTTTTTTTTTTTTGCTGATGGTGTTGAATATCTTTTCTTCTGTAGGGGCATGCGCGCAAATCAAGCGAAATTTTTAAAAATCTCACTCTCATGCGGATTACGGCGAGACGTTCGTCCACTGTGGTGAACGACAGTACTTGGCGACGAGGACTCTCTCCCACCATAAATCCAACACCGAACTTGCGTTGTACTAGACGTCGCAAGGTCCGATTCTCTTCATCGCTTGCCGAGGACATCTACGGGTAGGCGGGCAGAGGCACCTTCCCAATTAAGGGTGCGAACATTCCAGGGGACTGCCCTTAAATTATAGTCCTTTAAACGTTTGCCGTGGTCGTCATCAGAATAGGGGGTCTCATCCGAGGCTTTTTGATGCAAGTTTTCATTGGAACCTGTTTTTACGTGGCGGTTGTCAAGCCCAGTGCACAACAAGATTTTGGAAGATTTTTTTTAATTTACGACGCATTTATATAGCGAGCCGCTGGCTAAAAGTCAAACGTCCATTTGCAGCCGCACCCACTGATGAACAGACGCTACAAACCCCTGGTGAGGCCTTAATCGGATGTTCGGAAACTACCCAGAGGACACTTGGATGCAATCACCCGGATCAGAGACTTTCGCCATTTGCGTGGGCTTCTACACACGGCTTCTCCAAGAATGTTACATTTGTCATTTATTCCATTAATGTAATTATGTGCTGAATTATAAACTATAATTTCCTTCTAAGCGATTGCGCTCGATTATAAACATTATGCCTTATCTCATCTCCGCAGCTATGTACATAAAATTATGGCAAACTTCATGAAATAAAAACACTTTGATTTTCCACACAAAAAACGAAATTATTCGCAATTAACAGATATTCCCATAATTAGACCCAATTAAAACTTGCCCTAACAAAGAAGCCACAAGAATTCCATGCATTTACCTTTTCCAAAAACTATCTACTCGTATCCTGTTTTTTTTTTTTGTTTTTCAATACAATACAATTCCATTTGATGCCGTCACAGCCGATTTGCCAGCCATGATGCTTAATGAGCTTTCATTCGCATAAAGGAAATTTCAACTCATTAATATGTATAGCGAAAAAAAATTCATATTCATACAAACAAGAATAACTTAAACCGACGCATTTGCCTGCATTTGTGGCCATTCGAGATACAAGGATATGTATGTATATGCGTTTGTATGAGTGTGTGTGTGTGTGTTGGCAAACGACTAATTAACAACCCGCTAAGGTAGCAACATAATCACGCAACCACAATCATTTCGAAATACCAAAGGGTATGAAAGGATTTAACGCAATTGCGCCATAAATGTACAAAATTACCCAGCGACCAAGGCGGTCGGTCCAATGAACGGACAAAGAGATATTATAAATTCGGAATAAACTTCAAATGCAATGACAGATTTATGAGCATCGAAAGCTAAGATATATAACTGAAGAGCAACCAAAAAAAAAAGCACAAACACAAACAGACTAAGGCGGCAAGGTAGTTTGCAAAAACAAACAAAAAAAAACAAAAGAAACCAACAAAAGACTGATTGCAATAATTTCTGCGAAACACGCGCGACATGACAATTATATAAAAATGACAGTTGGAGATTAAATAAAAAAAAATATATTTATGTGACCAAATGCAAACAAATAAAAAAAAAAACAAAAATTTTATAATACAGTGTTGTCCGGCTGAAATGGGCCCCCGATGCGAACAATCCGGTACAGTGAATTTCAAAACTTTTTTTATTGAGGGCCTATGCCAATTGGTAGATGGCTCCTGTGGTGAGATATCTTTTTACTATGGTGTGTAAATTTCACATTTCTGCTGTGTCAGTTCGTAACTTTTTACTGCTGGAAATTTTTGACAGTTCCTTTGATGCAGACGAAAATCAACAAGTTAACCCTTAAATGCTTGTTTTTTTTTCGGTTTGAAAAAAAATTTAAATGAAAGCTAAAATTACACAATTGACGAAAATGAAAATGAAAAAGGAAAACGAAATTTTTTTTTAAATTGTATTTCACAAAACCATGCATGTAAGTATGAAAATTTTAAGTAAATACCAAATTTATATAAAAAAAGTAGTTACCTTACCGTTGAATTATCTATCTATAGATATGCATTAAATGAAAATATTTGTATTCGTTTAAAAAAAATTAAAAAAGATTAAGAAACAAAGATTAAAGCAAAAGTTTGAAATTTCAATCAAAAATGGTAAATAACCAAAAAAAAAGGCTGTAAAGCATTAAAAAAAGCTTTGAAGTTTGTGATTTATCTATAACATCAGGCATTGGCACGATATTCTTATTTAACATTCAGTTTAAGGTTATGTTGCAATTTTGCAACAGTATGCATTTAAGGGTTAAGGCTGGAACTGAAATTCACGCATTTAGTAGACATTTTAGCCATATTAGAACAAAAAATCCGCCAATACCGTCATTTTCTGGGTTATGGTTGCTGTCAAATTATTCACTAGCCCGGGCGGCGCGGAAATTTCTTATTCACCTCATAGTTGTGAAAAATTTACTTTCCGAAGTACTTTTCTGTCAATAGTGTGAACACATTTTAACGACAATGTCAATAACAAAAAGAGAGTAATCCCCGAATTAGAAAATCAGGTGCATACTCGGTGTGTTTGAAATTTGTCGAATTTTTAGGGTAGAACTAGATGTGTGCGCGGACGTTTAATCATTTTGAGGTTATCATTTTGGGGCGAATATTATTTAAGCGAAAATAAATTCAAAAAGTATCCATCTTCAAACGAGGAGTGCGAAGACACAGGAAGAAGCGTGCGGTTCACGCGCCACGCACTTAATTTGCTTGTATCTCTTAAACCACATTCAAAACCTTTTTCAAACAATGACAATTTTTTTCTGTTGTTTTTAGGGTATTTAAATTAAAGGAAAATTAAAAACAACTCAAAAATCAAAAGGGGCCGAAATTGGGGAAAAATAATTTTTTTTATTTTAATATTTTTTTTGTTTAAAATTATTTCAAAATTTTTTTTGCAAATTGGCTTTGAAAAGTAGTTTAGAAACGTTAAATTTTTTATTCAGAGATAATATTTCTACAACGCATGGTTCCCGAATTAACGGTGCTTAAAGTTGTGACTGCTATGACAAAAACTAAATGCTAATTTCGAAAAATCGTACAGTAACAAAAAATATTTTTTAGGCCAAAAGCGAAAACGCGTGTCGTTCGATGAAAAACTAACCAAACAAAATAAAGCGTAAACCTGATATGGAATAACCCGCATTTCATTTTTTTTCGAAAATATTAGTTGCAAGTTAAAAATTATTTGCAGGGGAAACGATTAACAATAAAAGCTATTCGCATAACAAAAATTCACTACAGAAAACATCTGTTGGCACTAGCTGTAGAAAAAAAGTATATCTAAAAGTTCCTTAAAAATTAACTGAGCCTTTCCATTTCAGGACCACCACTCGATTCGTAATATAAGTAATTTATCGATTAAAAAATGTGAATTTAATTCGATAAATCTTCCTATTTCAAATATTTTAAATTAATTTGTTGTATGTAGACCTACTTCAAGGACCACAACATATTATCAAAATTTTCTTTTAATTTATTTTCTATTTAATTTATTGGAAGAGTTATCGATTACTTCCTTCCAGAACTAAGGGCGAATTAAGTTCGAAGCAGGTGTTTGTCACTAGAATCTGGAACGCCTGGGAAAATTCCAAAATTTTGCTACTTTTAGGCGTTCTGGGCTTTTCGGACTTAAGTTATGGAGTTGTTTTCATACAACTGCACTAAATTAAGGTTTGAGGCATAAGCGGCATATGCCGCAACGTCTGAAAAGACTGGTGTAAACTTCTAGCTTTAGGGGTTTTGACAAATGCATCTAATGGACTGAAGAAAATATTACAGATTTTCCAAGGATTTTGAGTGCAAAAATCGCTTACTGAACACGGAAACCAGATCGTTCTAACAAAATTTGGTTTACTCTTATGCCGGTATTCTGTAACTCAGTCTAATCTCAAGTCATTAAGTTTGAGACTTTTAATTACAGAAATTTTTTGTCACTTGAGATGATTTCAGACTCAATAAGCAACAGTCGCAAAAAATGTCACCAAAGACTGTGGTGAACAGCAGCAGAAACAATCAGCTGATGGTACGTTCAGCTAGAGACAATCAACCTCAATGAATTCCAATTCTTTGTCGATAGCACTTAAAAAATTAAAACAATATGGATATCGTAAAAGTACCATTGAAATTAACCATTCAAAATTCTTATTACTGCATTTTATGTGAACCGATTATTTAGAATATAAGTAAAAATTGGAACTATTAACAATCGATAAATACAGCTTCTCTTCCTATTCACATTCGATCGAAATGGCAGGTTAAAATACATACGCTAATTTAACAAGTAGTTTTTTTTATTATGCTGAGGCTGCTTACAGAATACCGGCATTAATATCCTATTTTTTATTCAAAAAAAATTAATTAATATGTAAACGATCTGAGTTTTATAAACTGGGCTTGCATTATTTAGTTCACTCCATCCAGATAGCACTGTACTTCTAACCGAACTCTCGACGCTTATGACAAGCTAACCCGCTGGCAGCTCACTCGCACTGACGCCCGCATTCCACAGCGTCCGCCTGTGCTGGGGCGGGTAGGAGTGTCTTGATAAAGGCATCACACTAGCAAACTGACCACTTTGGAGATTTACAATCATAATTGTGATTGTGATGATGGCGGCGACGACGACGACGACGACAGCGATGACAGCGACGACAGCGATCGCGGCAATCAAGTTAAGTTGCTGTTGTTGACCATAAATGGTACGATAGCCATTACATTCGAAGACAACTGAAATCGATGATATCGCCATTGTTGCTGTTATTTAACTTTTTATTATTGCATATGTTTGAAATTATTGACAAGTTGTAATTATGATGATTATGTGACCATATTTAATGTGTGGCATCATCACTACGGCACGGCGTCTATTATTGCATGTAACCGATTGGTTGTCGGCTTTGCGGTCAGGATTGCCAGGCGCTTGATATTTTCGAAATTTTCTGCGCATTTTTTTGAATATGATTGTGACGATAGTAAGCTTAGTTGATTGTGTTCAAGAAATTATCTCTAGTTTGCGGTGACTTTCTATTATTTTTCAAAAAAAATAAAGGCTATTCTTGGTAGTAGAACCAACAAATTTTCCACTAAACCAAGCATGTAATAGTAAAGGAAGTAGACCCTTTAAAAACGAAAATTCATTTAGAAAAATATATGGTCCAAAACTATAGATGGAGTATTTAATTTAATCGCTTTATTTAAATGCATTCATATTTACATTTCATTTAATCAGAAAAAACTGGCAAATAATTTCTGGAACGCTTCCATAATCCATTAAAGCGAATTCAATTGCCAAAAGATGCGTTAAAGTGGTTTGATTTTGAGTAACTGTATTCGTAACAATGCTTGCATATTATTGATTTTTAAAATGAATGCATAAAAATTTAGCATTTTCTTTGTTACAACTTGGCGCAAACCCCGATTAACGACTTTAAACAAAATTTGGGCAGAATATCCCTTAGATACATGGCAATCCGCTAGGTGTGATAAAATTAGAAGCATAATATTGCTATGATGAGAATACTTTTACAAAAACTCAATCCGCTAGGTGGCGCTAGAGAGACTTATTCATAAATTAGAAACATATATTGGGGGAACGACGATAAAACCTTTTACGATAGATCAGCTGTGTAAGTATAGCTTTAATTATTCCAAAAAAATATTGAAAATATGTATAAAAATTCATTAGATAGGTATGTAGTCGAGATTTCCAGAACATCCATATTTAAGGTTCGACTTAGTTCGAATCTAATCAGTTTTGCGCAGTTATTAAAATCAATGCCACTTAGTCATAGTCGACATACATATGTATGTAAAGTTGACTCTTCAGTTAGCTACAGCTATTTTTTTACGGATATGCGATTGAAAATTATTTCAAAAACCTGCTTTATAGTTGACTTCATCCTTAACGTGACTGCGGTAATTTATTTTTTGTTAAATTCATCGAAGCTGCATTTTGTGCTTTAATAATGTAGGTACCTATATTGACGCAGACTGATACTGATTAAAAAAAAAATCAAAAACTGAGTTGCATTAAAAAGTTGTCCGTAGAAATTTTTTCATTTCGTGAACGCAACCATAAATCGTGCAGTTTTTCCAAAGTGTGTCTTGAAAGGTGACTTTCGTAGATTTCTTTGGGCGAATAAATAATTAAATAAAAGTGTTAAGTCGGAATCAACTCGAAAAAAATTTCAAAAATCAGCAGTAATTTGTAGGCGCTTAAAACATGCACGTCATTGTATTAAAATTTATTGGGCTATAAAATTGCATATCTAATTTTTTTTTTTTGAAATTCAAATAAAAAAATCTTAAAACTAGTGTAAAATTTATAGAGCTTAGAAAGACCTTATAACTTTGAGAATTTTCGCACAATTGCAGTCAGTAATAGCTCCTTTTAACAAGTGATAGAATTTAGTTTGTTTTAGGTAAAGTATTAAGAATTGGTTTAGGGCAAGTATAGCGTGTAATTTTAACACAAACGGACCACAAATTTTTTTTTTTCAGATTTTTCTCAAGTTTTTTCCTTTACGCAGGCAATGGTGTTCAACATAAGTTAATATTTTGAGAAGCAATAATAATACACAACCTTCCACTTTTCAACGAACTTAAGATTATCAGAAGCCACTGAAAGCAGTTCAAATTGTGAACGGCACTTGGATCCAACATCTCAATTTGCAGTTTTTTCATTGTAACATTAGATTTTGGGGGTTTAATTGGGATTTTTTTTAATGTCAAAATCCACTCTCTCTACTGCATGACATCAAAAGTACATGAATTTTTATTTTTTTGTAGCACCGGGAAATCAAGAATTTCAATAATCTACCACCGAGTCAAACTTGCCTTGCAACTTGTGTGGTCTCTCATAATTCTATTCTGAAAACTAGTGGGCCAATGCTTTACTCTTCTCAACGCTCTTAGATACCAAAATTTACGCTTACTGGGCTTACGGCAATGAACAGGCGGAACGCTTAGCAAAATACGGCTATATTTCATGACACGAAGTCCCTTTCGCATGGTACTGGCCAAACGGTATATTCCTGCCATCAAGCGAGACAACAAATAAACTCTTTTATTGAGGAAGGGAAAGTTAAAAGTTTCTTCTGCGATTTGGATGCAGAAACGCCCACCTAGATGATGTAAAGTGTGAGGAAAGTCTGAAAATAATTTCAGTTGATCTATATTTATTGTTGTCAACGAGGCATTAGCAATAGGTGTAGCCGCTCTCGCAAGATAAATTATTGGCTTTATTAAACCATAATTAAAATAATAATAATTAATAAATAATAAGTCTGTGCAAATTTCTACTATGTTGTTGAACAAATGGATCGATGCGTGCCGATTCTCGCTTCAAATTGATGCCTTTCTACTCACATCCCCTTAAAAAATTAGTGGGAGAGATGCAGAATGGGTCAAAGCTGGGCGAATGGGTTGATGGGAATATTATCTGTGAGGAACTCTCCATTAGCGAAAAATTTAGGCTTCCTGACTAATTAATTTCCAGCAGAAACTAACACAATAACCTAGCATAATCTATTAACAATATGGAAGTATTATAATTGATAAGAAGTCTTCACATCTTCTTGAAGGGCCCAGAAGAAATGAGCACTTCTGAGGTCTCAGTGTAATAATAATAGTTACAGTAAAAATTAAAACAGACATAACGCCGGACTGCGAGACAATTAAAAAAAGACTGTTCGCCAAGCTCCCTCCAACAAATTTGGCATGGCTCTAGTGAGCGACCAATTGTCTGCTTTGTTGTAACTCACCAGAAGCAGTAAACTTTTCTACCAACTTTTCTTCTTCGAGCCGTTCCTGGGCAACGCTAATTGTATTTTGTTCTAAATATAAATTCATATTTTTTCTTCCCTGGAAAGAATAGGACCGACATAGATACCCGCAGACAGTCCTCCAGACAATGAACTCAAACTTTTTCAGGAATGTATACATGGATATACACTCACGGTTCCAAGATGTATCAATGTGCTGGAGCAGGGGTATTCGCAGAATTCTTGAAAGAAAGGTGATCTTACAACCGGCCTCAGTCTAGTGTTACCTAGTGTTTTTCACAAGGAAGTTTTTGCAGTCGCGCTTTAGAGCGTCTAGCCATCTTCTCCGACAAGCCGAAATCGAAGCTGGTTAAGCAATGAAGAACTCATTGAACGGAGTCTGCAACCAGCTCTCAGTAGACTTAATTTGGGTTACTTAGCAAAGCAACATAGCTGGAAAAAGACCACCAATAAGCTGGCCAGAGAGGGCCCAGTAACTACCTCAAATGAGGTGCCGATTTCACAGTCCCAATATGGTTAATTTAAAGGAGCTTTTACCTCCACCATCTTCAGCAATCTGCTCAGAGATGGCGCACAGCGCCAGGATGCCGAAATACAAAACTAGAACTTCAGTTCTTCTAGCGAAGGGTAGACCTAACGTCGCGAGACTCGTGTCAGTTTTCAAGAGGCACTGGCTTATCAGCACCCATGCCGAAGACTTGGTACTGTCTACAATGATTACTGCAGAAGCTGCAGAGATCAAGATGAACCAGAGACAGTAGAGCACCTTCTGTGCAGATCTTCGGCTCTAATGAGGAAAGGTAACGTAGGGCGTTTGAGTATAATTCTGTGCAGTATTTGTGCAAACATAGCCTCAACAAAAGCATTTAAAAAAGCCGCATAAATGTACCCCGCAAAATAGTCATGTGAATATTATAATAAATTGGCAACCCTACTTCTCTCGTAACACTTCAGTTTTAATGTTTACTAGCATTGATTTATTAACAATCATTATTTTATTGGCAAGTGACGTAAATTGCCAACGTGTACAATATCACTAGAAATCTGCTAATACGAGCATGTAGTTATCGATATACGAGTAGGAGAAGGCAAAGGCGATGCTGATGGCGATAGTGGACGACTGAAACTGAACCGCTTAACTTACAAGCACGGTCAGTAATCAATCTGGTAGACATTATTTGGACATCTAGTTTGACAGAACATGCACAAGATGGCGTCGCAGCGCTTTTATGGCGAAACAAAGCGACGGGCGATTGTCCATAACTGCGCTATGATTGCCGATCGTGGAACGAATGCTGTGCGTGCTATTGACAACTTTAGTTTGATTATTTATTGCAACTGCGAAATTGTTGCTGCAATTATGGAAGTAATTTCATCACTTTCAAATAAAACTGAACTCGTGCAATAAGTAAAGCGTATTCGAAGAAATTGATATTGGCGAACAATTATGAAAGCTATTGGCATTTTTTAAGTTCACTCAATTAATATTTTTATTTTGATATAGTTTGTTTTTTTATCGTAAAATTTTAATGAAGCAGTGAAGATCAAGCAATAAGTTTAGTTTATTTAGAATTTTAAAAACGAGGATATTTCAACAACTATAAGCAAAAACCAAGTACTGAAAAGTCTAAATACGGGGAAAACTCAATATTCGAAGCATATTTTTATTTCACACAAAGAGTACCCGATGTATGCCTTGAAATCAGACAATATAATACTATTAATTTCGAAAATTTAAACCACTTTTATTTATTTAAATAAATGCAAAAAGATATTAGTATAGTTTTAACGTACTGCGACAAAATATTAATATTTGCCCATTTCTCACCCTCGTTAATTCCTTCGAACCAAACTTGAGCGAATTTACTACATGATTTAATAAATTGCCAGACTTATTTTTTATAAACTGCCCACGTCTTTCCCCCTCCAACCAAATGCTGTTTATAAAATTTTAGAAAATTATTTTTTGTAATAATTAAAATATCACACATTTTTGATTTTTGATATGGGAGCTCCGCTAGAGTTTTTTCGTCATCGTGGTCGGTCTGTTTGCCTCTTTGGCCAACCAGGGATTCAAAGCCAACATGAACTAAAAGGGAAGTTACTTTTTTAATATTGGGTGATGCCGTGCCAATGGGACCTCTTGGCCTCGCGTCGGAGAACCCGCCCAAGCCTCCATGCTTAGAGAACTGTACCGACTCTCCTCTTTTATTCCCCTTCCCCTCACTACCACCTTTCAGTCATCATCATTTCACATTCCGTCTCACCCCAAATCCAGGGTGTTACGCGCTACCTTGTCCAATGAAAGGTTTGCAGCCAGGGGTCTTTTGCTGTATTTTTATGGTGCCCTCCTGAAACCGGGCCACCTTTGAAGGTATGGTAGACCTTGCTATATCAGAGGGGGACTGCCATTTCCGTCGTTACTCTTTCCCTCAAACTATGCGAAGCCTATGGCCAAGTTAGGGCCCAGTACTAGTCATAGTCACTAGAGGAAAGCCCACACGGCAGTTAGGTCGCTCGTCGGGTGTATCTCAAACTCTGTTAATAGACAAGTTGGAGATAGCCCCCCTTCCTCCTCCAGCGGCGGGATCGACGCTCCTCTTATTTCGGGAAGTACTGCCAGCCATGTATTTAGTTAAATTGGTAACACTGTCCCCGTCCTCGCCGATACTGCTACCATAGGAGCTAGATCGTCTCATCGTTCAATGAAACCGAGACAATTTGCTTAGCCGCGTCGTTTTATTCTCAAAAGATACTAAGTGCTAAGCCATGAAGATCCTCGATAAGATTCGGAAGCTTAATGAGGGGAGCCTCAATTCAAAGTATGTGCGGAGTTAGTCCCGGAAGGTCACCGGGAGAGAGCGAAGGCAGACTTCCAATGGGGGGAACGCTCAGAGGAGAATACCTTATCCGCAGGGGAAGAAGCCTTCCACCTCTTCCATGGCAACCAACATGGAGCCAAATAATTCCTTTTCTGAAGCTGCAAGGGATTTATTAGGGCAGGTTGTGATTGGGCGCTGTACCCATGATGATGCGATCTCACAGAAGAACTGTGACCTGGTAAATAGGAGATACTGCGTGAGTATCTGGGACCACCACCAAGTTGCCCTATTACTGGATGGCACAGATGTGTGAAGTTGGTAAAGTGCGCTAATAAAAGGTCGGTGCAGCTTCACGAGGAGGCTACCAGCAGAATTGGAAAACTACCAGCCTAAGACTGAAAGGTGTTGGAACTAGAGGAAGTCATAGGCAAACGCAGGGTGGCGTCCAATTAGGAAAAGGTGGAGAGCTCTTTTAAGAGGACGTTAAATGTGATGGTGTCAAAAGCGACATTTTAAAATACACTGGCATTTTATTGCCCACTCGCCAAGGCCGACGAATTAAAAAAAGACATACCACTCGCGGACGATAATAGGGCCCTAGCACTCCACTTTGCTGTATTTTTTTTAAAATAAAATTTGGCTGAAAGTCAAGTTTCGTTTTTGGCAACACTGCTTCTTATATTAATTGCTGCTTAAATTTACTGGCAATTCAAACTCAACATATTTTTTATGTTAAGTAAAATGTAATAATAATAATTATGTACTTTCCTCTGCTAAATTTTTATAGTCAGCTGAAAATCGAATACCATTTTCCCATGCATAGCAGTCTAAACAAATTTGATCTTTGGCATAAAACCAATGCGGAAATTTCTAATTGATAAATGGCATTTTCACATGAAAGTGCAACGGAATAGATGCACACACAGACACACACACACATACATAGGCAGAAAGCGATGGAAGAATAATACAGAGGCATCCTTCCCGCAAAAACCACAATCTGCTTAATCAGAAGAGCAGTATCGGATCAGCACAAAATATATTCACGCGCATGTCTTTCAATTAACCAGATACTTAATTCAATTAAAATTTCAAGTACTTACCACCATCAACAATAACAACAACAACAACAGACAATCCAGTTAACGGCGACACACCGACCGCTCAGCGAGTGCTAAGCATACAAACAGAAAATGAAACACTTAACAAGGATTAAAAGGTAAATATGGTGGTTGTGATGAAGGATAGACTAACAACAACCACCGCCACCATCACCACCACCACCAACATCAATACAAACAAAATGTAAACAGCTTAACGTGAATGGCAACCGCAAACGAGCAACTACAAAAAAAACACAACACAGAGTGATAATAAAGTAGAAATGGATGTAAAAGTTGGTGTTGTAGGGCAGAGGAGAGTGAGGTGGAATTGCAAACACCATCAACGCCATCAGGCTCATCGTTAATAGACGCGGCATTATCTTCCTGATGCAGCAGCTACAGCGGCGGCAAACAACAACAAGGTGGAAGATTCACAACAACATTTAAAAACAAAAAAACATCAGCATCTGCCATACACTGCCACCCTTATCGCACCTTAACAACGCCGCTGAACGAGGCGTTGGCAACACATGAAATTATTTTCATTATCCTTGCATGTCCTCGCTGTCGCTTCACTCGTCGTTGAGCTCCGCTACAGCGATGGTGATGGTAATGTTGGTGGTGGTGGTGGTGGTTCTACGCAACGCTACGCAATGTTAATATTAGCATTACGAGAACCCACCTCTACCTTTGTGGTTATTTCTGGCATTGTTGTTGTTGTTGTAACTGCCATTTGTTGTGTTTTGGCCATAATAACTAGCTGTGCTTAGGGTTGCTCGCCCAGAGACGTTTACAACACCGTGGCAATTTGTTGATGGCACACCGGGGAGTGGCCACAATGGCAGTTCACTTCCTCAACAAAAAAAAACAAATACCTCACGAGCTGTTAGGCGCGCCACTTTTGTTGTTTTTGCTGTTATATTCATCGTAGATAGTTAGTAGCTTCCTTTTTATCCTCCCCTATTGCCATTTAGGCAAACGTTGATGGAATAATAAAAGTTTAACTGCCAAACATTTGCACTAATCCACTTCGCAGGCGTTGTGCCTGAAAAGAAAAGCTACGCAGTAAATTTGTTAGTTTAGAAACGGCAATGCAATAACAAATTTCTTCAATGAGCGTTACGTAAATTGAATTGATTAGAATGGAGTGAAATTGAATTGAAATGCCGGAGATTTTATGGCATGCAACGGAAATCGTTTTATTATCCTGCGTATAAAATAAGCAAACGGTATGGTCCTGTGAAAATTTGTTGGGAACGCAGCTGCGGAGCTTGGAGCGCGCAAGCTGGCAAGCGTGAAGTTTTGCGGAAGCGAAAGAGCAGACAGGGAGAAAGAGGAAGTAAATGTAGCTGCTTGCCGGTGAAAGCCACTTTCACAAAGTGCGTGGGTGTTTTCATTGCCATTTATTATCTGTTGTAATCCAAATACACATAGACACTCACATAGCTAAATGCTAACTCAAATCCATTCAATCCCTGAAGGAAAATTCATTAGTACCCCGACGGTTGGATTTTAATCGATTTAGCGCCGCGACTAGTTCACGTGAATAGAGACAAAAAATTTCAGTACTATACGATATCATCTCGATACTTCTGTCATTGTATAGCGATATTTTTTGCTCGATACTTTTAAACCGATATTTTTTAGAATCGAATACATGAACCCCAATATAGAACAAATTCGCGCAGAAAATTATTTGCAAGTCACTACGAGCCTTGACCGCGATGAAAACGTCAGCGAAATTTTTTTCAAAATTTATTACTTCTAGGAAATTATGAAAATATGTGGCTAGGCGGTTAGAGCTTAAATATATGGCTATGACCAATCTGGCGGAATGAAAAAGTATTAAGCTAATCTCGTTCCAATTTGATAAGATGCGTCCCCTGTAGCCAACTTTGATCAAGCTCCATATTGGTCAAATAAAATTATGGACCAGAATGAGTACTGGTTTTTCAAAACTAGAGCCTTCAAAGCCGACACGTCAAGCTACTGACCTATTTGGTACTTGTGCGAATCTATTCTATTTGATAAACAGATTACGTTTTATAAAAAAATGTGTCTGATTTTTCGGAATCGAGTTTTTGAAGTTCGATATTTATCGGTAGACGATTATTTTAGAGCGATACTTTGAATGGGTACCAAATCAATACTATGTGCCCGATATCGTGTTCCTACACGTGAATCCTATTTTTCATCCTAGCCACAGCATTCATTTTAGGGACTTTGAAATAAACTCGAAAAACACTATGAGTACGCGTACGATGACCATCCGATTTTTGTTTTACAGAAAAATCCTTTATTTTAAGAAAAAGAACCTGACGATTTGGCTGAATCCTTCTCCACCTCATATTTTCAGCAGTGAGGAGGCACCTTCCCCTTCCTCTGTCACTACCAGCCAGTACCGAGTTGAATACTTCCAGGGCTAGAGCGTTGTCGTCCTTTCGCACAACATCGATTAGCCGTTGAAGCTTAATTCGCTGTGGAACTCATACAGCTCATCGATCCACCGTCGGCCGTTTCATCCGATTTTGACAGCGTCTATACGGTAACGGGACTTATGAAGTGATTGCCTCCGTTCTCCAAGAAAGAGATTTACTACTATATTGCCTACTTAGCCCAAAGCTGTATTTGGCGGTATGACACATTCCCCATTGGAACCTTATATGATATGTTTAGAAGAATTATTAAAAAAATATTAAAAAAATCACCCTTCTTGTGGATTGGGGAGAGCAAACTTGAACTCCAATCAATACCTGACAGAGATTTTCAGTCAGTCTTTGACCACCCTCTTCTTTCCAGATATATGGTAGACTGAGAGGGTGATACCGCTGCGGACTGATTCCTTCCTTTCACCTAGCCGTGAAGACACTTGAAGCTTTGCTCTATTTTACCCACCACCTGAGTCCAGGTAAGCATCAACATGACCCCCGGAGGATACATAACAGAAGTACTGAACCGAGAAGGATTAAACAAGGGATTCCAAAGAATGGCGTCCTCAGATGTTTTTTATCACTACATCCCGAAGCTCCCACAGTCACCCGAAGCTGATTCTTAGCATCCATGTGTATGGCACATCCTTCCCAACAGTAAATCACCCCAAAATTTTGGGTATAACTTTTGACAACCTGCTTTCCTCAGCATACGAGTACACATCCGCAATGGTCAATTAAGTACAGATCAAAGTAATAATAATATTAACTGTGGCATTCTAAGAGCAGTGTAAAACTGTGGCATTGAATCGCTTTTATATCTCTTACTCGCGCTCTCAACGTCCAAAGTTTAAGAGCCGAACGGACTCCCTAATGGCAGCACTGAAGATCTTAATAGCAATTGAAGGCTACACATGCTGCTAGCAATGTCAATCTTACGCCAGCCACGACCGAGCACTTACTTATATATAGAATGTGCTGCGACATTTTGTCGTCCTTCAGATATAGGAGATATTCTGCGTCTGCAGCTGGACCTATTCGATCCATGCGTGAACGAACCCCATTTTGGCTGGGGAGGTAGCCCGGCAGCAGCCTTAAAACAGCTCTGCTCAAACAGTTTACGTTGTCTCCATAAAAGGGATAATCCTAGCCGAAGGGATTTGTCTATCTGATGACAGCCATCGTCATTACTAATCTTGCTCTAAGCGAACCCATTCCTTGTTAGCATCCGAAACCCTGGAAAGTGTTGGATGAGTGGTAATTAGCTCGCATACCAACTTATTTCTTGGAATCTCACAGTAGCCAGGTATCCAGCAACGCCAATTTGAGCTCAAGCTCTGTCTTAATAGCAGATAGGCTATTCGAAAAGGTAATAATAAAAGCGCTATCAGATAAAATAATACAGTTTATACCGGTTCAGTTTGAGATTGTTAAAGCCTCATCCTAAAATATGGTAGGCCGATCGTTATACATAGTAACAGTTTCGTATATACCCGCATCCGTTCCTGCAATCTATGCTCAAGAGTTCGAGCTGCCTTTGTCCAACTGTTCCGATCAGGGAATCTAACAGCAAATTTCCTTAGCTCGTGAAACGGAAACACTATACCTATCGAACTCGGAAATTCGCGTCAGAATACCTGTTAGTTGGGTTACAAGTATTTATTGAGTTTCTTTCGGTTTTGAAGCTGCCATCCTTTCGAAAACTAATGCTACTAATTCAGTGGCAACTAAAAAACCACCTGTGTAGTAATAAACTCTTCGCTTTTGAGCGCAAAATGTCAGTGTGTTCAAAATTGCCGAAATGTTTAAAGTCTTGATCAGACATTTTCTTTATTACCTCAAGTTTTCCCTGCATGGATGTGCTGAGTTGTGAGACGCCACAACGATATCTACATTCCCCAGAGCACAGTAATTTCAGCTAAATAAACTACGAAATCGTTGAGCAGCGTTTATCTCCAGCACCTTTTCCAAACAATCGTGTCCACCTCCTCACTCCCAGCAAGCAACAATTGCACCTTCGTACATACTACGTATATGGTTCACCTTCAGGGTTGCATTGTAAGTGCTTATAACCGTAAGGCTTTGTGCGTGTAGGTGTGCTTTGTGTCTGTGTGCTTTGTGGGTGCGAGAGTTCATGACCGCGATTCGTTCGATAAGAGTAAGGTAATCAAATTATGCGCCACTCAACAAACGGACTCATCCACTTCAATTTACTCTCTTCCACCACCATCACCACGTCATCAGTGCGTTTATGGTGTGCAGTAAATTTTAAGTTAATTAAAAATCATGACAATATAAGTACCTGAACCACAGTAGCCTGACTAGGGAGAAGGGTAAGGCAGAAGGCAGTGGGTTGTTGCAAATGCGTGTTCGTGGCGCATATGATAAGCGTGTAATTGCACTGATTGAATTCATTATGTATGGCGCTGGTCTTCACTTTGGAAGTATTGCCGCTACTATTTTCAAAACGCAGATGGAGGTTGAACCAAAGTAATACTTCTAACTTGGGTTAGTCAATATGTAGAAGGCATGATATGGAAACTTTTCCTTCAAGTGTCAGTCTGATTTTAAATTTAACACATAAAATCCTGATTTCTTTTAAAAAATATTATTCTACAACTTTTCTGCAGTACCTGCTGGGGCTTAGCGAAACAGAACTTTCAAAAATTTAAAAATTAAATTTTAATTCTCTAAATTCGCAATAATCGGAGTGCAATGGGATATAGTTGAGTCGTTCTTCTGGATATGCTGTTACAGTTGAGCGGCTATACTCAATCCCAACTCTTACGTCCTCATTTGTGCACTCTGGGCAACGTGAGTAACCCTTGGGTCACGGCTGAAAAAAAAGAAGCTTTGCTGGGGTCACTCCGACTTACTCGGTTTAAGGGACCACTTAATTCAGCAGGGTTTGTTCACCAGTAATTGCAATGAAAATTTTCAAAAACAGGGTCTCCCTTTTTCGATGGCAATGTGCAACATCTCGCCAGTTTGTGTCCACGCCCCGACAGAAGAAACGGACAATATGAAAAAAAAACATCACTTCTACGAGCTTTGCTTCGCGACTTCAATACATTACCAGGGTGGGTAAGGAAGGGATCTTTGATCACACAGTCGGAAAATCCGGTATCCATGACAAAACCTCCGCTAACGAACGCAGACTGGTCGACTTTACCGGGGCTCGAAACATGGTAGTATGTAGCACCAAGTTTCAGCACAAGAAAATCCACCAAAACACGTGGCTGTCTCCAGATCGAAAAACGCGAAACCAAAGCGATCATATTGCAATAGACGGAAGCCATGCTTTCAGTATGTTAGACGTACCTACTCGAACATCGACTCGGATCATTTTCTTGCCGTACCAAGATACGCATACGCCTCTTTGCAGCAAGGAACGTACGTCTAAATACACAAGAAAGCCCGACTTCGGAAAGCTTCAATCGCTTCAATACTGTTACTAATTTCGCAACTCGACTCTCACATCTGCTTACTAAGAGCACTTCGCAACAAGCCGGTTTTCGCGAGCATTGGGAGCACATTTCTCCATCATTACGTACCACCGCTGAACAAGTGATTGGCTTTCAGCGATGAGCAATGCCGTGCTGCTACAGAAACTACCGATGCTGCCTACAAGACCACGCTGCAATCGGCCGCAACGCCAGCTATATGAGAACGCTACCGGGAGTTGAGAAAGAAAAAGAGACGTACTATTCGCAGAAAGAAGAGAAAGGCCGAACTACGGGAGTGTGAAGATGCTAGCCGACAGGAAAGGCGCCCGAAAATGTTACAAAAAGGTGCGGCGACATATGGAAGGTTTTAAGACCAGGACAAAGTCCGGCAAGTACAATAACGGCGACCTGGTGACTGTAGTCTAAAGGACACTGAAATTGAGAAGAGAACACTTCTCCACTCTGCTAAATGGTGACAGTGAAGGCATTGCCATGGAAGATGAAGATGCCGAATCCCAAATCGCTGATGACGGCATTAACAACCCGTCAGCCGACCTTGATCAAGTTCGAATAGCAATAACGCGGTTACGGAATAATAAAGCCGCTGGAGCTGTTGAGTTGCCAGCTGAGCATGGTGGCGTCGAGCTGGTAAGGTGCATGCTCTAACTCATTTCCAGAATATGATCGGGCGAATTCACAAGAAGGGTGATCCTGCAATATGCGCCAACTACCGCGGTATCGACCAGACCGACACACACCATTTTACATACTTACTTAATTGTTAGTTAAGTTTTTTCATGACAGAAATATACTCGAAGATTTTCCAGGATGGTATTTGCCCCGGCCAGGATTTGAATCCGGGACCCATCGAATGAATCGCGCACACGCTACTCACTCAGCTACGACGGCCGCCGTACCTATTTAATAAATATGTATGTATGTATATGTTTTTAAAAAATAACAATTAAAAACTAAAGTTTTCAATATTCGAAATTTAAAGATCTTATATGGTATTGGTAACAGCATTTCCACCTTGCCAGTGATTCAGTGCATCGGTGCAAAGCTGACCTGCAACACTGAATAATTGCTAACTAGGCACACTGGATGCAGAAGGAGAGATACATTTTGTGAACAGCATATTAAAAAATGTCACAATTTCTTGAAATTCTGAAAGAATTATTTAATTTTTTCCAAAGAACAACTAAAACTTTATACTGGTATTGAATGTAAAATAATTTGTAAATGTTTGGTCAAAGTTCGTCTTTTTTTTTTTTTGGCCGAAGCGAAACTGAACTTTGGACGTTCGTTCTTCGCAACCCTGTGCAACCCTGTCGAAATTTTCGTACGCATCAAACACAATTTGGCTTTCTATGCTACATCGTTAGATTGGGAAATTTGCTGAAAATTTAAGAAATTTGTGATTGTGCAGTGCTTTTCGAAGATGAAACCTTAAAGTTTGAAGTACGAAAAAAACAATTGCAATGGCTGGCTTCGCTGATGGAACAAAATTCTATCAAGCATTAATATCGGCTAGTAGAAATACAATGTTCAAGTCTTACTCAAAATAAAGTCGTCGTTAAAGTCAAATTAAGTTTCAATTAGCTTCGACTTTTTTCACCGGATAACTGTCATAATTCTTTCGACCACAGTCGAAGATCGAATGCAATTCATAATAAGAGCCATTGTGAAGAACTCGGCTTTGAGCATACATATGTACATACATACACAGTTATATACATACATGCATAGATAAGTATGTGCATGACTCTTCATTTGGGCTTTACTTGGTTTGCCACAGAAGTAAGCAATTTACAAATTTTCATGATTTAATCAAAAGAAAACGAAAAACCATTATTCACTTATATAACTCAAACATGAAAACTTAGCTAATAGATATGCATACAGACTAAAATACATACATACATATGTAGATAATAACATTAAGGCAGCTGAATACATCAGCCATTTTTATGCCACGGGAAATTAAATTATTTGCTTTGAGACAAAAAAAAAACTGAAGAAAACCCCCTAAAATAATGGGAAGCCATAAAGGAAATAGTGCTGATATTCCCTTATTTATTGGCATACAGACATATGTTTGTAAGTATGTATGTATGAAAGTAGAGAAGTATGTATGTGCCACTATTCTAATGATTGTTATGTGGGTGTTGGAAAATTAATGGAATTTTCTTTTTATTAGGTTCCGTCATGGCACAGCGCAAACACGCAAATCGACAATAGAGTAAGGGGAAGAGTGAAATAAATAGTAAATTCTACGTGGCTGTACATACGTACATATTCAGTTAGTTTCTTATACAGTGAAACCTCAATATAAAGACCTTCATAAAGCGAAAAACTTAATATAACACAATTTTTGCTAAGCCTCCGGAAACGGCTGGTTGTTACGAATCCATACAAACAAAGATGCTGCGTAGATTTAAAATAAAAAATTTTATTAGGAAACACTTCAGATTATATAGATGGTTAGAGTCCCATTAGCAAAAGTCTCCATGAAAAATAGTGTGGACTCGAAAATTTACATAGTGAAAGAATAATTCAAATTTAACTAAATAGTGTGATGATAACATAATTTTTTTGGACATCAAAACAAAACGGGAATAACGGAAGTAGAAAATATTTTTTTTTTTTTTAATTTGAGTAGAAAATGATCAAGCCAACGACATCATGAATGCTAGGGAAGCCAAAATTATAAATGCAAAACTCAAAATATGACATTTGTAGAGAAATATGTTTGAAGAGGTGGCCACCTGCATGAAAAATGAAATTAGTTATACACATTAGTAAACATTAAAATTTGGGTGTCAAAAGAAAGGGTTATTTTTTTTCGTTTGAACAGTTTAAATATTTTTGTGTTATTAGAAAAGGGGTATCAACTTCAAAAATGAAATTCAATTCAAGATTTTTAATAAGCTAAATGAATTATTACAATAGAGATATCATTCGAACTCTTTTTCAAAAGTTTTAGCATCTTAAGTATACGCCAGAAGGTTGCCATGTTTAAAAAATCACATCCAATTTTAAATCAAGAGAACTAGGTAATTGGAATACGTACATATCTTGAACACAGCTTTACTTCGAAAATGTTTTGCAAAAATGTCTGTTTAAAGTTAAATTAAATAAACCCAACAAGTTAAATAAAATTTGGCAATATGAGTGTCAAACTAAAAAGTTTAAGAAAGCTTCATTTAAAAAGCATTTTAGGTAGAGTTGCCATCTATTTAAAAACTTAAATACAGGCTAAATTAAAGCCCGATTGCAAATTTTTTGTACTAAATGGTTGCAACCTTTTTTAAAGGTAAGGTAAAAAAAAAAAATATTAGTTAAATTAAATGTTGCAATAAAGGTGTAAGACGAAAAGGTTTAAGAAATCTTCATTTATTTTGCTTAGAAAATAAATTAAAATTTATTAAGAATTTAAATGAAATATAAATAATAATCCAAAAAAAAAAGTTATCTGGATTGAAGAAAAGCAGCTATTAAAAGAAAAAAAATGGGAGTGAAATGGCGCTTAGGAAATCTTTACCACTTTTGAAGGAACCCGATTTTATTTTATGTAGGCTTTTGTTAATTTTGAATAATCTTTTAACTGATGTAAGAAAATATTGCAATTTGAAGAAAAAATGGCGACATCGAAATAAAGAAAATGTTTCTTAGTGTACTTTTTTCTGAAGAATAAATATAATAATCAAGAGAAAAATATTTCACTTTTAAAAGGTAGACAAAAGCAAATTAATAAATTAACTGAAATATTTCAATATGGGTATCAAATGGAAAGATATAGGGACGCTCCATTACTACCTGTAAAAAAGTTTAAAAAATAGTAAATTAAATTGAATTAATAAAATAAATGAAATAAGAATCAAATGAAATAGGCTTAGTCACGAAAATAATTTTAAAGTAGGCTGCCACATGTTTTAAAGTTTCGTTAAATTTCATTGATCAGTTAAATGAGATTTGATAAGTTTAGTGTGAAACGAAAGAGTTTATACGAAAACATTTTTAAAGAATGTTGCTATCGATTTAAAAGAGCTAATTTAATTTTATTGAAATATTAAATGAAATGTCACTATATTGCTGCCAAATGATATCAGTTTAAGAAAGCTAATTTCGAATGCATTTTTGAAGGGTTGCCAGTTAATTAAATGCAAATTATTTAAAGAGTTTCTAGACTCCTTAGAGACGATTGAGGTTCCGGCACATAAGTTAGAACTAAGTGTGTGCTAAACATAATGCTGATCACTGTAGGGACCAAAGGGGTATCGGCGTTGATACCATTAATATCTATTATTCCCACCCATTTACCGTTTCCATTCAAACGCCGTTTCCGTTGAATTCAGCTTTCACGATCACTATAAATAAAACACAGGGCGAAACTCAAATGCCATGCGGGTGAAGTCGCGGGGAAATATAGTAATATAAAATACTTAATATAATTTCATGCACAAATTGAATTTTTACTATGAGTTCATAAAACAAGTAGAAAATTTAGTACATATTTTTCCTTGTTGTATATAAAAAAAACTCGAAACAGTAGTATGCATAGTCTTTGTCGTTGGATCCTGAAAAGAAAACAAAAAAAAACTATAACATACTTAAAATTGTTGCATCTTTCCTTGTATCGAGCTTTTGTTACGAGTATTCCATAAATACTACGAAACTATAGATATACCGAACCAATTGGACAACACCTCCAACTTCATTATAGCGAGGTACCCACTGTACATCTAATTACAGACGACGCACTTCAAACACACCCCAAATCTATGAAAGTACACATACAGAAACTTATAAATGTGTTTCTGCATTCAAGTTTGATTGTCGTAATAACTGTATTAATTAACTGAAGAGGGGAAAAACAAACAAAAAAAAAAAACTTATTTTTCGGAACCGCCATTTTTTATTTCATTATATGCACGTACATATGTTTGTTTGTTTCAGAAATACATATATACATATAACGATTCAAACGGAAATCCAATTTTCCCTCTAATGAGACTCATGATTATTTAATTGAAAGCAACTAATGCAATTAGAGCACAACTGGCAGCGAATACCAGAACAATAATGGTTTGAAAAACAACGACCAAATATATAATGACAAGAATGTGGTGAAAATAACATACATACATATATCTGTATATGTGTATGTACATATATACATACATATACATATATATATAAATTGCTTTCACCGAAACCGTTTGTGAACAATGGAACAATTGTAGGCTACCAGTAATTAATAGTAAATTTTAATTTAATTAGCAGTAATTCTAGCAGAAGTCAACTTTAATATGTACATACATATGTATGTAGTTATGTGGGTATAGAAATGTGAAATAATATTTGAAAATGTATTTCCGAGTACAAATTGATTATACCAACTTGCCAATATTTGGTCTAATAAATTTATCGGAATCGCGGAAAAGTTACCCGCTCAGCTAAGTTAACTGAATGTGGGCTCAACCGCTCTAAACAATTAAATTTTTTCAGCTTATGACTATTTTAAGCTATCCGTTTTTTTTCGCAACAAAATCAAGTGCGATCTCAATTTTTTTTTTTTTGTATTACGACGATATCCTATGAGAAATCCAATTGCGGTTGTTGAAGGTGGGTTTGATGGCATAGAAAAGTGGAGTAATCCTTGTTCCACTTCTCAGCAAAAGATAATGAACATAAATTATCGAGCAAGATATTTCTCAATCGAAAGTGAGTTTCTTGGCAGCAATTAAAAGTAACAATATCTTAATAAAGTTGGATGAAAACATTAACGATGCAAATCAGGTGGTAGATCTTGTCGAAAGGCGCACGAAAATAGTAAAATAATACTAATAGCGTTTTCTTTTCTCGAAATAATGTGGCATTTATTCTGCCCCTTGCTAGAGCTGTCAAATTTTCGCGTTTTCGTGTTCTGTTCTCAGCATTTCCACTGGGTTGTTCATTTTTTTTCTCAAAATGTTGCGGGAGATTTTTGTGCTGCAAGTTTCACTAGTTGCATCCTACGTAAAAAACTTATACCATTCCCGGGTTTCACTTCCTTAGTCTCTACTGATTCTTAAAGCCAACCATTACAAATTAGTATTGCTTCGTAGTCATAGTCACAATAAAGTTAGTTCCACCTGAATACGACAGAAAGCTGCTACTAAATTTTTAAACTGACTGCGCCAGTAAATTTTGTCAATCTTGAGTGACTTGAGTGATGATGAAAAGTAAATCAATAAATTTACCATACCCTTGCCGAAAAATCTATACATATTATTGTATTTTTTGTTATTTTTGAATACCAGTTCTTCTTCTTTTTTATTGCCGCAATAACCCTCCAAGCGATTTTGGCCGATTTCAACATAGCGCGAGGGTTGCTTCTCTGCTAACTGGCGCTGGCTAAAGATCCAAAGTGTAGCCGAGCGCTTCTCCACCTGGTCTTTCCAACGTAGTGGAGGCCTCCTCTTTCTCTGCTACCACCGGCTGGTACCGAGTCGAATACTTTCAGGGCTGCTTCATTTTCTTCCATACCTTCAACATAAAACGCATACAGTTCATCGTTCCAAATTTTGCGGTATTCGCTGGCGCAGAAACGTATCGGGCCAAAAATCCTCGGAGCATCTTTCTCTCGAACACTCTAAGGGCCATCTTATCTTCTGCGTCACCTTGTCACCTTGTCACCTTGTCTGAAACTTCGATTGGTGTCAAACGACTCGTAAAGGTCTTACCCAATTCTGACGTCGCAGGCGATACTAAACTACATCGTGGCATCGGAAGCTGTTTTATAATCATAAATAGATGGTGTGTAGCGTGTGCGCGCTTCATTCGGTGGGTTCCGGGTTCAAATCCTGGCCTGGGTAAGTAACATCAAAAATTACAGAAACTTTTTTTCTAATAGCGTTCGCCCCTCGACCCGCAATGGTAAACCTCCGAGTGTATTTCTGCCAGGTATCGCAATTTGTGTTACAACATCAAGACGCACACCACAAATTGTGGGAGAAGTTCGGCAAAAATCTCTTAAGCGGTTATAGCGCCAATTAAGTAATTAAGTAAGATTTAAATTTATGTAACTTTTTTAATAAAAATAAGAAATATCTGGATTTTTTCAATTCATTGATTTATTAGTTTAAGACCTTGAAAATGTTTGGTCCGACTACGGTTTGGCTCCTCCCTTCTCTTCTTACTTGGCTCAAAACCCGATAAACAGATTTCAACCAAATTTGGGCAGTATATTCCTTAGAGCCGGGGCACGAGCGTAGAGTATAGTTTAATCCGTTAGGAGGTGCTAGAAGCGAGTTAATCAGAAAATGTGTATTTATGTTTCGGTTTTGCTGAAATAAGAAACGTTCGATTTTTGGCCTAGTGCTTTTCTTTCAATAAATATTTGTTTTTTTATGTATGTATGTGTTTGAATGCTTATTATGATTATTGGCAAAACTCATTTTCAACTATAATAAAGTTTTTATGAATTATTGTGAGTAACTGTCTCTATTCGAATAATTTCTTTGAATCGATTTTCATACTAGTCGAATAGCCGGATTGTCGATTTTTAGCAAGACCTCTGCTAAATTTGTTTTTATTCTAAGTATTCTAATTGTAAATGTATTTTCTAAAGGCACGTTTGTGAGTAAATAATATTTTTATTAAAATTATACTTATGTAAGTATACTTACTTAAGTATAATTTTTCATTATTTATTTTTCATAGCTTATTTTTGTAATAACGAGTCTTGATTACAGGTTGTTGTATTTGGGAAAAGCTTGCGTAAAATCTAAAATTGACATGATCAATGGTTTCCATAGCCGAAATGTGCCTTTGGTTAATAACTTTACAACCATATAACATAAAAAATCGAATATCAAATAGCAAAATTATAGGGAAACCCCCAGTTTTACTGTTTTACAGAGTGCCGAAAAAAAAATGTTTCCATTTTTGATTTCTTCACAAGCTAAACTCCATACATTTTAAACTTTCTTAAACTTCATTCATCGTGAGAATTTTTTTATTTAAAATGACAAAATTTTTTATGACAAAATATTCCCTAAGTAAGAAAAAAACTGTTCACAATTAATGAGTTTCTATAATATAGTCGAGGTAAAGTTGATTCTTAATACGTCTAATAACTTTAACGACCACTTGATCTTAACTCTGAGTGCGGGACATTTTTAAATTCACCAAAGCTCCCTTTTTAGCTTTAAAAACCCCGTATATGCAAAAGTATTAAGCCACGCTGACGAGGTCGCAGATATCAGAAAATTTGAATTTGAAGAAATTATTTAAGTTAGTTTCTTCGCGTATTTAGCTGACGCTATACACTGAAAAAAAAGCAGCGCTCTAGCGATCACAGACATTTTTCTTTGAAACCAAGTGTTTTGAGACAATGTGGTGCCTATAAAGCAACTGATTTCTTATTCTTCCTGACATCCTACCCGTTATGCTCCCTTGTATGTACTTGTGATATTTCCTCCCGCTTGCGCAACGGCTGCTTCAAAATTTATTAAAACCTATATAAAATCAAAAAATGTTTTCTCGCCAATTCATTTCCACTTTTTGCTCTTTTAATAGTTGCTTTTCTTCAATCAAGAAAGCGTTTCTTTAGTACATTAAGGCGTTTCCACACTTCTTTTGCTTGAAGACAATCTTGTACTACTTCATTTTCTAAATCAGCGGGTTTTATCGTAAAACATTAAAGGTACTTTGTAACAGACTGAGAAATAAGAAAATAAAATTTTGAAACAATCGGTGAAGATTTAAGCAAAATTATATTTATTACACTTTTAGTTTTTTTAGAGAAAATTTTCTCCACGTACTCCAACTAATCTTCGGCAATATAAGTAACTAAACTCTTAAAAAATAATAGTAATTTTATTTATAGAAACTTACTTGAAAAAACACCGCCCCAAATTCAAACACTGCACTCCTCCTCTCCGAAACCTTACAGTGCAAAATAATTGACAACCCATTAAACCACCACTACACTGCATTACAGTTGTTAACAATCGAACTAAACTTCACTGAGTAAGTAAGTAAATCAATTGACAATAAAATGGGAATAACAAAGGAAAAACAATCCAACAACCATAACACTATTAATGTAACAACAACAAGTTAAACAAATGTAACAACCATAATAATAGCACCCAAAACCAGGCGAATCGCACGACTGCAGGGCGAACTATTTTTGTTTTTTCTTTTGATTTGATTTTTATTTTCGCTAGCAATACATGAAGTTGCGATTTAATGCCAACTGTCACTTTACCCTGAACTCCATAAGCAACAAACAGGAAAGTAGCTAGCTAGCTAACAGCTTTTGAATTTGCTCTATGTGGTATTTTCAGTGTGGCATTTCACTGCGATGTCGGTATGGCAATTGAGCCATGTTCGATTAATCTCCTTGATTTATATTCACGTACTCCGAAGCGGCAGCATTAACAAATGTCACAGTCATTCCACGCTTTTAATTGGAAGAGTGGTGGGTTGGAGCGAAATTTAGTATTTGCACTCACTTTTTACAAATAGAACATAGAAAATGTTTTGTACTAAAGACGGTCGAACAGCAGTAATGTGGCAGTCATAGAGGCGAGCTTGCTGCTCCTCCTAACGAAGATCGTGGTGGGGAATTGCAATGGCTCAGATGTGGTGTGTCACGGTGGGTAGTAGTAGTACTTACTAGGTGAGGCGTTGTTGTGCTCATTGGGGTATTCTGACTTTGCGAGTTAGTTAATGTCAGCAGCAAAGGCAAATGTTTATTGAATAAATGTGCCGCTTTGTGGGAAAATAAAGTCATAAATATTGAAATTCAGCACATTTATTAAGTTAATGGCATGTGGCGGGGAAGGAATTTACCAACGAAGTACAAGTAGAACGAGTAGGTTCTAATATGGTATATGTGTATTGAAATTTTTAGTGGCTGGAAATAAAATTTCGGAACATTGTTAAGGAGTTTTTTTTCTTTTTGAAGGAAAACGATATGATAGATATGTAGCATGAGACCATTTTAGCCCTAGTTTAGGACCATTAGAGGACAAGTTCTGGACCGGGGCTATCTTCGGAGTAGTTACTTCGGAAACATTTCAAGCCCCTTCAGTAGATCAGGACTATCACTACCACTACCACCACCACTAATAATAATTACTACTACTAATTACTAGTATAATTTTTACCAATGCTGCTACTACGTAGTACTACTATTTTTACTATTATTTTCACTACTAATTTCTACTGCTTTTATTACTGTTGCTATTACTAAGTATTACTACTATTTTTACTACTATTTTTACTACTATTTTCACTACTAATTTCTACTACTTTTATTACTGTTGCTACTGCTAATTAATTCTACTATTTTTATCAATATTTGTATCACTATTTTTACTGTTGCTACTACTAATAAATACTACTATTTTTATCTCTACTTTTACTACTATTTTCACTACTAATTACTACTACTACTGTTGCTACTAATTAATACTACTATTCGTATCACTATTTTTGCTACTATTTTTACTAATTTCTACAACTATTTTTACTAATTTCTACTACTATTTTCACTGATGCTACTATTAATTTGAACTTATTAATGCTGCTACTACTTACCATTACTATTTTCACTAATTTCTTCTACTATTTGTACTCGTGATACTATTTTACTTATTACTCGAATTTGGTTACTAATTTCTACTACTATTTTCACTTATTATTAAACTAAAAATACTAAAAATGATATCTTATAAAATTCTCTGCCATATTTAGCTCTATATCTCTTTGTAGAAGAATTTTTACTTCTAGACTTTTACTTCTATAACTTTTGGGTGGCAACCATCTCAAAAATATAGATATGCACCTTATCCTCGCCGGGACGAACAGTTTGACGCTCATATTTTAATATCTTATATCCATGTGTATAATTAAATTAAATTTTACTCTTTAAATAGGTGGCAACCTTCTTGAAAAATATACTTATACACTTTCTCCTGGCGATACAAATGGTTTGACACACATATTTTACTAGTTCATATAACTTGTACATAATTTAATTAAATTCGACTTTTCAAGCAATGCTCTATATGCTTTAAGCCTTCTATTCAGCGCTGCGAATAGTTTGACAACCATATTTTCATATTACAAGTAACATGTGTACAGTTTAATTAAATTCGATTTTTCAAGCAACCCTGCCCAAAATAAAGGTATAAACCTTCTTCTCTCCGAGACGAACCGTTTAACTCCTATTTTTTAATATACCATTTATATCTTATAAATTTAATTTAATTCCAAATTTTTAGCGGGTGGCAACCCTCTTTAAATATGGCTAGCTATAAACCTTTCTTCGTTTCATACTAATATTTTAACATTTTATACACATACTTGCGTATAATTTAATAAAATTTGACGTTTCAAACATGTGGCAACCCTGCTAAGAGTTAGCTATGAATATTTTTTCTGAGAGAACCATATTTAATATTTCATATAACTTGTGAATTTTTTAATCAAAAAAGACTTTTCAAATATATGGCAACCCTCTCTCAAGCCTAAAATATACTTTCCGACCTATTCTCATACCTATCAAGTATACATAAAAAGTTTTATAAAATTCATTCGGAGGAGTTCGACCACACCAAAATCATAGCACGAGATTGTTACGTATAAGCTATAAATCATACTGTAACAAAACCGATGTAATTTTTGTTTAATAAAGTGCAAGTTTGGAGGAGTTAAAAACTACAGCAGATTGTTTATGGTTTTTTTTTAATTTTTTTGTAAACTTTTTTTTTCATAAAACGCATGGATTTTGTAAAAATTCCCGCTGATTTGTAATAATTTTATGTATATGCCAATAGTATTCTGCATTTTCAACCATATAAAATAGGCGATATATAAAAAAAAAAAGCTTCCAAATTCAAAATTAAAAAAAAATATTAAAAATCAAAGGTATTTCCGAGGCACTACAAACTTGCACTTTATTATTCTTAAATCAAATAGGCTATAAAATTACATACCCAAAATATGTTTAAACATTCTTCTCAAAACCTGGAAAAATTTTCATGAGTTTTTATAAATTTTGTATAAAGTTAATTTAGTTGCATGGTTTTAGTATGAACGAAAGTTCTATTTAAAATTAATGAGAAAAATTTATCATGAACAAATTTGCTAATATTTTAGAAAAATCACCATTCTACCAGTTTTGCTCGCCAGCGTTTGTAATAAAATGTTCAGAATGTAAAGAGAAATCACGAAGTCTGTCTGTTCGTCCGAACAGTTGGAAATAACTTCGAATATATTTTATGTTGATATGCTATAGTAATCAACTAAATCTAAGCGTTAAGGTTAAGACTTCAAAAGCGATGAGAAACAGTAGTTGGATATTGAAGAAGCCATAACGCTGAAACCGCTTTATCTCCAAACCAAATTTGACAAAAGATGGCAGAACATCACCTTGTAGGAAAAACAGAGGAACAAAAAGAAACAAAACGTTAGGTAATGTTCTTTAAAGTCTTCTCAATAGAAACAGAATTTGCTGAATTTGAAAAATATTGATTTTTTTTGCTATGCTCGTACCATTTCTGTAAAAACTTTTTTCCCTCATTTATGCAAAATATATTGGAAAATTTGACCGCTTGGACCGACGTCTGAATATTTTGTGATTCAATAATTATAGGAGTATTTTTCGATATAATACTTATACAACTTTAAAATATGTGAAAATTCCGGCTTCACTTTTCCCCAATGCTAATTTGGATCTTCTTAGTGCACATATGTATATCTCCACCAGATATATTGTATGTCGATACCGAAATGAGTCAGATGATACTCTTAAATCATTGCTCTCTGACTGAGCACACATGGTTAGAGAGGTCAGTTCGGCTACCTACCGCTATGTATCTCCAACCAAGCGATTGTAAAAAGGAGTCCTTCAGAGGTTTCAGTTACTTCAGATACAATTAGGCCTCCACTCCTCGACTGGAATTGATGTCTGTTGAATGACACCGCAACGAGTATCGGACCTTTGTCGGGTCAATATATGCTGAATATTTTGGCAACCATTTGTGATCAGAATTATTACTCGACGGCTAGCTGGAAGTTCACACAAAACCAGAGACAAGGTTCGCTTCTGCATCTATTCACCTGCTTCTGAGCTTGGCTTAAAGGCTAGGTTGATCGAAACTAAGGGTAAAGTAGTCTACAGTTTCGGTCACATCTAACTTGTGTTGCCATCATGCTACGACATGGCCTAGGAGCCCCAACTTGCAGTAGGGTGTAAGCACATCTGATGATTCCGCTTCGGTTCTCTCTACTCAATACCCGTCGGGCAACAGGTATGCAACTGTGCAAAGTGGAGCTAATGGTACACTAATGGGTAAAAGATGGATGAGAGGTCCGTCTTGCAAGCCGAGGCGCCAGTCTAAATCCCGGACAGCCAGATGACCATCAGGGCGCTCTCCAAGCGGAGGCTTACGTTGAAGCTGATTAAGGAGTGTATGAAACGTTTCAATTAATGACAACGATACATGCAGTTGTGCTAAACTGGATACCTGCTCATATTGGTATCGAAGGCAACGAGATCGCCAACGGGCTAGTCTGAAAAGTATAGGGCACCGTCTAATGGGGCCTGCGCTATTTTGCGGCCTTAGCACAAGAATTCATTACTGGGAAAGTAGTCGCAGAGCGAAACACGTAATGGGGAACTGTTTGGGGTATCGTACAGGCCAAGGTTTTTTTTGTCTTTCGCTTCAGTGGAGAGGACCTCGCATCAATTTGTAGGTCTAATATCGGGATCTAGCCGGGAAACAATCTTCTGCGTTTCCACAAGTGCTGGCTGGGTCTGTCTACTGAGACCTTGTGTTTCGTGCATCTACGATACTCAAAATATTCCCCTACTAAGGACTTTCTAGCGTTCATTAGGAACAGCTGAAGTCAGTCTGGAAAAACTGGTTTAGAGGCGTGCAGCAGAGACACAAAAGAGGTAACAGGGGATATCTATCTGCATACAAAACTATCTAACGCTTTGAAATGGTGAAAATTCACTATGGTGAAAAGCAGAAAGCACTAAATTGACAGAACCATTACAAAAAGGTAAAGGAAATTTGCTCTCTGCCCCGATAAACGTCTGGAAATAGTAAAAAAATGTCCACTAAACCTCGGCGGGCATCTGCTTTGATGTCTTGTCAAGTTTTACGCCAAATGTTCCCTCTCAGCCTCTGCCAAATCTAATAGCCTGACCCAGTTGACTGTAATTTTGATTAGCCAAAAAAAATTGACGGTGTGTTAAACTTTGTTTTTTTTTTCTCAAACTTTAGTGACTTCAACAATCATCTAGAAAAAAATGTTTATTAATTGAGAACTTATTTACTGAAAACTTCAAAATTATTATGAAATAGCAATAAAATCACGAGAGGTGAAGACTCTTCGCCAATCGGACCAATCAATGTCACTCGAGTGCATTAACGAATACTACGTTCGGTTTATGGGCGCCATAAAGCGCTTAACTTTATAACACCATAATTATCAAATCAAAATGACAACTACGGAGAAGAAGAAGAAGAAGAAGAAGAAGTATAAGAACGGGGCGATTAGATATTAATGAACGATGTGGTTAAGTAAATAAAATATAAAAAGTGAATAAAAAGAAAAAAAAAGAAAACCGAAATTACGTTAATTGACTGTTGGTGGCATGAAAAAAAGACTGAAGCAATTAATAAATGTTTGTATGTTTGTTTGGGTATCGGGAAGCCATATTTACCGGTATGGATGCACTTTCAAAAATCATAAAAACTTAATGTATGCGAGAATTGAAGATAAAAGCTCATACATTTTTGCGTGTACAATAAATGATAGAATGGTAGAATGGCGATACAGCGATTGACGAAGAATGAATGGGAATAAAGTTTGTTTTTTGTATTTTTTATTTATCAGCATGAACTGACCTGGTATGGCTTAGTAATAACCATAATCCGTTTTTATGGAAATTATAGAAATGTGTAGCCGTATCAATGTAAATATATCTACTGCAATGCAAATATATCTACTTACATACATTATATAACTATGTAAGAACTTTAAATAAATAAATGGGCATTAAGATATCCCATGCCCCATATAAAAAAAAAGCCTATTACTATTGTTCTCAGTAATCATAAACTTTGAAAACAAAACGAAAAATTACACTAAAGATGCCACAACGCCGAAATCGACAGGACTCCAAAGCAAACTTGACAAGACATGATGAAAAATCGTACCAATATATATCATAAACTTTAGTTGATTTTAATTTACCATCAAAGAATTGAGTCAGCTGGATCATAAGAACCCAGGGATGCTAAATTAACTTTTCGAAATTATGTCAAATATCAGAAAAAATGTGTCAAACTTAACATAAACATACCAATTTTTTTTTATTTCAATAAAAATATTTCAAATAAATTTATAACTTGGCGAATATATATATATTAAAAACAAACAAATAAAAATAATTAAAAATGAAAATAAAAATGAAAATAAAAATTACCAGTTTATTATTCCAACTAAAAATGACGGATGTCCTAAGTAGTTAATATACTCTTAAAATATTTACATATGTACATATATATGAGAATTTTAGAAGATTTATTATTTCCTTAGAGACTTCTTTCATTTGGAAATGGTAATTAGCCATGGAGATATAAAAACTGTCCACCAAATATCTAAATTTAACCTGCAAATAAAAAACTTGGATACGATTTGTTTAACTTAATTCTCGAAGGTGCTTAGAGAAAAAAGATTTGTCCAATTCGCCTTTGCAACCTACTCCCAAAACACATCAATCAATTCACCCTTTTTCATGATATTCGTCATACCTACATTCTTTAAATTCGAAGTCCTACTTTCGAAGTTCTAATGTGACAGAAAGACGGAGGAAAAGGTCTACCTGGTAAACTTGTAATCATCATATGAGAAATGGGAAATTGAAGAAAATTTCCTCTAAGTTGTGTTCATAATCCGAGTGGCATTCTTTTGGTTTTTTTAATCGGTTCCTTATTTTCTTTTTTTTATCAATTTGTGGATTGGTTTTTTGTCATTTCGTCTTTTGATTTTTTGCAATCACGAATAAGGAATATGAAGGTTGTAATGTTGTAAGCCCAAATTGTAAGTCCTTTTCATCTAATTCAGTTTATGCTTATCTAAAGTCGATCGATTCGATTTCGAAAATCTTTTTTTTTTCAATTCTCACAACATAGCCGTTTAACTAAAGCAAAACTATATATAAACTGCGTTTCACTCTATGCAAATTTGACCAAAAAAGTCGATGTGGTGCCGAAGTACGCTGTAAAAACCGCAATTTTTATTTTTTTTAAAAATTTGAGTTGTTCCTGTGAAAAGCCTCTTGTTATATGGGAAATTTGTATATGTGACCTGGGCAGTTAAAAGGGAGCTTATTTTCGAAAAACTCGCTTTTCACCTTATTGATTTTTATAGAAAAAATTAGCTATTTTCAATGGAATGATCCGCACATATCTAACTTCATAATTTTATTTATAAATGCGCTTCGAAGAAAAAATTAACTGGTTAAAAAACCAGAAATATTTTCAGTAGGAAAAAAGTGCATAAAACTTGATCGGTATCACATTTGAAAAAATCAAAATGGCAGGTTCAATATGGCGAATAACCCTGAAGTAACTAGATTCAAGCGAATCCCTTCAAGTTTTAAATTATGGCTGTCATATTGGGTTCGTCATTTTGAAAGTCTAATATAGGATAAGGGCGTGTTTTTTATAATACATATTTTTAACCAATTAACGTGGGATCAATTAAGCGGGTAGTACTATACGATGAACTTGCAATATGTTTTAAGCGACTCCGTTTGATTCTAACATTATTTGTGTGCCACATTGTATCCGCCATTTTGAATTTCGTGTTCTTCATTTTCTCCATATAACGAATTCATGACTTTTTGTTTTATATGGAAGAAAATGAGCAACACTAGGCCTTTCAATGGAAAAGTAGAACAAATTACTATTTGCGCGGTTATATCGAAGATTGGGGCGGAATAAAAAAGGTCTTTATTCGAAAAATCAGCAAATCAAATAGTAGTATCGTTTGAAACCCGTTGCGGCATCTTCCACACAGAGATCGGGAGAATCAATTAAACTGTTCGTCTTTTCGAAGATCACATATGTACATCGCTGAAGTTCCTGAGTCGCATGCTGGGTTACTAGATGTAACATAATAATAGGTACTAATAATAACAATATATAATAAGAATAATTTTGCACATACATTATATAGCTCGATGTTTGGCCGAACTTCTCCTACAATTTGTCTTGATATTATACCACAAATTGAGGCACCTACAGTTTTACGCCGACTCCAAACGGCGATTAATTTTTGTGTGATGTGTTTTCATAGCAGAAATGCATTTGGAGATTTTCCATTGCCTGCCGAGAGGCGGTTGCTAATAGAAAAAAGATGTACTATAATTTTTCGATGTTACTTGCCCGGACAAGATTTGGACTCGGGTCAGATCGAATAAAGCGCGTACACGCCACAACTAGGCTATGGCGGCCGAAAAATCTCTCGAAGTGGTATGTGGGAAAAAGACACTGAATCATTGATAGAAATATTTGCACTATACAGGGTTTTACTGTCAACTGCTAGATAGGACGAGCTGAGAGTAAATAGCGCATTGAAAGTTTTCGGACAGTGTCTGAAATTCTTTATTAGGACTTGGGATTTGATACTGTGGTACTTTGGCCAGACCAGCCATCACGACTTCTATTATAATATCGCGACCTAGAACCATCGTTAAGTACACCGTATTACGGTGTGAACCCAGGGCCCACCGAATGCAACGCGCATATACTACACACGCGGCCAAGGCGTGCCACCCCTTTATTTAACGATCCAAGACACAGAGAGATGTTTAGAAGGTTGGCAGAGCTTTGTTTTTGGTCCCAAATGAAAAACTGATACTGAGGGTACCATTTTGTAGAAAGTATACCGTTTTGAATTTCAGTGAAAACTTTCCGCACTGACATCTTCGAGTCTGCAGTCGCTCTTAGCACGTCGAAAATTGCCCAACAAAAAACTAAGTTGAGGCTGGACTCTGATACAAATGGTAGCGGTCTGACTTGACGAATTTGCGAATTGCGACTTTTTAGACTACAGCATTGGGCCGCAACCAATTTGAGAGACAATCCTACTAGGTACTACGAGTATCAGGTACATCGGGGATTTAATAAATTAAATGCATGAGAACCGTTGGTGCAAAACAATCAAGTACTTCCCGAAAATACCAGACAAGGCGGAGGCGAAATTCCTTCTTAGGCAGAGAAGGAAGGAGCTAGGAGCTCTAATGCTGTTGATTAAAGAACACAATCCATGAGGGCATCGCATGGTCACATATTACCTGAGCTACGAGGATAGCATAGATAGATGGTCTTTACATTTCCTAGGACAGAGAACATTTGCGTCAGGTATATTGAGAATAGAAAACGTTCATTCACTATTATTCGTCAAGAAGCCTCTCATATTCATAAAATAGTCTTGAAGATTTGTGGAAGGGAAATAAAGTCCTATCCCCCTATGTTTTTTCGGTTTTTCCTTCGCAGCCCTATAGTAAAATTGAAAGTATGCCTGCGAGCTTGGTAAACCGATTTCGTATTTCCGGCCTACATCAGTTCCATTTCGTTCCATTCCATATAGTTTGTTGACCGATTTTTACAAAAAAAAAACATTTCATGAAAATAAAAAAGGAAATTACATTGAACACTTCAAGCAACCATCCATAATGGGGGAAAAAATTTATATTTTTTTGTATGCGTGTTAAATATTTGGTTTACTGCAATAGTTAAAATAAAAAAGATTAAAATGGGCTGCTAGTTTTATCAGTACCCAAATAGAACCCCTATTTTCAAAGTTAGAGCGATAAGGTTCTTTATCTATGCGATGTTACGGGGTCTGACTTACCCAAAATGTTTTTAAGAGAAAAACAATGTTTTTTTTCACAAGAGCACATTAAACAGGTCGCTGTAACAGGGTTGACTTTTTGATTTTTTTCATTCGAAATGGATGCAAGATCTATCAAACGACAAAGGCATATAAAATTGTCTTCCTCGCCATTAACTTTTCACACAACGTTTTTGACGTTTCATGGACCACCACCACCAACAAAATAGACGCCAATTGGCGCACACAGAAAAATATGTTATTTGGGATTTAAAGCTAATTTAACTTAAAATAAGGAAATAAATTTGAAGATAGTACTTCAATTTAAGGATTTTAGTATGGGTTTTAACGCCAAGCTCAAATGCAGGGTTGTATTTCCTCGAATGCTGTTACCTATTTAATCTGCCAAGTTAGAAATAGAGCTACCTTATTTTTTGTATTATAGAATTTTAGATCTACCGTTGTGGCCTTTAAGAATTCCTAAATTCAAAATTATGGAAACCAAACTTTGGCAACGCTGCAGAAGACAATAAAAGAACACGTCAAAATCAGCTGTTTAAAATAAATAAATCCAAGCTTTGGTTCTATTGAAAATGGAAACTGAATTGATGAGGGAGGCTGCCATTTTAGCTGATTTTATCTTCGCCCAAATACAAATTTATTTATTTTAAATTAAATTATTGAATGTCTCAGATATATCAAAAATGGAGTTATCATTTTTATAATATTCCCTGCATATCATTGAAGTCCCGCAACATCCAACATCCAAATCAAATTGTCTAATAAATCAGTGTGAACCAACAAAACATAGAAATAAATGTAAACATATGAACTTAGAATCTACCTAAAATATTTCTATTTATTTACTTATATTGGATTACTTGCAAAATTTCAAAACAAAAGTATCCAGCGAATTGCATCATCTTTCATTACCCCGCCAGACACACCCATTCAGCTGCTCCTCAGCCCGCACTCTAATCACACTAAATTTCCAATATTTATGTAATAAATGATCCATAAATACTTTGAACAATGAAAAAAAACAACAACAAAGAGCAACAAATTACAACATGTAATGGCAGCAAAATCAAAATATTCGAAAATACATTAAGCCACTACAAACACAAAACAGGCAGACAGACAAAAGAATAACAATGAACAGTCATGCCCACCAAAAACCTCAGCTACAAGCTAGCGGCGACCCACAGAAGGTCAGATCAAACACAAATGGTATGAGAATTGTGTAAATCCGTAATGTAATAAATTTCACCCAATGCCAACACATCGTAAACCAATCGAATCCTCGAGATTATGTGCATCCTGTGTATTGTAATTCCATCGCTGACTGGCTGGCTGGCTGGCTGGCTGCTGGTGCTGAATTGACGAGAATGTGTCGCTCGGGATGTTTGATGAAAAGGCAAAATTCGCATTTATTGAAACAGCATGCGAAGGGGATGGGAAGCAAGAAAATCCAATATGAAAATCAAAATAGAAACCTTATCGTCGTTAGTTGGTTGGTTGATGCTGGCGGCATTGGCGCTGCGCGGTTGCAGGCAGGAGGAATGGTGCTGGCTAGCGTGGAAATGGCGCTCAGCGTTTTCATGACTGGCGGCAGCTGTTCCCAAGTGCTAATAATCTCATAGCTGTGGGTGCTCCGCAATAACTTTCAGTTGGAATGGGGCAGGCGAGAATACCAAATTTATTTTTTCATTTCCACATGTCTGTATCATGTGAATAGCGTGTGTGTGTGTATTCGGGATATCAATGGATGTCGATGTTTTCATAAAGAATATGTAATTTTACGAGAAATTGAAAATAGTGGGTTGTTTTCATAAAAAACTTATAGCATGTAAATTTGGATCAGTTAATTTATATCAACAGCATAAGACCAGTTTTTATTAGGAAAGTATTGGAAAAAGGCAACAAGATAGCCAGAGCGGTAGAAATGATAGCTTCTATTCCGGAGATCACACATCTCCTCATCAAATTTATTTGTAGGATCTGCCCGTCCACTTTGAATCAATGACTGCATACTTTCTTGGCACGTCGTAGGTTGTGAATTCAAGCCAAATCAGAGTCTAGAAATAAAAGAATTAGATATTTAGCAATGATTTTCGCACTACCACTGCGATATTTTCCAAGTTCTCGAACTGCACCAAGTATTTCAATTGCATTATTGACATCGAGTCAGTGCCAAACGTACTCCTTCTTCTAATTGAGCTATGTACGAAACTACTGCAGTTGAACAACCCTACTGCCGTCAATTTGTCCGCGGACTCAGCTGCACTATTATCTGCAATATGCCCACATTCGCGAAATTGCGGCGAACTCTGAAATCAGACTCAGAGAGACGGGATGCTGGACGTGAAAGCATTAGGGTATAGTGAAGCTCTTGACAAGTTCTTAGAGATAGAGGAACAAACTGACTATGTACCTCCGTCGCTTACTTCCAAGCGAACCTTCAAGCTACAGTTTCCTTCAAGACGGGACTGGAGTAGAGGGAGAATTGCCGAGGAGGACACCATGGCCATCTACACCGATTGGTCCAAAATGGTCTGCTGAGTGGGTGCGGGGGTGTTCTCAAAAAAGCTAGACGTCTCCCTCTCGTTACGGTTACCTGACTTTGCCTGCATCTTCCAAGCGGAGGTGCTAGGCATTGAGATTGAGGCCGGCAGGGTGCTGACAAGAAACTGCGATGGAGCACAAACAGCATACATAATCTCCGATAGTCAAGCAGCACTTTTAGTATTTGGTTTACCAATGACAAACTTAAAGATAGTTAGGGACTATAAGCGTGCATTGAGCTTTGCGGCCGGGTCAATGGAAATCTATCTCGTCTTGGACACCCGCAATATGTAGGAACGAGAGGGCCGACGAATTGACCAGAGCCGGAGCTTGTCTTGATGTATCTATTGGCCACGAGTATGTAGGTTTCTTTGTGGCAGTCCAACACACAATACCGACCTGGCCACCGCTGTGTATCACCAATGCATCAGAGCGGGCCATAGATCCAAAGTATAACCCAATATATTTTTGAATGCGTACTGAGAGCTTCCTTGTCGACCCTTTCCTCAACATTGCGTCTTCGCAGGAATTTGCTACACAATATTACTCCCTGGTACTTTGTGTGGTATTTCAAGGGCAATTTGGTGTCACTGAACTTCGGGGGTTTCCAAGCCGGGGACTTGCTCTTTTTTATTATTTATTGGCACAGCTCATTTACTTCACTTGTATGTATTAAAACAACAACGCCCAAGTGTCCAACAAAAAAATTTTTTTTATATAGTGCATTTCATAACTATAGCTTCACCCAAATTGACACGTTAGACAAGCAGTTTTACAGCCCATTTAATTTTGGTATAAAAAATGAAATGATTTTTAATTTTTTCCAATTTTTTTTTGTTCCGACTAAACAAATTTGCGCCAAAACGTCAGCAAAAAAAAAAACTAATTCGCCCAGCCTTGGCAATATGTTGTGGGGATATACAATAGTTTTGAAATGCACTCTATATTCCGATTTCTGATATTAGTGGAATTCACATAGAACGGATTTCAAATGAAAATTTCAGCTACCCGGGTGTATAATACGCTGCAGCTGGTATGGTATTTCCGTTACTTTTCAAGGGATATCTTAGATATTTCTTCGAAAATGTACGGTGTTTGTCATATCTAAAGCACCAAAACTCAGCGTAATACTATTGGTCACATACTTTTACTAAATTTTTAATAAGTTTTTATAAAAGTATAGCTCATTCTATAGTATAAAACATATAAATAAAAGTTTCAAACTTTTTACAGAATTCACAAAAATTCAACAAATTTCAAAAATTCGTCATCAAAATTTTAAACTTTGTAATCAGAATTTTTAGAAGCTTTTTGAGTATAATAGATCATTAAATTTTTCTATAAAAAAAGTAAGTTTTAAGTGACTTAAAAAGCGGATTGATTTTAGATAATTATTCTTGTTCATATAGCGCTTTAACAAAATTTCTTTTTACATGGAGAAAAATGCGTAACAACTTTCACTAAAACAAAAACAATGATCAAACATAAACGGTAATTTCAACCACTTAAAAGTTGCACCATATAATCCTGAAATTGAATGTATAATATAACTATATACCAAGAAAGTTATTCAAGATTCGGATAAAAAAGTTTGAAAGTTAACGTAGGTGTTACATTGAATTTTGGTGCTTTAGATATGAATAACTTCGAGGAACTTCGGGTATTGTGGTATATCTACAACGTCTGTTATCACCTTAAAATGTGATGACTAAAAAAAACCTGAGTTGTTATACAAGTATGAAGTAAATCCAACTGATTCTCTTTCAGTCGCACAAAACATAGGGTCGCGTATGACCTTAAGTAAACAAAACATATATTAAATTAGAAACAAATGTAAATATTGCAAAAGTAAGCTTTATATTTCCTCTATCAAATCTCGGATAGTGGAAAATGGGGGAGACTACGATTTCTGGGGCGCCGCGATTTGATGACTGATTCTGAGAACTCGGTCATATAATCGCGGTGATTTGATAACTGATTCTGGTAGAACTCGACGAAATAAACACTTTTTCCGGAATAAAAAATTTCGAAAATGTTCGCTGACCTGCTGCTGCAAGGAATACAAAACGCGACACGCCATTCGGCACTCGGCAGCGGCGCGAAAAAAGTAAAAAAAAAAGTTTACGCTGGCACTACACGGACGCACGTCGCGAGGTACGTGGTGGTGAAACGGGGCGCGCGATACGAAATGATCCTGAAATGTAACCCGCGGTATCTCGAAGACGAAAAGTTTTTATTTCGTCGAGTTCTACCAGAATCAATCATCAAATCGCCGCGATTACATGACCGAGTTCTCAGAATCAGTCATCAAATCGCGGCGCCCCAGAAAATGCATGGTGTGTAGAATTAAAATGAACAAAATGGCATTCCAAATAAAGTTTCATTTTGTTTTTCAAATATAACTTCCCACCTGCGCAAATTTGTTATGTCTACGGAACTGAAGTAAGAAACTTGTATGAACGCTGGGGTAAGCTTTGTTCTTCCCCAATTTTATTTTTCCCAGAAAAAATTCAAATGATCAGTTAATGAAAAGCACACCACCTAGTTCGAAACATTCTTTCCGCATATCTCAAAAGCTTATCGCAAAGTGCAGACTGAACAAATAGCTACAAATGGCTTTAAGTGGAATATATCCCTTTAAACAAACTATTTTTTCTGAGGCAGATTTTATTGCAGTACAAGTAGAAGATGACCATGTAACTGCGGATAGGTCAACATTACCAAATGGAGCGTCGAAGGGAGACACAGCAATTCTGGAGGCAACAGCGAGCAGGAGAGTAGGCATATGGCATATCTCGCCATTGTCAAAACCAAAGAATCCTGTTACCTAGCGCAAAGGTAGAAAGTTAGAAGCGATCGACCTTTCAACACACAAAAAAAATTAAGAAAAAAGGTCAAAGAAAATTCAGAATGATTCTACGAGCGATTCCGAAACAGCCGTAATTTTCGCCTAGTTCGAGAAAGAAGATTTTGCAGATTTACCACCATTAGAGGGAATTTGCACTTTTTGTGGTAAAGCTTGGATAAGTGAAGCTAAAGAAACAGAATGGAGTCAATGTTTGCAATGTGACATGATTCGGGCGCATAACGCTTGTATTACCCGAAAAAAATATCCTATTTTCAATCATCAATCTTACGACGACTAAATGCAATAATTGATTTTTCAAATTTTTTCTCATTATAAATGTTTATAAATTTATTTATCTCTAGTTACAATGTTCTAAAAACAAATGAATACAATATGGTTTTAATTAACCTTAAAGATTTTTTACCTACAACAAAGATGTAAAACAATAAAAAATGTGATACAGTAGGCCCGTTTCTTTGTAACCTAATTGCAAAAGAACACTAGGTAGATTAGCTAATTGCATGTAAAGCAACAACACTAACTCGGAAAAATGTGCGAGTTGAGCCAACTTGGTAAAATGATATCCGACTTGAGATATAGTGTTGGAAAGTAAAAAAAAACCGCGCTATTGTGAATGAGCTGGAAGAAGAGGCATGAGAAATTTTAGTTTAAGACTTAATTCGTTTTTATTTGCGTAGTATTTTTAAAGATATAACTAAATCAAAAAAAAATTTGCCATCGGAGATATTTTGCCGTTCGCAAATAGCACTAAACAAATCGCATCTTTCATGAAACCTTCCAAGAGGGTTGGTTTTGCAACTAAAGGAAATTTTATCCCAGCTGGAGTGTTCCTTTACAAGTCGCTTACATTAAAGCGGGCCCAGTATACCGCATTGCCCTACAATTTTTAAAGAAGTTAATTTCTGGTTTGTACTATATTTTTTCTAATAACTCTTTTTTTGTAAATTGATGTATTTAACTGAAAAATATTTTATAACTAATGTTTTGCTTTTGTCGAGCGATAAGGAATAGTTATAATAAATCTAGTATATTTCTTGCTAGTGTCAAAGCAAACACCTATACCACAATACCCGAAGTTCCTCGAAGTGTTAAATTATGTTTAAAAAAAAAATCAAAGTAAATCAATGTAACAATGCCGTCCTATACTTAGAATTAAATTAGTTTTAAAAAACAAGATTTAATCCAAGGCTTCTTGCGGATAAACTTTTTTGCCACTAAGAATAAATTAACTCCATATGATTTTCTTTACCGGTTATATCCGTTCCACTGTGCAGCTCCACATTTGCGATTCTGCACATATGTTTGCAATTCGTGCAAACGCAATTTACAATATTTTTTTGCTGATATAAGCATTATTTTTCTATTAAGTGAAGTAAATTTTCTCTATTGGCATTGATGGCGCCAAACATCATGAAACGAACGTAACGCATTATTGAAATGCGAAGCACACACATTCGCACACATGCTCATCTTTCAAATTGCGAATGTACTTATATTATATGAGGATATTCCATTTTGACAGGATTAGCTAATATTTATAGCCGTTGTAATAACTGGCGTTGGCGTTGGCCAAACTGCAGGAGTATTAGCGGCTGTATTGAATTTGCCTGGGATTGCGTGCGAATTTCGATAAAAATGGCATCATCAGTAATGGTTGCTCGGTAAATGCAATTTATCATTCGGTTAATTGTATTTTGTTTTTTTTTTTTTTTTGCATCACAACCCACAAGGAAGTGCTGCGGTGCTTGGCATTAGAAGAAAATCAAGAAATTTAGTTAGAGTTAATGGTAAGTGGGTACATTTTTATAAAGCTATTCAAAGGTTAACTTATATGTGGTAAAATTTCACGGGAAATATTTTCGTAGAATGCTTTAACCCATTAGGTCCCTTCGAAAAGTGCGATTTTGACCCTTACTTCGTGAAATCCCTATGAAAGCAAATTTTGAAAGTCTTTAGACTATTAAAATGTTCTGAAGAATAATTCTTCTGAAAATTTTACTAGGAGTATTCTCAGACAAACTCTGTGTGCGAATAAAACCAAACTCTACATGGTATAAAAAAATAACATATATTATTGTAAATAAATTAGATAAAAGAGAGCGTAAAAAAATGCTGCATATTTCTAGCAAGGTATTGTTCTTTTTTATTTTCTGAGTATTTTTACGTTCTTTGTATAACAATTTTAAAATATTTGTTAGCAACTTTTGAACAAAATCGATGTAATTCTGAAGGAAAGTAATTGAAAACTAAAAATTGATATTTTATAGTTTCAAACATTAGAACCAAAATTTCTAGAAAAATTTCGGGTATGCCAATTTGCAGTTCCTTCCATTTTAGTGTAATACTAGTGGATGGATACCCGCGCTTTATCCAAGTTTAATTGAAAACCGTTTATCGATTTTTGAGCCAGGTTGTTAAAAAAAAGTTTAAAAAAATTTGAAGTGTGTTAGAACTTTTGCCCAGCAGTGCTCAACAATGGCTTGTAGGGTAGGGTGCTAACGACAATGCACGCACATACAGACGTACCCATTTATTTGTGAAAAATCATCTATCTATTATCTATTCGATTGCTTAATGATATTCGATTCAACATAGGAACATAACCAAATGTTACCACAAATTATTAAATTAAATATACAAAAAAAAAAAAAACAGCTTAACATGCAAAATGCGCCATTTGCGCTTTATCTCTTCTTCGGCAAACTCACGTTTTTAATATCCACACAACTGTGCCGCATAACCGCAAACCGGTGCAAACCATTTCAACCCCTCGTTAATAAAAATTTTCACATCATTTTCCTCGAATCAGCACAAAAACAAAAAACGGAAAAATTGAAATGAATGAGCTGACGGAATGAAAAAAAAAACCACAGGGACGGATATAGACCAATCTAATCTAACAAGCGATGCCCAACTCCACACCATAAAGACAATAGACGTTTTCACAGCACACTGGGCATGCCTGTGCGCTGTCTGTTTGGGTGGGCGCTGTGTGGGAGGGGCGGGACATATGTTGCCGCATATTAACGCTTGTTATTGCCATGTAAGCCATTTTGCTGCCGCATTGTCTACTTACTGCCACTGCCACAAAACAATGGCAGTGAGGAGATGGGAAAGGCAAAACAAAACAAGGTCTCAGCTAAGAGACAAGGCAGCAAAATTGGCCATCACCACCAAAGTAACGAGATCAATAGTTAAACAATAGAAGTATCTACTTATTGTACAAATGTCATGAACTACAAAGTGTTGCATGGTGAACAATTTGTGGCAAATAAGCAAAAAAAAATATCAAAAAAAAGATTCAAGTGCGCAGTAGACAACTTCAATGTTCTCAATACATTGGTGGAGGATTGTAGTATAGATAGAAAGAAAGAGATAGAGAGAGAACAGCTGCAGCAGCTGGCTTGGCACAGGAGCTGGGAATGATGATGATTTTTTTTTAATGTAGAATAGTTGTAGCGAATTGCAACAGATTACCGTTAAGTGTAAAGTGGATTTATTACAACAATTCTCAGACACTATTAGATCTACAACATATGTAACATAGCTAACAGCCAATAAAGAAATATCTAGACCTATAGCTGCAGTTCTGGTCACGAATTTACCAAACATACATTTGCTACAATAAGAGCTCATTTTTTTATTAATAAAATAATTTGGTATTTCATATTTCTGTGGCTACGAATCATAGCCAGCTAAGTCTGTTTTTCAGTTTTTTTTTTTTGAGAGCAGTTTAAAGCTTTCAATCACAATGTAAAGATGGAATGAACTTCGGTCTCCCGTTTGTAAGTAAAAGAAAAAGAAAAGATAAACTAATCCCAAGTGTACCAAAAAGACATGGAAGACGAGCTGACTCAAAATCACCATGTCCGTTTGTCTGTTTGAACGCAAACTAGTCCCTAAATTTTAGACATACATACTACTACTATCACAAAATTGGCGCTATAACCGCTTAAGCGATTTTGGCCAAACTTCTCGTACAATTTGTGGTGCACGTCTTGATGTTGTAACACAAATTGCGAGTGTCTTTTTTTTGTGAGAATTTTTTTTTCATGGCAGAAATACATTCGGAGGTTTGGCATTTCCTGCCGAGGTCGACCGCTATTAGAAAAAACTTTTTCTATAATTTTTGGATGTTACTTGCTTCGTCCAGGATTTGAACCCGATACTCACCGAATGAAGCGCGCACGCGCTACACACTCGGCTAGGGCGGCCGCCTTATAAGGATTGTTCAAATATCAGGTTTCACTTTGAAGGTTCTATATTTAGATAGCTAAAATTGTTTAATTGTGTGATCTATTTACTTATCAGTTTTACAAGGTATACTGAGAAAATTATGAAGAAGAGGTTTTGGTTTGAGAGACACTGACATATATAGCATTCCTGGGACGACGAAAATTTCCCTATTACAAAGCAACAAATTTTGATATGAAACCACCTACTCGTACAATAACCGCGACGGTATATTTTTTTAGTTCTTGTGCGAAATACCATAACATTTCCATATGTATGTATGTGTCCTATATTTAAATTTTTCTAGAAAACTAAAATTTTGTTTATTCTTGTTACTTTACATCCTTTTATATTAAATTGAATATTTTCACGCCAACAGTGCAGTGATTTTAATTAATTTTTTATTCCTGAGCGCAACGATGATGCCCGAGGTATTATAACTTTATTCACCTAACGGTTGTTTTTAGTAGCATAAAGCTAAGCACACTTAAACAATAGAGGGACACTTCTCCACTTTGCTAAATGATGACAGCGAAAGATGAAGTTCAAATAGCGGCTGCTGAAGAACAAAGCCACTGAGGTGATGAGATACCAGCTGAGCTATCGGGTCTTGCAATAGGAACGCTACAAAAGTTTTTTTTAAATAAAACAAAAACGGTTTGGGATATGAATTAAATTCTTTATTCCCGTGAAAGTGCATTCGATGCCATTATGTATGGAACTCGATTTCTTTTGCATGGGCACCACGGGCACGCTTGCAGAAGTCCAGACGCTGAACCCAATTTTCGACGGTTTTCAAGCATAAATCGGCCGATACTGCTGGCTTGTTGGCATAGACCATAGACTTGACGCAGCCCCACTGGAAATAGTCTAACGGCGTCAAATCGCACGACCGAGGCGGCCAATTGACTGCGCCATTTCGTGAGATAACACGTTCACCAAACTTGGTTTTCTATAAATCGATTGTGACATTCGCTGTGTGGCTTGTGGCGCCGTGGAACCACATATCATCCAAGTCCATATCATCCAATTCGGGCAAAAAATATTCGGTTATCATTGTGCGGTGGCGATTCCCATTCACAGTAACGTGCCGGTCTTGATCATCACGGAAGAAGTACAGCACAATGACGCCGCCGGCGAATAAACCGCACCAAACCGTAATTGTTTCGGGATGCAATGTTGACTCATGGAGTACGTATGGATTGCTGCCTGTCCAGTAACGCCTATTTTGCTTATTGACAAAGCCATTCAGCCAGAAATACTTTTATAGCGTTCCTATTGCAAGACCCTTTATTAAAGTATGGTGGCTAAGAGCTGAGTACTGCTTATTTGCAGAATATGGTCGACCGAATGCATGCCCGCCGACTCGAATTTAAGTTCATTCTGCCCAATCCACAAGATGGGTGATCCTACGCGCCAACTACCGCGGGTTCACTCTTCTTAACATTACGTACAATGATCTATAGAGCTTATTGTGTGAAAGACTGAAGCGAACCATGAAAAAACTAATTGGACCTTATAAGGGTGGTTTTAGATCTGGTAAATCTACTATCGGCCAGATATTGACGATACGCCAAATATTGCAAAATACCCGGTGGTCAGACACCATTTTTTAAACATAGGAACATGGTGTGCAACTACTGGCGTATACCAATGACGTCGACATCATTGGCCTTAATAACCACGCCGTTAGTTCTGGCTTTTCTTTTTGATCTGAGTAGGCAACCGCGTAGCAAAGACCTCTCTCGACAAACCAAAACCACTCTCATCATGTCCATGCTATTGTATGGACGCATGGAAGTATTGACGCTGTCAACATCAGATTGGAGTGTTCGTGAGAAAGATTTCTCGATAGACTTTTCGGCCTTTACGCTTCTGCGCTACAGCGAATTAAAATACAGCGGCTACGTTGCCTGGGACATGCCGTGCGTATTAAGGAAGAAAATGCTCCAGCCCTGAAAGTATTTAACGCGGTATCCGCAGGTGGTGGCAGAGAAGCGGGGAGGCTTTCTCTGCTTTGGAAAGACCAGGTGAAGAAGGGCTTGACTTCACTTGGTGTCTACGGTTGGTGCCGGTTAGCAAATTAAAGGAACGACCGGCGTGATTTACTACAATTGTCCAAAATCGCCTAGGCGGCTATAGCGGCAGTTATTGATTGAGAGATAAGGATATAAATATACTAAAAATTTTAGAATTAATTGCGAAATTGAACTCAAGTAAATATTGGGCTATTGAGCAAAAGGCATATTTTCGACACTATTTGATAAAAATCTGCTATTTCGTAAACGCATTGCAAGAAAATTTCGAAAATTACATAAATCGCATGGTATTTGCGCCCCACTCATATAAAGGTAATTTACATAAACACAATTTGCTAAAATTTTATGGGCAGGAATGGGTTGAAAGTCGAAATATTAGGTATTACATTTTTTTGGAAATAGGCATGACACCCCCACTATTAAGCAAATATATCTCCGAAACTACAAAATTTAGCAAAATGTTTAAATTTGTATAAATTGTACAAAAACCATGTTAACAGTAAAATGCAAAAATCTAAACAAATTCGATATTTATTAACTATACAAGGTAATTTGCTCAAATTTGATGGTCAAGATTAGGTTTGAAGATGGAATACATGGAATACAATAAATGTTGGGGACGGTCATCCCTACACACTTTGCATCTCTAGTCAGAAAACACAATTTCGAAAATTATAAAAATCAGATGAAACACACGCTCACCTCTCATGTAACAGTAATTTACAACAAAATAGAAATAAATAAAATATTCAATATTTTACTAAATCATGTCGCGAGTTCTTTCAAATTTGGTAAAGATAATTAAAAAATTAAAATTTTGTGAAATCATATTAATTTCTTTTTGTTTTTATTTAAATAAGTAATTTAAGGTTTCAAAATTGGCGTTGTACCAGCGTACCCAGTTTGCTTTGTTGTGGCAATAAAGGCATACTATTCTTTTTTTTATATATATTTTTTTTTATTTAATACGTTTATTTGCAATCTATTTTAAAATAATAAGCAAATTATATAATTAATTAACAAAATTACTTATATTATTGAACTCCATTGCAACTCCGACTCTTTTGTTACATTTTAATACATTTTAATTTTATATTTAGCTATTAAGTTCTAAATGGAAGGTCTAATACATGATGTCTTTTAAGTCTAATAATTTCATTAGATTCATCAAGTAATGCAATTGCTAGCGGATTTTCATGATTACTTATTCTATGTAAATATTTTGTACTAATTTTTTTAATTTCATTTTTTATAAAAGGAACTTTTAGATCAGAATGAATGGCTTTACTAGTGATGAACCAGGGTGCACTCGTAATAAGTCTTAAAGTTTTTGACTGATATCTTTGTAAGATTTCTATGTTCGAATTGGAAGCAGTGCCCCACAGTTGAACTCCGTAGGTCCATACTGGCTTTAGTATAACCTTGTATATTAAAATCTTATTATTAAGATCTAAAGGCGATTTTGGGCCTAGTAACCAGTAAAGTTTGCTGGTTTTAATCTTCAGATGTTTACTTTTGGCTTGTATATGACATTTCCAGGTTAACCGTTTGTCCAAATGTATGCCAAGATATTTGACACTATCATGTTTGGGAATTATATTATCATTTAGTTGCAGTGAAGGGCATTCTTCCCGTCTCAATGAAAACAAAACGTGCACCGATTTGGTATTGTTTACTCTTATTTTCCATCGGTCAAGCCACATCTGTATCTCATTTAGTTCTCTCTGAACTAGATTACTTGCATCAACTGGGGACTGACTTGATGCTAATATAGCAGTGTCATCAGCGTATGTAGCAATTAGTACATTTTCGATTTCGGGTATGTCAGATGTAAAAATCGTATAAAGTATAGGGCCAAGTACGCTACCCTGTGGTACTCCAGCTTTGATGTATCCTATCTCAGATATTGCTTCGTTTACCTTTACGTAAAATGATCTTTTGATAAGGTAAGACTTTAGTGTTAAATAAAATGGTGTAGGGAGTATTTTTTTTAATTTATATAACAGGCATTGATGCCATACTTTGTCAAATGCTTGCTGTACGTCCAAAAATGCAGCTGAACAGTACTCCTTTCTTTCAAAGGAGTCAGTTATAAAATTAACAACGCGGTGGCATTGTTCAGGTGTACCATGATATCGGCGAAAACCGAATTGATGTTCAGGTATTACCTTATTTTCTCTAAGTATTGGCAATAATCTGCGCAAAAATAGTCTTTCAAATATTTTGGAGAATAGTGTCAATAAGCTGATTGGCCTGTAAGAAGATATTTGATTTTCAGGTTTTGTCGGTTTAAGCACCATAACTATTTCGGCGCACTTCCACTGCGTAGGAAAATGGTTTAATCTTAATATTGAGTTATATATAAGAGTTAAAAACATGATTCCTTTTTTCGGTAAACTCGTAGCCACCTTGGCGTCAATTTTATCATACCCAGGAGATTTATTGAAACACAAGTTTTTGATTTCAGCATGAATTTCTTTCGGTGTAATATGTTTAATCGGTAAAGATAATTGACATGAAATATCGAGGAATGCAAGCACATCACCTTCGTTGTTGCTGTGATCTAAAAAACGGAGTAAACGTTGTCTCTAAATATTTTGCATATGCATTAGCCTTGCTCTTATCTGTCCTACACCAAACGTTGCTACAATCTTTTATATATATGGAACAGATATTTTGTAACAGTACTTGTTTACAATATTCCTTATATAAGATTCATATACTATGTATAAATTATATAACTGTGTCAAATAATTGCGGTATTGTAAAAAATTTACCTTTTTCTTGTATAGGGTGCGGCAGCACTTTTCCAAAATGATATATATCCTATGTCAGGCTCGGAGATCACCTGAAAAAATTTGATAAAAATCGGTTGAATACTTTGGATGTCTATAAAGGACTCACATTAATTTTTATATATAAGATTAACTTTTATTAACTGTTTTCATTGCGTATAACAAGTAAGGTTTATATCAAACAAAAACTTGCGCCGGGTATTTAAAGTTCGGTTGCTCCCGAACTTCGATTCTTCCTTACTTGTTTTATATTCATGAATGGTATGAAGACTACGGTAGTGATATCTTACACTTTCTTTACTTGTTTAAGTTTTTGTTGGGGTAATAATAGTTTAATTTTTAAATTTAAATTTTACGTCGTCAATAATATGTTTGAGCTCAAGGGCGTTTGTTTATTTGAAAGTTATTGAAAAAACTACAGCGTTAGAAGTCTAAGCTACTATTTCGGAGATCATCACATATTCTCATCAAAGTTCTTCTTACTAGACTTCCATGGGATTCGAACCCGTGTCCTCGTACTCGTGAAGACAAGCATGACAACTAGTTGTACCAAGTAAGCCGTGTGGTCTGCCGCCATTGCATAAATGTGTGGTTGTTTTTGGTTATAACAAATACGAGTACGAGTATGACGTAGTAAAAGACGTGAATTGGAATCTTATGGAAGTCTAGTAAGAAGAAGTTTGATGAGTAGATGTTGTGATCTCCGAAATAGCAGTTGTAATTTCTACCTGCACCGCTATAGCTGTTGTTTTCTCAATAACTTCCAAACAAATGAATGGCCTTGGCCTCATAAAAAAAAAGCTTAATAAATGTGTTTAGTTTTTTAGTTAAAAAAAATAAAAGCTATTTTAATTTAATTTAACAAATAAGAGTTTCTATTTGGGACTCAAAAGGTGAATTCGAATCAGGAGATGAATTCTACATGCAAAAGTTGTACCAGTCCAAGTGGATATATGTAAATGTAAATATGGATAGATACGAGGGTTGCCTCTTGGATTTTCCGCTTACTTATATTATGTTAAGGGGATTCGGATTGGAGTTATCGATTCCACTTGGAACAGACAAAATAAATATTTAACTTGATAAATTAAATTAAAAATAACTTTTATTTTCTTATTATTTTCAAAGCAAAAAATAAAGCTAAAAAAATATTAAAAAGTAATTTTGAAATAAAACATCTAATCGTTTGATGCTTTATTTTACCTTTTGTACTGAATATTTACATATATGTATAGCATACTCGCATAAATAAATACAAACATACGTACATACTTTTTTTTAGATATATAAAGCAAACTTTCTTATCAAAGAACTCAAACACAGAACAACTCAAACGTAAAAGGATCAATTCCAAAGAATCAAAGATACTTCCTACTAGCATTCCCCAACTAATAGCTAAGTGTATATGTATGTAGCCAACAATAAAAATGTCTTCATATGAAAACCATACATGCAAACCTATAATTTCAATATAAACCGCGAGAGAGTGACGAAAAATACAAAAATACAACTAAAACTGGAACTGGAACTGAAACTATAACTGCAGATGAATCAAATACTTATGGACAGTAGAAATACTACATTTCACAGAAGATGGAAGCAACTAAAGAGTTTCCAGGTAAAAATGCTACGATTTCAATTGACTTGGCTTCTTGCTTTTTGCATGGCTTTTGGGTCCTCAGGGATGAAGACTTCCGACGAAGATACGCATTTAAAAGTAAATTAAAAACAGAACATATAAAACAGCAAAATACTTAAAACAATGCAAGCAATAAATGTGAACGGAAAACAAAAACTCTTGGTATGTATGAATGTTATCTGTAGATTTGAAGGAGCAATAAGGCGGGGAAGTGGAGCTAAAAGCCAGTCAGCCAGCCAGCCAGCTAGCCATCCAGCCAACCACTCAATCGGCCATACTGAATTCCTGACAATCAATTTTATATATTTATATGAATGTATGTACAATGTGCATACACATTCGCAATGCCAAGCTGCGAAACGGCTCGAATAAGGCAGTTGAATGAAGGATGAAATATCGCGGCTAAATTACATACACCTGCACATTTGTATCGGTCGGTCTGTATGTTTATTAGACAGGGTCGCGAAAAAAAAATAATAATTACCGCCTCCTAGCTTCAAAGCTTCCTTTCATCCTTTGCGTTTCCTTAAAGCAGCCAAAATCGACGTTTATCAAAACTTTTTGTTTCAAAACTACAACTAATTACTACCACCACTAGCTACTCCCACTACAACTTTTAATATTACTCGTAACTACTACTACTATTTTTAGTAATACTACTACTAATTTCCACCACCATCCATTTTTACTAACGGTACTTCTGATAACTCCTATTATTTTTACTAATGCTACTGTTTTTAATAATTCTACTACTATTTTTAATAATGCCACTACTAATTTTTACTAATCTCTATTATTTTTTAACAATGTTGCTACTAATTCCTACTACTATTTTTAATAATGCTACCAGTATTTTTACTAATTTCTACTACCAATTTTACTAATTCTATTAATAATTACTACAACAATTTTTACTAGTTTCTATTATTTTTTAACAATGATACTAATAATTGCCACTACAATTTTTAATAATGCTACTGCTAATTTTTACTACTCCTTTTACGAATGGTACTAATAATTACTACCTATATTTTTACTAATTTCTATTATTTTTTGAACAATGCTACTAATAATTGTCACTTCCATTTTAATAATGCTACTAATTTTTACTACTATTTTTACGAATGCAACTACTAACTACAAATGCTAATACTAATCATAACTACTACTTTTATTAATTTCTACTACTCTTTTTACTAATGCTCTACTAATTTTTACTACTCCTTTTACGAATGCTACTAATAATTACTACCTCTATTTTAACTAATTTTTATAATTTTTTTATCAATGATACTAATATTTGCCACTACAATTTTTAATAATGCCACTATTAATTTTTACTACTATTTTTACGAATGCAACTACTAATCACTACTACTACTTGTATTAATTTCTACTACTCTTTTTACTAATGCTACTCATTTTTACTACTCCTTTTACGAATGCTACTAATAATTACTACCTCTATTTTTATTAATTTCTATTATTTTATTAACAATGTTACTAATAATTGCCACTACAATTTTTACTATTTGGTACTACTAAGTACTATTATAATTACTCAACTAATAATTACTACCATAACTATTACTATACTACTATTACTCCCTTATTGAACTCTCTATCTCTTTATAGAATCGGCACAGAAGCTTTACTTCTGGCACGCGCACTTAGGTGCACGCGTGTTTTTTTGTATTCCTTACTCGGTTCAAAAGTCCGATATATCGTTGAGGTATAATTTTGAACAAATATGTCGTTCGGCTTCCTCCCTCTACACCAACCAAATCGCTAAAATTAAGTTTAAACCTTCCAGCCGAGTATCTATTGTATATGGCGAATTTCTAGCCGGCCGTAGTGCTGCCAGGCTCAACGCCGTAGAAAGAGCTAAGATTCGGAAGCTCTTCTGAATACCCTATGGAGGCTAGATTACACTACTCCTCTACTCTGCTTGGACATTAAATTCCCATAAGAATTCCAGAGTGGAATTAATCTGGGCAGCGGGATTCACTGCAGCGTTTTCCAGGCAAAGCTAAGCAGGCCTGTCACTATTTTCTCTGACAGCCAAGCGGCTGTTAAAATTTAAAATCTGCTCGCGTATAAATGTTTCACGACTGTTGCATGGGTCTCTGGGCACAGAGACATTCTCGGTAACTGCGCGGCAGACGAGTTGGCAAGGAAAGGGACGGGATTATATTGTAGTAAATTCTGTGTAGAATCGGGAGGTCATGTTGGTCAAAAGTAGTTCGGAGGAGGCCCCGATAACTTCCACGGTTATCCAACACTTAGCTATCATTTATTATGTGAGTCCTGACAAGGAACTCACCAACGTACCTCCGCGAGACTAAAACTCATGTATGTGCGTCCACTGCTTATTCACTAACCGGCGGTCGTCGTGGGAACGGAGATTAGCCATTTTCGTACTATCATTGCAACCATGCAGCGCTTTGCAGATTACAATTAAGAAGTTGCCTATCTGTTGATTTACTACAGCATCAATGTGGATCCCAGAGGGTCTAGGTCGCCTCCTAGCAGCAGCCACTTTTAACTGAATCTAACCAACCTTATCTATTGTTGTGTCTTGAGTAAAGAAGTTTAACGGGTTCAAATCCTGTCGGGGCAGGAACATTAAAAAGTATGGAGTAAGTTTTTTTCTAATAGCGATAGGCAATAGCAAACCTCCGAGTTTATTTCTGGCATGAAAGAACTTCCCACACCCTAAAATACTCTCGAAATAAGCTTTCAAACTAAAAGAGTAATTTCCAACTTTTTTTTCATACGGGGACCGGCCCGATCTACTGCATGTACTATATCTTATGTATACTTACTATATCCCCAAGCATTTGCACACATATGAGAACCCACACATACTATGTATGTACAGACATATCTACATATTTACACCCGAAGCATGCGCGACCAGCAAACAAGATGTGATCATCATTAATTCCAATACCAAACAACCATGGCTGTGTAACAACAAAAGACTCAGCAATTGTTGCATTCGTAAAGGAGGCGGACAAAGGACCTAGTGTCTACCTGAAAAACGTTCCAACACCAAGCACCTACATATGTACATACATACCTACTATATAATAAATACGCTTTGTGCATGCGATCTTCCATCGCATGGCTCGCACTCGAGCCGTCGCCGCCATGCCGCCATGCCGCCATGCCGCCTTGGATGAGCCAACGACGAGGCAGTCGGCCGGCCGGCCGGTTGGTAAGCAACCCCATTAAATAGCCACAAGCAGTTCGAAACGCAAATGCAGTGCTTGATTGGATCTTCAATGCCAATGGGTAGACAGCAGCAGCCAATTCAACGCGGAACCCATATCACAAAAACCAAAAAAAAAATTAGCACAAAATACAAAGCAGAAAAATAGTTAGCCAACAGGATGAGGTGAGGGCGATTGCGCGCAAATGAAAACGCAACAAGCTTAGTTTGTATAGTTTGTAGAAAATTAAAAAAGTAACACGAAAACACGATCATCACTTACGAACAAACATGCATGCAAGCCGATTGATACACAAGCAAACCATGGTGTTTGTGTAGTGTGGCAGCGCGCATGCGCAATCACCACCAGCCAGTCAACCAACCAACAACCAACCAACCAACTAGCCAACGTACCACTTCAACAGAAGACAGCCAGTCAACCTGCCTAGCACGATCCGAGTGTGCGCGTCGTGAGAAGCTGCCTAAGCTCTTTGCGTCGCGGGACGGTGAGACAGACGAATTTACGAAAAATCTTTAAGAACGTAAAACGTTAATTAAGATTATGAAGTCATAAGACTTTCAGTCGTGGCAACTGGTCCTCGTAAGCGGATCTGCCGTGATCGCATCGACCGCAAACTGGCATGCAGCAATTGCCGATTGGTGGCAAGTGGCTGTTTGGCTGTTTGGCTGCCGGTGGCCGATTGCCTGTTGCCTGTTGCGGCACAAACCACTTAAATATCAAGCAACAAAGTTTAAAAAAAAAAGTATGAATATTTGCACATGCACTAAACACAGACACAGACATATGTACGTGCATAAACTACTGGTGAGGACATAGCAGAACATTAATTCACTTAATGAGTTGCCTCGGAGTTGAGATCATGTGGTCCAAAACCAAGATCAGTAAATCTGTATGTATTAGTCACGCGCTACTACTACTTAGTTGTATGTAGAGGTCGGCCAATGAAAATGGTGGCACAAAACGTGGGAAGCACTCAATTGTACTTATGGATGAAGAGTTAGCCCCAAATAGAATCCTACTAGGTTCAGGCTAAATACCCTATAGAATTTCATAAAAGCAGCCGGCGCTTAAAGAATCTAAAAAGTCGCAGGAACAAATATGATAATATACCCTTAAAAATCTCGATTTAGGTTAAATTTAGTTATTGCTGGATCAGCTTACCCATGGTCGTTGTATTGCAACTCATCTAAGAATACGCCCAGAAAATGTTCGACGGGGTTGGACCCCAAAGGAAATTAGGTGAGTGGGTTGTAGGAATCATATGAATAGATGATTGTCACCGATCGTGGACTCTCCACATGCCGAACATGTCTTGGGCATGTCTATCTTGATTCGGCACAATAGAAGTTAAGCCTACTTCAATATCGAGATCGTAATTGGGCCAGTGATGCGGCACTCGCGATCCGGCACTTGTATCCCTGTAAATACTGTTTAGGCCCTATCTGTACGCTGTCGGATCCAGTTGTCTGGTGTAGGTTTTGATTTTGTATGTAAGTTCAAGGAAATTACTTCTGCAGTACTTGAGAGGCCGCTCGGCTTCGTGCAAAGTGCCCACTTGAGTGTCCCAGGAGCTATCACCTGCTCTCTAACCATTGTGTTGTGTTTCTCAAAATGAAATCAGAGATCAACAGAAGACATCCTGCCCCAGTTTCAAATGCACCGTTTTTTCATACAATGTATTCAACTGATCTCCGGCACCCAAATTGTTTCACCACAGTTTGAAAAAGGCCGACCAATTGCCTTGTACGTTTTGGAGGTCCTGCGGTTGTATGCGGTAAAAATTAGAGCACACTGTCATAGGTGACCTCCCGGATCCTTGGGTGATTAACCGTCGGAACAGGAATCCATCGAAATGAATTTTAAGTCCAAGGCTGACTTCCGTTGTCCATGTTGTGAATAGGGTCTCAGAGGACTACGAGATCAAATGTCACGTTTCTGTCAGGGAAAAATGGAGCAAAGTCGAAGTGATAACTGTTCTTTTAACTGTATCGATATTCATAAACCCCGCGAACTGTAAGGCCTTCCATCCCACAATTCAATCATTAACTCAACAAGGTTTGTTCAAAATAGTGGGATACAAAAGCGATTGGCGAACCGCCTTTACTGGTTGGAATGTCAATACAAAAAATTTAACTTACCGTCTACAAAAAATCAAAAGCGGAGCGCACTAAATACAGATATCCCATGTTGTTACCTTTTCTTTTATTTAAGTTAGGTTAGGTTACGTTGAGCTGCCTGCTGAGAGCCTGCCAGCACACATGGCCCCCAATTTCGTCCTTTGTGATCCCACTACCGTCGAGTAGACTAACTTAAGCTGTTGACACATTTTCTCGTATGCAATCGCTCTCAGGTTATTTAAGTAGCTTACCCAGAGGAATTTTTGGCATCTCCTTCTTTTATTTTAAAGCTGTTGTTAGTCGTGAGCTTGAAGAACTGCTCAACTTCTCGCATTTCAAAACGATGAACTGAGAACTACTGGAGCTCATTTTAATGAACTGCGATCTCTACCACTAACTAACTAAGTGCATTGCGTCTTTCGGTCACTACCCTTTCGACTCCACTGTAATTCAAGCGAGCAATCAACACGCTTTTTCGCTGTCAAGTATTCAACCATCCAATCTTCGTTATGTGGTGTCCCTGCATACCCCTTTTGCCTAACTTCGCCTTAGATCCTTTGCACACAATGCGGTCTTTATGTGCGACGAGTTGATTCGCACAAACGACAACTTGATTTCTGAACAGCAATAACAAGATTAAATTATTTAATTTTTTGCCTCATTTGAGCGGCTTGGTTTGTGGTGATTTTTGTGTACACAACGCTCTGTCGTTCAATTCGTCCTGCACGAAAGCCAAAATAGAATGCTGCAAGTAACTAAACCAAAAAAAAAGTAAAAAAAAAAAACAAGAAATAAAAATAAAATAAGATAAAAACTAGTCTACTTACTGAACGGCCTACTGTGTGTGTGTGTGTGTGTGCTGAAAGAATGAGATTCCACTTAATGGGCCAGCACACTGAGGCGGCCCACAGGCAAACATTGCTATACTCGCGTAATTATGAAGCAATGAAATCGACGCTAAGCCCTTGAGATATCGGCTTGTGGCAAGCAATGTATGTGCGTAAGTGTGTTGTGTGCGCTGTGATTGCTTGTTTTTTTTTCTAGGGGCAGTGGAGTTTTTCATACCTTTAAATTGGGATTTTATGCATGACATGTTGTGCTTTTAAGGCTTTCACAGAAAAAAAAAACATCTTGAGACGCGCAGGGGGTTCGGTGGCATCAACACTGATGAAGATCAGTGCAGCTAGCTCGCAACCCAAAGCAGAATCGGTATGCCGAAACTGTGTTTTCGAGCATGCCCCGATGGGTGTCCGTGTCCGTGTGTGTGTGTGTGTTTTTGTTGGGTTTGAACAGCTTTTGTGGTAGCAACTTGGTCGCGCCTAATGATGAGATCTTCACTGCCTGCCAAAGCCATGCTAATTTATCTGTCGGTCTGCGGTGAGGGGTGCGTCTTATACGTTCCGCCTTATTTTAATGTTAATTAAAGCATTCAAAACGACGACAACAACAATGACGACATTGGCGACGGCGGCCATGTTGCTGTCCACTGCGACATTTCGACATTTAACTTTGTTAAGTGCACTTCCCAATTTGGTTTTGTTATGTGATTGGAGTCGCAAGTTGATTGCAATGAGCAGCCCATAATGCAACGATAAAGTTGTAAAGATACGCATCTAAACTGTTGAAATGGAGCCAACCGAGCACAGACGCACTTAAGGAATTTTAGCGAATATTACTTATTACATTTTATTGAGTGAACTTGAGGCAGGAAAGTGTTAAATTTCGAAAGGAAATAAGGAAATTTGTTTCGCTTTAACAAAAAAAAAAAACGGTGCAACATATTACGTGCAGCACTGGATTGGAAGTTATCATAATTAGTAAATTTCTTGTGTAATAAATACTGCTTTAAACTTCGTTGGTCTTTCATATATTTTTTAAAAGGTTGGGCTGCTGTTACAGATTCTACTCGAAAGCAGCCATGGTTTTGGGAAATGCTGTAGTCCAACCTATCTTTTTTGTTTGTTTCGCTCACGGATTTAGCAATTTTTTTCATGTAACGTAACAAAATTTACTTTTGTGTGGAAGCAAATGCTGTATTGCGATTCACTAACTTTAAACGATCCGACAATCGCAATTTTTGTCGACAATATTTGTCGTTTGCACTAACGATTGTGCGATTCACTAACTTATTCTTAACGATAATTAACAGCTGTTTCGTTGTATTTATTCACTGTACTGAAAAGTGCTATCTATGTAGGTCTAGCTAATTGCCAAAATGGGCGAAAAACATAAAAAGGAAAGGAAAAAAACAAGTTAATTGAATTTGTGCGGGTTTTTATTAAATTTAATTAAAGTAAAACAAGTTACTAGTTTATTTCAAGCTACAAATATTTATAATTATTTTTATATATTACAATGTTCAGTGTAGCAGAATTTCGTACTCTCTTCTGAGTGATTTGGTAGAATAGTCATAAACTCTACTCCAAGGAACATCCGGAATTACCTGCAAATATGCCATGGGCTTCGTTTTCAAAATTCACTCCATTATGAATCGTGTTGTATTCCAGGATATTTAGGTTTTATATTTAAAAAAATTTAATTAGGCTCATTTATCTATATAATAAAACTGTAAAGGGCCTCCCACAAAAGGTGACGACACTGAAGGAAATATTTCTATAGCACCTTGACGCTCCACTTGAGTTAAAAGATACAGCTTCTGAAATTCCACATTCCGGAGTGAACGTCGTTCTAGAGTTGGAGCGCTTACTTCTTCGTCACCTCGTGATAAATCATACCTATGCCAAATATTTAAACGACATTATTTAATGTTCCTTTTTTAATTTCAAGAAAACAAATCACCGCATTAAATAAATTTATCTTTTATTTAAATTGAAATTACGAATTTTTCTTTTCTAAATTAACGACAACAGCTGTTTTGGTGAATGCGAAAGTCGTTTAAAAAAAATGGCTGCTGAATAGCAGCATCGTTAAAATTTTCGTTAAGATGAGTTAACCATACGAATATCCTTAGTGAATCGCACAACTGAACAATAACTTGGTGGCATTTCCTACAACTTATAACTTTTAGTTCCTTTAACTTTCATTATTCAGATTTTAGAATTCCCTGAGAATGATTAACTTAGGGCTAAAAAAAAAAATGTAGTCCATTTAGTACGGCATACCTTCATAGCCAAAAGTGTTGATACGAGTAGGCATCGATACTGTAGATCCCATCTTTTTCAAGTATCGATCCCATCCTTCGAAAATACTTTCAAGTAAATGTATAGATACCTATATGACATCGATTCATCCTTACTAATATTATTTTTCAAAGATATAACCTATATAAAACTTTCGAGTGACGAAAGCCGAACAAGAAACACAAAATTTATGATAACAATTTCGTGATGAAACTATTAGCATTTTTCATTGGAAAAATAACACAGTGCTACAAAACAAAAACAAAAAACAAACGCACGAACTTTTCAAGTGATCTACATAGTAGAAGTCACAGATCTGTTAGAGGGGCTCACAAAATTGTGTTTGAAATTTTCCAAACACCGTCACATTCTCAATTTATTCATAAAAATCCAATTTGGCTCGAATTCGTCTACAAAAAACAAACTTTATTACTCTGAATTTTTTACCAATTTTAGGTTTTAACATATCTCTGGAAAGAAGAATGTTGGCGCTTTTCAAATCAATAATGACTTTTTTGAATCTGTTGAAAAAATTTGCAATCAATCAGATATTTACAACTTTTGTTTTTAGCTTCGGGAGCTTTTTTTTACAATTTTACCAGAAATCATTTTGTACATTTAAAGAATGTTACATTTCGAGGAAAATAAGGTATTTCTGTTCAAAATTAACTTAAGGGTTAGGTTAGAAATTATGGCATTTCCTTCAAAGAGGCGAAAAAAAAATCTCACATATGTAAACATGACTCGAAGTAACCTTTGATAAAACATCATAACTTCTAAAATGCTTAATTGAGTTTTAAGCATGGCATCTAATTTGCATAGAGAATACCAGATTCCCTCACGAATCCTTCGGAATGTTCTGCCACTCCCTCTCGATAACGGTCCACAATTGCTGCACAGTCTGCGGTTTCAGAGCCATAATTCTTATCTTAATAATTGCTTTCGATTTTTTTCAAACTTTAGCGTTTCCGGAGGTTATTTTCAAGAGCTCGTTATATAAGTAAATAATAGTCCGTCTTGCCAGATTTAAGCCATAATCCTGTTGCAATGCGACGATTATTTGTGTTAAAGTCGCGAAGGGATCGTTCAATGATTGTCGTAAAATTAAGGGATATTCAATTTTTGCAGTTTTTTTTTGGACCTAGAACGTTTTATATTTACAAAATGTTTATATTTTTGGAAATTTTTGTGCGTGAACTAGGGCTGGGAATTCCATCTGGATTTTTCAACTATCCGGATAATCCGAATATTCGAATATACAGATATTATCATAGCTTCCGAATGTCCTGATTTGCGGCTATCCGGATATCCAGAAATTAGAAATTAATGAAATATGTACAACATGGAACATAAACATGAACATAAAGGGTGTTTTTTTGTAGACTGATAGAACTTTCGATAGGGACAGCTGCCACTTGTCAGCTGGTAAATGACATTTTGTTTTGACATTTCTATTCAGTAAGCATTGACAAATCGTCGTGGAAAGATTGACGCCGCAACAAAGTTTACAAATTGTGGAAATGTACTTTAAAAATCAGTGTTCTGTTCGCCAAACTCATAGAGCACTTCGTGAATTTTATGTTCCACATAATCGAGCATCAGAGCAGCTTAGTCGTCGAACTGTTGATAAATTTCGAAAAACATTTACTCTACTCGATGAAAAACCAACAACAAAACGAAGAACAGTACGTACAAAAGAAAATATTGTTGCTGCAAGTGATAGTGTTGGCGAAGATCCGAATTTATCTATTCGGCGCCGTACTCAACAAGTTGGACTTTGTCCATCCACAACATCGAAAATTTTGCGCGAAGAAAATTGGACTGATCGCATCCGATTCACCAAAGCTAGTCGTGGCGGACATATGCCAGAAATCGTTTTTAAATAATAAATGTCATAAAAATATCTTTTAAATAAAAAAATTTAGCATCATACTTAATTTTTTATGTGTTTTATTTCAATTTAAAGTTCTATCAGTATAGAAAAAAACACCCTTTATATAAATGGGTAGTAGGGAACACAAAAAGGTTTCGGTATTACTCTCGAAAAATGATTAGTTTGTTGATTATTATTGCATATCCGGATTTCGAAGATGTGAATATTAACCGAAACTTCGTAAATCCGGATATCCAAATAATTACATAATTACACTAACGAATAACTACCATCCGAATATGCGCATAGTCCCAGCCTTAGCGTGAACATCCTATGGATCGGGCAATTTTGTAAATATTCTTTATTTTTTAATATTAACCGGATATCCATACTATCCGTATTTTGTCCGTGCCAATGGATAGCTGCATAGATATCCGGCTATCCAAATATGGGGAAAGTCCCAGCCCCAGCGTGACCCTCCTATGAATCGAGCAATTTGGATTTTTTTTTTTGAAACATCCTCCATAATAACTAAAAAAAAACGGGTTATTAACTTTGATACGAAGAAAATTTAATTCCAACAATAGGGTGTGCTAATTAAAATGACAAAGCAAAAGACAGCGCTCTCTTAAAAAAAAATAATAAAACATTATAAACTTCAGTAAATGTGGTGATCTCCGAAATAGCAGCTATCACTTCTACCACTTTGAAAAATTGTTGTATTATTCCTAATACAAACCTGGCCACAAGCTCTATAAATTATACAGACATTATAAACTTCAATCGTAGAAGGTTAGAGTGGTTTATTTTAGACTTCTGAAGTAGGTATCTTTTTTAATAGATTACAAAAAATTGTTGATTGAAATTTAGTGAAGGTGTGTTAATTTGGGGGCCAGCGGTGTATTAAAAGCAAAATTTGCTAAAAAATTAAAAACAAAAATAAAGTTCGTTGTGAAGTCATACTAAATATGAATTTTATGAATAAGTTGAGAATTTGAGAGTATTTTTAAGTTTTCAAACTTAAAATTTTTTGAACCACTAGGTTAATGACTTCTACTAGCACATTGGTATTAGAATAAATTGTCAAAAATTATTCTTATAAAAGTTGTAGAGAATGAAGTCCTCTGATTTAAGAAATTTTGATAGAACAAAATATACATATATATATGCATATGTGTACATAGTTTTAACGTCCTCACTACCCTCTTTAACCCGCACCGAGAAAGGCGGTTGAACCGCTTTGAAGTCGGTGCCCCCAACCACAAAGTCAAATATATGACAACTTTTTTGCGAAATAAAGTTGCATTAATCAAAAACAAAGAAACAAAAAAATTTCCCAACAAAATTGTTGTGCACTTTTTACGCTTTTACCACTTTTGCACACCATTTATGGCAATTATGTAGGTTGGCTATAGCCAGGAGAAATGTTCAAACAGCTACAACCAAAATTATGTTGAAAAAGAAAGTCAGTACAACATGTACTACAAAAAATAAGGCAAGTACTGCTACTTAAGGCAAGTATGTTGCGCGCAATACAAAAAAAAAAAACAAAAAAAAAACAAACAAAAAATATAATGTAGATATATGAAAAAAAATAAAAATAAAACAACGTATGCCAAATGCGTATTTATTAATATTCTGCTATTTGTTGCTGCCTACAAATTTTGTAATTTATATGCAATTTAAATGCCATTTTGCTGCCAGTTTTGTAGTTACTTTTTATTGCCACTTTATATTGGCCATCTCATATATTTTTTGCTTTTAATTTTTGCTTCTTAAGTCGCTGTTTTTTTTCGGAGCTCCTTTTTTGTTTTTGGCTTTGTCTTTGACGAAATGAAAACATCTGCTGCCCACTGGCATGCAACGGCGAAGAAATCGAATGATAGCAACAAAGTTGAAAATGGCATATTGAAAGTTATGTATCGAATGGATGACAGGAGGTGGAACAACATGCGTAGAGAGAAATACAGAAATTCACAAAAAGCAGCTGTTGTTTAGCAAAAAAGAACTCAACTCTCAACTTTAAATGGAGCAAGCTTGAAAATGTTTTTTAAGATTTTTATTTTCAGCACTGAAAATCAACAGAAGGCAACTAGGCATTAGCCAAATGTGAAACATTCGCAGAGTATTTAGCCGATATGCAAACTATGAACATTTGTTAGGCCTGCGGGATCTTTCGTTCCCAATTTTCGATTGGTCATTCAATACGTCATGGCCAGTCAAGACGCCAACTTCCGACAGAATGTGAGATTTTTGTGACAGGCTTGTAGCCGAATAAATGAACTTTAGACTGTAAAGTGAAATAATAAATGGGATGGTGAAAAATAAATAGGAAGATAAAAAAGATTGCAATGCTAATTCGAATGAAGGAAAATATGGTAAATTTCCGGCGCAGGTTTTTAAAAAAAAAGTTGGAATGTTCCATATTTCAATAATATAACAATAATATTGTACATTAAATTGTAATATAACGAGGAGTAAACTCAATGTTGCTATAAACTACCGTCCAATTTTAACACATTTTGTCATTTTTCTTGCCCATTTTTCCCGCAAAAATGTTTGTTATACAAAGCTCGAAATTTTTATGTAAATGAATGGAAATTTTGTAGAATTGTTCTAGGTTTTGAACAACAAGATGGACCGCCATGCCACACAGCAAGCTAACCAATATGTTTTTCGCAAGAAAAATTCCCTAAACGTGTGAACTCGAGGAAAGACGATAATGACCGATCACCACAATTCCCCGATTCAACCCCCACTGACTTCTGTTTATTTATTTATTTCAATTTAGTCAAAAGAACACTAACCTTACTGACTATTAACAAAAGTGCTTAATACTATTTAAAGTAATTATATAATAAACTACGCACAGTGCACTTTGGAAGAGAATGATCAAGGTCAGTTATAAGATTCATTTCCGAGAAAGTTCGCATCAGAGGAGCATTTTTAGCATAATTAGTACAGTAGAAGTCCGAAAATCCGGCACGTTCGGGACCGGCTCGGTGCCAGACTACCGAAAATTCCGGTCTATCGGGCGGTAATTATAAGAACAATTAGGTTAATAACACTGCGTAACAAAAATTAAAAAAAAAAAACCTGCGATCATGATTTTGTTAATAGGTTTTATTAACATTAGTAGCAGGCTTACGAACTGTGTTTTTACTTTTTTTGCATTGGCTCTAGTTCTTGAGATAAACGAAACTTAAGAAGTTAATGAAAAAAAATTATATGACCCAGTTACAGTTGTATTAATTTAATTATTCCTCAATAAGTTTTGTTATATAAATTATTAAAACAAGTAGTTCGTTGGTTTAAATATTTTATTTCCCTTGCAAGAGAGCAAGGGCAGCCGATTGCTACTTTTGTGCAGTTAATGTGAAAGGTTTCAACAGGCATAAAAAACGTACTTGGGTTTATCCCAATGTAAACTCGGCTAAACCCCCCGTATTGCACAGTCATGGTTTGCCAATTCCAGTATTTTTAGAATCATCTGCTGCAAACTGTGATGATGTTGAAATATCAGAGATATCAGAAAATCCGACAAATAGCAGTGAAAGTGAGTTTGAAGAAAATAGTTGTACGAAACAGGGATTTTCTACAGAAGAGCTCAATGACTTGGTTCGTGACTTGACTTCATCAAAACAGTCGTCTGAACTTCTGGCTTCGAGGCTAAAACAAAAATCTTGTCTACAGCCTGGTGTTGCTATTACAGCCTTTAGGAACAGAGAGCAACACCTTCTGCCTTACTTCACCAAAGAAGACAATCTTTTATATTGTAACAATATTTCTGGACTCTTGAGTGCTATGGCCATTCCCGAATATAATCCCGAACATTGGAGGCTTTTTACAGATAGCTCAAAAAGAAGTCTGAAATGTGTGTGGCTACACAGTGGAAATAAACTTGCTTCGGTTCCAATCGGTCATAGTACCAAACTAAAAGAAGAATACGAAAATGTAAAAATTGTTTAGCAAAGATTTTGTATGCACACCATAAGTGGTCAGTATGCGCAGACTTGAAGATGGTGAATTTTTTATTGGGCCAACAAAGTGAGTATACTAAATACCCCTATTTTATATGTTTATGGGACAGTCGTGCAAGAAATGAACATTGGATTAGAAAGGGCCGGCCGGTGAGAGAAAATATGGAGGTAGGAACAGCAAATGTGGTTCATGACCAATTGATAAGCCGAGAAAAAATCATTCTTCCACCACTTCACATCAAGTTTGGGCTAATGAAACAGTTCATCAAAGCCCTTGATAAGACAGGTGACTGTTTTGAATGTGTGTGCAAAAAATTTCCAGTCCTTAGTATGGAAAAGTTAAAAGCAAGAGTCTTCGATGGTCCTCAAATTCGTAACCTTCTAAAAGACAGTGAATCATAAATCACCAGACTATACAAAACTAGTTGCTGATATGCTGCTAAATTTTCGCAAACTTGGAGCTAAAATGAGCATTAAATTACATTATTTACATAGTAATTTGGACAAATTCCCGGACAACGTAGGCGATTACATTGAGGAACAAGGTGAACGGTTCCACCAGGACATAAAAATAATGGAAGAAAGATAGCAAGGTCTATGGGACGACCACATGATGGCAGACTACTGCTGGAACTTAATATGGGATTGTCCTGAGCAACGACATCATAGGAGGTCCTACAGAAAAAGTTTTTTGTAATTTTTTTTTAAATTAATTAATAAAAAGAATATATTTTTGTATTATTTTTATGCAGGCGCGCAATAAAAATATAATTTAAATCCATATTGGTATTTTTAATTATGTTTTTTCGTGAAATATTTAAAAGTCTTTATCTGAAATACTAGAGCCAATTCGACAAAACTGATATTATTTCGGTAATCAGCGCCCCCCAAATTACCCTTAATCGACTTAAAAATCTCCGACCGCTCCGAACTACAAACACAGTATGCGAAAACCTACAACAAAGTTTAATTTACATTTCATATAATGAAAACATGGTACAGTTAGAACGAAACTAACTTTTTTTCATAAACAATTTCAAAAGTTACGTTTACTGCGATGTGAAAGGACACAAAACAATAACGCACAAAAATGGCGAAGACGCTTTGTGATTGATTAACGGAGCTGCACTGCACCTAAATTTGTTGTGACAGCTGAGACTAGCCGGCCGCTAATTGTTTCCGAACAATACCGAGCGCTTCCGGATGATTCCGAACTACTCCGAAAACTTCCAAATAGCTCTCGAGCGGTTTTATTTGCTTTAAAGACACACTTTTGGAGAAAATCAAAATTTTTACAATCGGATTCCGGACTAATGGACTTCTACTGTACTAGAAAATCCAATATAAAATATAGAGAAGTGCCTCAAATTTCAAAAAGGGATATTAAAAGTTAACCTCTGCAAGAGTTCAGAACAGTCTATTGACCCCGGTAAAGATATTTGCAACAAAGGTGCAGGCGAGAAAGGCACTTCTCCTATTTAAAGCCATTAAGTTCAAGAGCAGGCAGCGAGATTCATAAGCAGGCAAGGGGTCCATAAATTTTAACGAGCGAAGAGCGAATTTAATAAAAACTTTTTGGATGCGTTCTATACGATTGATATGCGACACTTGATGTGGCCTCCAGATAAAAGAGGCGTAATCTAGCCTGGACCCCACAAAGGTTGTATACAGAAGTTTTAGTGGATATGGAACAGAAAAAGCTATGCTATTACGTCGGATGTTTGAGTTTTACTTTGTTAAAAAGTAAAGTTAACGCGCCAGCAAGTCGAAGAGCATTGCCGAGCTCAAGGCCAATATTCGTGCCGAAATAGTTGCCATATTGGCCGAGATGCTCGAAGAAGTGTTGGAATCTATTGTTTATTTCAAAAGTTATTCAACATTCTCATACCGGAGAAATTGATGGCGCACCCTGTATTGTCACTTGTTTTGTTATGTATGGATACATTTTATTCTTTTAAACCTCATATATTTTTTTTACTTATTTTATGATAGGAAAGCTTTAAAAGCAATATTCATGCAATTTTTTGGCGTTAGTTAATTTCTAAGATACGGGGTTCAGGTAATGTTACGGTCAAAATGCTTTCAATCGTGATACTGGGCCCGTTTTAATGTAACCGACTTGCAAAAGAACGCTCCAAACGCTCAGATAAAATTTTCTTTAGTTGCAAAAGCAACCCTGTTACCATCTTTCATGAAACATGAGAATTGTTTAATGCTATTTAAGAAAGGAAATTGTTGTGCAATCAAATTTTAGATTGTTTTCATTATTTATTTAAAAATACTATAAAAATAAAAAGAGATTAGGTGTTAAACTGAAATTTTCCATCTATTTTCTTAAGGATCATTCACAGTAGCGCAGTTTTTTCACTTCCCAACACTACATGTCAGGTCGGATATAATTTATTGAATTGGTTGAACTCGCATATTTTTCCGAGTTAGTGTTGTTTCTCTACATGCAATTCGTTATCCTACCTAGTGTTCTTTTGCAACTCGGTTACAAAGTAACAGGCCTACTGGTAGACCATCCGCCAATTAATTATAGTTATAGTTTACAGTAAAAACATCCGCCAGATATTTGTAGTTTCTTTCTCACTTGTTATATTATAGGGAATTTATTAATTGTTGTTGTTTGCAATAAATAATTTCTTTAATAAAAATTGCAGTTAAGCTTGGGAAAAGTATGACAGACGTTAAACTTTTTTATCTCAGAAATTACAAACACTGCTCTTTCAAAATTCAACTATATTTTATGGTATGAATTCTGAACAATAAAAAATATGTGTGCAAATAAATTATTAGAAACTAATTTTTTTTTATTTTTCTTTTTTTAATAATAAAAAAAATTTTATATTTTTCCTAAAATTTTATGTACATGAATTTTTCTTGTAGGATTAATAGTTGTCGAGATAATTTTTGTTTGAAGGCTATTATTTCATTTTTTTAAATTTTGAATCGCCAATATTTTGCAAAATTAAAAAAAAAATTTAAAATTGGTTAGCACAATGATTTGGCATCCCAAGTACTACAAAACTACAAATCGTATGAAAAATCTGTGATTCACCATTTCACTTCCCTATGGAAAATTACTTACACAAATTTCTTTTCTAATTCTAATTTTTATAAAAAAAAATGCATAACAAATAACGCCTTTGTTAAACTGAAATCCTACAAGGGATGTGTTCTAAATTTATTTGAATTAACGCACTCAATCTTCACCATAAAATTGCAAAACAATTCGTTTTGATTACCTCGAAAAATCTCTAATAATAATAATATTTGGGCGTGAGTGAAAAAGAAGCAGAAAAATCGATTAATTCAAAATGCATGCATCTTTTAATTTATCAAAACACTCAGTAGAGCATAAAAAAGTCAACATCGACCACCCATGAAACACAAATCACGAAATCACCGAACAAATTCAGCTCATACCCACAGATTTTGCAAACAAAACAGCAGGAATTTGCCACAAAGCCACCGATTAGACAAAACGGCGCACAGCGAGCGGTGTGGATGAGGGGAAAGAATGAGCAGTGCGAAGACGTAGGCGGCAACAGATCAAAAGTGTGGCAACAATTGCAACATTTTACATTAAATAATGACACAAATCCAAAACAACATAAATTACGAGCATTACAAGCAAAATATGAATGTTTTCTAAATGAAAAGAGAAATTAAAATAATGCACTTAAGTTAAAAAAAAAAACAAAAACACACCAACGAAAAAGAACGAAGAAAAAACAGTAACAGTAAAAGAAATACAAAACAAAACTCCCAAAACAATGTCAACCAAAATTGGAAATAAAAAACAAAAAAGGAAAAACTCATTACAATCACTTAGAAGCAAACTGCAGCGCAAACAGCTAGGGAATTAGCCTAGAAGGCCTGGCCTATGAAATCAGGGAAAGCAAAGGATAATGGGATAATGCAAAGATGCAGCAGGATAAGTAAATATTTGCCTTGACTTGACAATAACAAGCAAAAGTCAATGTCGAAGTAAAATACAATAACAATGCAACAATTTTGGCCATAACAGCAGCCCAAGAAGCAGCAGCAGCCCAAGAAGCAGGCCAAACAGCAGGAGTGGCAGCAAGGACAATTGATGGAAGAACAACCGGCACGATGACCAACTTTGACGGTCACATCAAAGTGCTATGCCACACTATTTATTTGTTCTCTACTTATTTTGTCAACTCACAAATTGCTTTCCAACACCGGCATATGACTTTTTGCCTTTCGCTACTTGTGTGTGTAAAGTAGAATAGCTGTAACCTTCGTAGGACAGACGAAAGCAAAAAAAAAACACAAAAAAGGATAATGAATGCAACGAGGCATGCATTGTTGGTTGCTATCTCTTGTTTTGATTGCTAAGCTGACTTTTGTAGATGCAACGAAAATAGGCCAATGTATGTGTACGTTCTAAAAAGGATGGCAATTTTATTTGTGTCACTCGAAGTATGTAGCTAAGTCCCGCTTGTTTGTTGTGATCCTTTGCGACTTCAATCGACCGACCCATATTCGTCGTAATTTATGTGTGTGCCTACTAATCGTATCGTATCGGATCGTAACGACAAATACTTTGTCATTCGTTTTATCACCGCTCAGCTGCGGTTTGATGCGCACCGCTTCGACCAATCTCGCTAAGCGTGAGAGTTTTTACTTCCCGGAAAGCGAACCGTCTTACTTTTTAATTTTTATTTTTTGCTTTGAATTTTATTATTTTATTGCTGCTGCTGTAAATGCAGTTGTTGTTTTTGTTGTGCGCTTATGCGAACGTGACTTTTTGCCAACGGTGGCGCTCAAAGCCCCCGCACGACCACACACAGCTCGGCGCTGCCGAATATGAGAGCGAATTCAAATGCTCGTACAATCTAAAAAAATAATGATTTTTTTTTTAAATCTGTTTTTATGAATTTAATCGTTTGATAAAAGGTTTTCATCTTCACATTTGAATGCTGTGTGTGAATTGTTGGCAATAAAGTGGCCAACGTAACTGCGGGTGGTTTATGAGCTAGATAAAAAAAACAAAATCAAATAAATAATCGCGTGTATTTTTTTTTGGGTGCTGCAAAGGGAGTCGCGGAAGTGAGGGTTTGATTGCGTGTGGTCGTAGCCCGCAAAGCATCTATGACTGTTAATGAGCCACTAATCCATCGCCTGTTTGAAAGCAGATACCAGATACTGCGCGAGTTTATTGCAGAGCACTTAAAAAGTTGCGAAAATGAGGTATTAGCTAAACCTTTTTTTCCCCCTCTTGCCTTATTTAGTTAAGTGGCATTTTGACGTACTCCATTTAAGTTCAAAAGCAAATGCACATTCCCAATCTAGAGTGTGAGAAATCTACTACTTGCCAAGCATCAAAAGGCTTTCAGCAAATTCTACGCTCTGTGGGTAGTGATATGCTGATACTCGAGTATTTTAGTACTCATTAAAAAAAGATTCGAGTCAGATATTCGAATCAGATATTCCAGTTCAGAATACGCTTATAAATTCGAATGCGGATTTTTACTCAAACTCCAAATATTTGTGGAAATTGAAATTAACACAGCTTCGTGGTTGTTTTTAACAGAAAAGGGTCGGAAAGAGATTTGGAAGAGGGAAAATAAAGTCGCATTGATTTTGTCATAGATTTGTTTGACAAATGTCGCGCAATTTTGACTCAGATATAGTGAAAACACTGCAACATCTTCTCAGAAAAATATAAGAACCTTTAATATTGATTTATAAAATGTCTCTGGCTTATATTGAGTTTATTGATGATAGCGTAATCCCAATTTTCAAAAAAGGCAATGAGAAAGACGTCGCAAATTTTTGTCTTTTGAAATAATCGGGTATAGGCTTTCACTATTTTTTTCTCGATTGGATTCGATATTATTTGATAAATCGATATGGTTCAAATGCCTTGTATAATATTTATTCTTCCCCAAGGGTCCTTTGTTTTTATTCCATCTATTAATGATATATGTATGTTCTTGCTTCCAAACTTCAAAATTTTTTTTATATGCGGATGAACTTAAAGTTTATTCTGCAATTAGGTATCATCTCGAATACTTCAAACTTTAATAAGTGCTTGATAATCTCTTATACTGTTGTTGCACTACGAATCGGCTTTTCTAAACATATAAAAAGTGCCGATAAAAGTCAAATTGTTTTTATAAAACAGAAAGTTGACTGTCGGCATTCAGCCCATGGAATCGGTGCTCTAAAATTATCGGAGGGAAAATATCGATATCACTCTGTATCGGGTTCATTAATTTTGTCAGTTTGCAGAAATCAAAAATAGTTGGTTTATATTTGATTGAAGAACTTACTTTCGCTTTAAAAGCAATTTTAACATTAAATGTATGCACATCTAGTAAACCAAAAAATGATCGCTACTTGATTTGCTTGCAATGAATTGTTTTCGTTCATTTTTTATAAAAATATAACTCAGCAAAAATCGGGTAAATCAAAAGTTCAAGCGTTAAACAAAGTTTATAAAAATTCGACTGGTTTCCTTATAATTTATTTAGAACTTTAAAACTTTTTAAGATAAATGAAAATATTGGCGTTGAGAATTACTATTTTAAAGCAGTAGCGTAAAGATGTTAAATGCCGTTCTAACAGGTAGTAGATAACGGGTGTATTTTTTAGACTGATAGAACTTTCGATAGGGATAGCTGTCACTTGACAGCTGGTAAATGACATTTCGTTCTGACATTTCTGTCCAGTCAGCATTGACAAATCGTCATGGAAAGATTGACGCCGCAACAACGTTTACAAATTTACTTTAAAAATCAGTGTTCTGTTCGCCAAACTTATAGAGCACTTCGTGAATTTTATGTTCCACATAATCGAGCATTAGAGCAGCTTAGTCGTCGAACTGTTGATAAATTTCGAACAACATTTACTCTACTCGATGAAAAACAACAACAAGACAAAGAACTGTATGTGCAGAAGAAAATATTGGTGCTGTAAGTGATAGTGTTGGAGAAGATCCGAATTTATTTATTCGGCGCCGTACTCAACAAGTTGGACTTTGTCCATCCACAACATGGAAAATTTTGAAAACTTCGTGGCGGACATATGCCAGAAATCGTTTTTAAATATTAAATGCAATGAAAAAGTCTTTCAAATAAAAAAAAATGGGCATCATACTTCATTTTTTATGTGTTTTATTTCAATTTATAGTTCTATCAGTCTAAAAAAAAACACCCCATATATAACTTGCGTTGGATCAAGTGAAGGAAAATTTGACATCACAGCTAGCACAAGACGAATGGTAACCACCAAAGTGGCGAGATGAGAAGTAAAAAGTTGATTTACGTAAAATTGGATGTAAAAAAATTTACTCCGAAATAGTTTTTTAAATTTTTTTTTTTTGTCAAATTTACATACATACAACAGTGATTTCCAAATCCCTCCTCAAGGCCTAATTGCACTACTTTATGATAACCCTTTAAATTTTTTTAAAGCAAAGAACGTAGATTACATACAAGTTGCATAGCGATTCGTTTTTCTTGGCGAAAAAATTTTCTTAAAATTTCACCACACCAGAAACCAAGGGGATCAAGTCAGATTCTAATATTAATCAGAAAAGGTCAAATTGGTTCTGGTATGGTGAAATTGGAGGAGATTTTCCGTTAGAGGATCGATGGAAGTGATACAAATTATTTGTATTTGGATTTCCACATTTCGATGTAATTACAAAAAATGTATGCACTGCATATGTATTTTGTTGATGCGTTGCCATAGTGATTTAAATCAAGCAGCTGGATTCGTCCTAAAACAATTCAATTTAAGAGCAGGGAGGACCTATGTATATGACCTATGTATATGCCAATTTCGATTTACAGCGGGCCCCATTGTTGTGGTCAAGGCGAATCCATACAAGGTGGTGTTATAAATACAACTAAAATATTCCTATGTATTTTGCTTTTGTTTCTGCGTAAGAGTTGTCAAAATTTAAATACATTTTGTTTTTGCTTTTACGGCTTTTGAAAGCTCATACGCAAAAGCAAAAACAAAATGCATGTAGGTGAATAAAAAAAATCAAATCAGCTGCTCTTATGACATCATCTTCTATAAATTCGCCTTGGTTGCTGTCATCATTTTTGGGTTAAGATGCCGTCAGTATCTGACATATGTACATTGTTTCATTCGCATTGGGTGAAACCAACTGTCAATAACATAAATTCCAAAAATCTAAATTTTAAACTTTAAAAAATTGAATGGAAATTTAAAAAATTGGAAAAATTTACAATAAAATACACAGGTATGTATGTACATGCATTTTATTTTTTGGCCTAATTTATAAATATATATCAATAATATTAATTTTTGAGCCCAAGGAAAAAAAGAGAAGAAGCAACAGCAGTTCACACGCCGGCTGCGGATCATTGGATACGTACATATTTCCCAGCAAGTTGTAGGATGTGAGCTAATATCCTAGTGAAGTCATGAAAGAAATCTGATGTAATTTCTACCGCTCTGACTGTTTTTATTTTCCAATTACACTTTACTGGACTTGATCTCAAAAATTAGTGTTGTTGATTTACGATAAAATTTTAATTGGTTTGTCAGAATTTTAAGAAATTTCTTGGTATGCAGTCTGTTGATTTTTTTACATATTTTTTTTCTGACGGTGTTCACATTTTCTTCCATTAATTTCGTGCATGAGCTCATTAAATTTTCGGATAATTTTTGTAAAGTTTAAAATTTAGATTTATGTTGTTTACGTTATTTGATGAACTAAATTTGTATATAAAACTAGTTGACCCGGCGTGCTACACACTTCAAATGCATGTTCTGGAATTTAATTACAATATATTGAACTCTGAATAGGGCTCTTAGAGATATTTCGGTGAATTTTTAAACAAAATAATTAGGCATGGCCACTACGAATGAATTGAATTAAAGTTATTGGTTAAATTGTCAACTAAAATATTTATATTTCTGTGGCTAATACAAGTTTTGAATATAAATTAAATCGGACTGTAAATACGGTTTTTAGAAATACCTTGACACTAGCACCACCTATCGGATTTTTGTATGCACAAACGAAACTTTTGCAAACACATCCTATAAGTTTGAGCTCAATTGGTTTAGTAGAGTACAGACACTCAGGTAGTTTTTTTATGTAAGGTATATTAAAATCCAGGAAACTATGTATATTTATTTATTACTTGCTCTTTGCATATGGAACCAGAAAACGTATTTCGGTTTCTATCACATCTAACAGGTAACCCTCTCGCTGTGACGCTCTTCAAATTACGTTTCTCATTTCATCAAATTTGGAAAAAAACAGAGATTTTCTGATTAACTCGATGATGGCGCCATCTAATGGATTAATTTTTTTATAAAAGTCATTCTCGTCGCAACCCAATTAATTATACGTTTTCAATTTCATCGAAATCGTATCATAAGTATTGATTTTCGGATCAAATCTCCCGCCACCTAGCGCAGTTATTTCTCACAAAAGTTTTTTGTTCTTTTTAATATCATCAATATCGGAGCATAACTACAGACTTTCGGAATATCTTGACTCATGCGCCACCTAACGGATTAAAATATGTAGCATACATAAGTCCATGCCATGGGTTCAAGGAATATAAAATTCTATTCAAATTTGGTTGAAATCCGTTCATCGGTCTTAGAGCTAAGTTGTTGCAAAGAAAACGGCTATAGTTTTATATATACATACTACATACATAGTCCAATGAAAAAAAATTTTACCAGAAAAATGCCATTTTCCCTGTGAGTCACGTAACTACAATATAAGAACTAAGATTACTAATATAGACAATAATTTAACAGAAACGAAAAATTGAAACACCGATAGAATGCAAACAAAATTAAATAAAAAACCAATCAAAATGCCTACCTGCATATTTAGATATGTACGGGAAATATAGTATATTTGTATAAACGAGTGTCTACACAAACTTTTTATACGAGTATCAAGCGAATTATTGCAGCTGCTGTTTAACTGTTCGCCGTTCGCTGTTCGCTCCACACTCTAGCCCTTTAATAAAGTTCTCCATTAGGCGCATGCGCAACGGCGACAGCAGACAGCCGTAAAGTACCAACATGGCCACAATAAACGAATGCACAAACTGCCCATACATCAACAACAACAATAACAACACAAACAACAAGCAGCAAACATACGGAGGGTCATCATCAAAAGCTAACTACATACATAGATGGTTAATAGATTGGAGCGACCATAGAGCCATGGCCGCATACCCGATATATCGCTCGCCAGCTCCCTACCTATCGACCGCCCACCCCCCTCGCATAAAGCCAATAACTTTTTTATTGCACTAAAGTTGGAATCGAAGTACAGCTGCAGCTTCAACAACAATTCCTAGTCTTCACCACCACGATCCACATCATCATCAGCCTGATCCTTGTCGCAATTTAGGTTTTCGTTGTCTTCCTTTTTGTTATTGTCGATTAGATTGTATACAATAAAAATGTCTTGCATCGCTTCAACAGATTTTGCAACAATTTTATTTCCAAGAAACTAACTAACTAACATTCATGCCTGTACGAGTACTAGGTATGTGCAAACTTAGGTGTATACGACATATGCACGGGTTGCAAGTGCGGTTACGTTGTTGTATTGCTGAGTGTCCGTCAGCGCCTGCCAGTGCGTGTATTTTGCCCATTTAAAAATCGTTGCATACAATGAGTTTGCCGCACATTTTATTGTTTACCTTTTATTGCGCTTCAGTTTTCATTTCGTTGCTTTTCGCATTTTTTGTTTTTTTTCGTTTTTTGTTGGTATGCCAAAAAAAAGTTGCATCTTCATGGCATTGCATTTGCAACGGTTGCAAGTTGCCTTGTCGTCAATGGCATTGGTAATGAAGCAGCAGCGATTCTACTTTAACAGTCTTTATAAAAATTCAGTATCCTAAATTGTTTGCACTTTTTTCGTATTCACTGTGCTTTTCTTTTGTTTTTATGTCCAAATACTACTTAATTTTATTTCTCGTTTTGCAAACTTTTTATTGCTTGTAGAACATCAACATATGTAGTCGTAATCGAATTGAATTTATTAACTTTATATTGCAAATATGTTAATTTGAAATTAAATATTTATTATCAGCAATAAAAGTGGAGCTTATTTGGATCTTACTCCATTACGATTTTTTACTTCGTTTTATTTGTGTGAGAGAGTTTATTGTTCTTTTCTCTGTTCTTAAAATAGTTTTGAGTCAACTATTTAGTAGAGCATTATTTTTCTTTATCAACAAGAAACTATCAAATTACGGACTCTGCCAGATTAAAATTACTTTCAAACAACCGATCCAAAATCTCTAACTGTCAGTTTTACGAAAGCAGCATAAACTAAAAACCTTTTTATGATTTTTTAAATTTTATATGAAGAATTGAAAGAAAATAAAAAAAGGATATCTAAGGTTAAGGCGAATTCATATAAGGTGAAGTTGATCAAACAGCTGATTGAATTCGCTTGGTGAACGTTAAGTCAAAATCCTGTGTTTGTTGTAAATCATTCTGTCGTTGTGCGTATATTTTGTTAGTGTAAATTTTTGTTTTTGTACTTATAACACCACGTGATATGAATTCGCCTTGTCTAAGGTGGTTCCAAGGCGAATCCGTTGTGTAATTTTGCAAATGAAATGTCTGAATTCGCCTTGTATTGCTTTTGTATTTTGTTTATGTAAAAAATTAACCCAGCGAAAAGAAAAACAAGCATTTACCCCAAGGCGAATTTATACAAGGGTCAAAAGAACAGCTAATTTGTTCAATTAAATTCGCCTTTTGTGTAGGGGTTGTCAAAATGAACATTTTTTTACGTTTCGATTGATGTATTTTTTTCAAATTTTTTAAAAGTGGAAAAACTCAATAATAGTGATTTTTTCTGGTTAATAATCTGCGAGTTTTGTGAAAAAAGATGATGAATTGCATATTTTGCCCGTTACAAGAGTGAAACGGGAAATGGGACCATTTTTTCAACCGCCAAAGGATTCTCAGCGACGTTCACTGTGGAACGGAACTTCGAAAGTAATTCCAATAGTGTTGAACCGGCTTGTGTAGCCCCTCGACTCCACGCATATTCTTCACTAGCGTCAAGTATCTTTAACTCCTATAAGTTCATAGAATATACTTCCAATTTTGTAATAAGAAATTGTTTACACTGACGAGCAAAACCGGTCGAATTGTCTTTCTTTTTATATTAGCAAGGTTTTTCATGATACATTTTTTTTTTCTTAATTTTATATAAAATTATAGTCCACATTATAATAATTAACGTTATAAATAATAAAACATATAATAAATTAACGTTTCAAACTTGATATACAATAAAAAGTCTACAAATTTTAGTGAAAAATTTAAAAATTTTTACAAGAATGTTTAGACTAGACTGGCTAGAAACTACTGTTCATTTCATGAAAAGTTTTCATAAATTTTTTATTAAGTTTGAAACATTAATTTACGGTGTTTTTGTTATAGTATGATTTGTATTTATATATAAAACTAATTAAATCAAAACCATTCGACCGTTTTACTCTCCACTGTATGTTTATTGGTTTTCAATTTATCTAATTCACCTAACAAATTCGCCTTAGACTGGCTTTGACAATTGCCACACCAAAAACCAAAAACCAAATACATGTAAGATTTGTGAATGAATTCGCTGATGCTATTGCCACTACCTTAAATGAATTCGCCTTAATTGGCTTCCCATGAGTGTGCTGAACGTATAAAAACAAAATTTTACAGTAACAAATTATACTCACAATAACAGTATGATTTATAACAAATACATCATTTTGACATTACGTTCACCAAGCGTATTGGATCAGCTGCTTGATCAATTGGAGTTTGTGAAACCGGCTGTGAAACAAACAAACAAAATTTTTTTCTTCCAGTATTGTCAGATATTGGTATGCTGTTAGTTGGTATTTAACACTTTTTTGTATCAAGAATAATACACAAATTTAACAGTGCAAATTACTGAGTATTGAGTATTCACTATCCTCGTTTATTCACCGCATAAATAAAATATCGAAATCGAAAACATATACTGCTTTTACATATAAAAAAATTAATAATCTTTATGCTGAATCCTTGAAAATATTCGTAAACCCTACATCGAATGTCAACTAAAACGCGTTTGCTTTGCGTATCATTTGTAACTTTGTCAGAAAAGCGAAAAACGTAAAAGCGATGCCACCATAAACACTTTGACCAAAGAACGTAGATTACAAAGAAGTTGCATCAGTTCCACCGTTCCTCTAACAAAAAAATCTCGTCCAATTCACCATAACAGAAATAATTTGAGTTTTATAGAATCTGATTAGATCCAATTTGGTTCTGGAGTGGTGAAATAAGGCAACATTTTTTGCCACAGCAGAGTTCTTTGTACTACAGTAACTTGTTTATTGCGATGGGTTAAAATCTGGTAGAAATGACAGGAAACAAAGTCAGCAATGCAGACTTATTTTAATGGGTTTTGCTATGGAAATTTCTCATCAAATTCATGTAGCTTCTTAGTAATCTACGTTCTTTTGTAGTCGGTTAGATAGGTTAGGTTAACGTGACTGCTCCTAGGAGCTCACGTAGGCCCTTTGGGATCGATTGTGATACCACAGTAAATTCAAAAACAAAACGGCAACATCCTATTTTTGTATAATCTGCAAAGCGTCCCGTGCCTATATTGAAGTTACGAAGTTGGCTGATTTCCATTTCATATGAGTCCGCTGCAGAGTGAATAAAATTTGACTCCAGATACTTGAGCCTGAGTCCCGCAAAACCGGGGCAATTGAATAGAAACTGACAGTGCCCTGTCAGAACCACAATAATTTATGGAAGATGTTGCCTGGATAGCCGCATAAGCTCTCGTGGCCTCCTTGCTTAAGAAGTCATTTTCAAGAGTACCCTGCTTGTCTAATTCATCTGCTTCATAATTTCCAGGGATATCACTGTTCTTCGGTGCCCAAATTATTTTGACGAAGTAATACTTCGAAGGGCCCCATAGAGAAGTTAGGTAATTCATAATAACTTTCGATAGCCGCTTGGCTATCTTAGTAAATATTTACTTTCCTCACAGAGGTCGCACTTTAATGCAGTTGGCCGCTTCCTTGATGGAGAGCATCTCTGCCTAAATCACCCTGTAGTGATCTAGTAGTCTGAATTTTCGTTTCAGACAGAATTCTTAGCATTACACTCTGCCTCCAACCTTTCCATCGAGCTTCGTTCCATCCGGGGACATGTTCAACAGGCCTCGTTTCCACATATCCCACCCCACTCAATCGTCTCTAGAAGGAATGGCAGTACCAAAGTATATCTTATGAGCCGTAGAAGGTACGGAATGATGCGTTGTAGCCAGGGTGAAGTTGAAACTTTCGAAGATCTTCGAATGAACACAATTAGAGTTATGTATATCCAATATCCTGTAACCTGATAATTAAGATTTTCTCCGCAGTATCTATTGGATGATTAGCGCTAGCATTAGCTTGGTCCCAGTTATTCCAATAAGAGACTATCTTTACACCCTTTCAAGTTTTCAGACTGCCACAGTCTACAACCGTACAAGACAGCCAATGCCTTCTTTGATCATTCCTCAATATTTAAATTTCAGAAAAGTTTCCTATCCAGTAAAAAAGCTAGATAAGAGCTGAACTCCATCCAACGAAGGCAGCTGAAAGCTAGGAATCTTGCACTTCCAAGTGAATAGAACGGGATCGGTTTTTCCAGGGCTTACAGTATATCTGTAGTTCCGAGAACAGCTGTTAGCCACATTTAGATATCCTTGTATAAGCTCACACAAGGTAACCAGAAATAATTATCTGATAATAAGCGCCTAGTCATCCGCGTACGCAATAACCTGGCAACCCTGCCGCTCCAACATCAAAAGCAGGTCTTTGGCCACAACAACCTAAGGTTGCTGTGATAGAACCCACCGTGGGGAGTGCCTCTATCCACTCTTCTCTGTCCAAAGACACAGCACCACTGCGCAATGACAGGACGGCCGCCAAGCAAACGGTGGATGAGGCTAATAAGGTCGATTTCGGTCCCAGCTTGCCTAGGGACTCAGCTATAGCGCTGGGTAACACCTTATTAAAAACCCCTTATGTATCAAGGAGGGCGCCAAAAGCGAACTAAATAAGTTTTTACCCGCGGCTACGCTCGCATGGCATTCGGCTTAACATTGTGGATTCGAATGTAACGGAAAAGGAAATTTCAACAAAGGTAATAACTACGCAACGTAATTTACTGACATTAAGAAGTTTCAATTCAATTTTATTACTTTTGTGGTAGATGGCAACCCTCTCGAAGGTAATTTCAAAATAAAGCTTTCTTAAAACTCCTTCGTATAGTACCCATACTTCAATATTTGATTTAACTTATTATAATTTTAATTGATTTGTTAAACCGTCTCCAAAAAAGATTTTTGCAATTTAGTGTTCACAAATTTTTTTTTTGTTTGGCACTCATATTGTAAAATTATCTGTCAATTTTACTACATTCATAAATTAAATTTTCTCCAAAATTATTTTTGAAATTACGCATTTTTAAAATTCGTAGTGCAAAATGTCGTTTAATTTTTTATTGTATGTATGTGTAAACAGGTGGCAGCCTTCTTTAAAAGTATTTGGGAAATTAAGCTTTATTGAGACTTGCGTATAATACTAAATGAATTTGATTTAACTTATTATAATTTTGATTATTTTTTTAAACATGTGGCAACCCTCTCCAAAATTATTTTTGAAATTAAGTTTTCTTAAACTTTTTTTGGCACTCATATTTTAACTAACATTTATTTATAATTTATATTATACATATATTTATAACCTTCTTGAAAAAAAACGTTTGGGAAGTGAAGCTTTATTAAGCTAATTCATTTAAAACTCGTATTGTAGTATTTGATTTCATTCATTGCTTTAATTGAATGTAGCCTTTTAAACAGGTGGCAACTCCCTATATGTACATACATATGTACACATATGTGCCAAATCTTATCCAGATATATCTAATCGTAATATAGCAATGTGTGATTTAAATTATTTGTTTTATAGACTATAATTTTTTTACCAGGAGGCAACTCTCCATATAATATAGCCCGTTTGCGCCTGAAAAGGTAGTCCACTCACCCACAAACAAACGAACTTTCACATTTTTCAAAACTCATGGAATTTTATTTGCAAAATCAACGATGATTTTGCATAAAAGGCCTACGTTAGGACCTTCTGCATGAATGGATGAATAACTGTGCAATTTTTTACGTCGTTCCATGCTGTGGTTTGGACCTTCTGCGCGGGCACAACGAAATAGCGTTTGATTTTTATATTGTATATAACGTAAATAAACTTATCGACCCCGCTTAATGTGTACAATACGATCATAGGTACATACCTAAAAATACTAGTAAGATTTAAAAACATCTAAGAATATACTATTTCTATATCAACCCATTTGATCTCTAACGAATTTTCTTCAATTCAAATGCATTAATTTATATAGCGTTCAATGTGTGAGTGAGTGCAACACGCAAGTAGCCCATTAAGTCCGAAAGTCAAGCGTTTTAGATAGATAGGCGTTTTCTGTTTACGGGAAACACGAATATTAAACCTTTTCAGATGCATAAATAATTGAGGTTTTTGAATAAACTCATAATAGGCGCGAATGGACAATTTCCAATTCGTTCTGCTGCCGTTGTTGTTGTTGTCGCTTGACAGCAACGGGATACAGCACTAAATCACTGATTTATGTAATTAACTTAAGGCGCAACAATTTTCATTTTTCTTTTCGGGCATTTGCGGTGGCGACAGCGCGAGATTTTCGTGTTCACTATCTCCAACAGAACAAAAACCAATAAGAGCAAAATAACAAAACAAAAAAATCAAAAAAATCAACAAAAAAATGACGATTTTAACCAGCAATACTACAAATGCGATTGGAGCAAGTTGTGGCGTGACGCGACAAACGATGCGATGATGATTTTGAACATGTTGCATTGTTGTTCTTTTTCTCTTCTTTTTTGTTGTTGTTGTTTGTTGTTTGCTGCGACCGTTGCAGCAATTGTCTGCTTGTGTGGTGGTAGTCGAAACATTATCAAAACATCATGGAAGATGACCAAATTAACCAACCGAATGCAGGCAGACATGCCTACAACAACAATACCAACAATAGCGAGTTGGGTCAAAGAATGCGGGTGGTGAGAGAGAGCGAGGGGAGCAAATGAAAAGGGATAGGGCGTTGATTCTGGCTGGTCATTCATGCGATCACGCTGATCTCTTATTGTATGCGAATGTATGTGTGTGCGTGTGTGTGAACTCAGGTAAATTGCCAATGGAGAAATTATCGGTTTACCTGCGTCGCGACTTCAACAAAAAATTAAAGCAGTCTACCAAACAAAGAAATCAAAGACGAAATAAAGAAGACGATCGTAATTTATGGCAAAGGGAAGCGTTGCGGCTGCGGCTTGTGGATGCGATCGCTGGTGGTCAAGGGAGTGGCAGTGGAAAATGGAGGTTAGCGAGAAGTAAGTTTCGAGTGAATGGCTTGAAGATGCGATATTCAATTTTTGTTTTTTTTTTTTGTTTTGAACGTATGAGTAGCAGGATTGGATGGCAGAAGGTAAGCTGAGTGCGAACGGGTTTCATTTGGAGAGATATGAACATACAGACGTACATTGTACATACATAGTGCATATGCACCTAATCATAAAGCGGGTGTATTACATATGTACCTACGCTGTTTAAATGTTCAAAAAGGGTGATCCAAAAATACATAGGAAAATCAACGTTTTGGAAATTTCCATGCTCCCACCGTACAGAATTACAGAAAATGGAAAAAGGTAATCGCATTTTTTTTTTTAATTTTTTTGAAATCGAATAATAATTAATGGCGCCGCCAAAGCATGGAAATTTCCCTTGTATTTTTCATGGGGAAAATAATTTTTACCGTACAATTTTTTGATCGAATAAGGGCCTGTGCCAATTGATATAATTTGCCGGCCTCTTAGGGCTAATGAAAAATTTTACAAGCGATAGGAAATTTTTGACAGCAAGCTGAATAAAGGAGGGCTAAATAAATTGTATTATATGTATGTATATACAAAAATTAAGCTAGAGTACCGTATGGCGCTAACGGCAAAAAATTAAAACCAAAAATTATTATAACTTATAATTATATCATTATTTTCTTAATAATTAGTTGCTAATGAAAAAATTAAAAGTATATACAATATCTCGAAATTTTGGCAGGATGTTTATTGTAAAATTAAAATTAAAAGATATATTTAATGCATTGCCTTAAATTGTAGTTTGCTAGTTTTTTTTTTTGTATTTTTCTTTTATGAACTGTAGCTTTCCTCCTCTAGCTGTCAAAATTTAACTGCAGTAAAAGTTACTGATTGGCACATCAGAAAATAAAAATTTCCCCACCATGGTAAAAAGTTAGCTCACCACAGAATTTTGCTACGGTTTAGCACAAGCCCTATGGTGAAAAAACTTTTACTATGGTGAGCAAATTTTACATTTTGCTGTACCAATTCATCAATTTTACTTCTGAACATTTTTGACACTTGATTTGATGCAGACTGAGAACCAGTGAGTTGAGCCATTAATAAAATGCAGCAATTATATATAAAATATTAACATTTGGTAATTTCAATTCATCCGGAACTGAAATCCATTCAGTAATCAGACGTTTTAGCAATATTAGAACAAAAAACGCTTCAATGCCATATTTTTTCTTGGCTATACCAAAGGGTATAAGTGGGTTAAATAGAGACAGTTTTGTCATTCGGCAGTCATGTTTCGTCGATTTTTTTTTTCAAATTTTTAACCCTTTAATGATAAATTGTTTTTGAAATTTCAAATTCAAAATTTTTGTGAAAATAGCAACGCACTCAAAAATAATGGAAATAAAAACTTGTTGTGGAATAAAAAAAAAACAGATTGAACAGCAAACCTGGAAAGTATGCGAGACTGCCACAAGCTTGAATCTTAATTGTACATTCCAAAGTATATTTTGTATTAAGGATGAACATTTTATTTATGCAAACTTGGGCGTTTAGTTCAAATGGACTTCAATTTATACTTTAAAATGGACTTCAATTTAGACTCTACAAACGATATTCCAGATTTAAGTGCATATTTCTTATCGAAAAGCAATGAAATATGAAAAATATTCTTAAAATGTATAATACTTTCTCGTTTGGAGTTAAAAAAAAAAAAAAACTTAAATATCACACGGAAAAAAATATTACGAAACAAAAAAATTTAAGTTAGAAACTATAAGTAAATTTCCATTTATATCGCTTTCCATTGGTACAGTGATCATTTATGGGTTAACGCATACAATATAGGAGCCGCCAGTATCTGACACACATTATTTCATTGGCATTGGGTTATAACTACTTGCTTGCTCAAATTTTTTACTAGACCTGGTCGGCTCGGCAATTTTTATTTAACTCATAGTTGTAAACAAATTAATTCCCAGAGCACTTTTCCATCAATTGGCGCAAATCCTAAGAATATTCCCCTACACAAATCTACAATTAATGAAATTCTGATGCATGGGCAATTTGGCAGATTTGATGCCCATCGTGCAATGTCAGTAACTTAACCTCACTTTTTTCAGCAGATCTACTGCGGTCATGTATTTAAGGGAATTAAAGTGGGAAAAATATAGGACACGTTTTGGTATATGTTTAGTACTAGCCTAATAAATAAAGTATGAATTTCAGCGATATATTACATTAAAGTATGTAAACTTAAAAAAATCTTATTAAAGAATAAAATACGAACTGTTGGAGACTGTACATACAGCCGAATTTTAACTGATTACATGTGATTTATTTATTTAATGTGTGAAGTATTTTCGAACGAAAACATTTTGTTTAATAATTAACCGAAAAACAAAAAAATCAAAATATGGAACATAATGAAGAAGGTGAGTAATTTTTTTTTTCTATACATATGTTCTTGTTTTTGTTTTAAATTTTATTCGCTGTTTTTTGTTTTATATAATACGTAGTGTTGTGAATTATTTTGCAAAATAAGAAGTTGCGTTTTTTTTCAGAGAAAGTGGGTTTTCTGTAGGTTATCTTGTTATTGATATATTTGCCGATTGGAAGCCAATAAAAAGAGGAAACAAAGTCGCCACTTTTAACGTTTCACGATGCAATTCAAAGCACTTGTTATGACTTTTTTTCAAAAGAGTCAATAAATAATTGTTATTTTTCCACCGATATATTTTCAGTCAAAAATAAAAGTTAATATTTGACTTTAATTTTTTCAGTCAAAGAAAAAATTAAAATCTGACTTATTTTTTCGATCGAAAATAAAAGTTAAAATTTTATTGCTAATCTATTTGAATGCAACTGTTTAAGATAAAATTATTTTGTTGCTACGTATAAACAAGACATTTGTCATTTGTTGTATAACTTAAACCTTAAATTAAAGAAATTAAATTATTGTCTAAAAAATATATTTACAGAAGACGGAAAATTGCAATTAAAAGGAAGTGAGTTTTTTACTTTGATTTTTCTTTTTGTAATATGTAAACTGATATTTTTGACCGAAAAATTAAAAGTCAAATTTTAACTTTTATATTTGACCGAAAAATTAAAAGTCAAATTTTAACTTTTATATTTGACCGAAAAAATAAAAGTCAAATTTTAACTTTTATTTTTGACTAAAAATATATCAGTAAAAAAATAACAGTTAATTGCTGACTTTTTTGTAAGAAGTCAAAAAAATATACATAAATCATATAGGATTAGCATTCCTTGGCTAACAAGCATCACATTGGTATATACAAATGTTAAAAAAACAAATTCTTTCCAGCTAACTTTTAAAATTGAAATTTCGAAAATAACTATTATTTTCGATCCCTGCTTGTTTGAAACAATTCGACTTTCTTGTTTGAAATCGTCCGCTGATAGAAAGAAAATTTAGCGACACTTTTCAAAGTTTACCCATTATAAAAAATAATTTTAATAACTAACTAGATGTTTTTCTTTTATACGAATATTAAAAATCAGCTGCATTCAAACTTTTTAATATCAAACTTTATCGAAAAAATAAAAATGAAAACAAAAAACGGTCATATGTACTTGATCGACAAAAAAAAAAATCCAAGAATTACGATTATTTTTGAACGAAAATATAAAAATCGTATACCAACATGATTCTTTTTATAGCTATAACTATAACTATTTTAGTATATCGGTTTAAGTATACAACCGTCAAGTGGTTGGTGAGATATACGAATTTTCTTTTTCAGTAAGCGGGTCAGGGCCCCTTTTCAACATTTTAAATAGAATATATCCCCCTTATGCCTTGACCGCTTATACCAAATTTGGCTTTCCCAGCTTTACTAGTAGCTGAATTATAACACTCTTTGTTTTTGTTTGAATGGAGTGGGCGCGTCACGCCTAAAATTTTTATTTACTTTCTGCTGCTTCTATTTATGTGGAATAATAAGCGTATGTTTAAAATTTAAGTGGCATATCTCGTTTCTTATAGTTTATACCAAAAAGAATGCGATTCCAAAACCACAATTTTTTTTTGTGTACCCTAATCTAAAAGCATACACATCTATATTCAGACCATATGTATATTTCAGATATTTTATATATGTATTTACTTATGTATGTAAGCAGTATATATGTATGTATATAAATAAATATATACTATGTACGTATGTACATAGTTCTGGGTTTGGTCGACTGCATTAAGTTGCCTAAAATGGAAATGCCGAATGTCTCTACTTCTATCACAACCCTAATTAAAATTTAAATGACCAACACATAAATATGTACATACATATGTGTATGTGTATGTAGGTATACACATACATACATACATACATATGTACGTCAATATGACGCGGCGATACAGCAATTAAGTGGCGACTGCGGGATATTGTATTGGATGTCATGAAAGCAGTATTGAAAAATGTTAAAATGAAATGTTGAGGCTAAAATGAAATTAATGGCAGTGAAGTCATATTATTTCCATGTTTCCTTCTTATTGTTCGGTTTCACATATATACATAAAGAAATGCAGCTACATTTACACCTGATTGTACAGCAGTTACGTTAGTCTACTGATATCGTACAAAAAAAGGTAAATTTTATTTAAAAATAAGTAAAGATGAATATCAAAAAAGTAATGCATGGCAGAGAAAAGGAGCAAAATCCAAGAGAAAAAAAGCAAAATTCTTAATAAATGGTTTTTATGAAATTCGGCCAGTGCCCAAATTTAACGGACGCAATCTCTTAATTGCCTACCTGCATAACTTAATTTCGCAGTGCCCAGACTTGTTTGCTGATTGTAATTTAAGGCGAATTAATGAGCAATAAAATTGATAAAATAGTACCAGAATGAATACAGAGAGTAATTGAAAATTATATATTTTAAATTTATTTCGACTTAGCACTTATTTGTTTTTTACATTCCAGATATTTTTTATTAAATGGGGAAAACAGAAAGAATTATAAGTTTTGTTTAACTTCTCTAGAAAAATTTTCTGCAAACTACAAAAAAAAAGTCTTCACTATAAAGATTTTTAAAGTAAAACTTCTTTAGCGTCATTATAGAGATTTTTTTTTAAATAGCGTAACGAAGGGAGAGCAGATTTGCAGAATTACAAGAAGTCACGACTTGATTCTGATGTGAGAAAAAACAAGCATTTATACAGTATGTTTCCGCACTAGTTCGGAACCACTTGAAGACAAGTTCTAGGCCGTTTCGGCATTATTTTCGAACTAGACATTTCGAGCCATTTCTCACAGAGAGCCAAAAAGTTCAACTATAATTAAAGAGATTGGCTTATAAAAAAAGCTTGTTGGCCAAAGAGATCGAGAGGGGGCTAGATTGAAGATCTTCTTAATTTTATTGAAAAGAAAAATATTGGAAAACATACGATTTAGAAGTGTAAGAATTATAAAATAAAAAGAATTATAAGTATTAGGTTTATAGGAATATGAATTATAAAAATTATAAGCAAATATGTAAAACCTGTTATAGTAATATATAAGTACAAAAAATTATTACTTTTATTTATTTATTTTACATGAGAACTAATTATCAATAATAAGTCCACTAAAGAAAAGCGCTGGCTACTAAGGCCTTCGGCTCACGTTACTACTATTTCAAAAATAACTTAATGTTAACATTACAAGCAACTAATTTAAATCTGTTTTATTTATAAGATATCTCTACGAAATTATATGTCTAGAATATTACAAACTTTTAAGAATTTATTGATTGTACTGATGTTATCTATGTTCGGTGTCTTCAATAGGCTGGACGGTTTTATGTTACCAAATGTTATTTCTCTCTTTGATCGTAAAGCGGGGCATTCGTCTAGTATATGACTTACTGACTGATTGGCTGAATTGCAGTGAGCACAACATGGTTTAGCGGAACTATTCAGAAGATGGCCGTGTGTTTTTAGAGTGTGGCCTATTCTAAGGCGCACAAACCTTCTGATGTCGTGACAGGAAGAGTCTGGTGGGTAGTTTGGTTTCCTTCCCGTGGGGTTTTGCTCTTTGTAGTGGTGGTTGAAGTTAGCCCACTCTCCAGCCAACGACGAGTTGAGAAATTTTTTTGCAAGGTTTCGTATGTCTTTTTCCATGAAGAGGGAGCTTAGGATTGTTGGTTCATTTCCTACTTCTTTAGCGCATGTATCTGCATATTCATTGCCTTTTATACTAGCATGACCAGGGATCCACATGATTTTGATTGTGTTCCTGAATTTGTACAAAATTTCGCCTATACGGTTGATCAATGCAGTATTATTGTTGGTGTTACGCAATGCGTCAATTGTAGATTTGCTGTCGCTGCATATTATGTACTTCTTTTCTGTTTGCGAGGCGAAAAGCACTGCTTCATGTAACGCAGCCGCTTCGGCTGTGAGTACAGAGCAGTACGACGGTAAAGCACCGATGGCTATTGTGACGCCTTCAGCGTTTGTCACGGCAAACGTTGTGTGGGTGTCTGATTTTGATCCATCGGTGTAAATGATTTCCCATTCTGATTTATAGGGCTCGATCGCGTTGTTAAACAGCTGGAAGTATTGTTCAGCGTTGGTTTTCGCTTTTTGATGTTTGAAGAGTGTATCAATGAAGGTGGTTTTTAGGGGGAGCCATTGCGGATGAGTGCTTTCCTTAATTAACTGGGGTGTTGATATAATATCGAGCTGATGAATAAATTTCATGCATTTCATTATTGTTGACGGCTTGTTTGCTGCGCGAAATGCTGTTTTCGTTGCTTCAAACAGAAGTTTGTTTTTGCAATAAAGGAATTTTGGAGCAAGCATCATTGTGTTGTGTGTTATCCTGTGCTGAATGTTTGGAAGTCCTGCTTCTGTTAGCACGGTTTTGATTGGCGATGTAGGGAATGCTCGAATACTTCTTCTCGCTGCCGTGTGGTATGGTGCATGAATTAGCGTGAGGTGTTTCTTAGCGCAGTGTTCATAAATTGGAAGACCGAAATCGATTTTAGATAACATCAGAGCTTTTACTATATTATTTAAGGTTGTTGTGTGTATATGACAATGTTTTGATGTAAGATATTTTATAATATTTAATCTATTGAGTAAGTTAATTCTAAGATATTTACAGTGGTCTCTAAAAGTAAGTTTCTTATCAAAGATTATACCCAGTATTCTTAATGAGTTAGTATGTGGGATTAGTGTATTACCAAGGGAGAGGTTGGGGAAGGTGCAATTTCGTTTTCTGCAAATGTGCAAAGTTGCGCTTTTATTGGCTGAAATTTGGGCTCCTGATGTCTTTGACCAATCGTCAATTTCTGTAAGGATTTGCGAAAAGATCGCCTTAACTTGCGTCAAGTCCTTCAAGGCCGTGAAAATTAAAACGTCGTCAGCATAAATCAAATAGTCTATATATGGATTTGATGCTATTAAATTGCTGAGTTGGTTAAATGCTATAATGAAAAGTGTTGCCGAGAGAGGGGAACCCTGCGGTATTCCATTGTGTAAAGGGTGAGTAGTGGAGTTGTGATTATTCACGCTAACAGACATTTTTATAATTATAAGTAAAACTTGTATAATTAAATGAAAAAGTGATTAAAAAACAGTATGATATTTATTTTCGGAAAATAATCTATTGACTTAAAAAAAAATTTTAGTTGCAATAACTTCAAATTGCTAAGATCATTGAATTATTAAAATTAAGAGGAGATTCTATAGAATACCAATATTCCCTTTTTAATTATATTGAAGAGGGTTTCATCTAAGTTTTTTACACATTATCCACTAGACTTTATTAAAAAGCTTTCACCTTAATTCTATGGGTCATCTTCTTTATTCCATTGAAAAGTTTTCATCTTAGTTTTACGAATTATCTTATTGATTGATTGACAGAACGAAAAGTGACGCTGAGGATGACACAACGCCGAAAGCGGTTTGCCTCTTAACCAAACTTGACAGGGGGGATGACGGTAAATCGTTCCAATATAGAGAAATTCATTATAATTTGTTCTGATTTATAGGGCATTTCATTGGGTATTTTCGCTCTGGGCAGGACACTTCAGTAGTTCCGGGCTGGTTCACCACTACTACTACCATCTGTACTAATGCTACCAAATATCATTAACCTGCACCAAATAGTTGCGGATATATCGTCGCTGGGCTTGCAATACCGCGTATATGAGCCAAATTTTATAGAAGGAAGATAAATTGTTAATAATTTATTAAATTCGTGTTGAGGTTTATAAAATATACGCGCTATTATTAATGATGTCCATACAAGTATTTTTTTTCAAGAAAATAAATAAAAGTATACACTATATCACTTAAATTAAATTATATTGAATAATAAAAATAATAAAAATAATAACAAAACAATAATAAAACAAAAGGTTCCGACTATCGGATAATAGTTTTGAGTATATATCTGCGTATATCTCTTCATGCCCTGTATGAATCTATTACGATTTAGACATTTTTGAGGGATATCTCTAGAAATTATAATTAATAATTACTTTTAGATTTTTTTAATCGCTCAGAAAAAAATAATCATATGTCGAGTTAAATTTTTTGATCACAAATAAAACTAATTTTTTTAGCGTTATTTTTTCACTCTGTTCTATTGGTTATCGTTTGTATTCCTATTTTTTATCAAAAATAATCATAATTTTATAAGTTAAATTTTTTTGTTCATAAAAACTAGTTATTTTTTTAGTATTTTTTTTTTTTGTTCGTTTTTATCAAAAATAATCAATACTATTTGAGTCATATTTTTTTGGTCAAAAATAAAACTCAACTCTTGGGCGTTATTTTATCTTTCAGAAATAAAAATTAACTTTTGGGTTTTATTTATTTTTTTTGCAGAACGAAAAACTCAAAACACCCTACCGAAAGTCATCGCGAAAATAGCTTCAATTTGTGAAAAAATTTGCCATCAATCTTAATCTACTATTTTTTTTTTTTTTTTTTGATCAAACATAACACTAGTTTACAGTACATTTGTTGCCGAAGAAATTTTAGCTGTTGCTGACTACATATAATATGCTATTTTCAAAAATATAATTAGAATATTTTTATCAGCTCTAGTTTCTGAGTTTCAGCTATGTAGGTATTAGACAGAAAAAAACATGTATTTAATAAGAAAAACTTTATTTAAAGAAACAATTAATCATTGAGTTCTAAAAAACTTCGTTTTAAAGCTTTTCTCCGATGTGTCGACTTTGGAAAATGACGTATTAGAGACCAACAATAGTCAGACATAATATTTGTATCCCAGAAACCCTGATAGCGCTCTTCCATGACGCGTAAGTCTTGATGCATACGCTCTCCCTGCTCTTCGCTCATATCTCCTAAATTTTTCGGAAACCTGTCCAGGTGACTATGGAGAAAGTGGACTTTTATACTCATATTGCATCCCATATTTCTTAATTGTAGCAGAAGGTCTTCTACAAGTTCAACATAATTTTCAGATTTCCGATTTCCGAGAAAATTCTGCATCACAGATACGAAAGCTGTCAAGCCTTTAGTTCTGACTCAGTCATAGAATTTCAAAATTGAGTATCATTCGTAAGTTGTCTAATTTGAGGGCCATCAAAGATACCGGCTTTAATCTTTTCCATAGTGAGCTGAGGAAATTTTTGGCAAATGTAAGAAAAGCAGTTCCCATTTTTATCTAGTGATTTTACAAACTGTTTCATGATGCCCAGTTTTATGTGTAATGGTGGAAGGATAATTTTGTCACGAGATACTAATGAATTGTGGACTATATTGTGCTTTCTAGGCTCCATATTTGCTCTCAAGGGCCAGTTTTCTCTTACCCAATGTTCTTGTCCCAAAGACATACATATAAAACAGGGAAACTTGGTGTAACCACTTTGTTGACCGAGAAGAATGTTGACCATTTTTAAATCGACACAAATTGGCCACTTATGGTCATTGTATTTTATTTTGTTCAAGACTAGCGAAATGTTACAATATTTCTCCTTTAACTTTGTACTGTGGGCAATAGGTACCCCAGCATATTTATTTCCATTATGTAATAGACTACATTTTAGGCTACGTTTTGAGCTGTCAATGAATAAACGCCAGTCATTTGGTTCGTATTGCTTCAAGCCCATTTTTATCAACAATTTTTTGATATCTGAACAAAAGGTAATGCCATCTTCTTCGGAAAAATAACACCGTAATTCTGTATCTCTTTCACGATAAAAACTTATTTTAGTATCCGAGGATAGCAAATTTTTTTCTTTTAGTCTTGATGCTAACAATTCTGAAGCTTGTTTAGAAAGATTTAAATCTCTTACAAGATCATCTAACTCATTTTGGGAAAAGCATTTTGGCTCATTAGACATAGCTTCAAAATCAGGATCATTTTGTGATGAGCTTGGTCCTTCAATGTCTTGCTCTAATGGTTCAGATATATTTTTAAACTTCGAAGAGTGAGGTGAACGCTGCACTGGACGTTGAACACAACTAGTACTTGGGTATTGCCATTTAGCTCGATTTTTAGTGTTTAAACCGTTTATGTTCACACTACAAAAATAACAGTCTATGAGATGATTTTGTGGTTCTCGCCAAATAGTCGGTGTTCCAAATTTAAAGGCACTTCTTTGACCACTTTTCCATAATATTAAATATTCCACACACGATTTACAAACACAATTGGGAGCCCAAGACTTCTCATTTTTATCCAAGAGCATCCCAAAATACTCAAAATAGGTATTTTTCACCAACTCTGATATAACTTTTCTACTATTGTTAAACACATATTCTCCGCATATATAGCAAAAATGATCTGGATTGTTTAAACAACGTCTCCTTGAACTACTCATGACGCAAAAACTAGAGAAACTAATTTTAACACAGTAAAATATGCCTGTTATCGATTAATATATATGATATAAATTAATATAAATGATGAAATCAAAAACAAAATAACTCGAGCTGCTCAAAAAATTTTGAGGGTAGATTTGACAAAAACAAGTGATGAGTGAACAATATCAACCACAGGATTCGCGGCAACAGACAAAAAGTTTAATATTGTAAACCAGTGTAATCAATACTATTTGAGTTATCTTTTTTTTTAATTTTTAACTTTGGTGACCCCTTTTTCTACAATATTACAAGAAATCATTTACATTAAAGTAATTTTCGCAATGTAAAATGAGCCAACATTTTTCTTTTGAAAGATATGTCAAAACCTAAAATAAAATTAAAAGGAAAAAAGTTTGTTTTGTAGGCGAAGAAATGCTAAATTGGTTTTTTATGAATAAGTTTAGAATTTGAGAGTGTTTGGAAATTTTCAAACACATTTTTGTGAGCAACTCGGCCAGATCTATGATCTCTACTAAGTCACTGTAGCGCAGTGTTATTTTTAGACTATAAAAAATAATTAATAATAATTAATAAATTAACTAATAAGTTTACCTACGTAAACCTATGTAGACTTAGGATTGAGGCATTAACTCTACACAACTCATGTTTATTATTTGTAGTCAGAATCAAAATATAAGCTGCATTTCATTTTGTTTTAGATTTTTTACGCGGTATTGCATTTCACTTTTATTTTAGGTTTTTTTTTTTGGTACGGTTACCAAATCTAAATTGTGCACGCCAAGCGACGCTCTTTTAACAATGGACTTAAAAATTTGGCAATAAAATCCATATCATAAATCAATAAATCTAAAATTTTAACATCTCTCTTTTAAACTATGATACTTTTTAATTGGCATTTATTTTGGTTATTTTCACACAGTAACACGAACTACAACAATAACCAAAACCAACTATAATCACTACTCAAAAACAAAAAATACAAAAAAACAACAAAAAAAACAACAAAACACAACCAGCAATTATCACATCAATACCGCAAATACCAATCAAAATCGAATTTATGCGCCAAGCAAACGCCAGCCAAAAGGCATACAGCCATTCTCAGTCAGTCATTCACTCAATCAGTCGTCAATCAACCAAATGACGAAGGAAACTAGCAGCAACAGCTGTTTAGCTGTCTTGAAGCGACTGCTGCTACCTGGGCAGCAACAATCAGCAAACAGTCGTCAGCAGCCAGCGGCAAACAACTGAGTACTACTTGCAAATTATTGCACCATTAAAATGCGATTCGATTCGTTTTTGTTGCTGATTGGTCAAATTGTCTGACTGCAATGCAATGCAATGACTGAATTGACTTCAACTGATTGCTGAAATTATACATACGATGGCAAAAAATTGTAACTATTTGTATGTATGTACATATGTGCAATCGTTGTTGCGGTTCAGTATGTAATTGCATTTGTTGCAGTGGCAATAGCAATTGCTTGCAATCGGAAATTGGTGAACGGCAAAAGCCTGTCAATGCTCAGCAATTTTGCAATAAGTAATCACCAAGCGTACAACATAATCATATGTTGCAAGTGCAAGGGAAAAGTTTTACCTATATATCAGCAAAAAATTGCAATTATTGCATCTCTGCTCAAAAATAAGTAAATGCATATTATGATTTTTTTTTTCATTCTCACTCTTCTTAAACAATTGTTGGGTGTTGGTTATTTCCCAATTATTTCCCAATTACTATGCAGTTACATTTGTGGAATGATAAAAATTAAAAGCAGTATAGTACAGGGCCGTATTAAGGTTAGAAATGCCCCCTGGGCCCCTTTTATACCTACGTACCATTCCTACGCCCCGGAGTATAACTATGTATAGCCGAGAGGTAGGTCTCATTTAATGCTAATTTACTAAATTCAAAGAAAGTTTGATATTTTAGTAACTTTTGCAAATAATTTGTTCAAATTTAATATGCATGAGAAAAATTGTTGGAAGTGGGCAGTGCCACTTTAGAGCAATTTTATAATACCTCCTAAACTGATTCATAAAACTCTACCAAGTTTAGTACACGCTTTGCGTTTCAATTCAGTATCCACAATGTCGAAAATTATGGAAATCGGACGCCGTAGCAGAGTGTGTAGCGGTTGTGCGCTTTATTCGGTTTGTCTCGTATTAGAATCCTGGTCGGGGAAAGCAATTTCAAAAATGATAGAAACTTTTTCAAGAATTTAATTATGGAGAGAAATGTCTAGACATCAAAATTCTAGAAAATGGGCGCGGTACCTTAAATAAATAAAAGTCGTTTAAATTGTCAAAAAGAGTAAAGTTTGGTTTCAACCGAAATAAGCCTCTCTTTTCGTTCGTTATTGATTATTAGTTTTATAAATGTATACTACATTCCGCAACCAACCCCGTTTAAATCCATGTTTCGAACTTTGTACAAATTTAAATCAAATTCAAAATTTTTACAAAATGATCTATGCTAGAAGTATTTGAGAAAAACCCCATCCCACAGCGTTAGTAAATAAATAATCGACGGTAAATTTTAGCCACTTTAACTTTTCACTTTATTTTACTAAAACCATTTAATAAGTCATACCCTTGACCTTGAAGTCCACTTAGGCCTAATACGCTGGAACCATGTCTTCCGTCTATCGCATTATGGTATATTTGATTTTGAGATTTTTTATCTGGCGACTTGGTGAATCTTTCTATCCTGGCATCTGACGCTACAGACCACCATGTTTCGAACCCCGGCAAATTTGATCAGTTTCAGTCCGTTGGTAGAGTTTCGTCGTGGAGACTGGATTGTCCGACTGTTTAACCAAAGATCCCTTCCTTATCAACCCTGGCGTTGTTAAACACGATTTTTATAGCGCTCGTAGAAGTGATCTTTGGTCATATCGTCCTCTTCTTTTGTCGGAGCGTGGCCATAAATCAGCGAGATGTTCAAGAATCTCGTGCGAATCACGCCCGGCTCACAAAAATGTACGACAGTATTTTCGTTCCCACGACAGTCGGTTCTACGATACCGGAACGACCCGGTTGTATATCCGGCCAAGACCAGTCACTTCAGCAGCATTCCCCAAAATTGTATGGGGAATGTTTTATGTTGTTACAACAACAACAACGGTATTTGAACACTGAATGTCCAAGGTCCAATGGTTTTCTTACCTTCGTTCATTTCATTTCCTGTATGGCGGCGATGTCAGCCTTTACTCTCGCAAGGGTTCGTGAAGGGTTCGGACATTCCAGGTGCATACCCTTATATCAAAGTACTTAATATGTTACCTGTGGTCGCCAACAAAAAAAGGGGATCTCATCCGAGGAATTTTCAATTGTTATTAGATTGGAATTGGTCCGCGGGGCCTCTAGAAGGTGGCCCACCCAGTCTATACTTTAATGCGGCCCTGCCTGCATAAATGCAAAATGTACTCGTACATAAATACATATGTACATATGCTACTGTCTGCCTGCCCGTCATCTTTTATTGCCTGTTGTGTGTTGACAGTTGCGGTGAGTTTTCGTTGCGCTTTCGAAGTACAACAAACGCCCCGAACAATAATGAAATCAATTATTATTATTGTTATTGTTATTGTCGTTGCAAATGATTGACTCGTGTAATTATTGTATTACTCTTTAAAATGTAGTTAATAATTTGTTTGCTTACTTTTTTTTCTTATTGCCCAGTATGGCGTGTAACAACTGTTGCTGCTGATTACAGCAGCAGTAGCGCAGTATGCTGGAAAGGCAACAATTTTACTCGAATCGTGACAGGATTTTTTAGCACGTTTGTTTTTGGCAAAATTATAAAGGCAATTCTAAAATATTTCCACAGAAGAAATTTGGGATACTCAGGGCATCCTCTATAAAAAGCAAGACGCTTCTTTTTGCTCTTCGGCTTTTCCGGCAGGGTGAAAAGTTAATGTATATTGGAAAAGTTTTTCGTCAGCCCTTGGCAAGTTTAGTCTCGGCGTTGTGTCATCTTCAGCGTCACTTTTCGTTCAATACAAAATGCCTTTTATTTTAATTTTTTATTTTTCAAAAACGTTTGCTATAAACTTGTGAAAAACGTTTTTTTTTTCAGTGAAATGATATCAATTAAGTTGAACAAAATGTTTTTTTTTATAAAAGTAAAAGCAAGGCGAATTGATATAAGGGGAAGTTGGTCAAGCAGCTGATTGAATTCGCTTGGTGAACGTTACGTCAAAATGATGTGTTTGTTGTAAATCATTCTGTCACTGTTCGTATATTTTGTTAGTGTAAATATTTGTTTTTGTTCTTCTAAGACCACCTGATATGAATTCGTCTTGGTTTCAATCGATTGGCCTATACTCTTTCCAATTGAAAATGAGAAAGAGTTAAATTAAAATGCGAAAACGTCAATTTAAAATAAGAATAGCACTACTCGACAAAAAAAATCTCCAAGAATAAAATAGGCCTTTCCTAAAGTGAAATTTTCTCCTGATTCCGAATATGACTTTCATTTTCTTGTGGCAGACCTAGTTTCCGAGATATCGGCGAAAATATGAAAATTCCCATTTTTGCAGAACACTACTTCATATAGGTACGGCAAAAATTTGTATTTTTCATTTTTTCGTTTTAAACTGTTGAATTATGCATTATACTAATTCCCATAAAAATGTCTTGCCTTCACCTCCCTCAAGTATCTTCAGTAGTTTGGCCACTATGCCAAAAAACGTTCAAAAAATGTTGAAAAAAAAACGAAATTTTTTACACAATTTCAGATTTAACCACTTTAAAATCGGAAAAATTCTATTGACGAAAAAAAGTTAGCCCTCCTATGTTGTAGGTTATTTAACTACGAAAATTTTAAGCATACCAGCACAACAATCGGACGTGCCATTGAAACTATAGCCCCGTTAACTTGCAAGCGTCTATCCTACAATTTTTTTATAGAGAAAATTTTTATTCAAACTAGGTTTTTATTTTTTTATAACGTTTTATTATAGACATATGTTTGCACGTTAAACTGTATTCAATTGAGTAATATGAGTATAAATCAGCAATTCAGTAAAAAACAACAACGACAACAACATTAAATACATACATATCTACATCTAAAAAAGTCAAATTGAGCGATTTTACCGTGTTGGTCAATAGTGAGGGACGTGGGTACTTCTAACTACCCGTTTATAATTTTCTGGGTTTGTCTCCCGTATTATTGTCCAGCAATAATCTCCCATCATTTCTTCATTCCAAAAACCTTGGTAACGCTTTTCAAAAATCATGAGGTCTTGGTGAAACCTTTCACCCTGTTCATCACTTTCAGCACCTAGGTTTGCGGGAAAATTATCCAAATGTGAATGCAAAAAATGCATTTTGAGGGACATGTTGCATTTCATAGCACTGTAGTTTTTCAACAAGGCTTTGACCATCTCTCTATAGTTGGGATCTTTGTTGTTGCCAAGAAACCCACTAACGACTTGCTTAAAGCTGTCCCAAGCCGCTGCTTCTACTGATGATAAATGATTCGCAAAATTTTCGTCTTTCAGCAACTTTCTAATTTGCGGACCAACAAATATACCTTCTTTTAATTTGGCTTGAGTTATTTTAGGGAAAAATTTCGTTAGGTACTGGAAGGATGGCGCGTCCTTATTTAAAGCCTTTACAAAATTTTTCATTAATCCTAATTTGATGTGAAGTGCTGGCAAAATAACTCGTTCGGGATTTACTAAAGGCGGGTTTGCGATATTGAAGGCACCTGGTTCGTACTCAGCTCTTGGTGGCCAGTTTTCCTGAATATAATGGGTTTCTCTAGCACGGCTGTCCCAAAGACAGAGAAAACAGCAATATTTAGTGAAACCTCCTTGAAGTCCGAGAACTATAGCTACAACCTAGGATGTATTTCATATACTATTTATTTTAAACTGTACCACCGAAACTGCTTACCTTTAAGTCCGCACAAATTTTTCAATTAAATTGTTTATATTGAATGAGCTCAAGTAAATTTGATATGCTTAAATAAGTTTCTTTAGTATTCTCAGAATGTGCCACTGGTATTGACGGTAACGAATTTCCTTTATGGAGTAATGCTGCTTTTAAACTATGCTTTGAACTGTCTATAAACAAGCGCCAATCATCCACTTTATTTTCTAATTTTAGTGCTTCAAATAAACCTTGAACATCATTGCAGTAGCAAATATTTTCACTTTTAGTAAAAAAAGAAGAGAAAGTCTTGTGTCTATTTCGAAATTTGGAAGTACTTGTCGAAGGGCCCAGGCTGCCCCATTGCTGCAAACGAGATCCTAGAACTTCGCTATCAAATTTCGATAATTTCAAATCTCTGACCAAGTCATTAAGTTCGGCTTGTGAGACTCGATGTGGGATCTCTCCTTCTTGTCCACTTTCTGAATTATCTGCTTCGGAGTCACTTTCGCTTGAGGCTTCAAAACTTATAGGCGGTCTAGGTATGGGTAAGGTATGGTCATGTAGTTTTGGTTTTTTAGCTGATGCCACATTTGGATAACTTATTAATTTCCTCTTTTTTCTCGTTTTACCTTTAAGGTCTATCACGCAAAAATAGCACTGGTCGTGGTTAAAGGATTCAGTCCACATCATTGGAACACCAAACTTCATGTTATGACCTTTACCCGATACCCATCTCATTAAAGTTAATCTACAGGAGGCGCAAATAAAATTAGGTGTCCAAGATTTATCGAGATTTTTTACACGGAAACCGAAATAATGAAAGTATGCATCTCTGACAGAATTAGTTATTTTCCGAGCTGAGTTTCCGAAAATATAATGTCCGCAAATAAAGCAAAAATCATCCGGATTATTTTTACATTTAAAATCTCTTTTGCAACAAGCCATTTCGTAAACACATCTACCGATATAGTATGTATAAATTTGCACTACAATTTGCAAAACAAAATTTACAACAAACAGTAGTGACAATTAAATACTTGATGTCTTTTTAAATTTATTAGACCCTAAGGTAGAGTGACCAAATGAAATGTCTCGCCAATTTTATCAGAGTAATACTAAAATTGTAGGATAGACGCTTGCAAGTTAATGGGGCTATAGTTTCAATGGCACGTCCGATTGTTGTACTGGTATGCTTAAAATTTTCGTAGTTAAATTACCTACAACATAGGAGGGCTAACTTTTTTTCGTCAATAGAATTTTTCCGATTTTAAAGTGGTTAAATCTGAAATTGTGTAAAAAATTTCGTTTTTTTTTCAACATTTTTTGAACGTTTTTTGGCATAGTGGCCAAACTACTGAAGATACTTGAGGGCGAAGAAGGCAAGAAATTTTTATGGGAATTAGTATAATGCATAATTCAACAGTTAAAAACGAAAAAATGAAAAATGCAAATTTTTGCCGTACCTATATGAAGTAGTGTTCTGCAAAAATGGGAATTTTCATATTTTCGCCGATATTTCGGAAACTAGATCTGCCACAAGAAAATGGAAGTCATATTCGGAATCAGGAGAAAATTTCACTTTAGGAAAGGACTATTTTATTCTTGGAGACTAAAGTTGATCAAAATTTGTCGAGTAGTGTAGTCAATTTTAATTCAGAAAACGACAATTTAAAATAAGGATAGTAATTTTAAATTGCGAAAGCGCCAAATTAATATGAGAATTAAGAAAATCTCGCAGATGAAGTAAAAGCCACTAGTACAGGAAGATAATATGCAAGAGTATTTCAACAGGATGCAATCACCCCATGCGGGTGCAACCACCCACAAATCATTAAATTAAGGTGCAAAATTTTATAGCAATTATTTGAAAAATACTTATGTACATATGTATGTAAAAAAAATAAGTTTATCATTCATTTGACGCATTCGCATTTCAATTTGCCGCTTTCTGATTTCCAATTGGCTATCCCCATTTTCAATTGACACTTTATTATTTAAATTTGGCGATTTGAGCCTATGCCAAACGGTAACAAAGTTCTATGGTGAGCTATCTTTTTACGATAGTGAGGAAATTTTCCTTTTCTGCTGTACCAATCGGCAACTTTTTTCTGCAGGAAAACTTCGACAGTTATGTAGTTGCAGAGGAGAAGAAAACAAATTCATTCAATTAAAAATCACAAGCTAAACAGAAAAAAAACCTCATAAAAAAATGGTCAGCCTAGAAAGCTAGGCAATAGAAGTGAAACTTCATGGATCTCGATGGGCACTTGAAATGAAAATACTCACCCTAGCCAGCAAGTTTTATGAGATAGAAATATTTCTCCGATAACAGAAGCCACAATTCATTATTCTGGAATTTTTAAGGGTGTTAAGTTAATGAAAAAAGATAGTTGTGGTTTCCGCCTCCATTTATAAAAAATCTATTCATTCACTTCCATACTTGCATGTTCAAGAAAAGATACAATTGGTTTGTGGTATGAAAAATATGAAATGAAAACTCGTGATTGTAAATTATTTAAATATCTTGAAAAGAAAATTGCATCTATTGTCGTGCCTGATTTGGTTGTTGAGTCTGTGGGATTATTATTCATTTTTAAATTAAATTTACTTTCTAAAAATTGTACAAGTAGTTGAGCTTCTTCCAAGGCAAAATTGACATTAAAATCGCCACTTAAAATCATTGGCATAGTGTGCAAATCTTCTCCTAATTCTGCTGCACCAGAGGGAGTATATGTCGATAATGCTCTATGTATGAATTTTATTATATCTTTAATTCTCTGGTTCGGAGTGATGTAGAGAACAATCATTGCCACACTCTGTCCGCTCTGTCCGAATCTGTCGCGTTTTCGCTTATCTCCCATGTCTCCTTCCGTCCGACTGCCCCACCACGCCCGCCATCCCCTCCCTTTTCCTGTCGCTTTTTCGCTTCATTCGATATTGGAATTACAGCCCAACGATCGCAAAGAAGTTTCACTTCAAAAACTAATTTCAATCCTTTTAGTATCAAAGACAATGCATTTAGATGCAGATGTTTAAAACGTCACCAATAACTTAATGTGAGAATACATACAAAAGCGGTTTTTGTAAACAAAATCTGTTGTGACGTAGAAATTCTGTCAAAATTTTGAAGAGAGTGTTGGCGATACCACAATCTGCTCCACATTCTATATTCCTCGTTCCGTGATACTCATTGTAGTCTTCTTCTTCATTCTTCTTGTTGTCAAAAATTTCCAACTGTTTGTCAAATTTTTCCCTAGCCCTATGAGGTCGGCAAATTATATTCACCGCACAACTGTCAAAAATTTCCATTCCAAGGAACATTGCTACCATTTGACTCCGACTCTATTTCTCATTTACAATTTGAAATGGTCCATATTTCTAAAATTCAAATATATCTACATACATACATATACATATACATACATATGTGCATAGCACAAGTACACAACTGGAGTAAAAATTGAGATATCAACGGAACACGTTCCACACATGTGTCCTTTGAACGAAGGGAAGTGTTTATTGAAAACGGATGAAATCGGACAAGATTCGGCACTTTTCAAAAATACAAAAAATACGATATTTCAGTGACTACCAAAGTTAATTTGCTTAAATTCAGCATAAATGATACATGTAAATGCTAATTTTGAAAAAGAGGCCCAATTTGAAAATAAGTTTTTAAGTTTGGGTGAGACCGAACTTTAAATACACTGCACATATGTATTTTTTTTTCTTTTCAAATAAACAGTACCAAGGCGAATTCCTATAAGATGAAGTTACTATAGCAGCCGATTTGATTTTATTTTATTCACCTACATGCAAGGTGAATTTTTTCATTCACCTATGTACATCTATTTTGTTTTTGCTTTTGCATATGACCTTTCAAAAGCCTTAAAAGCAAAAACAAAATGTACAAGCATATATATATATGTAAATTTTGACAACTCTTACGCAAGTGAAGAAACAAAATTCATGTACTTATAACACTGCCTTATATGGATTCGCCTTTAACAGTACTATTCAATAAACAAAGTTATTCAGGACCAAGGTGGACCCATAGAAGATGATAGCAAGATAAATAAGGCGAATCCGCTGTGTAATTTTGCGAGTGGATTGGCAGAAATCTGAATTCGCCCAGGATTGTCATGTCATAATTTGACATAGCAATAGCAGAAATTGAATTGAAATTGAATAGTGAACATAAAAAAATACATATGTAAAGCGTTGTAAAATGTTATTTTACAATGATAAAAATGAATAAAGTTAGTTAAAAATCGTGTTTTTGTGACAAGTAACCAACTATAAAATTGAATCTATTAAATTTTCAATGAGACTAGTTGCATGTACATTAAGCGCAGAAGTGGCTGGTTGATTTTGGGAAGCGATCTTTTGCAGCAGAAGCTGGATTTAAAATTGTGCAGAAACCAACAAATCTTAAATTTATATATATATGGATATACATATACTATGGCTATTCCGAAATGGCATTTACGTTGGTAACAGATCGTACCTCGAAGATAGAGCCTTCTCAGGTGTGCCATTAATACTACTCAACGGAACGTTTCGTTGTGCCTTGCATAATACACATTTTATTTTTCAATTTTCAATATTCATACAATTGTATGTGTAAATTTCACTTTTTTCACAAACTTCACACAAATCTTGATAGCAAAAATATACATTAAAAATATAAACAAACAACACAGGCGAATTGGGGAAGAAGAATAAGCAATCAGCTGCTTGGATAACACCACCTTATATGAATTCGCCTTGTTCAGAACTATTCTGTATTTCGATTCGGTTTGAAAAGTAAAACGATGCAATTTCTATTCTTCTTTTTAAAAAAAATAGTTTTCTTTCCGAGTCGATAATCAGTTTGAACAGCTGTGGTCAATTATTTATGTTTCTTGAAAAATTAAGCAATGCTGCTCGGTTGTGATGAGACAAGAAGGCGTCTTATTGCGCTTTCAAAACAGAAACATCATTAACTGATATTTTACGTGGATATTTTGTGATATTGTCCGTTCCTAAATAGCACTAAACCAAGCTCATCTTTAATGAAAGATCCCAACAGGGTTGCTTTTGCAACTAAAGGATGTTTTGTCCAAGTTGGCGTGTTCTTTTGCAAGTCGGGTACAATAAAACGTGCCCAATACCAGAACTAATTTGACATTTGCTGATCGATATTAGAATCTGATTAGATCTAATCGGTTTCTTGTGTGGTGAAATTGGACGAAAATTCTTGTCAAAGGAAACGAAATGGCATGCAACTTTTTTTCTAATCTAAACTCTTTACTATTGCATTCAAGGGGCCTTAGATGAAGAAGAAGATAATGCATTTTCTTAATTTGCAAATGTAAAGTTCTCAAGCCCTACCCGAATGTGAATCAAGCGAAAAGAACATTTTTATACGTTCACAAAATTATTCGTTTCGATGATGTGCTTACCCGACGCAGTCAAAGAACCGATGGCAAATTTTCACCAATTCGAAACCTTTGGGGAAAATGGCCTGAGAGGCTTCCCACATTCTACAATCCAAATGATAATGTCACTGTGGATGAGCAATTGCTTGGAATTCATGGTAGATGTAAATTTCGCCAATATATTCCATCGAAACCAGAGAGATATGGTTTGAAATTTTGGCTACTTGTGGATTCGCGAACGTGTTACGTATGGAAAATACAGCCATATTTGGGAAAAAATGTGACAGGTATTGTCGAAAAAAATCAAAGGGAACGAGTATTCCTTGACTTAGTTCATGGACTAAAAGGACATAACGTAACCATGGACAACTTTTTTTTTCATCACACTCCCTTGGACAAAAATTGTTACAAATGGACATGACGATGGTTGAAACTATGCTTAAAAATAAAAGATCTATTCCTCCAAAACTTTTGCTGTGTAAAAACATCGCGCGTTATGAATCAACGTTTACATTTACGCCTGATACCAGTCTCGTTTCGTACATTAGTCACAAAAATAAATGTACAATTGTTATGAGCACAATGCATCACACATCTAATGTTGCGAATGACTCCAAAAAGTTGCCTGAAATAATCTCTTATTATAACTCAACGAAGGGAGGTGTAGATACTGTAGATACAAAATGCTGAGCTGCTACAGCTGCAAACGCAAAAATAATCGATGGACTATGGCTGTATTTTCTAACATAATCGATATATCTGCTTTGAATGCATATATTATATATAACGAAATAGATCCGAATTGGATGCTTACTCAAAAACATACAAAGCGTAAATGCTTTCTGCATGAACTAGCAATGTCATTGGCAATGCCGTACATAGAAAAACGAAAGAGAGACCCTAGAAACGAATTATCTGCTACGTTTCTTTCGAAAATTCAATCCAAAATCATCCTCAACAATAGTGATAGCGAAGCTGGTCCATCCAAGAAACAAAAAATTGATTCTCCAAAAACAAACCGCACAAGATGTCAAAATTGTTATCATTCCGGAGGAAATAAAAATAAATGGACATCATCATTCTGCTACTTATGTGAAAAACCATGTTGTAATAATAAACATAACAAAAATATTTGCGTAGGATGCATAAATAATATTTAAACTTGTCAAAATTTAAAAAAATATCTTCAATAAAAGAGTTAGTAAAAATGATAGTATACTTTTTCTCTATAAATTTCAGTATGTATCAAAAATGATACATAGCCAGAATTATGAATTTTTTTTAAAACTCGATCTACGGTTAAGTAAATACTACATAAGGATATGTATGTTTTTTTTTTTTAATTTACTCTGCTTTAACAAAGCCTGTGTTCGAGCAAAAAGAGCCGTCTTGCGGAGTGTAGTGAAATTTAATTGAAATCTTTGCATGTGGTGTGTGTCTCTGCTACAAGAAAATAACGAGGTTGGTGAATTTCAGTAGATATTCTCTACTCACCATGAAATATTAAAAGGTAGATAAAATAGAATTAGATTCTGTGAGGTGAACTTTTTATTAACACCCAGCGAACAGTTATATAAAAATATTATACAATTCTTGCATGTATTTTGTTGTTGCCCAAAGACGTTGAAATGTCAGTAGAGAGTCGAAACAACAAACCAAATAGCTCCGGATTAAAATCTATTACAATGAAGTGTAAAATGTAATAAAATCGGCATTGATTTAGATAATCCGGGCATTGCTACAAATCGTACAAATTCTCATTTTTTCTAGATTTCCCGCACAACGAGTATTTTCAAAGTATCTTTACGCTGTTATGTTTATTATACTATAATGTATTTTCAATTCTTGACATAGTTTCCATAGACTTGAAATTAGTACAGGTGTTTTTTTTAACAAAATATGTGCAACAAAGTGCCAGAATTGGCTCTCAAGAACACCGGCATTTAAAAAAAAATTAACAAAAGCAGTTGAAAATATTGGCAAAAAATTGCTTACAAATTTATTACCTAATGCAAAAAAAACACATCGTTTAACAGAAATCCGTGTGAATTGATACAAGTTCGGAGACTAGCGCACTGTCCCAAGCTAAAAATTTTTATCACACCGTAATTCAAAAAAACAGAAGAAAATTAAGAGTCTTAATACGCGTAATTGTTGCATGAAATAAAACCAGTTAAAATAATATTTTTCGTTTTAGAAAACTTAAACGACTTTTAGTTACTAAAAAAAAATAGTATGATTTTAACGTACCACGCCCATTTTACAAACATTTGATTGCACGCATTTCTTGCGCTAGATAATTTAGAAAATTATTAACGTATTGATTTTTTGGAAATTTCCGTTATATGACAGGTGGGCGCGGTTTCGAAATTATGCTAACAGATTTATGCAAAGCGTGGTACAGTTTGTTAAAGTTCTTTTGGAGATCTACGTACTTGCTCGAAAGTAGGCGGTACCACGACCATTTTAAACTCACATATTTTTTTCACCAATCCGGTATATCACATTTTAGCTCAATCTCTAAAATATTGATTTTTTTTGGATTTTTGGAAATTGTATGAAAGATGTTCGTTTGTTGTTTGAGTTCAAATATAATGTGTATACTAAATTTCGCAGAGTTTGGACAGGAAGTTTCGAATATATACCGATTTGCTCTAATTAACCTGCTCATTCATTTCTCGAAGAAAATCCTGTATCTCAAATTTTAGCAAATGGTCTTTGATAGTCATTGATATACAATACATAATTTGTTTAGGTCGATTTCGCCCATTTTGAATAACAATCTACTTTAGGTCAAAAGCAATATGTGTGCCGAGATGAGATATATCAATATTTACTCAATTTAACCGTTGCATGGATGGACGGACATGGTTTAATTGACTTCTATTTTTATTTTGAACATTTTGGTATACAAATATCAATATCTATACCATTTGATTTAAGTTGTTACAAACAAACGTTATGTAAACAAAGTCAATACAGGAATTTTTTGTATTTCACTTCCGAGTGGATTTGCATATTGAGTGAAAATTTCTTATTAAAAGTGAATTGCAGAACAAGTCCGGTAAGAAAATTAACTACCTGCATTTCCATCGGTAGACTTTTATCTACATACTTGCCGCTAAATTTAATATTAGAGAAAAAATATCTAGTGGTTAAATGAATCATACAATAAAAACAGTCTAGCAGTTGGTTAATTAGTATAGGGTTTTTCAATATTTTTTTATTTTAAAATTTTAATAACTTCGACTCGTTGTTGGATCGTATATCTTTCCATGATGAAATTATTAATAATTTAAATCCAATAAAAAATAATAAATAATTTAATGAAAAAGGTAAAAATCTTGTTCAAGCCAAATACATTAATTTATCATAACGAAGAGAAATGTCAAAAGAGGGGGAAAAAATATGGCGTCGTTTGCTGTTACTATCGGTCTACTTTTGTAGCGTCCCTATTGAAAACCCGTTAGTATCTTTACTTTTTTATTCCACCATGAACAAATTCCAATTTACAACACTCAATAAACCAAAGCGCTCAATTTGATGAAAATCAAACCTTTCTGCAAAAACACGAGTGTCGCTTTGTTCGTTATAACAGTATTATAGTTGTACTGCACGTTTGACAACAACAACGCGTTCGCAAATAAAAAGTCACGCAGTACTGCTTTTCGTCAAACGCTTCATAATGCCAGCAGTTGACAGCACTTCTGCAAATTTTTGCAACCATTGTAGTAAATATTTTACAACAAAATGGGAGAGTGACTAAACTGATAACAAATTCTATATAATTTTGTGCATGCCTTATCCTTTTGAACTCGATTTCTTTACCTAACTGTCCTTGGTGTTTACAAATTGAAAAAGTTGATTGAGTTCCGAAATTTAACAGAAATTAGTTTCATTACAGTTGTTAGATGAGAAATCATTTTTATTTCGCAGACAAGAGTTCTTTTTTATATTGTTATCCGGCAACATGTTATACAGGAGATATATTTTTTCCGTTGCCCATAAGCGTTATCAGACAAAATAAATCATAAGCACTGTAAGTAGATAATTTCAGGAGTTAAAAGCCTTCCTGAGTGTCCAGAGAGTGAAGTGGCGCAAACTGAAGACCTTCTACTTAAGGCTACCTGCAGAAGGGCTTCCAGGACGGTTCTTGTGGTTGTATATTAGAAGGCCTTTTGACGCATTTGTTCTAAAATTGCTTCTTTATTCATATGTCAATCATAAATAGTAAACCACTTATAGAAGGCATGCTGACCAACACTTTTGTTTAGCACTTCTTGGTTAGTTAGGCCTTCTAGAATGGCTTCTCCTAAGAAGGCCTTCATAAATTATCGGCTGGGTTAGGACATAACTCATAACGGCTAAATAAAGAATAAATCTTGTCAAATAACTTTTAAGGGACTGAGGATACTGAAAGTCAAAACCTATAATACTTACCTAAAAATAAATAACTATGCAAAAAAATACCCGCTAGGTGGCGCAGTAGTTCAGATATTCAGAAAAACTGTATTTACGGTCTGGGGGGCTCTTTATACGATCAAATGTGGTGCGAAAGAAGTCGGATATTTGTATGTGAATGACGCATTATAGGCTACCTTTTTTTCTTTTTTTTTTTTTTTTGGGTTCTATTTAGGTTGGCCAGTTTCACCCAACGCCAGGTTGTCCCTCCAATTTCCAATGTAAGTATATTGTTATCACTAAATGATAAAGCGATCTTGCACTCAAGTGCAAGTATAATGTGTCATTTTATTTATGGATAAAGCGAAATTGCACTCCAGTGCAGAGTGTAGTGAGTCCTTGTATTTGTGTCACTACGCGACAGCTTATAGTAGCAGATTATAATTTAACAAAAACGATATGAAAAAAAAAGGAGCGTGGTGGACGGTATATACACCACTAATAAACCAAAATATATAATTCAAAACTTTGCTTCGATTTTTTTTAAAATTCCGCTAATTGAGTGATTTTGTCCCTTTCGAAATTGTGAAATATTTCAGCGAAGTTTGCATTAGTTTGGAGGAGCCTGAAATCCCCCCTGATGTTATTCCAGAGACTGCAATGAAAAGTTTGATGAACATAGTCGTCCTTCTGACCACATCTACACAGGTCATAATTAATTACTTTAATTTTATTTAGATAAGCAGTGTCATAGCTGTGTCCGGCAAGAATTCTGTTCAATATTTTGATTTGACCTGAGTTCATTTTATTTTTATAAAACCAAGGTTTTTTTAAACTTTCTAAATTTACTTGCGCATATGTACCTGGTTTAAGTATTATATACTCCCTAAACTCCTCTTTCCAGTCATCTTCAATTCTATTCCGTATGCTCCTAAGCGCTTCTTCTACAGATAGCTTCACATTTAAAACGTTGCCACTCACAATTGCTAGTTTCGCTATTTTGTCTGCTCTTTCATTGCCACTTATTCCTTTGTGACTTGGAGTCCATATTAACTTGACCACCTCAAATCCACCTTCCTGTATTATTTCGTGAATGTCTTTTACACAATAGTTTGACGTTTTTCTTTTCGCTAATACCTGACATGCTATGAGGCTATCAGTAAAGATAACAACTTTATCATACCTCAGTTCTACAGCTATTTGTAGCGCTTTTTTAATTGCAATTAATTCCCCAAAGCTTGATGATGTTTTAAAATTAATCTTGTAGGAGTAGTCTGTGCTGTTTGTATAATTATATATGCCACACCCAGAGGCATTAGTACCCACTGAGGCATCTGTGAAAAAAATACTGAAATTCCTGTCAGCATGCTCATAAAGCATTTGAGTATACATTGCTTTGACGACCTCCGCCGGTACATCAGCTTTTTTCCGTTCTAGGCATTTGGTAACAATCACAAGGTTTGACATAGTCACCTCGCAGTTTGCCAGCTCAAGATTATCAAAAACCTGTCTGAACTCCCCAAAAATCTTACTATAACTAGAGTTGACATTAGGGTACTTATATAAAAGCTGTCGAAATGTACCATCAATAGATATGGTGTTAATTAATTCCTTAGCAGTTAACCATTTGGCCCTGTATTCCGGTGGCAGCTCTTTTGCTAGGGTATATATAACTGGTATTGGTGTAGCAGGAGTCACACCAAGACATCTCCTAAGAAAGCTATTCTGAAATGTTTGTATCTTCTTGTTCGTCGTTTTCGCGCAGTCAGCTGTAGATGTCCTACAATACTCTATTTTAGATCTAACCAACGATTTGTAGTAATTAAGTGCCACCTGAGGATGCAACCCCCCTTTTATGGACGTTATACATCGAGTTCCTACTCGATTTTTCAATCGTTTGACTATAGTGCTCATTTACAGCCAGTGAGGCACTTATCACTCTACCTAGAAATTTTAAGGTCCTTACCTCCTCTATTATTTCCCCTCGAAATTGCATGCTTACGGGATTCACATTCATTTTGCATAGATATAATATTTTGGTTTTGTTTACATTAAAGGACAAATCAAGTTCATTACATAGATCCGCAAATTGATATATTTTATTCTGCAGGTTTTCTTTTGCATCCTCAATTTTCTTGCTGTACGACATAATTATGAAATCATCAGCATATTGATATAACTGGGAGCTAGAGTCCTCAACTTTGTGTAGGTCCTTCGTGTATATGTTAAACAAACACGGTGACATGCAGCTGCCTTGAGGTATACCATTCCGTACTTCTATTTCTTCTGCTCCTAACCGCAGCTTACGTAGGCCTAAAAAGTTCGCTAACCATTCCCTGTACGTCTCTTCTAAACCTATATTCTCCAATATTGCAATGAGTTTACTTATATTCACACAATTATATGCATTACTTATATCCGTTGCACAAAGAATAACTTTATATCCTCTACTCTTCAGAACAGCCGCTTGATGCAATATGTAATTAACACATACTGGGGCTGACTTTCTTTCCCTATACGCAAAGGAATGTGAAGGTATAATTTTATTATTTTCCAAAAAATTTGTTATTCGTTTTTTCAAACATAAATTAATGCATTTTATCATTACTGATATCAACGATATTGGCCTAAAGTTGTTCAACTCATTAAGGTTTACATCTCTTTTAGGTATTGGTACTATCCTGATGATTCGCCACCTGTCCGGTATTTGGTTTGACAGAAAAACATTATTAAGTACAGCCCGAATATTGTTCAATGATATATCAGACAATGCCTTCAACATTCTATATGTTATGCCATCTACGCCCCCTGCTGAACTGTTACTTTTACTTTGTATAACATTATATAGTTCTTCAAATGTAATTTCTAGTCCGCTTATTTGGACAATTTGTTTGTTTATAGGTATACTCGAGCTTTGTAATGTAACCTGATTCTTCTGTAACTCTAGGTAGCTTCTGTCATTGTCATTAGACCAGATGGAAGTGTTAGATTGTTTGAAATCCCCACGCATGGCTCTCACAAACCTCCACGCCTCCTTAGTCGATGGTTCCTCGTTAAGCTGTTCTATTCGTCTATTAAAGCTTTCCTTTTTTTGCTCTTTTACCTTTCTTTTCCATTCTGCTTTAATATCAACCAGACTTTGAAAATTTTCAGGAGAAGGGTGCATTTTACACTTTTTATGCGCAACTCTTAGAAATCTATAGGTTTTGGCAAGGTCTTCACACCACCAGCTTTTGGGTTGTCTATTTTGAGAGGGTACATAGCTAGCTGCCCTAATTTCTTCATCTATTTTATAATGTATATCCTCTACATTCGATTCAATTGTGATTTGCTGCAACCCTTCTGTGAGCTTCTTTTGCGAAAGAAATTTTTTAGGAGCAGATTCAATCGATTTCGTTTCAATAATAATGGGGTAGTGATGACTGCCTCCAAGCCTAATTGGATCAGCCTTCCATGAAAAAGTAATATTGCTATTTGAAAAGGTCAGATCAAGAACAGAACCGTTCATTTGCGCATCTCTTTTAAATGTGCATGAACCATCATTAAGAGCTCTGAAGTTATATTCCTGTATTAGCTTGTACAAATTATTGCCACGACAAGACTGCACATAATCCCCCCACTCTCTTGCCCTCGCATTGAAATCTCCTAACAGCAGAACGTTCTGGAAGCTCTCTAGAAAGTTTAAGATTCTCGTCATTTCATTTTTAAACATTTCAGCAGGAATATTCGGAGGAAAATATGTAGCACAAATTATTAGATTCGGTCTTAAGTTTTTGGTGCGTATAATTATTACGTCAAAGTCAGTCAAATAAGTAATCCTCTGAAATTTGATATTTTTTTTTAAGGCTATAGCAACACCACCATAACCATCTTCTCGATTTTTCTCAACTATGTTATAATTTATAATATTTCTATGCTGTACTTCACTTGAAGTGAAAGTTTCACTAAAACATCCTATATCACACTGATTCTGTATCAAATAGAACTCAATATAATTTATATTAGTTCTCAAGGATTGACAATTGTACTGGACAATTCATGGTAAATTGACTGCTTTACTTCCTGAGGCACAATTTATCTCATCTAAATCCTTTCTTAAAGAATTCTGTTCAAATTTGTGTTTTAAATCAACAATCTTTCCTAATACCCCACTTATTTGGTCACTAACACACGCATTCTGCAGAACCTTAAAGAGTTCTGTCATTAACTTCTCTAACTCGGTTACCTTACCCTTCAGATACTCTGGGGTATCCAGAACTGATACATTAACCGCTTTTCTTTCCTCTTTCCTTTCTGTATTAAAATCACGCTTATATTGCGCTCTGTTAGCCTCAGGTTGTGTTCTTTTGGTCACAGTACTATACTTGACCCTAGTTAGCCTTTTATTTACTTCTACATTTCTACTTCTTATTTCGTTATTGCAATTATCATTGGTTGGAGGAAATTCAGCATCATCTACAGCTAAAAGATCAAACTGATTACTTCTGTCAGGGTAATATTTTTTCATAGCCTCTCTTCTGGACAATTTCTTGACCGCCCTAATATAATTAATTTCTTGCTCCCTCTCCCAATACTTGCACTTAGCCTTTTCAGTTGATGCGTGGTCCGCACTACCACAAAGAATGCAAATTTTTACACATGTATTCCCTTCACACTCAGGTTTTCCACAATGAATACACCGCTTCTTGGCCTTGCAAGAGAACTGGGTATGCCCCAACCTTCCACAATTAGCGCATTGCCTTAACGGCGGTACAAAAAAATCAACTTGTAGCTTTGTGTAATCGAACACTATAAATTTAGGTATCTCTTTACCCGAGAAACCAATCTTGATTGTCGTTGTAGGAACAAATTTGTCATTTTCCCTATCTTTTCTGTTAAATCGCATTACCGAAACAACCGGCATACTAAAGATGGCATTTGCTTTAATATAGGATTCAGTATAGTCTATGGGTATACCCCTCACCACACCGTACGACTCCAGTGCTGTACGCGGAACAAAAGCTCTTAGGCCCTTACCTAGTACCTTCTCATTTAACAAAAAATTGTTGGCTGCTGCCGCATTTTTAAATAAAATCTTGTATAACGACTTGCCTAAAGCCAGTATTAAATCTATGTCCTTTATTTTGAAACATTTAATTTGATTGAACAACGTCAATCCATTTGTGATACGCTCATTTTTCATCTCCGCACACTGAGATGAATCAACTAACACGAAAAAAACACCCGTAAAATTTGCCGGGTACATTATGCTGTTCTCAACTGTACTTTTGTTTCTCTCTCTGTTTGTAATGTTCGCAAAAGCGCCGTCAGCGTCTACATTTTCAATTCCTGGTATTTTCCCGTTACTCGCGTTGCCAACTGTACAAAAACGGTTAGCAGAATCACCTTCTTCATCTACTGTCATTTCATTTTCCCTAACCTCACTTGCTACACTTGAACTGCCTCTTTGCTTATTGCTACCTATGTTCCTCAACATGGTCACTATTTTAGCCTCCTTGTCTCTTTTAAGGCGCTTCCCTTTTGCAAGGGTAACACCAGAGAGAAAATCAAGCTCCTCGGCAGATGATGCCCTCGACAAGGATGTCGACGACGCAAAGCGGCTTTCGTCTTTTTTGCTGCCGTAGGCGGCAGTCTTATCTTTGTAATTCTTCACCAAAACAAAGAAATATTTCACTTCAAAAGGTACACAATACTCACAGTACGGTTTATTATCCAATTGTGGCGTTGTTAAGTTCCCCAGAAATTTATTTTACTTAGTCGAACAAAAATCGAAGTAACAAAACAAAAACGACTTTTAGCTATACCCTTGCACGTGTACGCGCAAGCACTCAGCTTTAAAATAATGTTATAAGATTTGCAGCACACTTGCAAACACAATGAAAATCACTATTCAAATAGTCCAAAATTACTTTATCTCCAAACACGTCCACTCACACTCGTAGTCACAAAGCGAATGAGCTACCTTTTTTTCAATGTGGATCTCATTACAGAGAAGCACCTTGGCTAATTTCATATACAAATAAAAATTCCAACTAAGTATGAATGTTCATATATTCTTCGTATGAGCCAGATATCTTCTTCGTCAACGCATTTCAATTTGAAGTTGCAATTGATGCAAAAATTCTTATATGGTTTGAATTGTAAAACTTGGGCGCGTGAAAAAATGTGCAAAACCTTCAGCGAAAAAACATGATCGAAAATCAATGAAAATGTTTAAGAATTTAAAGTTTATACTTTATTATACTATAATTGAATGGGTTATTGTAACTGTAAACTCGAACTGGAAACCATGCCGGACTTTTGGATGCAAGTTTTAATGGCCGACAGACAAGGCGCATTTCCCCCTGTCTGGCGGTGTTAATAAACAAAATTACTCCATTTGAGAGACAGAAAATTCTCATGAGATTCGAATTCCAAAAATGAATGTTTGGGCCGGCGTGTGCACAAAAACCATCACTGGGCGATTTTTCTTCAAGGAACGCGAAACAGTCGATAGTAAACGATATCGGTGGATGTTGGTACATTTTGCGTGCCCGAAAATGCTTGAAAAAGGTGTGACTGACTTCTACATAGTTTCAACAAGATGGGGCGTCATGCCACATAGCAACCCAAAACCCGCATTGTTTAGCATCAAAAATATAGAAAACAGGATAGTGATAGAGAAAAGTGATGGAAAATGCCCGAAAAAGAGTACGGTTTGCGGTGGTAATTTAATCGATGGAGTTTTTAAAAAGTAGTCCACATAAATTGTAAAGAATTGAACTAAATAAAAAAAAAGAAACTATTCTTTGCAAACTATAATTTCTTTCAAAATTTATTCAGCATTCTCATACCGGAGGAACAATTGACGTGCCCTGTATATAAAAATCTCTTGGCACGGTGTTTGTGACCGCACTCCTCCGAAATTGGTCGACCGATTTTTATGTAGATTTGGTTGTCGGTGTAAGTCGTAAAGTGAATTTTTTGCTTGGGAATGGGTTGCCACCTTTTCGAAGTCACATTTAATTAATATATAAACAATTTTCATAAAATATTAGAACCTGCGCATCAAACGGTTCGCATCGGGGAAAAGATCTACAACAAACTTTGATGAGGGTTGCCACCTGTTTGAAAAGTCAAATTTAATTAAATTGTGCACATATTATATGTAAGAGAAATCAAAATGCGATTTTTAGTTACATACAAATACAAAGCGCAATTAATAAATGAATGTACGCCAGACTCCCTCCGTCGGGGCTTCCCATATATTATGGTATATAAAAAGGCCCTGTTTGTTTGTTGGTATGTAGTTGATAGACTCGAAAACTACTGAACCTTTTATAGGATGTGTTTGCAAAGGTGTCTATTGCGCAACTAAAAATTCCGTTAGGTGGCGCTGGTATCGACATATTTCCAAAGACCGTATTTACAGCCTGATTTGATTCAAACTCAAAACATGTATTAGCCACATAAATATACAATTTTAGTTGAAAATCGGACCCAGATCCGAAATATCTCTAAAAGCCAAATAGCCAAATACAATATTGGAAAACAAAACGAACCATTTTCACCTGAGTCACTGGATACGTGTCGTTTTTAAACGATTTAATAAAAAAAATGTATTTGATAATTTTGCTTTTACTGTAATTTAATCAAATATTCTCTCTCCAAGATCCTGAAAAAAACAATTTTCTCTGCTGAAAATTTAAAAAAATTGTTCACAATTGCAAAGCAGTCGTCAAAAATTCAAATAGGGTTACACAAAAATACTACGAACGGACCTTGTATGGATGTAACCGACTTAATTCGAATATTCGTTTTGGAATTTGTTGAACCATAGATTTTCTGAAAAACTTTCGCGCATTTTTAACGAACCCGTAAAGAAATTCTCAACGAAATCGTGTCAGCACTTCAAATATAAACCCGGCTTCCATTTTCCGAAAAGTTGTAGATATATTGTAATGAATTCGTTAAAACCAACTTTGTAGTCGGTAGTTATTTAGGGTTCGTTCGTAAACGCAGTATTTTAGTGGCAATGCTCGTTTGACGAAACCAAACAACTTCTAACAATTAGACTAGATTGGAATAGTTTAGATTAATTATTAGCAGTTCTCTGAAGAAGCCAACGTGTTAAAAAAATTTAAAAAAAAAAAAAAACATGTGCCAATATTGCTCCCCATCCCGTAGCAGTGTTGCACAAAAGTACTGCATTTACGAACGCTCGCTTAGTTTTGTTATAACACAAGAGAGTTTCTACTTCGGCAAAAAAAAAATATAAAGTAATAACAAACAACATTTCATTTTATGTATATTTCAATTAATTTACTTTATATCTTAATTCTTTACTTATGAACTTACACAAATTAGGATTGCAACTTAACTAATACTTAGTGAAAAAATTACAAAACTAAGTACAAAATTAGTATTATAACATACATACAAATACATTTATGTTCATTTGTGAATGTTTTCTTGCTGGCCACTCGCACTACTACATACATTACATACATACATATGTATGTATGTATTGTACTTTATATATAATAATAAACATTGAAAATATTAATGCTAAAAAATTAAAATTCACAAATTTTCCATATGCCATTTTCAATTTGCTGCACACTGCATAACTACAAAAATATGTACGTACGTGTGTGTGTGTGTGTGTGTATGTGTGTGTGTGTGTGTGTGTGTGTGTAGTTGAGTGTTTAATATGCGCCCATTTAAGCAAAATCGTTGCGCTTGCGCTACAAGTATTAATCAGTAAGATTTATCTCATTTTATTTTAATTTCTTATGTTTGTTTTTTTCACACCTTCTCTAAATTTTACTCATACTTAAATTAACATTAATATTATTAGTATGTTTTTTTTTTGTTTAAATTAAAGCAAAAAAAAAAACAAAATTTTGTGTATAGCATAATAAAATACAAAAGAAATTCATAAAAATACTGTAGTTTTGAGTGTATGTGTGATATTTGAAATTTGCATGCATTGAAAGTTTTCCTACTTTAGGCTTTTCCCGCTATTTTCAAGCATATTGGTATAGGAATTTGGGGGCATGGTTGATGTGATGGTTGAGGATGTGGTTCGGGGAGTTGAGTGGGGTGCGTGGGCAGCGGGGCTTTAGCGTAAAAAGTTGATTTCTCTTTTGTACGTACTTGATTTTTTTTTTTTGTTTTATTTGTTTGTTGTTCGTTTTCGTCGCACATTTTACAATTTGTATTTACTAATGATTTTTACATATTTATTTTTATTCTCGTTTACTGAACTTGCCGTTTGCCTGCCTTGTCTATGTTAGAATTTCAATAAAATAGTTTTAAACTAATTAAATTTAATTTAAACTTTTAAAAAATACTCAAGTATAGTGTAATGTGTTGCAATATTTTTTGTTTTTGTTTTTTTTTAAATTTATTTTTTTTCATTTCGTTCATTGTTCTTTATTTATCTTTTATTATTGTTATTCTGTGCTCAGTTTACACAGTTGGAGAATACTTTCAGTTTTAATTTAATTAAAGTTCGTTTCTACAATTTTTTATATTATTATTATTATTATAATTTTTTTTTTTTTTTGTTATTTGCCTTCCATCATCATCTGCACTTAAAAGTATTTGCTACCATTGTCAACTAAAACTATTTATTTATATTATTTTTTTTTTTTTTTTTGATTTTTATGTAAGTATATATTTTGAATATGATTTTTACGCAATTATACTTTATCATTTCGTTGGGTGTATATTGTATACATGCAGTTTATATGTATGTATGTATGTATGTGTGTATGCACTATATATATGCATGTATGAGTGCATTTATTATAGTTGAATGCAAAGCTGCTTGGTTTTTTTTTTTTATAATTGAAATGGATTTTCTTTTTCATCTATATACATTTGATTGCCCACAAAGTGAGTGGTGTGTGTTTTATTAGCAGTACGTGTGTGTGTGTCTGTTTTTGCTCAGCTTATAATAATATACTATATATATATGCGAATATGGAGAAAAAAGTTTCGTCTCGTAGTCGTCGTCGTCGCCGCAATGGTTACTCTAAACAACGAATGTGGAGTATTTATGCTGAAAAAGCTATACAAAAGCTAAACAGCTGATTTGTGTACAAACTAAAAATATATGTGCGTGTGTGTGTGTGAGTGTATGCACCAAGTTTACTTTTTTTTTTTTTTTTTTTTTTTTTTGAGAAGTTTTAAATAAATAACCAAGGCGTAAAAAAATGCAATACGAAAGTATACATCTTACGAACTGCGTACAGTGTGAGTCAAAAAAATTTGATATTATTGAAATGTATATTATTCAAATGAAGATAAAGAGTTGCAATAAAACAACTGAAATTTCTATCACGCCAAATGTCGTTTGCCGTTCGAACTTGGAGTAATGCTGTACATCCCTCAAGGCCTACACTAAAGTTTGATTATTGGGAAATGTTGCTGAAGTGACGATAGTCCTGTGCCGGTTATAAAAATGGGTGGCAACGCTTAAAGCAAGCCATGTGTCGTAGAAAAAGGATTTTTTTTATACTAATAGAATGAACAAAATTTGCGGTAATTCCATTTTGATTCGGTCGAACATTCAACAACAAAACAATATGCATTCCTTTAGGAAATGGGAGAGTTTATCTAACAAAATAACACGGAATGGCACAATTTATATAACGAAGTGAGCCCAAAAGATGGACGCATAGCAGTGCAAGACAATTAACCTGTGTAGTCTCAGTCGGATCTACAATATTGTATATTTTATCTGACCAAGGCCTGGCAGTTCAGCAAAATTAGCCGAAATTTTTTGATTAGTTTTTTGCTGTTAGAGCAACTACAATTCAGCTGCTGTAATCCAAATCTCCAGCATTACATTAGCTTGGTATTTTCAATAGAGATGATTAACCAATCAAATTCGGCACAGTAACTTTGACGACGTCAATTGGGGCGCAAGGGAACATATGACGAATGTTTGGAACTACATTTTTCTCAGACGCCTAAGAAGAAGATGATCTGGTTAGTTGGTGGTAGATGGAAACAGTAGATTTCCAAGGATTAGAGGCCAGCGTCTATATTTGCTCAGGCAAAGCGCGTCGTCGAACGATCGCAACAACAATTCTGTTTGAAGCTCAACGAGCTAATAATACAGGCATTGGGTACGGTAATCATTGTAGTTTTTCAAAACTTTTTTGTAGTGTGTTCTACTTCCTTATAACAATAACAATCTTCAACGATGTTTCAATAAGTTACAAATTCGATTATTCGAATTTAAGCAATTTCAGAAAAAATACTCTAAAAAGCGACATTATTCAATATAAAATAATTTACATATTTGAGCAGAAGCTTAAAAAAATTTACTAGCATTCTTTTTATAGAAAATAAAATAGTTCTTGTATTTAAAAAATTATATACTCATATAGTTATGTATCCTATTGACCCACACTGCCTCACAACTATCTACATTCGAATTTACCTGCAAACAAAACAAAAAAAAAAAAAAACAATTTAAAGAGTTTTTCTTTCATTACTTTGCTCACATGATTCATGCAATTTCTTTAGCCTTTTGCATGTTTGCTGATATATTTCGTTTACAATTTTTGAAAATAATACAATAGTTATTATCAACTTTTCTTACCTATTCAACTAAGTGTATGTATGTATGTATATATATGTATATATATATATATATGTAGAGTATGTATGCATGTGTTATATATGTATTTATAAATACCACATCACTGATAGTTTTTAGCATCTGCTACATTATTGTGTTGTGACTTCTACTCCTTGGCTATAAAGTCTAATATTTTTCACTTCAATTGTTCAATCAATAATTTGCTTAGTCGAATGCTGATTTGTTTTGGTTTTTTTTTTGTTTGTGTGCCGAAAATGCCTTATTTTATTTTATTATTTCTAATTAAATACTTTCTTGTTTTTTTCTGCTTTTGCTAAAAATTTTTGACTTGCTTGTGATTAGAGTTTCAATTTCGATTAATTTTTTGTTGAATGTTTAAAATTTTCTGATCTCCTTAACTTCACTTTATTTTCATTTTGCTCTGTGTGAATTTCTATTCCTTTTTCAATCTAAATTAGAATTTAACTGCTTCAACATTTTATTTCAATTTCTTCTTTTTTTTTTAATTTTTATTTTTTTTTGTTGCTTCAACTTTTTTCAGCTTTTTTGCTTTTCTTAATCACTAGAATACTTGAGGTGGTGATGTATTTGATATCATGAGTGCTTATCAGTCAACTCAGCCCAGCGTAATTCGAAAAATTTGCGCATTCCATGACCCGCCTTTCCGACTGGTGAATCATCCTCGTTGAACATTTCACAATTGTCGAATATTTGGCGCACATCGACGCAAAAGTCCTCGCGACTTTTGTAGCTGTGGAGAGAAGGGAGAAAGGATTTGAGTAAAATTAATTTAGTAATAAAATATTTGTGGAAAATAGTAATAAAAATTATTGGAAGAATTGTGCATACATTTTGGGAAAAATCTGATTTTTATATACAGTATTCGGCCCTCTGGTGAAAACTTGAATGCAGAATACAGTGCTGGTAAAATTTCATTTGTTTTTTTTAATAATATTTTAGAAAACTGTAGATCATACATAGATATAAAAAAAAAATAGCACATAAATCAATATTTCAGATTTATTACAAAAATTACAGATATTGAACAAATGTTCACCAAAACTTCAAATTTTTTATTCAAATTTTTTTTTTTTTTAAATTTCAAATTTTTTTCTTTTCAATTATTCAAGTGCTTGTACTAAAATTTAATCTCATGTTGGTATGTAGCTTATAGACTCGAAAACTACTGAGCCGATTGACTGAAATTCATAGGATATGTTGGAAATGGCGTATATGAAGTATAGGGAAAAACAAAAATTCCGATAGGTGGCACTGAAGTGTATTTCTAAAAACCGTATTTAGAGTACCATTTCAAATCAAATTCAAATTCAAATCGTGTATTTGTCACTTATGTAAATATAAATATACATACAGCTGTGTTCAAAATAATAATAGTGCTATCAAGGCAATGTAAAAAGTTCCTACAAAAAGTTAATTTTAATTTTTTTCTTTATTAAAATTTAGTTAATATAAAACGTAAACCAAGATTTCACATTTTATTTGCATTTTACATACTTAAGTTGTAAAATAAAATAATAATGGGCATAAAACTAAACTAGGTCAAAAATTCGTTGTTCAAAAAAATAATAGTATTCCAAATACTATTTGAAAAACCAATTAAAACAAAAGCCAATCTAAACATTTAGTATAGATACAAAGAAATGGAGTTCAATATTTGGTCGTGAAACCTTTATTATCTAAAACCGCCTAGCAGCGACGCGGCATAGAGTTGACCAGGCGTTCACAACGTTCCTTAGGCATTTTTCCCCAAGAATCCTTCACTATCGCCCAAAGATCACGATTATTGCTTGGTTTTGCTTTTCTGACTTCTTTCTTATAATCACCCCACAGGTTTTCAATGGGATTGAGGTCAGGTGAATGTGCATGCGAAGTCATGATCTCAATCCCTTTGACCCGAAACCACTCCTTGGCTACCCGACTCGTATGTTTCGGGTCATTATCCTGCTGGAAGGTCCATTTCAAAGGCACTTCGTATTCTGCGTATGGCAGCATAGTGGTATTCAAAATATCCACGTAGACATGTTGATTAATCACAGTGTCTATAAGATGTATTGGCCCCGCACCATGAAAAGAAAAGCATGCCCAAACTAGTATTTTTGACTCTCCATGCTTGACAGTTTTGGTAGTGTATCTAGGCTGGTATTCAGTATTCGGTGGACAACGCACATACTGTCGAGAACCAGTGCCTCCAAAAAGGACGAACTTACTTTCATCTGTCCACAAAATATTACGCCATTTTTCAACTGGCCAACTTATATGGTTTTTGGCGAATTCAAGGCGGCTAGCGACGTGTTTTTTTTGTTAGATGGGGCACTTGACGCGGGCTTCTGGCATGTAATTTTCTTTTAATAGCCGTCTACAAATGGGTACTGCACTTACGGTTAATTTAAGCTGTTTTTGGATATCAAACGAAGACGCAGAAGGATGGGTTTTACTAAAGCGAAAAATACACCTATCGTCAACTGCAGACGTCTTTCTTTTCCTGCCTCTGGTTTCTGGCTTTTTCGCATATTTTATGGCATTGGCTATCATTGGTGGAGTACACCCTAGAAGATCTTGTATCTCGGAATACGTTTTTCCTTCGCCTCTTAATTTTATAATTAAATTACGTTTCTCTTCGGTACAATGTTTTCCCCTACCCACTATAAAACGTTTTAAATTGAGAAAATTGGTTTTCTTTACTTTTTTTGAAAGGTAATTGTTCTTCTTACTGTTTCGGTTGCAATGTCAGTTAGATGCAATAAATTGAAATATTTGGTATTTTCAGCTTTCACTATTATTATTTTGAACAGGACTTTTCGCACTCAAGCAATAAAAACGACTGACGCGCACCGAATTCAAGCGGACTTCATTCTACGTTATAGTTGTTTATTTCTTCATATTCCGTTAGTGGTCTTGACAAGCGGTAATTCCCATTTGCAAGTACAAACAACCGCAAAATTTCAATGATATAATTTTAATGTACGCACTATTATTATTTTGAACACAACTGTATGTACATATGTATTATTTGAAAATTAAACCGTTAGGTGGCGCTGGGGGCAGTGCTATCTCTAAAACACATATTTGCCAACGGACTTGATTCAAATTCAAAAAATTTATTACTCACATAAATATAAATAATTTATTCCAAAATTTAAACGATAGGCGGCGCTGGAGCCGAGATATCTCAAAAATCGCATTCATGGTTAAATTTTCGTAGAAATTCAAAACATGCATTTGTAGGGTGTAACGAAGCGTCCCGGGCCAACTATTCGGCTATAAAATTACATGTCTAAAATTTTTCTAAAAATTTTGGTGAACAATTTCTTGAATTTTTTCTCATTTTCATGAGTTATGTAAAATACTATTCCGCTATTCAAGGTAAATATATTTTAACTAAAATAAATTATACAAAATATGGCAATCTCGAAATGGCGCTATATTTATTTTAACAAAATTTGTTCGTTCGAAATATGAGGATATTTCTCTTCCCGCTACCTTATTACAACCTCTATACACTCAAAAGGTAGTTAGGTTAATTTTCTGAAAAATTCATTAGATAGCCCATAAATAATGAAAACTAAATTATGTCCTTTGGCAAAGTAGTGCACACAGTGACCGAAAAGAAAAAAAATATTTTTCAAAAATTAAAATGGCAAGAAAAAATATTCTCGCAGAGGAGAATTTTCAATACTTTTGTTATCTTTAGGATCTCCTCTACATGAATGTACACCATTCTTTATTTTTACTGGAAAATAATGAGTTCAAAAATAGGTTTGCGAAAAATTGGTCCGCTAGGTGGCGCTGAAGTTACGTTATTAACAAAATCTATAGTCATTATACGATTTCGATGAAATTAGAGGCGTATATTTGGTTGCGAAAAGAAAAATTAATCCGCTAGATGACGCTAGAATCGAAATTGCAATTAAAATCGGATACAACTGGTGCTAACTTTAGACCCAACTACATTCGGGTTTTTTTTTTTTAATTTATCAAACCAGCTAGTGATAAAAACAATGACTTTTTTCGTGGAAATGAAGCCAGTTAATTTGACAATTTTACTCAGCAAATAAATTGAAGATAATTCAGATCTAAAGACTTATTTATAAGGGACCAAAAATAACTGATAACTGTATTAATTTTTATTTTATATTAAAAAACTCAATTATAATTATTTTCAATTTAATTTAATAATTTTTTAGTTTTATCTTCAGCTTGGAAAATAATAGTTACTTTTTCTAATTTTATTTATTACTCAGAAAATAATCGGGTATATTCTGCAATTCACTTTCACTTCAACTGCCAGTTTCAGATGAGTTCAAAAGCTAATTCACTCGAACGTGAAATGCAGAAAATGTCTGAATTAACTATTCCATTTTTATACCTTTCATGAGAATGAAATGGTATATTAAGTTTGGTCCGATGTTTGTAAGTGCCAGAAGGAGAAGAGATAGACCCATCAAAAAGTATACCTAAATGATCAGGACGATGAGCTGAGTCGATTTAGCCATGTCCGTCTGTCTGTCCGTCTGTCCGTCTGTTTGAACGCAAACTAGTCCCTCGATTTTAGAGCTATTTTGATGAAATTTGGTGAGCAGGTGTCGTTGTACAAATGATTAAACATTTGTCGGAATCGGCCAGATCGGGTGACTATAACATATAATACAACCGATTATTCAGATATTGAATTTTGCACCATAACTCCTCCATTTAAACAGCTAAAGGCTTGAAATTTTGCACTAACATCAACCATTATTAGCTATATACTAGTATTCATCAAGATCGGAGTTCACAGTGTAAATCGGCAAGATAAATTCAGGACAAATATTTATTGCGAAAAGTAATAAGCTCAGCGCAATATCACATGAATCATAGCGTTAAACGTTTGGGAACTATTTACGGATCTGATAACTGTTTTCAAAGACCGACATATGTAGGTCTTACATATTAATACTTAATTATTTGTATTTTTTAAATGTTGAATATCAAGCGTCGATACGATATTAAAAATATTCAAAAACCATTCCCTTCTTAAAACATAGTTCTTTTTAATTACATAAGGAAAAGCATTAAATAATTTATAACAATGCCTTTACTAGAATTATTTTTATTGATTTGAAGGAAATTTTCGCTTTTAACTATAGGTAATACGAAATTGTAATACAATAACACGTTTTTTACTATTCTTCCATTCATGAAAGGTATGAAGCCTTCGGCATAGCCGAAGACAGCGCTGTTTTTACTTGTTCATTTTGTTTTTTATTCAGCCGAGATATCGATTTTTGAAAAAGGAACTCCCATTTTTAAATGCCCATGCATAAAATTTACAGTTTTGGAAATTTGTTTTTTTTTTTTTTTTAAATGCTTGTTTTCTCAACTCATATAAAGTTGGAAAAAATTCCACATTTCTCTAACATTTAAAAATTTTGAATACAAAATTTTCATTTCCAAAAAAACGCGTGCTGCTCGGTTTTCGTTAATTTTTTTAAAGACCATCCATCATTCATTCCGCGACTTTTGAGCCTAGCCTAGCCCGATAACAATGGTACATATATATTTATTACGTGGTATAAATGCAAACTGTTCTGGTTTTATATATTAATATAAATATTAACAAATTTTACTCGTGACGACTTAAAACAATAATACTACTTTGGTCTTGTATTTTCAAATATTTTTCAACCAAAAAAATGAAATTTAAAACATTTGGAAAAAATAGATGTAATTTAATATCGGACTAGGCTGCTTAATGAATTATAGTTTTTGGAAAAAATTTTATGGAAATCAAACAATACCTTTACACGGGGTACAAACTTTTTTCAGTTTTATATTTGAAAAGTGTTTTAGTTTTGAAAAACAAAAATTTTATTTTAAAATATTTCCCAAAACGGCCCATTTTTCGCAAAGTTATGGACATTTAAAAGAAGAGGAACATTTTGTTTTCAAAAATCGATATCTGAAGATAAAAAGTTAGGGAGGACTCTCTCAATTTGCATTTGCGTGAATATCGATTACGTGTGTAGCTAAAAATAACCTTAATTTTCTAAGCAAACCATCAAATATTAAAATTTATTTTCTAGCAAAAAATAAAATTGTATAAATAATTACTTTAATTAAAGCAAAAAATAAAACTGAAAAAAAAAATATTATTTTCTGTACAAAAAATAATTATTAAAAAGTAATTTTCAAAATAAAATTAAAAAAAAAGTTAGGAAATAATTTTGTATTTTCAGCGGACAAAATATTTCTCCTGCATAACAATTATAAGGCAACTTAAGAAAAAATCTTAGCGATGTAATAAAAAATATTTATCACCTAATAACTGTTTTATGTTACACAATTTACAGCTGTTAAAGGCTTAACGGGCGTTACAATGCTAAAACCAAAGCTAAATTTTACACTATTGAAATTGTAGGATTTACACAAAAGAAATATTCCTGTTTATAACTCACGTCAAGTCCTGTAAGCGTTTCTTGATTGTGGATAAATCCATGGGATTCTTAATGATCTTACGGTAAGTCGGAAACTGTTTTGTATTTACTGGCAACAGAAAGGGCCACGAGTCCTCATGCAACTGCAAATATTCGGAAATTAAAAACATTATAATATACACCAATCGATTTCATCATTGATCATCTAGCAAATGCGCTCACCTCCATTTCGCCAAGCAATGTCTTGCAGATAGCCAACTCCTTCATCAACTTCTTGGTTGCATGCTTCTCTTTTTTCTCCTGCTTCAACTTCTCCTTCGCCTCTTGCACCGCATGTATATTCAACGGGGGAGGCGGCGGTGGTTGTGGTGTACCACATTGGCTCATTGGCGACGATGTCATCGGGGAGAGGGCACCAAACTGATGAGCGGCCGGCGATTGTGACTGCGAATGAGGTCCAACCGTTTGTGGTGAGTGTTGCGTCGGGGTGCTGGCACGCGGCGACTGCATTGTCGCCAATGGTAGTGCATGGTTACTGCTATGTTGCGGCGATAAAATCGTTGATTGTAATAGCGGCGATAGTTGAGGCTGCTGCTGTTGTCCCAGCGTTGCAATGGAAATTGGCGGCATAGCGAGCGGCAGCGATATGGAGGGTTGCGGTGACGTACTGATAGTGCTGGCGGGGGGCAATATTGCTGGCGGTGGCAATGGTGACTGCACGGCTGTACTGTAGGGGGGCGGCGGTAGCTGTTGCACTGCACCATTGCTATTTAGTTGCAACTGTGCGAGTTGCTGTTGCTGACTGGCCGTTAGTGTCATATAGTTGGCGCTCATATTACCTACACTGCCAGTTGCGGTACTTACTGCTGGTGGTAGCGCGGGCGTCATATTGGGCAATAACGTGCCACTGCCGAGCAGTGGTTGTGGCAGCGGTGATTGCGTTGCCACGAAGCTTTGCATAGTGGCATTGGTTGTCGCGCTATTGTAAATCGGTGGCGCAAGTGGCAAAACTCCACCAGTCATTGGATGTAATATTGGGGCTGACGTCGACTGAGCGCCGTCCGGCAAGCAGCCATCCATTGCCGTGTAGTCGCTGTTCATCATATGGGGACCGTGGATGTTGTTGAGTGCGTGAGTGGTGCCGACCGTGCCACTTGTAGCGTCTGGCAACATACCTACTGGGGCGCCAATACCTACACTAGCGGCAACCCCCAAGCCCATTGCCATTGCAGCATTGCCGCCAACCATTTGTTGTTGCTGTTGTTGTTGTTGCTGAAAACGCGTCGCATCAATCGAATTATTGTGCTGTTCATCGAAGGTGGTGGAAGCAATCGAATGCGCTGGACTGCAAATACCAGAGGCGGGTTAGTAACGTCAGGCGTGACATGCGGCGCTGCCTGAGCGACCTACCTGAGCGGCGTCGGTAACGAGGTCATCGACTCGTCATGCGACGAATTCAGCGATAGCTGTGATGAATTGTGCAGGTGGTGATCCGCCGAGGCAGCTGCCATGGCCTGCGCCTGCGCTAGAACCGCAGCCTGTTGCTGTTGTTGTTGCTGCTGCTGCTGATGCTGTTGTTGCTGCTGCTGTTGTTGTTGCTGTTGTTGGGTATCAATATTCGACGATGTCGATGAATTGCTATGGCGATCGCGTCGTTTCGAAGAATCTCGATCTCGTCGCGGTTTACTGCTAGTTCTCTTCTTCGGTGGTGGCGCCTTCGTGATGCAACCGTGACAATACCACTTACCGCGCGGCACTTTCAACAGCGGCGGTATGTAACAGTCGGCATGATAGGCGCGTGGACACAAATCACAATAGATCATTTTGCCAACAGGCGAAGGCCGCAGACCGCCACATACAATGCATTTGCGCTCGTTTGTCGCCTTATTGACACACTCATAGCAATACCTGAAAGAGGTGCGAAATAAAAAAAAAAGTATGGTAGAAAGATTCAAAATTAAATTATTAAAATAAAAAAATAAAAAACATTTAATAATTACAAATAAAGCGAATGGTACTTTATAGCGGGTGATGGAGGTTAAGATCGCATGGCTGAAGGAAATTCACAAAGAAACGCACAGTGCCCTTTTGACAACTTACCGTCCTATGCTGATGACCTAAATAAATTTATCAGTCTGAGAGCATGGTTACTGCGCTTAAAACTATTTCGCAGAACATAACGTCGTAGTCACGTACTCAGTGGGGCATAACAACTATAACGACTGGTGTCAACATAAGAGGGCTGAAACCCGCTTTTGCCGCATAGTTTTAGGTGTAGTGGAGTTGACAACTGTCAAATTGATGAGCTTCGTCAGGCCGTCAGCATAGGACGGTTACTTTAAATCGGCTTTTCAGTTTTGCCTAATTTAATAACAGGTGCGCCTAAAAGTAGGCGCCATGAATATATCAGATTATTGAATGAACCTATTATCAAGTTAGTGCCCGTATTGTAGAACGAAATTTATCTTTGACAGACTGTTTGATGAATATCAAAGTATTTTGATCAAGGCGATGGCAACAGTACAAAAACAAAAACTACTATGTATTTGGTTTTTGCCTTTTGTGTAACGAATTAAAAACAAGGAAATATTTAGTATTCAGTTATGTAGATCATTCAATTTTACACCTGTTACATTAAGAATATCGAGTGACAGTAGATAAACGACTATTAATCGATTATTAATTACACAGGCCGACAAGATTTCACCACCAGAAACCAGAATATACCGAAGGTGTAAGAATCTGACCTCAGAATTTCCCCATCACATCAGGTCTTCAATATATCTTAAGCTCGAAGTGTGAAAATCGAGGTTTTGCCTATATTTGAGGTTATGTAGCAAAACGATTTTAACTTTTATTGTAAAACTACTGATAGCATCCTAAAGTACAAGCCTTTGCCCTTCTTCTTGTTCAGCGCACTGAAACCCTTCGGAAAAGTATACTCTGGTTTCTGGTTCTGAAATTTGTTTGAATTTTGTCGGCCTGTGTTACCGATGATAATGTGAGTGTCGATTTCTCGTTCAATGAGTGACGATTGGCATTCTACAACTGTTTACAATACAATCGATCGAGGTATATTCTACTGCCAGTCGACATTCGCAATAGGGGTGTAAAATTGTGTTGGTTTCTAGTGACTCAAAGTCCATAGAAAAAAATGTAGCAGTCGTTATCGCGCAACACCTGTTCAGCGGCCCTCTGATTCGGTTCTGTTACCAGCGCAAACCACGTGTTCAGCATCGCTCTCAGCAGGTAAATGAGAGAGTCTCGTATCGCATTAGGTTGGTTCCACACGATCTAGGCTGGATTAGGTAATCAGAGAATAGGAGAGAGCAAAGAGAAGACTCTAAAAACGAGGACGAAACGCAGAAGCGGGTAATCGGCAGGCCGACTGAAAAGTTTGGTTAGCATTGATACATACAGTGGCTCATATGTAAAAAAAAACTGTTATAAGTATCAAAAAATACAGTGCTAATTCATAAAAAGTTGTAGCAGCAGAACAGTTGATTTAAATTTTTTCATTTGCCTCGGTGAATCTGCGTGCCAAAATGATTTAGTATTTCTTTAAATTTGATGTACTTTTCGCTGTCGCTGTACTTATTATTTGGTGATCTAACTTTTGTTTTTGTACTGCTGCTACAAATCTTGTTCGTTTTGAAGATACCCCTCTGAACTTTTGCAAAAAAAAAAAAAAAACAATAATTAAAATCTGATTGTGTTTTACATTTCAGCAGACTTAATTTAAATATTTTATTTAGATCATTCACTAAAAAAAACTATAATTTTACTGAGAATCCATGCATAAATACTATAGCACGAATGATAGAATAGGAGATTGCGCCTTCCGCGGACTGCTGCTAAGCCTCTCTTTGCCGATTTGACAGCTACTCACGCATTCGTTGACGTCATAAGTGTTTTTTTTCTTTTATACTGACATTTTTTTTACACAAATCAATCATTTTCTTATCTGTTCTTCTTCTTTAGAATTTCTTTTTTCCTCTCTCATTCTCTCACTTTTATGACGTCACGTTCTTTGCGCCCAGCTCGACGATAGGCGCAATCTGGTATTCAAACGGTCTTGGTATCTATGAATATCCAAAAAAAAAACAACAAAAAAAAACACAAAAAAAACAAAACGAATACTCACCAATCACCGTCGGGTATATTGTCCATTTTCGGTTTGAAGCAGTAGGTGTGATAGCCTTTATCGCAACCGTCGCATAGCAGCAATTTATCCTCATTCTCGCCAGATGTGCAGAACTGACAATACTGTAATACAATAATAGGGAAGATCGAAGAGAAGATGCGTGGTAGTGGAAGAAGAGGAGATTGTTGTTATATGGTGTTGTTGTAGTTGTACTTGCAAGTGTAAACACACACAATACACATGCAGATATACTGACGAGTGGCAGCTACCTAAATTTTTTTTATGTTTTGTTTTTTTTTTTGCTTAATACTATCAAAGTTGTTGTTGTTGTTGTTGTTGTTACTGTTACATTTTATAATAAAATTACTTTTTATTCAAGAAACGAATATTTATATAGTACATACTAAGTATATGCATTTTGTACGAGTTATGTGTAAGAATAAGAGCCCCGAGTAGGTGGTAATTATTTGTATTTGTACTTGTCATGATTTGTTTTTTTTTTTTCTTTTTCAAAATTCACTCTTTCTTTCTTCGTTAGCTCTCTGCTCAACATTATCTGTGTCGTTTGTGCTTTTTGGTATTTGAACTTTTCGACTTCTTTGTTTCGCGCGCGACCCTAGCGCTCATATTAAATTTGATTGTGGTGGTTAGCGGTGGCTTTGCGCCTCCAGCTTCCTGCTCGTCGCTTCCAAATGACTCGCCCGTAGCAGCCACCACCCCACCACCACCACCATCACCATCACCATCTTCCACGCAGCTAGTAGCTATCACCACGCCATTTATGCGTCCGTCTTCTTTTTCATCCACCCCCGCATCTTTTTCCGCATCACTTCTTGCACTAATTTCGTATTTCCTCTTCTTGTGCTTTTTATGTTTGTGCGATTTTGCGCGTTTATGAGACTTCGGAGTGGACTGTTGCTGCGTTAGCTTTGAGTCTCCATTTCGTGTTTCCTCTACCGCGGCAGCCGAAGTGGTTGCCCTTGGCGCCTCGTTCATACTCGCACTGCTGCTGCTTGACTCCTCTGGCGGCGTTGCATCGCTAATGGGACTCGGTGGCTCGACATAACTGATCACATAACCGCTGCAGGGTGTCTTTGCTTTACGCTGATATTTGGATCGTGCGTTCGGCGTAGCTTGTGTTTGCGTTTGTGGCGACGTAGGAGTTTGGGTGGTAGTCTTAGCTATTGTTTTCAAAGCAGGCGCAGGTTCAGCCGCCACTTGGCTCTCACGTTTTCGCTTACTAGCCGCCTGCGGAGCCTTCGGGCAAGACACTTGCGCTTTCACCTCTGACTTCGCTTCTTTTGGAGTGCTTTTCTTTGCCGCTTTTGATGTGGTAGTGATGGAAGTAGCCTTGGTTGTGATTATAGGCGTGGCTTGGGGCGTAATAGGGGCTTTTGTGTTAGACGACTTATCCTTCTTTTTTGCGGACTTCGACTTGGTGGCTTCGTCTTTGTTATCTTTGGACTTTTTCTCTTTCTTAGATTTTTTCGACTTTAATTTCTGCTATTGTGACAATTTTTTACGGGGGTTTACATGTGTGGGGAATGTGTGGTGAGCATGTGTGGTGAGTATGCAAATGTATTTGAATGTAGTTTTTGTGTGAATGGATGTGTGTTCGCAATTATAAGAGCATGATATGCAATAAATAGCATTTTACCCAAAAACAGTGGCGTTTTTTTTTTATTTCGCAGTTTTCAATTATTTTTTATATTGAACATCAAAACGTGCAACAAAACGCCACGAGCACAAGCATAGAACAGAAAAAGCGTGTTTAAATGCATAGTCGACGCATATTGTTTTTTTTTTTTGGTTTTAATAATTTTCAATACACATACATACATACATACATACGAGTATATATAGTATATATAATGTATTGACATTCACATACAAATTAAGTGAATATTATTTTTAAAAGATTATATTTAGTTGATTTTGTTTTTTATGGTTTTTTTTTGTGTTTTGTAGAAAAACCAACAACAATTAAACGCGTTATCAAAGTTTATAAAAAAGAAATGAAAGGAAAAAAGAAAGAAAAATTATGCAATTAGTCTTAACGAATTTTGATAAAAATCGAGAAACAGGCAATTTTTGGAATTTTATGCTTTGGTTTTTTTTTTTGTCAAAACAGTAACAACTAGTACTACATAAAGCAGGGTAGCGTTTTTCTTTTAAACTACATATTGCTAGCTAAGTGAGAAAACGAGAAGCTACTTGAAATCGAAAGAAATTAAAGTTGAGCTAAAAAATTATGAAAAAAAAAATTTAAGAAAAAATTTTGTGCAGAGTTATAAAAAAGCAAAAACAAAAATAATTATGTGCGCATTGAACCGAACGCAAATTCGGCAGGGATAAAACACAATTGATTTTTTTTTTTTTTGCAGATAGGTTGTTCACTTGGGCAATGACGTTCAAAATAAAACCAAACTGACGCCGTCTTCACGATAGTAGTCTGCGTTAACGAAACGACCCGAATATATATCCGGCCAAGGACTGATGATACATACATATGTATGTATATAAACCTTGCCCAAAATTTCATGGGGAATGTTTGTTCCTGTTACAAAAACAACAATATACTTTGGCATATACTAAACTAAACTGACCGCATTTTTTATTTCATAGCTATTTTACTATATTTTACTATTTTTTTGTTGCATGAAAGTTATATTCATATTTTTTAGCTCTTCGATATTTGAACGTTTTTTTATAATTCTCCTTCTTAATATTTGATCCTTATTTTAAGATTTCTTTTCTATTTTTTCAATCATATTTTTAATTTTATTCTCGATCTCATTCGGTTGTTATTTTAATTTTTATTTTTGTTCTGCATTTGATCGATGTTTTATAATTTTTTATATTTCCTTACTAATTGGTAGCTATTTATTTATAAGATTTTTTGGTTTTTCGGTAATTTATTTTTTGATTTTCTTGATACATAATTCATCGATATTTTAAGATCTTTATATTTTCGATATTTAATTGTTTTACTTTTTTGTTTTTTTAATTTTCGATCATGTTTGATAGTTGTGTTTGTTTTTAGTTTTTTTCGATTCAAAAAAAAAACAAAAAACGTGAGAAATAAGAATTTCTTATTTTGGTATGTTTTTTTTTTGCCGGCTAAAATTTTTATTTTTTTCGCTTATATTTCAGTTTTTTATAACACTGTGGCTACTCAAACCAGCCCGGACTTTGTTATTTTGTTTTATGAAAATGATAAACCACACGATGGATTTGCAAAAGTCGGTTCGAATTTTTTTATGACCTATTAAACTTTTCATGTCCCGTCATAAGTATTCATATTCAAAAAGAAAGTGGGCACAATGGTTCAAATATAGGACTTACAAAAATGGAGGGTCAAGATATACGGAGTAAACTTTCACAGGAAATACTTTAGTAGAATATTTTAACCCATTAGCTACCACCTAAAAGTGCCGTATTGATCCTGACTTTAAAGGACCATTCTAAAACCAGTTTGGAAAGTCGCTAAAGGGTTAAAATATTCTAGAGAAATATTCGCTTTAATAAATATTTATTTTATATAAAAAAAAAATTTAATCCAATTACAACGACTAACGTTTGACATAGATTACAAATTTGATGATTTAAATTACAATTTTTATAATCACTTTTGATGTTAAGTTAAAAAATGTTTCTTTTTGGCACTGCGACCACTGAAACAATTCATTTTGATTTTTACCTTTTCAGTCATGTCGGTTTCTTCATCACAGTTTACGTATGTATTTCTTAAATTTACTTTTACCCCCTATGCTGTTGGCCTGACGAAACTCATCAATTTGACAGTTGTCAGCTTCAATGCGCCTAAAACTATGCAGCAAAAGCGGATTTCAGCACTCTAATGATGACAGCAGTCGTTGTAGTTGTTATGTCCTACCGAGTACCTCGACAATGAAAACGACGTTCTGCGACTTAGTTTTAGGCGCAGTAGGTCTAACAATTGTCAGATTGGCGAGTTTTGTCAGGCCATCAGGATAGGGCATTTAATTTAAAAAAAAATGTACTCTCATTTTGTCTTTTTTCGGAAAGAAAATATTTCACGAAAAAACTTTGAGATGAGTTTGTTTTAATTTAGGAGCCCTGATCTCAAATTGCATTTCATGGATATAACGAAAAGAATTTGCAAATGGTACTCCATAGAAATATTTATATAAATATTACAAGGGAAATTTTGTGGAAATGTTACAATAGCATTTTTTGTTGATCACAAATAAATATTTACTTAACGAACTTAACTTTTGATCAGATGTTTTTCAGAAATCAATAACGTTCCTTGAAGTTTCACAACCTACAGACCTATTTCCTCTCCACTGGCAAGACTTGCCGCATGACTATTGTCATAGCTACTGCGCCTAAAACTACGACACAAAATATAAACATAGTTTACAACGAGGTCACGTACTCAATACTATGTAAACAATCGATAACCGAATATATAAAACATATGTAAAGTTGTTCAACTCTAACAAATACAAACACATTATATGTAACATTTTTCGCAATCAACAATCACACAAAATGGGGCATACGGAAGGAAACGGTAAAAAAAAATCCCACATTCTTTAACGAATTCGACCAGTAACATACGAAAAGTAACAGTCGTAACTCCAGGTAAAATGACGTGCAATATTACCAGTACATTTTTGTTCAGAGTAAGATATGAAAACTACAATGACAGTTGTCATAATTAGGGGATTTAAAACCATTTTTGGCCGCATATTTTTAGGCGAAGTAGTTAAGACAATTGACATGAGTTTGGCATTGGAGTGGAAATAGGACGGCTAGTGCTTATTATTTTTCCATGTCGTTACCCGCTAGATGGCGCGGGTGTATTAAGATGTTCAGATTTATAGCCCGATCTGATTGATATTCGGAATAAATCTAACCAAGATGGTGAGAAATATGTAAATTGGAAAAATTTAACCCGTTAAGTACCGCCGGTTTCATGATAATAAATTTTTGCACAAAGTTTTGAAATTTTCTATTTATGTATATGCTTTTTCTTATATAATGAAATATATTTTTACCATGAAAAACATTTTAAATATTATGAAAAAATCACCATGTGGCTCATATTTATTTTCTTTTGGCAATTAACCGACGGCCGCAGAAGAGTTTCCTCGCGCTACGTGTACAAAAGCGAGCCTATGTTTGCTGCGTGTGAATTATCTATTGTATTATACTAGTATCATTTTTGTTTTTAATTTTCTAGTTCATTAAATTTAGCAACGTTTAAACAAACAAAAAAAAAATGTTAAGTAAAATTGATGAAAATGCGAATAAAAAGTAAGGAAATGAACGTACAAACGAATAGGAAATCAGTATTTTTTCGAAAAACAAACAAAAAACTGCAACACAAACTGAAAATATTACATACAAAAAAGAATAATAACAGTAACAACAACAGTATATTACAATTAATCCTACAACACAAACAGGCATCGAGACATCGAGCACAAATGCTAGTCATGTCATATACATGTTTGTTTGTTTCTTTGTTTTTGTATGTGTGTGTGTGTGCCACAAATGCGTAAAAATATACGATAAGTAAAATAAATGAAAAATAGAAAAACAATTTACAAACAAAAATTTACACGCCCCTAATTTTATATATTTTTTATATTTTTTTTTTATTTTTAATTACATATTTCCCTTTCTTTTTGTGCATTTCCACTTACCGCCTTCATTATACTCTTATCCCAAGCAACGCACGATTCCAGCACATAAAGCGCCATCGCCAACTGTGCCGTGGTGTGCGAACGCGACACGGCATCACGCCACGATGCCAAACCCTTCGGTATATTCTCTATCTTCTCATCCTTTTCACTGTCACAGTTGCTTGCTGGCGAATCGCCGCCAGAATTGTTGCCGCTGGTATTGGCTGTATGTCCGCCCGCCGCATCACCGCTCGTATTGCCTGCTGCTGCAGCAGCCGCGGCAGCATTGGCAGCAGCGATTGCCATGGCGCGTTCATTGAATGCCGAGGCATTGATCACATTTTGCGTTTGTTGTTGCATATTGATGAGTTGTTGTTGCGCAGCCGCTTGCTGTTGTTGCATTTGTATGAGGAATGCTGCAGCGGCAGCAGAATTTTGCGTTTGTGTCGAGGTGTGTTGATTTTGTGCGATTACCGCCAAATGCGCATCGCCCGTTTGTGAGCCAAGTGGTGGCTTGAGGTAGCGACGCTCGATATTCGCCTCCAAATCGATGATGCGTTCGCGTATCATTGGTATAATGCTAATAAAATCCTCCTCGGTTACATCTTCTAGCTCGAGATTGATTTCATTTTCGATACGTGGTGGTAGCTGCCAGTTCTTTAGTTGCATTGAGGCGCTAGCGATTTTATCCTCCAATGCCTCGAGTTGATCGAGTAGTGCTAATTCGGTGCGTTTGGCTATTTTTGGATTCCAATCGTGCGGCTTGTCGGGTTCCAAAAAGCCAACATCTTCGCCAGGTTTGCTTGCCAGCGGATATTTAATACCAATGGTAGGATCCTCTTGTTGCATAAAACGCATGAGATTCTCTTGCAGATCACGCTCACGCAAACCACTGGGATCAAGCGAATCGATGACACGCTGCAGCATCTCAAATGTATCCAATTTCCACCAGCTGTAACGCAAATCGCGTGGCACATAAGTGCCGGCTAGCTTTTTGGGGAAACCCTCCTTTTTCACTTTTTGCAGCATCGTTTGCTCTTCGGGTGCCATCGAGAGCGGTGTTTGCACATCGTATTGTAGAAATGTGGTGAGATTTTGTAATGACATATTAGCTAAATTTTGTATAGACATGCCAGCGATATCATCCATACGTATTTCCAGTCTAACTGTATTGAAATCATTCTCTTTGGCTTCGCTAGTGGCGCCATCGATGACATCTTTGCTTGGCTTACATTCAACACTATCGCCGCCACTATCCATTTTCGTATCATTCAAAAAGGGAAAAAACTTCTTATCTTCGACGCGTTGCACCTCCTCAATGGTCTCACTTTTCGTTGCATCAGATTTTAATGCGACGGGCGATGATGATAACTTTGCGGCAGCAGCTGCCGCTGATGTGGATGGTTTGCAATCGCTCTCATACTTTTGCTCATCCTCCTCCTCCTCCTCGTCATCACCGCTCTCCGCCGCTTCATCACTCTTTAAACGCTGACGAGGAGATTCCATGCAGTTTTTTGACTCTGCCGGTGATGATGCTATGCCACCCTCGGCTTCTGTGTCTGCACCCTCAGCTGTCGCCGCCGCTGTCAACAACATCTTCTGCTCATATTCGCGTATCTTCGCTTCCATTTGCTTTTCATCTAGACCGGAAAGCGAAAGAATGCATTCCTGCACGAATTTAGCTGGATCCACTTTGCAGTCATCTAAAGTCACATTGAAATATTGTACGGCATTTTGCACCTCCCAAGGATTTGTCTGTGTCTGGAATAGAGAGTCGCATGAGACATTGGCAAAAGCCAACTTATACTCTTTAAGGGTAGCTTCGTCTATCGGTTCCGTCGACATCAATGGCAATTCGCGATCGAGCATTGACAGCCATTTATCGGAGACATTTACCGGCTGTTTGAAGAGCATATCATCACCGCTTGTCGCCGACACAATAATGCAATCATCCTCCCTTTTCAAGTCCTCTGCCTTCACAACACTATCAATGGTGGCTGCTGTTGTGCTGGTCACATCCATAAAGCCCAAACTGCTCACTGCACTAACCGGTGTACTACTAATTATGGGCGTACTGAGGCTGTTGCTACAGCTGACTATTGGATTCATGCTGCTCACTTGCACCGGCATTGGTACTTGCAGCGGCAACGGCAACGGCAATGACATCGATAACTGCATCGACAATGACATGGGAATTGGCATGGATATAGATGTTGATGTTGGCATTGGCATTGGCATTGGCATTGGCGTTGGTGTTGGTGTTGGTGTTGGTGTTGGCATTGGTGTTGACATCATCATTCCCATAGGCGACGGAGATGACGCCAGCATTGCAATCTCATTTTTATCACAGTTTTTTTCGCCGAAAGCATTTACTATACTGGCATTTGTTGTATGCGTATTTGCATTTGCATTTGTATTTATATTCGCATTGGCTGCAGCTGCAGCAGCTGCAGCGGCGGCGGCAGCGGCAATTGCTGCATTGAATTGCGCTGGTATAGCGGGAATTTTGATTTCCGCCTCGAAGTCCGTTTTTGTGGAAATTGTTGCTGCGTCAACATGTGGCTTCTTAGCTAAGCCATAGTTATCCACATCGAAGTCCATACGCTTCGGCGCTGGTATGGTAGCTGTGTGTACGACATCATCATCATCGTCGTCATCATCACGCAAATCGACAATCTCCGGTTCGTCTTTACTGGTTAGCACAACATCATCGTCCTCATCATCAATGATCTCAGAGGTTGTAATGACGGCTGCATTGCCATTGGTACCGTTATTGGTGGTGCTGCTGATGCTGGTGATGCTAGTGCTGGTGACGTTGGTGGTGGGAATGGGAATGGGAATGGGAATGGGAATGGGCATGGCGGTGTTTGTCCCATCAACGAAGCTTTCGGCTGGCATCTTTTCATCGACTTCATGCAAGACTGTCGTCGTGCTTTCAATACTTTTGCCTTCATCTGCAGCGTCGTTTGTTTTATTACTCTCCGATTTACAATCTTCTTTGCCATTTTCATCGGCATCTTGCGTCTCAGCGCCTTCCTCCACTAATTGTTCATCTTTGCATTCACTCTTAGCCTCAATTTCACCCCTCGCCAATTTAGCCGCACGTTCCTCTTCCGCTTCAGCCTCCAACAATTCCTGGTAGTGGAAAATATCATTTTGTGCCGACTCCAAAGCCTCAATGAAGATGCCACCGGCCTTCGGCAATTTCCAGTAACGTCGCCAGAAACGATCCTGACCGAAACAAGTGGCGCGCAATTGATTTGTGCTCTTCTCCAGTAGCTCTTTGCAGTTCATGGATGCACGTAATATCTTGTCCAGCTTCTTTTGCAGCTCATCCGCACTCAAGCGATTGTCTTCGTCTTCTTCAACGTTCGTTATGTCCGACTCCAGATCGCTGAGGTCATCATCCAAGCCCACATCGGTCGGTCCATCCTCGTTGCCAGTCTTTTTCGGCAACAAGTTATTCAATTCAGACGGTGCGGTTGCATTGGTGATCGTCGTTTGCGCGCAAGGCAAACCAGGCGGCAAACCAGGCGGCAAACCATCCGGCATATTTCCAACGCCATTATGATATGAGGCGGGCGTGCCTAGCGCCACTACCGAGTCATCCAGCTTCGGCTGCTTGTTGGGTGTCATCGCGCTGTCACTGGTGTAACTCTTCGACGGACTAACGTCATATTTAATGCTATCGAAAACATTTGGCAACGATGGCGTTGGCAGCGCATGCGGCGGCAGCGGCGGCAGCGGCGGCTGCACATCTGACACATTGTTGACGTCCACAGCGCCACCAACAGTGACAGCGGCGACAACAGTAGCTGCTGTGTCTATGGCCAGTGGTAACGGCATTGAGAGTTCCTTTTTGTCACACTTCACAGCACCGCTGTCATCGCCATTATTGATGGATACCGTATCACCATCTACATCCATCTTCTCAACATGTACAGCTTTGATATCGTCTTCGTCTTTATTGTGATTTTCGCCATTGTTGATAACGCTACTATTGTTATTATGCTCTGCACTCTCTGTCATTTCTGTGTTGTTAGCGTTGCTAGTGGTTGATACATCGCCGCCATTGGCTGCATCAACTGCGACAGTATCCAACGTAGCATCTTTTTCTTCGACTGTCTTCTCAGTTTCGGTATTTGTGGTCAGAACTGCGACATTTGCTGCCGCTTCCTCTGCCGCTGCAGCCGCTGCTTCAGCCTCTTTCTGCACACGTTCGGCATCGGCCTTCTGTTGTGCTGCAATGGCCGCTTGCATTGCGGCTTCGCGTTCTGCCTGCGCCTTCTCGTACGCCTCAATGCGCGCCTTGCGCTGATGCAGTGCCTTATATTTGCGAACCTTCATGTCGGTCATATACTTCTCCTTCCGCATCTGTGCACATGTCTCTAAACTGCCATCGATTTGCTTCAGCACCGCCTTATTCATAAGCAAATCATTGCAAAGATGTGCGAGTATTTGTGCTTTTCTTGTGGGATTCAAAGCGACGAATGGGCGATTCTTGAGCGAATGCGATAATTTCCATGTCTCATTTTCATGCAGCAGTTTATAGTATTCGGCGTTTTTGCCCGAATGTGAGGCGTGTTCGGTGTCCACTTGATGATGATCGGGTATACGACGTTCGCGTTCACGATCCATGGTAATACCGTGCAGTTGACGTACTTCGCCGGTGGCAGTGGCGTACAGATAAATGCGAAGAATTTCCGAAACATTTGAGTTGGTAATGTCGGCGTTACGCAACGATTGTCCAAGTAGTGTGGTATGTCGACCGGGATTGGGTATACCCGGATCTTCGATGGCGCACACCAGCAGATGAGTCATCACAGAAAGCAGCTCCTCCTCAGCATCGGGATTGCTATCGCTCATGAGAGCATCGTGTAAGTTCTGCAGGGTGGGTAGTGACTCCATGTCTGCAAGAGTGTTGATTAATTTAATATAATTAAAAATTAAAAATAAAATATTTCAAAAAAATTTCCGTTAAAGTAGTGGCCTATGTAAAACTCACCAAAACCTAATGTTTCACCAAAGTTATGCAAGAACTCGAAAACCATCAGCAAATCGGCCATAGCTTGACCAGGCAAACGATTGCCACCTATGCGTTCCAATTCGGCTAACTCATGTGGATGTGAAATTTCAGAGTCTTCTTGTGGTTTTCTGTGTGGGGGTGTAAGAAAAAATTTAAAGTTAAAAAAAAAGTTGAATTTTATGCAGGAAAGAATGCAAGGCGAATTCGTATAAGGTGAAGTTATTAAAGCAGCTGCTGTCTTCCTCTTCCACTATATTTGTAGTTTTCCTAAAAATGAAAACTAATAGCTTCCATTCCTTTATTCTCTTTTATCGTGACATAGTTAAATTAAAACACAAAAATGTGTTGTGTGTGTGTGCGTTATGTATTCGCCTTGCCACCACCTTGTATGAATTCGCCTTGATAGAATGCATAGTGAGTCCCCTCTTTGCGTTGTTTTTGGTTTTTTTCTTTATTTTTTTTTTAATTTTTATGACAGCACCTCACCTTATTTGTGCCAAAATTTCTGAATCACGTTTTCTAATAGCCATACGCTTTTCACGCAATATTAGACGATCTAAAATCATTTGATGCTTCTTCTTTTCACGCTCTACAAATTTGCGACGCGCCTCCAGCTGGCGCACCAACGCCATATGTTGACGACGGCGTTCACGTTCCTGTAAAAATTAAATGAAAAATTAGGACTTAATGGCGAAGTTTTTTTACTCTTTGATTTCACTCACCATTTCGGCGGCAAGTAATGCTTCTTTCTGTTTTTGGAGTTCCTGTTGTTGAAATTTTAGAAACAGATACATTTAGTATATAGTACATTTCTAGGGTAAAAATTCAAAATATAACTAAAATAGTGATGAAAATAAAGAAAAAAATAAAATAAGACTGAAATAGCAAAGAATAGTTAAGTGGCCGAATTGTTATAATGTTTTACTTTTAGCGACGATTCATCACACGCTCCGATATATTTTAAAAGCTAACCAAGTCTACTTTTTTTATGATTATCGGACAGGGTAAAGCTGCTGCTCAGTTTACCAGCAGGATTTGTGTTTTTTTTTTTGAAAACCATTGAAAGTAATTGCAGAAACTAAAAACCGAAAAGGAAATTTTGTGCAGCCGATTTTGAAAATAATAGGAAAAAACTACTACTACTACACTACTAAGCGTAGAGAAAAGGTACTCAGCTAATACCTGTTCTTTAGCTAAAATAGCTTCTTGTCGTTTCTTTTCTTTTTCCTAAGGAAACAAATAAACAAACAAAAAATTATATAATTAATATTTAATTTGATTTCAAGTTTGTGTTCGAAATTGTGAAAATGTATATTATAAATTATTTTCTGTTATTTAAAAAAATGCAAAATGGCACAAATGAAATCGTTGGTAATATTTTTTGGTTTTTTTTTTTGTTTTTTTTTTTTTTGTTTTTCATTACACATTACCTGTTGTTTCTTGAGCAGCTCCTCTTGCTTGATGCGTTCTAGTTCTTCTTGACGCTTCTTGCGTGCCTGCAAAAGAGAAGGGGAGAAACTAATGTTATAATTTAAGAAGATAGAGAGAGAGAGAGAATTAAAAAAAAGGTGTGAAAGCAAGCACTGGAGGCATGCGTCGGAAGGCGTTGAAAATATAGACGATGAGTATCGAATAACTCAGTAATCTCGGAAAAATATGCCAGTTCCGAAAACAAGAAGTAACACGAAAAGAAAGAACTGAGGTGAGAGTTCCGAAAGAAAAAAGCGTCCTTCAAAATGAGAACAATAAAGTTCGGTACAATTCGTTATTGGTTCGGTATCAATCGACAGAAAGTGAAATTTGAAAACTATTTAATAAAAATAAAAAAATGTATTTGAGAAAAACTCAAATGTATTTCAGAAAGGGGCAAATGTATTTCAAAAAAGACCAAATATATTTCAGAAAAGTACAAAGGTATTTCAACTTACATAAATATTATATAATCAGCAAAATCATCACATACACCATATAATCGTTAAACATAACATTTTTATTAAAGAATAATTTCTAATTTTTTTAAAAAAGGTTGCCACCTATTTAAAGGTAAATTAAATGAAATTAGAAATTTAATTTAAATTTTACAAAACGGAATTAAAACAAAAGGATTAAAAGGACTTCGTGTCAAAAATATGTTTGGACAGGGTTGCCACCTTTTAAGAAATGGAATATATTTATATTAGTAAGTGAAACCAAATATTGCACTATAGCAGTCAAACGAAAGAGATTTAATCCAGACGATTCAATAAGAATTTTTTCGAGAATATTTTGAAGAGCCTGTGGTGGTGCCGGCGTCGGGGTATTTCTAAACACCGTAGTTACAGTCCGAGTTGATTCAAATTCAGAACACGTATTTGTCACATGCATATACATAAATATATTGTTTTAAAATTGGGCCGATAATTGGCGCTAGAGCCGAGGTATCTCTAAAGCCGGCATTTACAGACGGATTTGATTCAAATTCAGAACATATATTCATAGTATTCACATAAATATCAATATATTACTTGAAAATTTAAACCTATAGGTGGCGCTGCAATCAATATATTTTTAAAACCCATATTTAGAGTCCGATTTGATTCAAATTCAGAACATATATTGTATTTTTGGAGGGTGTAGCGAAGCTCGCCGGGCTAGCTAGTTTTTTTTTACAAAACTTTGGTCCAAAATTTAACAAAAATCCCTTAAATCAAAACTTCTATTTCCCATTCAATTATAATATAATCAAATGAAAGTTTGTGGTGGCTTGAAATTGGCGTTAATTTTTGAGAATTTGTTCCCTGAAAGTTGTATCGCATTTCCTTTCATATAATAATAAATTGGAGCATTCGTTATATGGAGGAAAATGAGTAACACCGTCGGCAAAAAAAAAATGTAGTCACTTGGAATTTGCTCATTTCTATACTAAAATTAAATGACATATAAAATTGTATATTTAATATTTTTCTAAAAATTATTTTTAAAAAAATAAAATTCTGATGAAATTTAATTGTTCTATGTTTTGTACAACTTTTGATAATCTTATTTATGAACCATACTTTTATAAAAAAAATTATTAAAAACGGTTGCCGTAATCGTATTAACGATATTCGTCATAATTTATAAATAAAGCATTAAATTTAATAAAATTTTCGGTAAATGGTTTAAAACAAAGTTTTCACCAAACAAAAAGGTAAGCATTTGTTTTTTTTTTTTACTTTCGAAAATGTTAAAATACTATCCAAAAGTCATGGTTTGTACTAATGAAAAATATACGTGAAGAATTCGGAATAATTCCGGTGTAATGAAGTTCGCGAAGAGTTTGGAAAGCATGGCTATTGTGGCAGAAAAAATAAAATTTCCCCAAAATATATTCAAATGTAGCCCACCATGAAGTGCAGCTATATTTTGTTTTTCTTTATTATTGTCTACTTATTTTATTACCCTGCATTCTATTCAATTCTGTGCATATCTCACCTCAATCATTTGCTGGTTTTTTAACTCCTTTTCTTTTCGTTGCTGCTCAAGCTTCTCGTTTTTTTCCTGCCGTGCTTTTTCTTTGTTGCGTGCCATCTCTTCTTTTTGCTGCTTTTTTGCATCACGTATGGCCTGTTGTTGCTTAGCGATCTCAATACGCTGTTCCACATTCAAAGTTTGACGTGTAAAAATTTTCAAATCCTCCAAACGTTTGGCCACATCTTCATCCGTCATGCGTATGTATTCGCCGTCGTTGGCATAGGGCGGCGGTGCGGGCTGTAAAAATGAACCGACTATAGCACGCGCTGAAAAGCTGAAATTGTCGCGAGACAACTTCGATGGATTCTTCTCCAAATGCTGCAAAACAAAATACGTAATATAAATTATCACACCCCGACACATATTCCATAGAATAGAAGTTAGAAAAATTTGTCTACAAACTCACAGAGAGCACTTGACCAATGTTCTTAAGCGGCAGTGTGCTGCCGGGCGCATAATAGACCACTTCGCCGCGTATTTGACCCGCTTTGGTTAGGCCACGTATGACCGTCTCTCGCTTCCAACCCAAATCGAGTGGTACACGTAACTCGGTCACATTTAGAATGTTTGCATCTTCGCTCTCAGACTCGGAGAGACCACTTTCGGCTGCAATACTTTCAGAGTCTGTGGAAAGGTCTAGTTGTGCGTTTGCCTCATTGAGAGCTTGACGGATTTTCTCCTGTGGAAGTAAATTAAAAATAAGGTTTTTGCCGCTTCAATAAACTATGCAATTCAACACACTTACCAAATCAGCGCCTTGTTGAAGCAACTGTTGTGTGGCTAGCATTGGTTTTATGCCGACTGCCCTTGATTGCGCCAGCAAAGAAGCTACAGTATTCTTCTTCGGTTTAGATACACCGCGCCCTAAGTTGCGCGGCCGTCCCTCTTTAAAAGGTGGTTGTCCTGAACGATCACCACTACTGCCACCGCCACTGGAACAGCCAGAGCCGCTGCTTCCCGGATTACCACCGCTGCTACAACCGCCGCTACCTGGCAATGGAGTGCTGCTGCCGCCTAGCGCTGCTGTAATAGAAGTTAAACTTTGCAAACTATTCGAGCCACCACTGCCTGAAGGCAACGCCACTGTCCCACCCATATTCACTGGACTGCTGTAGTCGCTGCTACCTCCGATCATGGATGATGACATGCTGGCTGCGGAAATCTGCTTGTCAGCGGGTTTCATTGACAAATTCAATGGCGCATCGTAATCCTCGATCATGATGGGATTGGCAGCCGTACCGATGAGGGCTGCTGCTGCTGCTGCGGCATTAGTTGCCGTCGCTGTAGCGGATGAAGATGACTTCATGCTGAGATTCACACCCGCACCGCTGCTATTGTCGCCCGTCAAATCGAGCAAGTCTTTATTTTTATTCGACAAATTATAGGCGCCATTCGAGGTGATTGTGGGCGGTAGTTTTATCACTTCGACGCGATCCGTCGATGAGTCACGACTATTGCTGGGCGTAGCACTTAGTGAGGTTGGGCCCATCGAATGTGGATCTAGTCGTCCGGTGCTGCTCAATCCGCCAACGCCACCGACACCTCCGAGTACACCCAAACCCCCCAGGCCGGGTAGACCCATTGGTGCGCCCATGGCAAGACCGCTGGCACTTAGTGCCGCTGCAGCGGCCGGACCGCTCAATTGTCCAAGCGCTGCTGCCGCGGCAGCTGCTGCTGCGGCTGCTTGTGCGGCGGTTGTTGGATTTGTGCCGCCAACACCAATACCACCAAAACCGCTAGCGGCGGCAATATTCAAAGCATGCTGATGCTGTTGTTGTAGCTGTTGTTGCTGCTGTTGTTGTTGTTGTTGCTGTTGCTGTTGGTGTTGCTGGTGTTGTTGTTGCTGCGCTTGCTGCTGCTGTTGCTGTTGTTGCTGCTGTTGCTGCTGCTGCTGCTGTTGCTGGGCGGCCTGCTGTTGTTGCTGTTGCTGCACCTGCTGCTGGTGTTGTTGCTGTTGGGCGACATTCACCGCCGCCGCCATTGCCGCATACTCCATTTCGAGTCGAGCTCGTTTGGCCGGACTCAGACCTGGAATTGCAAGCAGAGAGGAAAGTGCATTTGTTGTGGCGTCTAGCTCTTGTTTTTGCAATTGTTGTTGTTGTTGGAGCTGTTGTTGTGCGAGTAATTGTTGTTGTTGTTGTTCGTCTGAAATAGTTTTTTTACGACCACGCGAAGTAGTACCGGGTATTTTGGGGCCCACAATAGACGATGTGTACTTGATGATCTCCGTATCGGGCGGCAGTCGTACACCGAGCAGAGATTGATGATCGCTGCGAGCCGAATTCCGGAGTTTCCGAGCGTGTGGGGAGAGAGGGAAAGATAAAATTTGTAAAAAAAAAAAAAAAAATAAAAAAATAAATGAAAATATCAGTATAATGGAGTAATATATTTGAACATACACAGAGTTGCATTCCATGTATAGATAAATATAAAAGCGAAAATATCAAAAAATGAAAAACAATGACCACACACAATGCATACGAATGACTTTGAGAGCGTACATAAGTGCAGGAGAGATTAGAAATATATATAATTTACACATATTTATCTGCGAAACATTATTTTTGAAAAATTAAAAAGAAAAGTGGAAATCGTTACAATAAATATATTTTTAGAATAATTTGGATGTTTAATGTAATCGAATAGAAGTTGTTTTTTTTAGGTTCATTTTTTCGACATAGAGAGATTTGAATTGAAAACAGTTTTTAGAGGAATAAATAAATGCGATTTAAGCGTGCTAAAATTAAACCCTCAATTTTAAGTAAAAAGAACGAGCTTTTACACTTATGCCGATACTCAGTAAGCAGTCACTACTCAATAAAATATAATTTTATCTAATCTTAAAAAAATATATCGTTTCCTTCGTTACATGCATTAATATTTTTTTTTAATGTTTCATAAATAAATCTAAGGGAGCTATGCATATTTAATTCACTATATTCGTTTCTTTCAAGTTTTGATTTTTTTTTTTAAACATGACCTCTTTTAGGAAACACGCAATATCTATGGTTTTATTTTGTTTACGGTTCAATATATTTTTTCATATTTTAACCTTATTCTAGTTTAATCTATTTTAATTCAAATTAATAAATTATTTTTTTATATTTTGGCATAATTTTATTTTGTTTATTGAAATATTTATAAATTTTTATTTTATTGTTATATTATATTTATTTATTTCTTCCATTTTATTTATTTGTTCTTATATTTTATATTTTGTATTTAATTTACCTTACTCATTTTAATTTAGTTTATTTTAATTTAATTTTTTTTTACTAATATAATTTATTGTATTATTTTAATTTTTATATATGTATAAATATTTACCTTTATTTTAATTTATTTTTAAATACTTCTATTTTTTATTAGTTAATTTAATTTATTTATTTTATTTCATAAAACTTTCTTTTATTAAATATTTTGAATTGAATTTTTCAGTGTGATTTAAATATTTTTTTAAATTTGTTAATTTTAATCTATTCTAAATTTGACGATTTGATATTTTAGTTTAATATTTTATTTCAGTTCATGTAATTATTTACCCTTATTTTAGTTTATTTTATTTTTCGTTTATTTTATTGAGAAAAAATAGTATTATTATTATATAAAATAGTATATTATTATTAATAGTATTGTTTATTTATTTTCATTATTTGTTTCTATTTGTTATATTCTTTTATTTTATTCAGACAGTTTCATTTTTGTTTATTTGAATTTGAGTAGTCAACTTAATTTGATAAATTAATATTTTAAATTTATTTGATTTTATTACTTTTACAATTATTTTTCATTATGAAATTTTAATTTATTTTGAACTTTATTTGTTATTTTATTTTAATATTTTGTTTTAAATACATCGTGCAACTCTTTAATCGTATTTTAATTTAGACTAGTTTAATTTACTTCATTTTATTTTATTTGAATTTGGTTGAATTTACATCTATTAATTTATTTTTAAAAACCTCATATGTTTTTACTAGTTAGCTTAATTTCTTTAATTAAAGCTTTTAATTTATTACATTTTTTTTTATTTTTACAATATCTTTTTGAGTTTTGTATTTGCTATTTTAATTTATTTTATTATAATTTAATTTTGAATATACTTTATTAAATATTATTTTTTGGTTAATTTTATTGAAGAAAAAATGGCATGCATGTTTTTTTTTTTTTTTTTTTTTTTTTGAAGTCAAAAATTATTTGTATGTATATATGTAATGACATACAAACATTAAGTTTTAATTTTGCTTTGCTATTATCCTGAAATTTATTATTTTCATTTAATTTCCACCTTGTTTTTATCTTTATGTTCATTTTTATACTTTATTTTTTACACTATATTATTTTGTTTATTTTTTATATTATTTTATTTTATTCACTTCTTTTCCTTTCGTTATTTTATTTTTGTTTATTTGACTTTGATTGAGTTTAACTTAGTTTATTCTAGAATCTCTTATTAGATTGTTTTATCATATAATTTTATTTGCTCATTTTATTAAAATTTTATTTTTAATTTATTTTTATATATTTATTTTGTACCATTATTTTATTATACTTTCTCTTCATTTACTTTTTCCATTCTACATTTATTTTTTAACTACGAAAATATTAAGATTTAAAACTAGGATTTCGTAAATAGTGGACCAATGCATGATTTTGAGAATAATTTTTGGTATTGGTAATCGTCACTAATAACATTTCGAAATCGACTTGAGGTGCCACTGAATTACTGAATACCGTTATTCAATTGAAGTCGATATGTATTCATATTAGGGTGCCCCACCAAAACAAAAATTGTGGTTTTCCCACCGGAAAAATATTAAGATTTACGTGAGCTGGGCCGATTTGAAAATACCTCCAAAAATATAATTGTCTTATAAATAAAAATTGTTTTTTTTTTGTTTTAATGTTTTCAAAAAAACCATTACATGATAAAATACTTTGCTTAAAAAATACAAAATATTTAAAAAATGTTTTACCGAAATCATAACAATGAAATTTTTCATGCTGCTTACACATCGGTTCAGCTCACGTAAATCATAATATTTTTTTGCAATTTTTCGGTGGAAGTCTTAAAATATAATAAAAAATTTTATAATTCCGATGGAAAAACAGTACCAATTGTGTTTTTTGTTTGCACCCTACCAAGAAGATAATTTCAGGAGCTAAACGTCATTCTATAAAGCCTTGCTGAAAATCGAGAGGTTTTTCTTTCTACATTTCTACTTAATTTATGTATTGTATATAGTACCACAAACTGAAGGCCTTCTCTTTCACTGCCTTAGAAAAGCTTCCCGAAGGGAGTTTGTAGGATGTGCTACGAAAGCCCTTCTTATTTTACTACTCAAACCTTCCAGAGGAATTTTTGTGCGAAGTACTTTAGAAGGCCGTGTTCTTTAACAGTTTCTTTATTCAGCACTTCTTAGCTAGGCTGTCTAGAATAGCTTCCACTAAGGAGGAATCCCTAAAGTATCTTCTGGGTAATGTATGTACATATATCTGTGTACGGATGTGTGTGTGTACATATGTATGAATATGAAAAAAATATATATACAACATCTTGTGGCCAAAAAGATATCTTACATAATCAAAATTTAAAACGAAAATCTCATTTTAATAAATTCAATTTGGCCACCGATTAAGGGAAAAGTAATATGTATATGAATTTATACAACAACACTATGAAAAGGGTCATTAACAAAACGGAGGATCTTACTTTCCTTCCAGTGCAGCACTACATGAACCAAGGAGGTATTTTTATAAGTAAGTACAAAAGTGGTGGAAATGCCGAGAATTAAAGAAAAGCAAAAAAAAAAAAACATAATTATAATTAAAGTTAGAAACAAAAAATATAAAAAAATAACCCCACACCATACAAAAAAATAAACGCTCATTTGCATCGCTGCATACACTTACAAAAAATATATAACAACTTCTCACATTTTCAACACACCCACTATTCTCACCTCAATGCAACCGCCCCCCACTGACTCACCTGAGTATACCCGTTGGCATATAATCCTTAGCTCCTTTGCCACCACTTGCCGCCGCCGATGCCGCTGCTGCTGCTGCTGCCGCAGCTGCCGGATTCGATGCAGCAAAGGCATTCATGGCCGCCTGCATACTTTGCTGTGGACTCATACCGAGCGCACCGAACTGCGAGAGCGAACTTAGCGCATTCAATGAAGCATTATTCTTATCGCGTTCTGCTTTACTGCTCGAAGCTGAACTGTTGCTACCAGCACTACTTCTAGCATCACCCATATTGCTACTTGCACTGCCCATACTGCTGCTGGCGCCCAATGAGCCATGCGGCGACATTAGCGCACTGATGTGATGCGCCGTGGAATTACTACCGCCAACATTGCCACCTAGCGCACTCAAATGATGCATGGCCGCATTGCTGACGCTGCTCATTGAAGAGTTTTTATTAGAGCCACTATTGCCGCTGCTGTTGCCGCCGCCGCCACCGCCGCCGCCAAGGGAAGTGGAAGCGCCACTGGACATGCCTAGACCGCTGCTGCCACCGCCGCTGCCACTGTTGCTACTCTGATGTGACTGTGTGTGGTGGTGTGATGAGGATTTCTTCGATGAGGAACTGGACGAGCCAGATGCCGCAGCCACTTGCATTGCCATCAGTTCCTTATGCAATTGCACTGGATCGTATGCGGAACCGGGTGGCGGGGGCAGAACCGGGCTCACCGATGGTTTGCTGTAGCTGGTTGAACTCGACTAGAAGTTTTATATGAGATACAAAAATATTTACATAAGTTATACGAAAACCGAAAAAAGGAAAATTCCACACATCGACACACGAACTCACTTTGTACGACGAACTACTGCCGCCGCTGCTGCCGCCAACGCCTGTGGTGTTCCCTGTGCTGCCACTACCAACCATGCCCATCGCGGATGGATTGAGTGATCCTCCCGCACCTACCAATGAATGCATACCAGCTAAGGCAGCGGCAGGATTGGCGCTGACTGCTGCTGCTGCTGCTGCCGCCGCCGCTGCTGCAGCTAAATTCTGTTGTTGCTGTTGTTGTTGTTGCTGCTGTTGTTGTCTCTTCTCTTTGCGAGATTTACTCGATTTGCTGCTTGACGACGAACTACTACCGCTACCGACATTGCTGCCACCTGTACCAGCACCTAGAGCGCCAACACTACCACCAGCGCTGTTCACACCTGAACCGCCTGCACCGGTCGCTCCACCCAATCCCAGGGCGGCTGGACCAAAAGCAGCCATCACATCGGGGTGTGCGAATGGCGAAAGGCCGGAAGCTTGGAGGCGGGTGAAGTAGTCTTGAGCTGCCAGTTGGGCCATGGACCACCAACCTGTTGGAGAGAGGGCGAAAAAAAAAATTGGAAATGGATCCATGTCATGTAATTTAAATAAGCAAAAATTGCATTATATTTAATATAATATTTAATATTTAATTGGCACCAGCTTAAAATTTGCATAGCCCTTTGTTTTTCCAAAACCAAAACTGAATTATTAAAATCGATTAAGTAGTATTTCATCTAACTTATTCAATAGGGTGACACTTAAAAAAATCAAATTAACGATATTTTCAGTCTCACCCCTCAATCGGAAAACTATCACTGTCAAAACTATTGCATATAAATTTTGCTCCAATCGGAAACAGTTATGGCGCTCCTCACATAGGTCTGAATTCAATTGATCCCATGAAGGTATAGAAAATTTAAATTAATTTGTTTAATTGGTTTACTGCAATTTTTCGTCAAATCTTCAGAGTATAAAAAGTATATTCTATCAAATTCGCAAAGTAGAGATAAATAATTTGATTAAAATTTTTTTATAAAAACAAATTAAAATATATTTTCTATATTCGAAATAATTAATATAATATAATAATGATAATACTAAAAAAAAATTAAATAATAATATTACAAAATTTTCAAAGTACGAATTTGATAAAAATAAAAATTTAATAAAATACAATTATTTAAAACATTTGTGTACGCACTTCGTGAGTGCCAGACATTTGAATAAGTCATGGCTCTGCTGATATGTGGAACTTGTGTACTAGTTTTCATTCTAGGAGCGTTTTCTTCAAACGACATTTTATAGTAATACAAATGTGTTTGCTGTTTCACTCCCTGTGTACGCTTTTTTATTATTATTTATTTTATTTTATAATTGTTATTTACTTAATTTTAGTTGAAAAAAAAAGAAATATTTTTTTCATTTAAACAGGCAAACAAAAGTTGTAAAAAGGGTCCAAATGTACTCTATTACATTCCCGGCATCACTTTCGGTCATTCTTTTAAAGAAATTTCCAATGACACGACTTTTCTAGAGCTTTATGCTATGTGATAGCAAAATGTATTGACAAGTTTTGACAACTTTATTTAACTTTAATTATTTTTTATAAAAATTTAGTTAATTCTATGACAAAAACCGTGTAAGTCAAAGTTTGAAACTATTTAGAAGAGTTATAAAAATTAAAAATAAAAATAAGAAAACACAAATGTCATCAAAGTTTCCAACTTTTTAACACGAACATTTGGGAACTTTCGTGTATGCGGTGCCTAATGCGCTTCGTTCGGTATGCCCTGGGTTCAAATCTTGGCCGCGGCAAGTAGCATCGAAAATTAAAGAGAAAGTTTTTTTTTCTAATACCGGTCGCCCCTCGGCAGGCATCGTCTCAATCAATTGAGGACTATTCTACTGGTAGTCGAACTTCACAATACATAAGAATGCAGTGTTTAATTAAGATTTAATTCTCGGTACATCCATGATTTGCGTAATCTGTTTGTGAAAATAGCCTGTAGTGAAACCCAAACAAACCAAGGCGAATTCATATAAGATGGTAGCGTTCCATAAGACCGAATGCTTGTTCTATATTCGCCATGCGTGTCAAATTGGTTTGTTTTGTTTATATTTTCACTTTCTATTTAAGTTCGAATTCGAAAATTCACTTATTTTCTTTTTTCGTTTTTGACTTTCCAGCCGTTCGTTTATGGTTACCTTTCTTTGTTTCACCGACATTCACTCTATTCAAAATAAAAAAAAAACAATACATGGAGTTCTTGACGCTTCCACTCGATGTAAATTGTATATGTACATAGCTCAATCCATGGTTTGGACGGTAGGGACACGACATCGGGTACCCATAAATATCGACTTTCAAAGACTCAAACCCAAAATAACGATACTAAATTAAAAATTAAGATCAGTCAAAATATTTTATAAAACGGGATCTATTTGCCAATTTTAAAGTGTTTGCACAAGTACCAATTGGGTCGTTAGCTTGACATGTCGATTTCGAAGACTCCAATTCTAAAAAAATAGGCACGCTTTCCGGTCCGTCGTTTTATTTTACCAATATGGCACTTGGAACTTGAGCGAAGTTGGCAGGAGAGGACGCAGCTCACCTATGGTTTGAAAGCGACCTTGATGCAGTCCTTTTATTCCTAAATCCTTTTCTTCATTCAGCCCGAGCCGCGCAAATATCAATAGCGACATATTTTTCGAAATTTTCTACATGTTCTAGGAGCATTTCTTAATCAAAAAGAGTATTTTTTAGATAAATATCGCTTACGATATTTTTGCGGTTAGAACTCGATTGTATTGTAAATAATTTTTTCGCCAACTCGTTACGACACTGGAGTTCAAGTAATCGATTCCTAAAAATATCGGCTTAAGAGTATAGAGTAAAAAGTATCAGTATCGAATGGCAAAAGTATCGCAATAGTATCGTATCGTAACGAAATTAGTGTCCCTGGTGCTCAGCAATAGTTAGTTTATTTTATTATTTGGATTAGCTTTGAGTTGATTAACTTTTGGTTTGAGCATGGTATAAGTCTAAATTTTCTAATCTTCAATATACAATACTTATATTTAGATAAGGCTCACACAACATACCCCAATGCGGTATCAAAATGGGCCAGGAGCCTAAGTTGTTTCTCTAGGGACTGCCGCCTAACCTAAAATACCATGGAGTTAAGTACAAGTTCCTTCCCCTGCCATTGTTATCCAAAATTTATACCTTCAATTGAATTGAGAATAATTAAGCAGAAGTATTTCTCATAAAACTTATTGGAACCCCCTATTCCCTATCCTAAACCACCGCTTAGTTACAACGATCTTACAATTTAACTCACTTGCTGGATGCAGGCTTGCCAAACTGGCTGCCTGTGACGCCGCCACTGCCATTGTATTCTGATGATGATGTGACGCGGCGGCTGCTGCAGCAGCTGCTATCGAATAGCGATCATTTGCCGCGCTAGCTGGATTCTGCAATAAGCCCAGACCGGCTGCTGCGGCGGCATTAAATTGCGAATTGAACAGCGGGTTGGAAGCGGCTGCGGCGGCACTTGTTGGATCGCGGCCCCAATAAGCTGTAAGTGTTAAATATAAAAAAAAAAAAGAAGAAAAATAAACCAATCAATAATTAGCTTTTCACGAGTAAAACAAAAATAAATACAGAGTAGAATAATATGCAGAAAATAGCAAAACTTACCAAATAGCGAAGCGGCATCCAACAATGCGGAGGGATCATGAACACCGGCTCCACCGCCCCCACTAGCGCTGGAGCCGGCCTTACCACCGCCGCCACCACCCATACCAACGCCAACTCCCGATTTGCCATCGCTACCATCGCCGCCAGCATTTTTGTCCATGTTTTTCATCAAACTGGATGGATGATTGCTGTGGACTTTCTTCTTATTGTTGCGTTTAATTTTGAAGGCTTTTCTTTCGACTTTTGCTTAAGAAGAATTTTTTTGGCTTTTACGTTGCTTCTCCAGTTTTGCATTAAAGTTGCTGATCAAAAATTCACCGAGTATCTACTCAAGTTTTCTTTTTTTGAAGAATCTCTATTGGGTTCTTTTTTTTTTTATAGGTAAATTTAAAATACTTTTTATGGATTCCTGCACTCTATCTCTCTGCCACGCGTTTATTGCCAATTGTGCGTAAAATTTGTGTGTTTGCAGCCACCTTCGCGCAAATATGTATGTATTGTGCGCCTACTGCTGTGTTATGTAATTATTTTTGTATCGTTGCTTGTTTATCTACATTTGCATCAATTCGCAAACTTCTACATTTTATAATTTTCCTTTTAATTCCTTGACATTTAATGCAGATGCAATTTTTTTACTGCATTGCTGTCATTTTTTGTTGTAGCTGTAAATAGAGAATTGTAAAATTGCCGTTTAGAGTAAATTATTTTCCAACATGTTTGAAATAAAACATATTTAGTATGAGTTCGAAGTTTGAGTTGGTAAACAAACAAGTTGAAAGAAAATGTCAAAAAAAAAAGTCTACAACCGACAAGTTCGCTGCAGTTGCAGCTATCAAACATGCTCGACAGAGAGCAATTACTTTTTGTTCTCCCTCTCTTTCGCACTCATTCGCTGCTCGCAGCTACTGTTAAGTTATGCAGCACGCTGTAGCGCCGCTGCTAGACCCCTCAATCTCCATTTGCCTTAACTGTCCCAGCGGGAATTTGCGTAAGGTAAATTAATTAAAACGGTAATTGATCAACTATTTAAATATGCAGATTGTTGTTGTAAAAAAACAAAGGGTTAAGAATTGTTAATATGCATTTTATGGTATAAACGGTTTTTTTTTTTGCTTGATTACTCGCTGAACTATTTTTTCCGTTGGGCTTTTCCGACTTCAGCGTAACAGCGAACATTAAGTGATCTGTATATAATTCTTACACATTTTGCAATAACAAAGTACACAACAACCACCCCGCTCACTACAACAGCATCCATACCAGGACAGTACTTACATATATTTATAAAAAAATAATAACTTCGCCTCAGTCTGGCGTTTTGAGGATCTAAAAATAACTGAATTGCATTAAAAAAAATTTGATTTTCCATAATCCAATTATTAAAAGTTCAAGGACATTGTCGTAATTCCACTCAAGGTTAGGTTCATTGTGGATATTTTGTATGTTCATTAATGCTTTTAGTATTCGAATTGTTCGAATTCGTGTGAAGGGTGAGACGCATTTTTTCTGGCCAATTCGTTAAATCTACATGTTTTTTTTTTTCAGTGAACGCAAATAACGATTATTTTCCAAATTTCAACTCGAAAAATTATGGGGAAGAGAAATGATACGTGAATAAGAAGTAAAGCAACATACTCCTTGTAATAAGAACTGCCTTCAGTGACATTGACTTTTATTTTTTGAGCTTTATTTTAAAATAATCAATTTTAATAATTATTTTTTAGTTTTACATTTTGCTTGAAAAATAATCCTCATTTCTTGCGTTTTATTTATCGCTCAGAAAATAAAACTCATTTCATTTTTTGAAAAAAATATGAACAAAAAATAAAACTCGACAAATAACGATTAAAAAGTAATTCTTTTAGTAAAAGTTATAACTGTTATGGTCTCTGATTTTTTCGCCAAAAACTACTATAACAACCTATTTTATAAAATAGTTAAACAAATATGACTATAAACAAAGTTGTGCCATTAGATGCCAAACCATTATTGGCACTATCGGGATTTGGGCAAAGTATTGACAATAATACGAAAAAGATATTTATATTCACTTTAAAAAAATATATGCAGTTCACTAGCATCCACTTTTGTGAGTATAGCAATAAATATTAAGTGTTTCGGTCTAGTATTTGAAGTTGTGTCTCTTTTACATAACAAAAAAGTAGCAAAATTAGAAAAATATGAGTTAATACCACTAATCAAATTTAAAAAGAAGTCTTTTACACAGTCATATTTCAAAATTATCTGTCATTTCCTTAGTCCATTGGCGCACAAACTCAAATTTTAAAACTGTAGTCCTATCTTGAAATGAATTTCCAATTTTTAATTAATGTAAACCCGATTTTGACAAGTTGACATTTAACGCTCTAGCCTGTTGCGAATTTCCCACAAATACCACATATTATTTTCTTATACGATTCAATTCACTCAGCAATTGAAGGCACACGACCATCCGTTTCGTTAAAGCAATGCCACATAAAAATCTTTGGCTTTGTGTGGCATTTGCAGCTTTGTCCGAAAAGCGAAAAACGCAAAGAGATGCCTCGACAGCACTCATTTATTTATTGTGAAAAGTTAAAAAAGTATAATGTAAAAGTATAATATTTAAATTTAATTTCTAAGCCAATATGAGTAATAAAAAAAACATGAAAATCAGCAGATTGTCAAAGCGCGCGAAAAGATGAGAGTTGGCAAATTTTCAGCTTCGCTTTCATCTTAGTTGTCAAAGCGAAAATGTCACGTAAAGCGAGGCAAGCTTTCTATCTAGCATAGTATTTAGGGTTTCTCAGTATGGGCCTTAAGAGTAGCTTCAAATGGACAAAGATTTTTCTGTAGTAGCACATTTACATCTCTAGGGATATATTAACAAACAAAACTGCCGCGTTTGGGGATCAGAAAACTCGCACGTGATCGTCGAGAGATCAACTAATGCATCCTCAGAGTAAGAGTTTAATTTGTGTGGTGTTTTTTGGAGCGGAGGCATCGTTGTACAATTTTTCTTAGAAAATACTGCTAGAAATGCCATTTCAGTCAACGGTGAGCGGTACAGAGGCATCACAAACTATTTTGCCGTGTTGCCGTGAAGGAACGATGTTGTGCGAACGATTCAAGCCCTTAAGATGAATATCGGGCAAGACATTCGTGAGATAGAGCCAGAAACCGTGATAACTGGATTAACTAGATGATGACGTGCAATATATTGAATAATAGACATATTTATTTCGGATTTCAGTGGCTCAATTTAACTATTATATTAAGGGAAGAATGAGCGGGACTATTTGTTCCTTATTTTGCGACATTGAACCACGCTGAGCCCTCAAACGAGTGGCATGTTATAATTTTTCGGTAATTAAAAAAATATATACATATATGCACATATAAAGTTTGTTCTTTACCAAAAAGCCTATAAATCAAAATTCCAATCTTCAACAAATATTCATCAAATTTTCAAACTTTTTAATTAGAATCTGGATATGCAGACTAATAGTCTATTAAATTTTAGCTTAATAATGAGTAAAATTGCTAAAGATGTCGGTTTATTTTTGATTATTTTGGTCTTGGAAGTATTAAAAATCAACGGGAAATATATATGAAAAATGTGCCTAAGACCAAAATTAAAAAATCAACCGGTATTTTTACCGACCGCAGATTGATGATTATGCTAAAATTAGATGGGCTTACAGCCCAAAAGTTTGAAATTTTGATTTTTGCTATAGAACGAACTAAAGTTGTATAAAAAATTAAAAAAAGGACTTAGCTGAGACACATTATTATAATAAAATCATTATGTTAATAAAATAATTTGTCCATTATTTTACATTTCAGACATAATCGAGATATATGTACTTTTTAAGCCAGTTGCTGAAAAAAACCATGCCGATAAAGAAAATCAAAGATAAATAGTGGCAGTTGGAAATTGTACAATAATATCAGAATCGTACTATCATTAATTTCGGCTCCACTGGTTTGGAGCTTAGCGAAACGATTTTTGGAAGAGTTGTAGAAATGAGTAAGAAGTTGGAGCCGGTACGAATCTTCTGCAACTCGAGGATTGTCCAGCAACTCGAGGAATTACCCAGTAATAGTCCGAAATATCACATCTTATTACAGTTTTACACTAATTTCATTTAAAGCAAAAAGTTAATTATTTCAAGATGGTACTACAGTTTTAAGATTGTGGGAGGAGTTTGAACCCCAAACCCTCTTGGGTGCGGCAATGTAAGCAAGGCTAGGCTGGACTACAATGACTTTATTATGGGGGACAAATTATAGGGAATATTTTATGCTACTACAACAACAATAACAGCAATAACCTTGAACTTAAATGGGTATTTAATGCAAAAATAAAAACAAAACAGCTGGTTATTTAAAAAAGAAGAATACCATCAACCGATAACTGAACCAGACAAATACAAGCATACTTCTTATTTAATCGTAAATTAAAATTTTTTATCAATAAAGCGGCAACGAACGGAATCACGAAACAAACGAAAAGTCAGACCAAAACAAAAATAAAAACTCTAACAATTAAGCTTTAACTAAATATAAAACGTGCAATAAAAACAAAACATGGAAATGGCAAATAAAAGCAAAACAAAAAAGTAAAAAAATAAATACACAGTGAAAGCAATCGGCGATAGTAAACGAAGTAAATACATACATATATAGTAAGAAAGAGCGCACAAAGCAAATGTGTAGAGAACAATTTTTGTACATATGTACTACTTCAAAAGTGAGCAAAGTTTATGAAAGGAAAATAAGTTAGAGTGAGCCAACGTGGCTGTCAATCGAGCTACATACGTCAAGGGGGGATTTTTTGTTGGGCAATTTGTTAATGCAATAAAATTATGTACAGTTAGCCGAAAGCCAAGGTTTAGACTTTTCTTCTACAAGTTTTCCTTAGTAATTGTAAGCAGCACATTTATAATCGTAAGTATATTTATATATGTATGTATGTATGGATGTATGCAGGTACTACAATCAGGGATGATAAATGAACTTTTCGAAATTGTGGCAAAGGTCAGAAAACAATGAACAAAGTACTAAATTTTTTTTTAATTTTCGGTAAAAAATATGTAAATTGGTTTATAAATAAATATTAAAATTAAAAAAAAAAACAAATAAAAAATAAAAATTAGAATTAAATAAAAAATTAAAATTAGAATAAAAATTAGAATTTTATTTTTCCAGAGAAATAGTTGATCCAACTTCTAGCATATTTTCCCTGTTCGATTCAGCCGGTATCTCAAATAGTTAATATACTTATGAAATATTTAAATTTGTTTATAAGGTTTTGCGCGATTTACGGCGTGCGTCTGGATAAATCTTCTTAATTCAAACCTATTTTAATGTAATTTTATTGTCTAAATTGTATGCAAAATTTGTATTAAGCATTGGAAGTTATCGATTACTTCTTTGCCGTATTCACACACACCAGAACTAAGTTCGAAACAGTTGTTTGTCACCAGAGTCTAGGACGTTGTTTCATGTTATACTATCATGTCCACACGAGAATGGCAACAAGTTTCATTATTGTTTTCATTATAAAACATGACCGTCCAGAGCGCAATCCTTTCTAACTGGTTTCCGCTGACATTTCTACATTTATTTACCTTTGTACTTTAAAGCAATCCGGTAACCGAAATGTCCACAGGAGCTTCAAAATAAAACCACCGTTTGTAGATATTTCAGTTTTTTTCCATCCTGATTTTTTCTATTATTGTTCCTTTTTCTAAACTTGTGGACGCAAATTATAGATTTTTGTTAGTAAAAAGTTATCGAGCGCAGAGCTGCTTATGAAAAAACAATGAAAATGTAATGTTTTCGAGATTATCATAATTAGCTCGTAATAGAGTTAGACAGTTTTTGCAGGGCGAAAACATGTAACCACGAATTAGTCATAATCAACTGGTTTTTGTTGTCGTGTTGATTTGGTATTGGAATTTGTCAACTCCCTACCATAACTTTGAGGTATGACATTTCTTCGCAATGTTTACATTTTACAAAAGGTTTGTTCGAGGAATGAATTAGTTGGACGAGACGGGAATACACAAGAAAAACTAAATAAAAGGAAGTAAATTTCAAAATATAGAATTTTTGAAAGATATCTTGCACTAAATTGCTTTGAGCTGCGTCCGATGCTCTACTGTACTGCTCCACACTTTCTAAAATTTTATGGGGAATGTTTTATGATGTTACAACAACAACAAAAACAAGAATTTTCACCAAACCAATATATCGATTAAAAATATGTGAATCCGAACATAATAAATCTTCTTATTTCAAGCAATAATTAATAAGTTGACTGCATTTTGTAGACCTACTTCAAGGACCATCAACTTTTTAACAAAATTTTCCTTTCATTTTATTCCATAAATTGTATGTAAATTTTGTATAAAAAATTGGAAGAGTTATCGATTACTTCCTTGCCGTATTTACGCGCACCAGAACGAAGTTCGAATTAAGTTCGAAACAGCTGTTTGCCACTACAGTCTAGAATGCCTTGGAAAATTTAAGCATTTTGTTACTTTTAGCCGTATACAATTGCACTAATTTAACTTTTGAGGCATAAGCGTAAACTCTGAAAATACAGTTACATACTTACATACATATGTACATATGTATGTAGATCTATAGCTTTCCACGGGGAGATTACGATTCCTGGGCGCCGTCGTTTGATGACTAATTCTTGTAGAAAAACACAAAATAAACACTTTTTCACTTATAAAAAAATTCGATATAATTCATAAAAAATAGGTGATTTTCGACTTTGACAGGTCAACCGTTTCGCGGCACTTAATGGCTATTTAACAATAATTTACGATAATAGCAATAATAAGAGATGATTTTTGTTTTTCCAATACACCATAAAAACTATCATTAACCAGTATCGCCTACAGAAAGGTGTTGCACGCAAAAATACTGTGGTCAGCGTAGCCGGTGTTGGACCGGCCAGGGTTATTTTTTTAAAGCGCGGCCGAAGGCCGCCTACGCAGAAAGGTGTTGCACGCAAAAATAATGTGAATTGCGTAAAGGACAATTGGAAAAAGTGAAATAAAACAACTGTATTGTTATTGTATTTCGAAAACCAAGCGAGATATAAATTTTTTTTACTCGTGAAAAAGTGTTTATTTTGTCGAGTTCTACAAGAAATAGTCGTCAAAACGCGGCGCCCCAGGAATCGTAATCTTGCCCTTTCCACGCGTTCCGTTGCCTACGCGTCGCAAAAATTATTGCTCTTATAAAAGTTGTAGAGAATGAAAGCCTCTTATGCCACTTATTTTCAAATAAAACTAAGCTAAATCCGACCTGCACAAGTTAGCAGACATAGCCTAAAGGATTGTATGGGCATTTCTAATTGTATGTGTGTGTACATATGTATGTACATATGTAGGTGGAGAACGATATTTTTATGACTTGATTTGGCCACTCAAGAAAAAAAACCCCAACAGAAGGAAATTAATAACAAAAGTTTTCTTTTAGCTCTAAGATTTTACGGACAAGTTCTTATGTATAATTCACAGGCATACATATGTACCTACATACATACATATGTCGTTTTTAATTATGGAGTTACACATTAGGTATGTATGTACCTACATACATCTGTATGCATGTGTGCGTGTGTGTGTGTGTATACATATACAGCAATGTGTATATTCGGATCAAAGTTGAATGAACTTGGGTGGATTAATTTTTTATTATTATTTTACACTGGAGATTCTAAACTTCTTGTTGGAAAATGATACAGTTATATGTATGTACTTCATTCCATCACTCAAACTATACATACATACATACATACGTACATACAAACGACATTTATATATGTACACATTCACTCACATCAAACTAAACGACCAGCTATTGCAATAAAAATCAAATATGTAGAATACTATCTAGAATGCTATTAAATGTTTTACTGTTTCAAAGCCGCTAATATTTTAGCAATTTTGATATTTGTTTTACTTTACTTTTTCCCAATTCCCCTTCTCGAAATGCGCATAAAGCAAAAGAGAGAGAGAGATAGAGAGAGAGCGCAAGACTCAAAAAAAAAATTTGTGAGAGCATTTGCTCAAAACGCCGAGAGCGCGAAATCTACGGAAATGCAGGCAAAGAAGGAATGCCAACAGCGCTGCTACCACTACACCTGCATAGGCAGCGACGCAACTGCACTGTCGACTGCGACGCAACCCTGCCGTCGTGTGTATCTATGAATTTATCCGATTGTGGAAGTGTGTGCGTGGCGGTGCGTACGCACATCTGCTTGGTTTTTGCAATTTTCACAACGTATCCTACTATTTATTCTTTTTCATTCATTATACGTAGTATAGACAATTTTTATGCATTTTTAATTAATTAAATGCCGATTGGTCGGTACCGCTGCGCGCAGATTTATTGTCGTTTTGAGGTTAAAAGTTATAGTTTATCTTGCAAGCGTGAATGCACAATTATATAGGCAAGTAGATATCTACTACATATGTATGTATGTACATATATAAATTGTGTAGATACATATGTATGTACATATGCACGGAGTTAGATAAATTTTCCATAAACACAATTACCTGCCTACGAAATAAACTGGAATGCGTCACTCAGTTGAATGTGTAGTCAAAGTTAAATTGATGGCTAATTTTCCACGAATTTTCTTTCATCAATTATGTATGTATGTATATCAGTCCACATGTACTATGTGTCTACTATATTTTTGTACATACATACATACAAAGTAAAAAGTTGTACACAAAGCTTTTGGTAGGTGGGGGTTTATGTACCCTCTCCCCACTTCCACTCCAGCTGCGTCGGCCAGTCGTCAATTCATTCATAAATTTACCATAATTTTTTCGGTGAGGTAACTTGCTCTTTGTTTTTGTGGCTGATTTTAAGAAAATGAGAATTTCTAAATTTTATATTCATTCGTGTTCATCTGGGAGTTATTTTCTTGTGTGTATATTTTAATTTTTTGTATATTGTAGGAGGCATGATTCGATTATTAAAGGTTAGGTTAATAATTACAGCTAAATTTTAGCTCTCACGCACAAAAAGGTTGCATTTGCGAAGGAAGTAGGACAAAATTCTATCCCTTTTTACGAAATCTCGATACAAAAAAAGGACATGCATATAAAGTAGGTAAGGTAATTAGTGGTGGGATATAAAATGCACACAAAAGAAATATTTTTTTGCAGAAATTGGTCCTTTTTATGTGAAATATTATTTCCATGTGTGAATTGCAACGATCTCCCAATTAGGGATTTCTTCGTTATGCAAACATGTATGATTTTAATTGACAAGTACTATTAGTATGTTCAAAGAAATTTGTTTTGACACAATAGTGGTAAATATTTGAAAATGTGACTTCGTTTATTCTCACTTTGGATGTTTGACGGCCATATACCAAATGAGTCGAGGTCTCCTTAACACCCGTTTTTATAAATCCATTTGGCACATAAATATTAGAGCTCTTGCTAAAAATCGACTAGTCGATTGAGAACTTTTTTGATGGTTAATAGTCGAATAGGAACTATTCCATTATCCGTTCACTTTCGAATAAACCCTCGGCACCTAGTAGTCTGGAAATCGACTAGCCCAAATTATTCGAATAGTGACAGTTACTCAATGAAAATTCATAAAAATATTTGAAATTTCATTCGAAAAGGATTTTTGTCAACAACCATAACACTCAAATACATATAAAACACAAATATGTATCGAAAACAGTTAGTCGAAAAAGTCGAAAGGAAACGCTTAGTCGGTTAGGTGGAGTCGACTATTTTTGAAACAACTTTTGTTAATCGATTAACCAAATATAACCGATAGGTGGCGCATGAGGCGAGTTATTCGTAAAAATCTTATTTATGAATCGATATGGCCATATTCAGAACATACATATATCGATAAATAATAGGCCGGTATGTTTTCCTTGAGTCGATATATTCGTACATATGTACATACATACATATATTGGCCACGTATAAAGAGATGATTTTGCTACAAAATATCGCCAGTAAACCATAGCGGACAAGCGGGTATTGGCTAGTGTTTAGATAAAAATTGAAGTGACTGAGATTTATTTTAGTTCTATGTATCTAATGATCTGCAGCAATGAAAATTGATGCGCGTATTCATAGACGGCTTAAGGCCGATTTTATATTAGTTGGATTTCAAAGGTAAAAATGTCAATTACAAATTAATAAATTCGATAATAACATTTTTCTATGGTAGATATTTTTATTTTTTTATTTTTACTATCCTTATTTTCTTCTCTAATACTATTTGGTTAATAGCCTTAAGAAAAAAAGGTTTTCTAGCTTCGAACAAGCGAACTATGTTCTCAAATATTAATTTATCGCCATTAAAATGCAAATGTTTCACGTAATGATATACATATTGTATGGAAGAAATTGCTCAAGACCGTTATAACAAATCAATTGAAAGTTTTAGAAGCTTAAAACGTTCACTTTATTAAACTAAAATTTAATGTACTACAAAATTGCATACTTGAAATATTATAAATTATCTTTTTCGAGTTTGTTAAATTATTGTAAAGCTTTGGCACCGAAAAAATTTTGACTTGAAAAAAAAATAACGCCGCACGATTTCAACTGTGAGTCACTTTTTGCACTGTAAATATTTAGAGTGAGTCTCACAAAACAGATTTGCCAAATATAGTATGATTTTCAGAGTATTGTAACTCTTGACCATGACCTTGACCTTACCATAAGAAGTCGTTTAAGTAGAAAAATAATAATAAATTCTAATTAAGTAGAAAAATATAAATTTTTATTTTTCCGTATGTTTAAGTGAATATTAAAATTTGTGCTTTTAACGCATATTCTTCTTCTTAATTGGTGCTATAACCGCCTATGCGATTTTGGCCGAATTCAACATACCGCGATAGTTGCTCCCCTGCTTTGCTAATTGGCGCCAGTTAAGTGAAGCCAAGTCCTTTTTCACCTAGTCTTTCTCAGAAAGACCGACATTGTTAAATTAATGTTCTGCACCTACCGAAAGTTTCGCCATTCGCGGACAGTTAAATTTTCTTAGTTACCGTGTTCATAAAGGGCACTGTGCGCTCTTTTACTTTCCAGAGTCTGTGTTTTAAGTGATTTTATTGAATAATAGTGAAGTGCGCAATGTTAAATTGTGTGGCGTTTTTTTTATTCATTATTAAAATTTATTTACTCAACCTAACCTGTCACGTTTTCTTGCTTCTCCCTCATTCGTTCTAATTGTTTCTTGCTTCTGTACTTGTTGTTGTAGGAGCATTACTAGGATCTGCAAAGATCGGTTAATCCTCTAAGTGTTGCCAACGAGGTCATGTAATAACAGCTCCAGGAAACGTGATGTTTCGACGGGGTCGGTCCAAAGGGAGAGGGTTGTTAGATGAGTGGGTTTATGGGATGGTTAGTATCTTGAAAGGACTCTTCAAAAATATGACATACATATGTTTAGTATGTTGTTATCAATTTTGGATAAGTAGGAATTTAACCTGCTAAAAAAGGCAGAACAGAAGGCAACTCGAGCTCTTCGTCTACAATATGGTGTGTTTGAACTCCGATGACAGCATTAACGGAGCGAGAAGTAATGAAGGTTTTAATTGACTCCCGATAAGCGCCGTTTAAGGCCTGTTTAGAGTTATAGGTTTCGGCAGGGGGATCCATGCGGTAACATCCCAAAAGAAACTTGACTAGGAGTATTTTGCTTCACTATATACTACGTGGTGAATGGGCGATATCAGGAGAAATTCCGCGACAGTTCTAAGTGCAGTGTTTTGGCAGGTATGTAGCTCAGTCTTCATAGTCCCCGACGCAGCGTAATTTTACAATCCCATATTTTGTCATTCTTAGTGAACCGATTTTTACGTATGATCAATCAAACAAATTGATAGATAGATATATATTTGAGGTTTGCACTTCGATCTTAAAGTTTATTGCGCCCTCTGTTCTTTTCAGTACCTCGTCTAATCCCAACTCATTTAGGAAGTCTAATATAATAGTTGGTGGCAACGAGCGTACACGTTCTTTCGCTGGACTATATGTACCCAGGTAACTTTGCCGTCTTCTCGAAATAGCCTCACACTCAAACAACAGGTGCATCGGGGTCTCCGGAGCCGAGTCGCAAAAGCGTCAGGACTTATGTAATACTGAAACAATTTTTATAATAGCAGTCGATGACTAAAGTTCGTTATAAAATATTCACATCCTCTAAGGTCTTTCAGGCAGGCAAAGACAAATCTCTGAGGATATTTCTGTTATGAAAAAAACTTTTCACAAAACTCATCATCCATTCGGCGTCATCGTAAAACTTTAGGCCTCTCAATTTGTGGTAGACCACTTGTTATTTTCTAAAATGAATGGGTATCCCAATCCAGTCTTTAAGCATACAATACTATTTATTTTTCCACCTTTTGCAAAAAAAATTAAAGTTTTCGGGTGTCGCAAACCCATAGATTATTGAGGGCAATCTGTGGAAAACTTTTTTAATTAACTCCTCAATTAATGACATTTGTACATATAAATTCGCAGTCTCCACTCAACATTTTTGGTTTTAAGATAGCATTTTTAACATAATTCATATTAAGTGTAGCTGAGGAAGTAAACCCCCAGATTACTTTAAATAAAAAAAAAACATTTCACATGAGCTCCACAGTTTTTCATTGATATCATTTCGCTTCTTTCTGCACGAAACCTCTTTGCTTTAAATTCATTGTTTTATGTTATTACCCACTAATCATTCCTTGTCCTTATGTTTCGTTTCATAGCCTTCCAATCTATTTAATTTTTTTTTTTTTTTTTTCCACTGTTTCTTTTTCTTTTCATATTCACTTGATAAAGTTTCCAAAGGACATGGATTACAAAGAACTTTAAACAAGGAAGTTGCATGACGTTTCGTTCCCCCTGTTAAAAAATATTACTGAATTTCACCACACGAAAGCGTAAATCCTAATATATACTACTTTTGTTTGAGAAACACTTAAGGTGATGCAACTTTTTGGTTTTTTTGTGTATATTATTTGTGCTTGTGACAATTCGTTCCGATTCCATGTCGTTTCACTAAGTTTTTATTCACTTTATATAAATTCTTTCCCACGTACATAGTAAACGAGTTTTTTGTATTTAGTATACTTGTGTTTGTTCAGATTGGTTTTAGTGTAATTATTTTGGATAGTGATTTTTCGATATTTCCCATTCCATTGTAACCCCCATTTATTTCACTTCACACATATAGTTTTATTGCCATTCTGTTAATTTAATCCATTTGTTTTCATTTGATTTGATTGCATTTAATTTCTCGTCACTTTTGTTAATTTTTTTGTTTTGTAAAAAAATATATTTGCTATCTTTGTTTACTTAGTTCACTTTTTTAATTCTTACATACGTAAATGTAAATCAACAACAATTTTTGAGCTTGTCAGTTTTTCATTTGGAAATGATTGGAAAAAAAACAATAGTCAAAGTGGTAGTACTTATTTCTGTTATTTCGGAGATTACCACATATCCTCAACACACATCTTTCTAGACTTTGCCAGGGCTTAATGTCTGATTGTAATGCATGCAAGGAAAGCGCCCAACCGCTGCACCAAAACGACGTCTGAACTTTTGCTATTTTTCGCCTTCCTGTTTTCAATTTAGTTAGTTTTAAAAAGCGGTTTAACCCCAGATTTGCATGCCTTTGTGTTTCTTGAAACTGTTTTTGTTATAAGCATATCGAGCCCTAACCACGCAAAAATTTAAGCGATATTTTTTTCAAAATTTTCTTTTTGATGCAGAAATGTATCTAAGTAGATGATATACAATCATTTCTTCATAAAAAAAATTTCAAATGTCGCTTAAGTTGTTTAGCGGTTGGTACCGATTTACATATGTAGATATGTATGGACATATGTACATACATATGTAGTATGTATGTATGTATGTATTTTTGTATCATTGTTTCATTACCCCCCTTCCCCCTTGACTATTTCACGCATCAAATAATTTCTTTCACGCCAAAGCAAATAAACAATAAACAATAAACAACAAAATCAATAAACCAGTAACTTAAGATTACTTAATTCCAAAATAATTTTTCTTGCTTTATTTGGCAACGGGTAATTAACCTTTTCGCTTTTAGCTGCGGCAATTTGCTGTAACTGTCGTTGTCAGTAAATGCATGCATACATATGTATGTACATATGTGTGCGTTCGCTTCGCCACAACAAATACAATTACACACAATGTGCATATGGAGGTATGTATGTATGTATGTATGTACAAATATGTTGTACAATAGTTGCCGCACAGCTACCACCAGCCTTGTATTCCGGCGGCTGGTGGTGTTGTTGTGTTTCTTTTTTTTCTCGGTGCCTTGGACTGCCCCTTTAAATTTTGCACCTCCACTTCTGCTGCTGCTGCTACTACTCCTGCTACCACCGTCACTTTTTTTTAGTCACTCACTTCTCTGGTACTATATATGTACATATGTATGTATGTACATACATATGTACATTCAATTCAAATTATGTATTCCAACAAATTTTTTCTTACACTTTTCTTCCTCGCCGCAGCGGATATACACACCACAATGCTGCTAAAACTAATCGCTCAATTGCGAACGATTTCCACTCGCGTTTTTACCACTTCCACTACACTTTTGCTGCTGCTTCTTCTTCTTCTTCATTTGCTTTACAATTTTTAGTATATACTTGTAGATATACATACATATGTACATATGTGAGTAGGTATGTATTCTTCGTTTGGCTTTCACTGCTCTTCTTCACTTTGCTTATAGATTTTTTCACAGCACCTTCAAATTCAACCAATTCACAATTCGGTGGCGGCGCTTCATTTCATTTTTAATTTGTTTATTTGATGACCTTTCCCATCGTTTTTCGCAACTATTTTACACTTTTCACATTAGCCTATTATTATTTCACAATTATTTTATAATTTCTTTAATTTTTTGTGCATTTTTACCACTAAAAAAGTATGATTTATAATTTTTCCACTATGACAACGGCGAAATTCACACGGAACGCGTCCGCCAATACGTCAGCGCAGCGCCGTATCTATCGGATACCTAAACGGGCGGCAGACAGCGTCGCGAACAATTGCCGCCCGCCCGTAATCGTAATAATCGTCGTCGTCGTCGTCGTCGCCAGAGCCATAGCAATCGTCATCGTGGTCGTTGTAGTTGTCGTTGTCGTTGTCGTCTCATGCGCTGCCCCTGCCTCGGCAGCAGCGTTCGCGCTCTGCAGCCACTGGCACTGGCACTCACTCAGCAACTCTGTGACTCGTTGTAGTTTGGGTAGTTTACTTGTAGTCAGTGCTTGTTGTTGCTGTTGTTGTTGATGTTGCTGCCATTACTTGTGTTGTTGTTTTGTTTTATTGTTGTATGTTTCGTTCTCGCTCGTTTTGCGTTGAATGGCTGATGGCTGATGGCTGGCTGAAATGGCTCTTTGGCTGTTTTGCTTAACTGCCTGGGTGATGGCGTTGACGCTGCGCTGCTGTCGTCCGTTTCGTTTGTGTGGATGTGCAGATGTGTGTGTGTGACTAAGTATGCATGCATTTGGTTGACTTGAGGTTCGGCAACAACAAAACTCTCAAGCTATTAAACAACCAAACAGCCAGCAGATGTGTAGAAAACGATTGTGAGAGGGGCGGCGAGGGGGTAAATGGTGAATGAATGAATGGTTGGTTGTTTGGCGGACTGACGAGCTGACACACCAAATATCTAAGTGACTGAATGTCTAACTGACTGACTGGTTGGTTGGCTGGTTGGTTCAATCAACAGCCACAGATGAGCGAGCATACGCAGCTGAGCACAAAGATAGCTAGCTACACACTTACGAACTTTAGTATCTACAATATATGTACATTATATTTGTAAGATTGTTTGCAGATACATTTTGTATACATATGTATGTCGCCGCGCACTCAGGCAGTTTAGCTGCTTATATCTGTATCTTACAATCGGCATTGTTGTTAACGCTGCCGCCGCCGCCACCACCATCGTCGTTAGAGTCACACAACAACAGCCAGCGCCGTGAAGTGAAGTGACTTTACGCATTTTCTACATTTTGCCCATAAGAACAAGAACACGTCCACACATATGTACATAAGTAGGTACAAACAAACAAACAAACAAATATACATATGTACATACATATGTACATATGTATATCAAAATTTATCGAGAACTCAAAGGCCCACATCCATACACATCGATATACATACATACATATCTATGTGTGTATAGTACCCGCTCGAAATGACTGCGAAATGGAACGAGTGAATTTATCGATGTCGTATGGATGGATGACCGGACGAATCGGTCGGTTGGTTGCTTGATTGCACCGTCGCACAGGCTATATGCATACATACAAACATATGTACATACATACACACAAATGCACACGAATACATACATATATAGAAGGTAAGCAGCCAAAATGACAAGTGGGCAGATTGTAGACGCAGGAAACACCACATAACAAAGACCCAAAACCAGCGAGTACGGTAAATATGTATACATATGTACAATACATACATATCAATTCTCGTAGTAGCTGATTCGAAAAATTCTTAAGCTCTGCCAGGAATAATCATTGCCAACGTGCTGGAGTTCAAAAAATTTTACAAGCTGTTGGCCAGCAGCTATTTTTTTATACCCACTTATTAATTGGCCTTTATGGAAATACATATGTAGTGCTCCTGTACAGTGGTGATCACATACATACTTACATAAATACTGTATATACCACACTTGCACTTGTAATATTTTTTTTATAGAGTTTTCCCTAATCTGCAACCTTGAAATTGAATACTGAATATTTTGCAACACCGATCGCTTCTATCAGTAGCAGTTACTATCATTGTGGGCTTACCCGGCAGTTGCCCGATCAAGAAATGTCTATCAAGTTAATCACACACACTGCTTGTCAAACTGACTTGTCTTGAACGCTGTGACGTAGGCTGCAAGCCACTTGATAGTTAATTTTGCTTTGAAGATGCCGTCATCAAGAAAATAAGTTAAGTTTCCCGCTTCTTTGAAAGTTTCATTTCAGCAGATATCGATTCCTGAGCTTCTAATTTGATATCATTCATGTCTTTTATACAAATACATACATATGTATGTATGTATAGGTGCATATGTATAAGTGGTTCTATGAAACGCAATACTTCACTATTTTTATCAAAATTATAAATTCTTTATTATTCTTATTCCTATTTGCAAACACTATGTAATCAGCTGTTCGACTTGATCAGACGTACATACATATGTAATTGAAGTTCGAAAAGTGGGAATGTATTGGTAAATTGATAGGTAACGTGAATGAAAACTTGATCGTGTAGCTGCCGGATTAGGGATGATTTTTTTTTAATTTTCAATGACAACTCATATTGTTAGAGAAAAAGGCTAGGTCCGGACACATAGTAATTGGGCAGCTAATTTTTCGAGCAGTCTTTGCCTTTTTGGGCAAATAACAGAAATACAAGGATTTCGAAATAAAAAAAAATATTTATTTAGCACAGAATTCAAAAACAACAATTTTAAAAGTCTTTTCCATATGAAAAAAGAACTCGGAACTGAAGTCGATATTCTATTATTCCAGCGTTGCCATAGCGTAGTACTGTTATAAATATTGCGCAGTTGTGCTTAATTTAGTGTTTTGGTTTTAATTTTTGAAGTGTTCTCGTTAAAATAGCACACTCTCGACGTTGCTTTATTTTTATGCTTAATTTCTAAGACTTCATGGAAAAAAGGTATGGAAAAACGTACAGAAAAGAAACGAATAGTTATTATCATTAATCTTAGACTGTGCTATTTATAAGATCACATCCTATTTAGAATTTCAGTGTTTTATTTTTAAAGAAGTTAATAATATGTTATCAAGTGTATACAAATTTGAAAACATATTTTATTTCATTGATAAAATGTATTTATTTTCTTTACAAATACTTAAATAAAAATATCTGTATATACATATGTCCGACTATGTACATATATGTACATTGTACATATGTATGAGTTTTTAAATTAGGAATTCCCCAAGAAACATACATATTCAAACATACATATGTATTGTATAAGTTAATGTAAGCAAATTTCTTAACTTATTTATCGTAAAAACACTAAATGAAGTTTCTCAATTTGAACCAAAAACCATCAACTTAAGTCAGCAACCGAAAATAACACTAGCCAACAAGAAATCTGACTTATGACATCTGATCATCATTTTGTCAAATTTTTAGTGAATCTAAATGTGACGTCAGAATATAAAAAGTATGAGTGTGTAGCTCAAATTTTTTGTGATCTGAATAAAAGATAAATTAATAATTGTAATTATAGCTGAAGAGAGTTAACCGATTTCAAATTTATTTTTATTTATGGAAAACTAATGAAATTTCCTATAATATGTATGAAAAACGTTTTATAATCGTATTATTGATTTAGGAGCTAATCAGTGGTTATCGACAATATTGCACAATTTTTTAATAAAATTTCAGAAAAAATTTTACTTTCACGTACTCTCTAAAAGACTAACTTTTGAGTTATGTAACTTTTCTGAGCTCATGAATTTTTCAAACCAACTATTTGTTGGGCGACAAAACCAAGCGCGATCTGAATTATGTTTATTGGTATTACGACGATCATTTTGAGAAGTTAAATTATTGACGTCGACAGCTTATCGATCCATAGTCTACGGTATTCGACGTCGCGAAAATGTAAAGGAACACAAATTTTTCGGATAATCATTTTCTCGAACACTCCAAGAGCCGTGTCATTCGATTTTGACAGCGCCCATAGGTAGGTAGGCGGGTAGGTAAAATGGCTGCGACCCATGTCGCCCAAGTAGCAAAAATTCTGAGTTTGATTGACATAGACAATTCCAAGGATTTTGAGTAGAAGCCAGGGGCCATCTTGGAATCGTCGTTGAATTTTTGTATGCCGCTATCGGCGAGGACCTCACCCCTCTTCCATGGATTCCTGCTTGGAAACATAGCTTTAATTCAGTGTAGGCTTCCAGTACCCAACCTTTTTGAGCCTAAGAGCTCAGAGCCCATAATTCCGCGTCATATACTAGCTCGAGAATGAATAATGAAGATAGCGCCTTCCGCGGCTCACTTATCCTCTCTTTGTCGGTTTGACAGCCCATTCCTTGTCAAAATAAAATTTTGCTTGTATTTTTTGCAAATGCTAACAAAACTTTCAATCATTCTGTCGTTTCTCCGCTTCTTCTTCAGAATATTCTCTTTGCTTTCTAATAACCTAATTTGCTTTGAGGGCTTCGCCACTCAACTGAGCCACTCTGTCAGAAACGGCTCGCATAGGATCTTCCCCATTCTGACCCAATGATGGTGAGTGTCGAGTCTCTTGGTACGGGTATTTTCCAAGATTTGGCGTATCTTGAATATCTGATCGATAATGGATTAACCAGATCTATGGATTGCGCAGGGTACACTTAAATTCCAATCAGCGGACATACGAATGTATTCTGCAAATGAACTGGTCGTGCACCTTTCCAGCTCTCCATTACCATTCTTGAATAGCTCAGCGGGTAATGCATCAGATCCAGCAGCTTTGTCGTTCCGTAGCCGCGTTGTGTTATTCGAACTTTGTTGAAGTCGGGTGATGGGATGTCAAGTAAATTAAAGAACAATAAAACGTTTTTCAATAAAGTGTGTATTTTTCCTCCGTTCTTCCGGAAACTCGCAACATTTTATTGCATAGCCGAAGGTTTTTTTTAGTATACTAAATCAAAAACAAGGGATAAGGTATGAGAAATAGTCATAGTTTGAAGCTTGGATTTAAATTTAAATTAATACTCAACAGTAGTCAATATGTGATGGGGTAACGATAAACCCTTAAACGACGTTCATCTCGAATGCGATTAGCGAAATAAACAAGCAAAAAAACCAGAATTGAACTAAAAATAAAAAAAAAGTGCGACAGAAATCAATAATACATACATATATCACGAATACGGTCACTAGGATTTTAATTAAGAGCATTACGAAATACATAATATTTTTGCAATCGTAAATTCTTTCGATGATCAACCAATCGCTGCACTTTAATACAAAAACACAAATGTAAATATATTCTACATATGAATTTTTGTAGATATCTACAGATGCAGTATATTCTTGAAGCAGTTGCATGAATCTGCAGTTAGTAGTTTGTATGAAAAATCATCTACTAGCCCTGAGCAAATACAAAGTGTTGGCGACTATAGGCAACAAAGTCCAATACACAAACATAACAGCGCACAGAAATTTGCGTCACAAAAAAAAAAAAACAAAAAAAAACAAAAAAAAAACCATCTACAATCGATTGCTTTCCAATACCGTTTACTCACATACAGATGCATACAGAAATGTTGATTGTAGATACAGAACAAATGTCATGAGCCATCACAGAATCTGTATCTACAACTCGTACAATTGTATTCGATCTGTACCTGCATCTGTATATAATATATGTATAGTATATGTTTGTACATATGTGGCTGTCGTGTATAGAGAACGGATGTGCACAGAGCAGCGCAAAAGAAAAACGCTGTGTAAGATTTAATGCGCGCATGAAGAATTGAAGCAGATACATATCTACATATCTCAATATGTACTTTTATTAGGGTGCCTCGTTTTAAGACTTCCGTCAGAATATTTTCAAATATTAGTCCAGAAGAGATCCCGAAATGATTTAGAACTGGTCCCGTATCAATTCCGAAGTGGTCCCAAAATAGTGCCCTCCTTCAAGACTTAAAACAATTTGTCTCACTCATAATTGTCACGCAAAGACCTTTAGTATAAGTCCCAAAATAAAAGTCCTTAAAGACTTAAAAACATTTGTCTCCCACGTAATTATTCTTTTGTCGACTTTTGTAATATAAGTCTGAGAATAAAAGTCTTTGAAGACTAACAAAATGTTTCTCACTCACTTTTATAATAAAAGTCTGAAAATAAAAGCCTTTGAAGACTTAAAATAATTTGGCTCATTCATAATTATTCTTTAAAGGCTCTTATAATGTAAGTCTGAAAATGAAAGTTTTTGAAGACTTAAAACATTTTTTCTCATTCAGAAGTATTATGCAAAGTCTTTTATATTCTAAGTATAATATAAGTCCTTTGAAAACTTCAAAATATTTGCCACACTCATAATTATTGAGCAATGACTTTTAAATACTAGTCGGAAAATTAAATTTTTTGAAGACTTAAAAGGATTAATTTCACTCATAATTATAATACAAAGACTTTTATAATATAAGTCTGAAAATAAGAGTCTTTGAAGGCTTACAAAACCGGTCTTACTCATAACTATTATGCGAAGACTTTTATAATATAATTCTCAAAAAAAAAAACGTCTTTGAAGACTTAAAAACATTTAGATCGCTGATAATAATTATGAGGAGATTTTTATAATATTCATATGTACGTCTCTGAAAATAAAAGTCTCATAATAATTACGCAAAGACTTTTATATTATAAGTCCTTGAATAATAGTTATAAATTACTTGAAAAATTTGCATCTCACTATACAAATTATTGATTAATTTTTACTCTTTTCTCTTATAATAGTTATGTCTCTAGATAAAAGAATTGAAGCCTAAAAAATCTGCATAAAAATATTTAAAAATTGTTTGAACTGAATCGTATTATGTAATAAGATTTGCAAAAACAGGAATTGGAACGTGAACGGTTGTATTTGGAAAGAAATAAAATGGGTAACAAAATACCTTTCCAATGATAACTTCTAAGTCAAAATCGGTCAAGTTATTCAGTGTTTTCCTAAACTAATCTTTTAAAAAAGGTTAAAAACTAGATCAAAAGTCTAATTACCTATGTCTGTTTTTTTTATGAAACATGCGATTTTTTGACGATATTTCCGAACAGAAAACGGGGGTGCCGGCATATAAAAAAGGATTTTGTGTTAAACTAAAATTTCCCATGAATTTTTTTTGGGGTTCATTCACAATAGCTCATTTTTTTCTTCACAACACTACATCTCAGGTCGCATATAATTTAATTTTTTTTTTTGTAGCTTTACAAACTTTATTCTATTTTGTAATAGTAACAATTGTAGAGTAACAATCATGGTATTTTTCTGGAAGGGGCAATCGTACAGATTTTTGCTGAACACGCCCGATTTTTTTTAAATTTGCACTGAAAGGTTAGGGAGTGTAACAATAGGTCTGTGCCCAACAAGTACGGGAATTTGAAGGTTTGCAGCTTTGCTGCCTAAAGAAATTTTGTTCCGTATAAAAAGCTTAACATTTACACTTTGCCCGCGCACCCTCTCTCATTCTGCCATTTTTTCATCGATTTTCTACAAAAACTAGCAACGCTAAGCAAAATATTACTTACAACCTTGTGATGCCTTCCGAAAATATAAAAAAAAAATCACGAAAGGAGGAATGACGTCTGTTCAAAATGTAGATATGAAATGTTTACATTTTTATAAGGAAAAACATTTTATTAGGCATCAAAGCTGTAACTATTCAAATCTTCGTACTTGTGGTACAAATAAATACCCAATGTGACCCCCTTAACCTTTATGTGCAAATTAAAACAAAAAACTTGCTGGACTATAGGTTTGTTCAGCAAATACATATATAATCGGAGTAGGGAACATCGCTATCAAAAAAATGTTGAATATGTTGCAAAAAATATACATACATATAGATATATATTATTTTTTGGTCTAATTTGAGCTCAAAAATCAATATTGTTGGTTGCAAAAAATATCTAAATTTGTTTTAAAATATCTTTACTCGTTACAAGCTTCGTACAACCAAGTTAGTATTCACGTATTGGGGCTTAGATAGATAGATAGATGGTTTTCACTTCGACCTAAAATATCCATTGTGCCCTCTATTCCTTACAGTACCTCGTCTAACCCCAGCGTCCTTAGATATTCTCAGAGTCGTGCGAGCCTAGTAAATCTCTCGTATCGTCGAGATATGGCGTCATAATCGAATACTAAGAACATCGGGATCTCCGGAGCCGAGTCGCAGTAGCGCCACAACTCAGTCGACCAAATTCCGAGCTTGTGCAGATGGTTCCGTGACCTGTGAAAAAAACCTGTTATCACTCTTAATTTGTTCTTTGACAGTTTCATAAGCTTTGAAGTGTTTTTTATTTTAGCCTCCCAATAGACTCTTCGCCACGAAGAGCTTGGGTCCTTTGGGCGCCCTTCTGGCCGCGTTCCTAACTAATCGATCAATCTCCACACTTCCTTCGATACCCTTGTGGCCCAGAATCCAGAGCAGCTGAATAAGATTCCGCGTTGCTGGAGATATGAGTCTCTTTTTGCTCAGCGTTTCCATGTTCTGGGATGATATAACCTTCCCCATTTTCGTGATCTTCCCTAGCTATGTTGAGTAGAATTCGATTGGCTGCTTGTTCTAATGCTATGTGAATGGAATTTCCTCACCGTTGAGAATGTGGAGTTTTATCCCGAGGGTTTACCAGCTAGATGTCTGCTCTAAAGAAGCATGGAGTCCATGGTGAGACCCAAATACTTTACTGTACTGACAACGCCGTCTTCAATTCCAGTCAATGAGATTGCTCTCATTCCTGCCAGTTTACTTTTCCTGGAAAATGGTATGAGTAGGTTAATTTTAAGCCCTCGTCTTTTTTTACGTGGGTATTATTTTATTTCTTCCTTCTTAAAATTTAGGGCACATATTTTTGACGACGAAGTTAGTTGCATGCCACTTTTACTCATTCCACTAATTGTAACTTGTCGGATGTAGCACAAAATATTGATATATTATTTCCGAGAGTGTCCTTGCACAATCAGCTAATGTTCTGCATTATTATTATTTTTTTTTTTAAATAACTGCTTTTTTGTTTAAAAATATATGTATTTTTCAATTTAAAAATTAAACTTTCTGTTTGCAAAAAAAAAAAAACCAATGCGACAAAGGGTCTACTGAAAGACAATGTCAAATAAGCATATAGAAAAATTAAACGTCATATACTTATTTCACTTTGTTAAATAGACTTTGATGTAGACCTTTTACGCCAATAGTCTTCTATCATCTGAAATAATTTTTTTTAATATAAAAAAAAAAACAATTTTTTGGTGGAAGTTATAAAATATAATCCATCTTATAATTTCTATACAAAACGGATGCCAATTTTTTTTATATGCGGAGTGCTGCACCCTAATGCACATATGTATACATATGTATGTAGCGATATTAAGTTGAGACAATAGTAGGCGGCAGGGAAATGAGACGAGGAGCGGAAGGCGTTGGAAAAAATAATGACAAAAATCAGCAGTTAAGATGACAAATAAAAGCAATCAGCGCTTGCAGCTGCCTTAAAGCTGGCATAAACAAAAAGTGGTAGAAGAAATGTGTGCACATACAAAAATACATACGAATGTAGATATGCATGTAAGTACATAAAAAAATTGCGCATACTCAGCAATCAATGCGCCAACGAACGTAGCTGCGTCACACCTTGTGCCGGCCACATACCATACTTTTAATGCCAACGATTGTTTTGCAAGCAGCGGCTGGCTGGCGGACGGACGTGTGCGGCATGTCGTTTAATCCAACGACAATAATTAATAAAAATATGTGAGCCTCTACGAATAGTAGATGTAGCTATGTGCATACTAACGTATTTACAAACTTACATATCAACATATGTACATACGAGTACATATAGTAAATACTCGTATGCTTGATTATCTTCCACTTGCTTTGCTCAAGTACTCTTGCCAACTGTTGTTGTTGTTGGCTATGCGTCGCTGAGCAACTGCTGTGTAACGTTGTGCGTGGCGAGTAGACAAGTTGAGGTCGCGTCCTCACCGCCGTCAAGCATATAGTAAGTATGTAACAAGTCAACGTACCACAATACATCGTAGTCGCCACCGCCATCAGTCACCACCACCACCACCACCAATAATAAACGGCAGCAATGTCGCCATCTTGTAACTTTGTTTGCCTTCACGCACTCGCTCGCATGCTCACTGGAGGAGCTAAAAGTGTAGCAGTAGTACGAGTAGAGAAGACACAGGAAAGCACAGGCGGAACAGGCGGCACACAGGTTGTTGGCTAACTGAGAGTTGACAGGCAAAATTGGCGAAGAGCAACATTAATAATAAGAATGGGTGCACGCAGCGCGAGCGTGAGAGAAATGTACATACTTACTTACACACACACACACACACACACACACACACACGCACATAAATCCATATGGGCATATGTAGTATTAGCAAAGTGTAAGAACAATCGAAACCGGGAAGCTCCACGCTAACTCTAACCCCACACCAACAGTTCTTCGACCTGAGAAGCAAAGATGTGTCAAAGCAACAGCGTCAAGCTTACGGTTCTTAAATTATGGCTATTTACAGTATTTAAATACCTATGTACATATATTTACTTAATAGTTAATATTTATCCACTTGACCTATGCATGTTTTGAAGATTTATAAAAATCACGGCCAAGTTCAACAAAACGGAAGGATGAAAACCGCACCAAAACAACATTTCATTACTTACGGTCTGCTTCAAGGCGAATTCATATCAGGTGGTGTCAAAGCGAATTCATATAAGGTAATAGCATCCCATAAGCTGAACGCTTGTTCTTCTTTCCAAATTCACTGGGCTATTTTTTAAACTAGGCGAATTCAGTTTTTGACATTTCACTCGCAAAATTACACTAATAAAATACATGAGGAGTACTGGGCTAATTCAGATTTTGACATTTTACAATTAAACAAAATCAAACAAACAAAATACACAGCGAATTCGCCTTGTTCATCATGCTATCAACTTCTATGGAACCACCTTGGGTGGTGTTATATGAACAAAAACAAGAGCACGAGCGAATTTCTTTGAAAAATATGAAAAAGATCGGACGCCGGTAAAGTTTAGAAGGTGACTTATTCTTTTATTTGATTCCATTTGCGTCGATAGTATGACACTTCTAGAGGGGAACTCTTCAATGCCAGCTCCCTTTGGCGGATGAGGAAACTTTAATATGAGTTAGGAGCTCTCATAGACCCTCTGGCATTCAAAGTGATACCACAGTACAAACATAACGGCAATTATTTGCCTTCATTTGCAAAGCGCCACATGTTTACAATGAAGCTGCGGAGCTGTCTAGTCTCTACTCATGAAATGTCCGCCGGAGAGTGGATAAGGTGCGATCCTAGATACTTAAGTCTTAGTTTCGCGAAGGCAGGACAGCTGAGTAAAAAGTGCTGAGATGATTCCACCTCCTCATCCTCCAAACAGTTGCCGCAGTAAGGCTTAGTCCTGATGTTGAGACGCACCGCAGGGTTCCTTTTGGACAGTGCCCCGTTAGCACCCCGTAATTAAGCTGGCTGGCGAGAGCTGCGTCTTGGATATGCGTAGAAGCTCCCGGAGGTACTGGCCAAAAGGACCTCGCGACTCTACATGCTCTAGTAACTTCCCAGCATTTGCCAAGCTGATCGTAAGCCCACTTGTTTAGAAGTAGACGACAGGTGGCCAGGGGAACCCCGAAAAGTTCCTCGCTTTACAAGTCCTTTTCATCTATGCCTTGCCTGGCTAATTTATCTGCTTAACAAAAAAGAAGCCCGGCAATCTTTATCTAGTTTCGATCACATCGTTATTGAGTTTATAGCTCTGATTGCCGCTTGGCTGTTGGCGTAAATATTCTCTTCCGCGGCTTCATCCGCCTGGAACACGCTACAGTGATCTTGTAGGCTAAATTTGTGGCCCATATCCCGCAGCCTGACGGCGGCCTGGGCAGCTAGAATTTTTGCCTAAGTAAGCTTCTATATGTAGTGATTAAATAAAACCCCGTGGCACTCTTTGCTTAATTCTTCTTGACTTGGAATATTTTATCTATCTTCAATATCTTAAAAATACCAACGATTGTCGATCACACAGTTAATTAGAAGCGGTTGCGGCTAAGGACGCGGTTGTCCTGCGTGTTTGTGAGGTTTAGTTCTGTGGTTTCCATTCGCATTCCACAACTCGCGCAACCTACAACCAATTGCCGACTTTAGTCAATTTCAGTATGTTATACACTCTGGGCATTCGCAGCTACGACAGAACCTGCTGAAGGGTAAACCGATCCTTTGGGAATGCACTCCTACGGGTCAGTGCCTTGTGCGAACTGCCGTGTGTTTATGGGTATTTTATTTACTCTTTCCTAAAGGAGCCCATTATGCCCCGGGTGGATTTTGTTTAACGTACGTTACCACCTCCTTAATTGCAAACATGTTGGCTTGAAAAACGCAGGCGAAAGCATAACTTTAGATTGTATTAACCAATGAATATCCTTACGCCAACCCCACATTCCATCTGTAAATACCTGGCCTGTAAACTATAAAATGGTTGGATCCTTCCTTGAGTCCAATGCTTCATCAGGATATAGTCAGTGGGTATTGATTTAATCTCAGACGGCAGTGCATTGAGAATTGAGTTGTGCTCGAAAGCCCTTTCCTTTCAGAACCCCAAGACATCCAGTGTGATAGTCCTGTTCGCAGCTGAGTTTTCGATAAATATATCAATTGATAATAAATCGAGAAGAACGTTCAAAACATCCGTTGGACAGCATCTCATGTATCCCTTATGCCAACGGATATTGCCCTTTGAATTCTGTATATTATCTTAACAAAGTAAGGCTTAGTAAGTGCTAGCCACCGGACCAGCGACCTATATAAGAGTCTGGGTTGGACTATAGCTGTGTACAACTAGTGTACAATTTTAGGTTTTAGTCCCCATCCTTTCCTAACATTCATTTGGCTGTACACGCTCTTCGATATTCAGCCTCCAGTTAAGTTTGGTGTCTAGAATAACACCAAGATATCTTACATTATTTGATAGACCCCATTCCGTTCCTCGAAAGTTTGTTTGAATGAAACTGAGTAATTTTGTTTTAGTGAAAAGCATAAGGTCGGTTTTCTCTCTTTTAGTCATTGTCCAGACATTCATAGAAGGAAACTGACCGGATATTGCTACATACATCGTCGCCTTAAGCCATTACATATGTTTTGCTACGTGACACCAGGGGATTTTATTGATGGTCCCGAAGAAACCGTTGGCGGGAGTAAGAAAACGAAACAAAGGAATAACAAAAGTCGACAGATTTTTGAGATTGAAGAGGGCGGACTTTGGGCATTTTGCCGGGACAATGATCAATCCCAGTGTCAATCAATGTCTATGAAGGAGATCATAGTAGATTCTTTGTAGTATCGCGAACTTTCAGTCGTACGCACCATCTCATGCAGGGCGATCTCCGTTGACTTCCTTTTCAGGTAGCCATGTTGAAAGTGTGATAAAAAGGACGTCCCTAATGTGTAGGCACATAAATATTATATGTACGTTCATATGTCCATATAGGTATGTGAAAGATCTTTGTGATTCCAACAGCTGTACAAAATATTATGGTTAATAATTATCGCAATTTCGATTTATTAATTTTTTTATTTCTTGAGATTTCATATTTTCTCCCACATAAGTAGAAACAAGGCACCAATACCCGGAATAAGAGATGGACATATGCGAGTAGTGTATTTTACGGCATTTACAGCTGGTGTCTGAATGTTTTATAGGATTTATAATACATACATACATATATACATATCCACACGTGCAAGCAGAAGTAAATAAAACAAATTTGCAGTTATACCAATCTACATATGTATATGTATGTATGTACAGGGTGTTTCAAAATAACACACTTTAATTTTGAGGTCAGAAAGAATTTAAAGAAATCACATTAGATATTTTGCCGGACATAGAGGGAGCCTTTAACAACAACAACCAAGAGGCTAATATCAAATCCATGCAACAAGTGAGTACATCGGTCCTTAGTGGAGATAGTTAGGCTTCTACCTAAGAGAAGGCCTATTCTCTCAAAGATGGGAGACGCGCCCGCAATTAAATTACTTGGAAATCTAATCGTAAATAATCTACTTTTAAATGTTGAGAGCCCGGGCAGTTACGTTAGGCATACACTGATGTCCTTACAGCAACGGGAAAACATCTTCAGATTCTGGGCGAACTACCAAATAATGCTCTAAATCTTGAAAAGCCTAGCTGCTATCAAATCGTTAAATTCTAATTGTTACCATCTACAAGGTCGCTATGGATTGCAGGCGAACGCTAAACGAGCTAGCTCAGAAAAGCTGCACTTGTGTACTCTGAGTTCCTGGCCACAGAGGCATCCGAGAAAATGGCAGATGAGCTAGGTCGAAAAAAGTCCGAATAACCATTGGTAAACGTGGCCCAGAAGCCAAACTTCCACTATCTTCATGTCAGCACCGACTAAGATCGGGTTTCATTAATAATGTAAACATCAGGTGGGCCGCGAACCTTTCTGTCGGATCGATAATCAAATTTAGGTCACCTGTGAGTATCTGCCGTCATTTGATCATTTCAGCTTTTGGTTTTTTGGACACTGTCTGATGGGGTTACACGGCACCAGGATGGGTTCACTTAGACTGATTTTTTCCCCATCTGCATGGAGGCAGAAGAAGTGGAAAGGGTATGCCACTGTTGCGCTCTTGCAAAAATGCGGCTCCCAGTCTTTATGCCCTTTATTAAGACCACACCATGGTTAAATTTTACATTAATGTCAGCCTGCAAATCCAACGTAGAATCTCTCTTGCCAACAAGTGCTACTTTGCGTTGAGTAGACAATTGCGCAGTAAAGCCCTCTCTCGACGAGCCAAAACCACACTCTATAAGTCTCTCATCATGCCGGTGCTATTGTATGGCGCTGCAGCATGGGCACTGTCAGCATCGGATGAGACGGCCCTTGGAATATTCCGAGAGAAAGATTCTATGGAGCTCTACGTCTTTGCGACGGCGAATACCGCAGACGATGGAACGATGAGCTGAATGAGCTTTAACGCGACATAGACATAGTCCAGCGAATTAAAAAACAGCCGTTACGTTGACTGGGACATGTCGTGGGAATGGACGAAAATGCTCCAGCTCTGAAAGTATTCAACGTGGCACCAGCTGGTGGTGGTAGAGAAAGAGGATGGCCTCATCTGCGTTGGAAAGACCAAGGGAAAAAGAACTTGACGTCACTTGGTACTTCCAATTGGCGCCAGTTAGCAAGAAGAGGAACAGACTGGCGCAATTTGTTAAAGTCAACCAAAATCTCTTAAGAGGTTATAGCGCCAATTAAGTAAGTAAGTTAAGTTTTAAATTTAGTTGAAGGATAGAAAAGGGTGAATGAGGGTTCATCCCCTCAGTGGCTACACAATGGGCCAAGAATATTATGTGTGCTTCTTACTCCCCCGCCGAAGTAAAGAGCAAATTTTTTGGGCACCTTTCATATGAGTACATGGTCGTATGCAAATATAGACAAATGAAGATAAACAAACTCAATATTATTCAAAAGTTTAAAGCGAGCAATTACGGCGAATTTGTCAGCAGACTTAAATTAAACAAAAAAAAAAAACTAAAATAAGACACACGCTTAGCATGAATTCAATCTGACGTGTAAATAATTTTATGTTTACACATTTATGTATGTATATATGTATGTATGTGAGCATGTCCACGCATATTTAACAAAATAAATTTACAATAAAAAAAAACAAATGTATGACTCAGTGTGATGTTCATGGAGTATCTTTTGTTGGTTGTTTGCGAAATTGCTATCAGCGTGAATTCTTAGCAATTTTATGCATGCTATGTAAATACATACATACATACATACATAGTTATATACATTCATATGTACAAACATAGCAGAGTACACCCACTGATTAGAAGGGTTTTCCAATAGAGCTTCTTCAAAATCGCCGCGAGCGTTTTGATAAGGCTATAGCTATCAAATCTGTGGGGTAGTGATTTTAGTCGTCCATCCATGTGGTAGGTTGTTTTGTTTGGTTTCATTTATGCAAACAAGAAAGATTAAGAGAATATGAAACAACTACGATCAAAGAGCGATACCGATAACAATGACGATTAATGTAAATACAGCGATAACTATACCGGCAAATATAAAGGAAGTAACAACTATAAAAATTTCAATAATGATAGCAATGCTGGTAACGATGACGAGAAAGATAAATGTTCTGTCTATTATATAGAAAACGATAATAATTTCGATAGCGACGTCGATAAGTTAGGTTAGGATAAACGGGTTGCTCTTTTAGAGAATTAACTTGGTGCCCACAGGACCCATTGTGAAGCCCTGAAGGGGATTTTCGCTCCACCTATCTTTAGAAATTCTTAATCCGCTCTGATCTTTAATCAACAATAATAATTTTTATGAGCTCAAATCCGTTTATTTATTGGGAAGTTATTGAAAGGCCAACAACAATGATAGAAGTCGCCACATCTCCTCATCCGACTTTTTCTGTGGAAGATCGAACCCACTTCCCACACGGCAAACTCGTACTCGTGCCCCTTAAGACAATCGCTTTAACCACTTCCAACAAGTATTCAGGCCGTGTACACTGTTGTTACTTTTTCTTCTTCCAATTTTGAAAATCCCAACAGCCTCTCTACCTGAGCACCTGAGTCGTACAAATCTGCAAAGAAATGACTCCATCGAAATCTGCAGCGCATTTCTCGTGTGCGTTAGAAACTCCTTGATTAATTAGTTTTTAATTTTTCTAATATTTGGCAACCCCCTTCAAAAATATAATCGAAACAAAATTTTCTTAAACCTTTTTCTTTTCAAACCAGTATTGGAATATTTCATTTCTAACTTATTAATTCGCTTTTAAATTAACCTTTTAAACAGGTGGCAACTCTCCCCAAAAATATTTTTGAAATCAAGAAGGCTTGAAACTTGAAAATTTTTTGGTTGACACCTCTGTATGTATATTGAATATTTCATTGGTTTTTGGTAATTTGATTGCATTTAATTTTTCACCAACATGGCAACCCTCTTTACAAAAATATTCTCTTATATAGATGGTATGCTTCACATCAGTATTGTGTGTGATGTTTCAGTTAACTTATTAATTAATTTTTTTTTAACTTTTTAAGCAGGTGGCAAGGCGCTCCAAAATTTTTATTGAAATAATTAAATTCTTTCGAGTGACACCCGATTTGGTATATTTCAGTTATTTTATTTGTTTTACTGAACTATTTTTTTTCTAATAATTGGCAGCCCTGTTAATTTTTTTCCCCCGAAACTAACCATTGAATTAACCCTTTTGCCCAGGTGGATATCGCCTTCAAAAATTTACAATTCATTCGTTGTAGACATATGGTGTTAACATTTTAATATTGGCCTTTGAATTTATTGCCTTTGAAATTATTTTCGATGTGAAGTGTGCATAAACCTCTTTCGTTTGACACTCATATTCCAACTTATTAATTTCCTTTAATTTAGATTTCAAAACGGTGGCAGCTCTCTTTGAAAAATTGTATATTTGTTAGTAAAAGTTATATGTCAAATATTACAGACATTGTGACTCTCAAGCAGTAAACGTTGAGGTCGATTCTTTAGACTGGAGTTTCTTATTCACTGGGATTGAAATTGCTAAATATATTTTGACCAACTTAAATGTAAGATTTGATAAATTATGTAGTATTGTAAGAATATACCAATAAGTAAAAAGTACTGTTTTGGGATTCCTTGGTACACCAACGAACTGAAAAAACTGAAGAATCTGATAATCAAGTTCTATAAAAGATTTAAATTATCTAACTCCTTCATACATAGAAATAAATACTTACAACACTCTAAGGAGTTCAAATCTTTAAATACGAAATTAAAGTGTAATTATGTGCTAAATATTGAATCTGATATAAAATCGAATCACAAACCTTTCTGAAGGTATGTCGAACTGAAGATTCTATGAATTTCGTTCACCCTTTTCCGTCCTATCGGAGTAGATGTGTCTAATTATTAATCTAAAATCATTGGAATATAGATTGACTCTTCTCTCCCTTACCTTTGTCTACAACTTTGTACGTGGTGTAGTAGACTGTCCAAATTTGTTTAGGCGCATCGCATCGATTTCGCAGTGCCACAAAGATGCTTAAGAAACAATGGCTTTTTCTCTCCGGAGGTGGTTAGAACAAATTCGGCATATAATGCTCCTAAATACAGGGCTCTAAAGAAATTCACGTGATTCTCACGATCTTCTGTTCTACATTTCTCGTATCGGGAAATCCGTTTCAAATCTTTACTCGACAAATTAATTACTTAATTTGTGCTTTTTGTCCGAGTTCAACAAATTGCGCCAACTGTCCTACTTCTTGCTAACTGGCGCCAATTGGAAGTACCAAGTGACGCCAAGTTCTTTTCCCCTTGGTATTTCCAACGCAGAGGAGGCCATCCGCTTTCTCTATCACCACCAGCTGGTACCACGTTGAATACTTTCGGAGCTGGAGCATTTTCGTTCATTCCCACGACATGTCCCAGTCAACGTAACGGCTGTTTTTTAATTCGCTGGACTGTGTCTATGTCGTGGTAAAGCTCATACAGCTCATCGTTCCATCGTCTGCGGTATTCGCCATCGCAAAGACGTAGAGGTTCATAAATCTTTCGAAGAATCTTTCTCTCGAACACTACAAGAGACATATTGTTGTTGTAACAGCATTAAACATTTCTCATAAAATGTCCTTGACCGGATATAGATCCGGGTCGTTCTGGTATCGTAGAACCGACTGTCGTGGGAACGACTCCAAGGGCCATATCATCTGATGTTGACAGTGTCCATGCTTCTGTGCCATACAAAGCACCGGCATGATGAGAAACTTGTAGAGTGTGGTTTTGGTTCGTCGAGTGACGGCTTTACTGCGCAATTGCCTACTCAGGCCAAAGTAGCACTTGTTGGTAAGAGAGATTCTACGTTGGATTTCCAGGCTGGCATTATTGTAGCTATTAATGCTGGTTTCCAGATAAACAAAGTCCTCCACTTTTTCGAAATTGTAATAGTCAACAGTGATACGGGAGCCAAGACGTGAGTACGCTGACTGTTTATTTGATAACAGGAGGTACTTAGTTTTGCCCTAAGTAAATAAATATGAATAAATATCAAATCCATCCAGATGTTTTGTCGTATAGGGGTAGCTCACTAAGTCGTTTTACGCAACCTTCTTCAACCTTTTCACTAAATTTCGACAACTTTTTTTTCCATCAATTACATAAGTAAATTATAACGTTTCAAAGTAAAAGATGCTATATTTTCATTGTTTAACATATAAGATAGTTTTCGATACAGTACCTGGGCCCGGATATTACATACATATGAATGTAAAAATGTATGTATGTACACGTGTACTATGTGTCATTTATTATACTGAGCGACCACTGTCTGTTTAGTAGCGACCTGCACGACCAACGAGCATAGCTTTTTTTGTCTGCAGCATGTATTCCCCTTAAATTGAAATGATTTCATGTTGTTGTAATTACTGTAATTCTGTTATTTCGTTTGCTGTTTGTCTCAGCCTTCTCCAGCAACATGCAAATACATCCATACACACACCCAGATACTTATGTACATATGTAGATATGTAGGTATACCTCCGTAGGTACCTACATGGTGCAAATGGCAACTTTGAAATAATGGACAAACCCATGGTGGTATCTACAGAAATATGTTGCTGTGTTCGCAGATACATACACGTAGCTCTTCATCTTTCAGTGTCAGAGCCAGTGCAGCGCATGCGAGAGCTCTTCCCCCCGTCCATACCACAAAGAAAACGTTGTTGTAGCAATTTTAAATATAACAACGGCGACAGCGGGTAGAACAACAAAAGTATACAACAACTATTACCAACTGCCACGTTCATCAGCAGCAAAGAACAAATAACGAGATGCGAAAAAATAACAACAACAAAACAAAACAGATCAAAGTAAATGAAGTGAAGTGGCGCAAAGGAGCAGCGAATGTATAAATATTGGTGTGCCTGTAGGGAAACCTTAAATTAGCGATACAAATTTCTGGATCAGAAGAAGTAGAATTTCGCGCCGCTGCTCATATTGCGATTAGCGACATCTCTCGTTGTAATCTGACCGAAAAGAGTATGCCCTCCTCTTTGCTTATCAAGACAGTGACGTAGGGCGTTCTTCGACTTGCGAGCACTGGTTACTGATATGAATCGGCTAAACAGTGATGTGGATTTCCCAACTTGAAAAAAAACCCTTTTCCCTTTTAGGACTCCAACCAACGATGTTGTTTTGCGACTCCAGTAACAGAACGAGCGAAGTTTTACCTCGGATAAATATAACTGTGTCGAATTTAGAGCTAGCACTTAGAGCTACTGAAAAGGAGATGGAACTATACATAAAATGATGCAGATCCTCATAGATATTCTCAGTCGAATGTATAACTGATTTGTTGTCATAGAAAACGATGGCACAGATTTTACAATTTCTCATCTTAAAAACATTTCGCAAAGAGATCCCGAGCACCATATCGAAGAAAGGTGCACAGCGATTTAAGCCACATCTAACGAATTTACAATTCAGGGCTTACTAGAACTCATCTGTCGAGTTTAAAACTCACTCCAGTTTAGAGTTGCTTAAAAACTATCGGAAGAGGATTTAAAACATACAGGATCGCATATGAGGAGTTTAAAGCTTGCGGAGGATAACCGTGAAACGATTGTTAGATTGGCAAGATCTAGTAAGAAACTATCGAGAAACTGTTACTTATCACATTAGAAATTGAGAACAATTGAGAAATTGAAAAGAGACGAAGGGATCTCATATATCGAACTATCAAATAGAAAGTATCAGGAGATTCGAAGTTTGGGAGATCAATATAAACGGAAATAGTTGAAGAATAACATAAAATCGTATAACCTGACCGTGGCTGTAGTTAAGCTTTGGTCGATTGCTAGATTCGTAATGACCGAATGAACTGCGCTTCATCGGAATCGAAGAGATGTTCGAGCAACTTTAGCCGGCTGTGGAAACCACCAAAAATTGCGGCGAGTTGAAATAGACTATCGAGATGGATGGATCAAAGGTCTCAATATTTTCATGTGCTCCCTCGCTCCCTCCAACCATGAGGAAGATTGTAATGGTCATACCGTTCTCGAAACCAGAGAAGCCGGCTGATAGGGGTGAATCCTATCGCCCGATTTCGCTTTTTTCACCAGCGGTAAAGACACTTGGGAACCTGCTGCTCCAGCACTCCACATACGCTATGGACCCGCCTAAGCATCAACACGGCTTCCAGCCTCTCCTATTAGTGAACCGTCCTAGTAGCGTTGCACATTTCAAAGTTTTTGACACAGTAAATCATACAACGCTCCTCCTAGTTGACGTAGAGATATCCATCTGTCCTCACAGAGTCTGAAACGTTGGACTGCTAATTACCTGTGCGGTCGGCAATAATGGGTGTCATTCGGAGATGCTACATGTAAGTTAACGTGAGTTAAACAAGGTGCTCCAGAGGCCCCCAAAAGGAAGTCACTATTGCCTTGATGGACTGTGCTCGAAACTAAACAGTTATCCCGCCGACCATGCTCTCTTCTTCATTTACAGAAACATGACTCCCTCCTCCCCTACAGAGTTCTCGGAAACTCTATTCACAAGATGGGCGAAGGAAGTCTGAGTGGATCCATATTCCAATTGCTAATCACCCGATGATTCTTTCGACAGCCTACTCTCCTAATCTGCGCGCTCAACCGCAATCGCCAACAAGACCAGTAGACAAGTAGAACTTTCACTGGATGCCATCTGATGTCGCCGGAGTCCCGTCTACACCAAGAGGCTTTCCAGCTTACAGTTAGAGAGCTTAACATTATGCTCACCAAGCAGTTCTTCGTTGGGTGTAACTTCGCGGAACGAGCGGCTTCTCAGGGATCTTATTGGACTTACGGTCAAAATCTGAACCAACACCAGGTAAACACTGGATCCGACAGCGAACAAACAAGCCAGAAACAGCATTCACCGAGAGGCAATCATTTCAATTCCACCAAAACAAGCGGATTCTACCCTGGATGGCATCCCTGTTCAAAACATAAAAGATCTGCAGAATTGAGAACTGATTGGGAACAATAGGGAAGGAACACGAAGCTCTCTATATCTCATCGACCTATTACCGAAGTGGTCCAGAGCGGCCGGAAAAAGGACACAGAGAAAACTTAATGCTTTCTGTCGAGTTTAGACTAGTTTGGAACTATCGAATAAGGGACAATCAACATTCTTTAGGGCATCGTTGAAAAAGTGAATTAACGGTAGCTAGACCCTACTGGGTACACTCGCACTTGCACGGGTATTGTATTGTAAAGATACTTGAACTCGCCAAAGAAGTTCTCCGCGAGTTCGCACTGCGCTCGTTTTGCATGTTGCAAAATCGTGAAATGTTGCGGCAGTGGCAGTTACTGCGACAGCGTCAGCGTTGCCAACAAACGATGAGAACGACGCTAAAGTTGATTAAAGAAAACGAATTCAAAGAAACAGTTGCAAAATAAAAGTGAACAACAAAATAAAAAACAAATTCAAAAAAAAAAAATGAAGCGCAGCAATAACGAATGAAAAACACAAACTAAAAATCTGCACTGACCAGACGCACAAATCGACGAGCTGGAAGTCGTTGCATAGCTGCCGAGGAATGAGCGTGCAAATTTGATTTAAAAAAACGGCAGTTGCTGTTATTTTTTATTAACATGATTATTCAAAAACAAAAATAAAAAAATGTATTTTTCGCAAGCGTCGTTGCTGCTTTTATTTAATTGCACTTGCATATAAATGGGTGTGTTGTTTTTGTCTTTTTTTGTTGTTGTCTTCTTTAGTTTTTACATTGTAGTTGCCTTATGCCGCCTATTTATGTATGCAATGCATGCATTGCAAAACGATGTTGCAACGACTGTTGTTTTTCGAGTAATCGGCTATGGACTGAGTAGCAGTCTCGCGTCGAGGCATAAATGTGAGCTTGCGAACGCAACGTACAGACATATGAAGATAGCGGTCAGTAATGTTGAAGTGCATTAGGTGCGTGAGGCTGGAATGCACAGCAAAATACATACATAATTACATACATAGTGCATTTTATATGTACGCGCGTCATTTTTGAATACAAATCGGCATTTGATTAGCCGAACGGCACATTTAATGTGAACTTAAAATCGCAGCACTTGGAGAGTATCATTCACATACTTCCCACACCGCAAGGAGATATTTATGTAAATAAAAGTGTGCATTCATTTTAGGGTCATTGTCGGGGGCGCTATGATTCCCATTCAGGATGAAAGTATTGGTAAAGCGTTCATTTAGTAAAAACGTCAAAGTTTATTGCATTTTCAGGTTAAACTTTGGGGGAAAAGGTTAAAAAAAGGTAGGAGCGGGGACAAAGGAGTTAGCCGGAAATATTTCAAAAATAAAACTTTAACTGTGGAAGATGTTTATACAAAAAAAAACAACATTGCGATCTGTTTGAAAGGGTTAATTCAATTTGATTATTTATGTGAAACCAAGTTAAGAGAACTTGATATAGAAAATGCTTTTGAAGAAGGCTGCCACATTTTTCAAAAATTTTAATAATATTAATGAAATATTATAACATGAATGCTCAACGAAAAACATTCAAGCAGTTTTAGTAGAAAAATTTCGTATAGGGTTGCCACCCGTTTAAAAGTAAAAAGTTAATTTAAATTCTATAATATTGTTGTCAAACGAAATAGGTTAGTTTGGGAAATATTTTTCAAGAGGGTGAACAATATGTTTCAAAAGCAGGGTTACCACCTGTTTAAAAATAACAAGTTAATTTAAATGCTACTATTGGTTTCAAACGAAAGAGGTTAGTTGGGAAATATTTTTCAAGAGGGTTGTCGGTTGTTTACAAACTTCAATTCGATTAGGTAATAACGTATTTTTTGCAAAAATTAAATTCAAATAATAACGTTTATGAGCTATTACAATATGGTTGTCGAATGGAAAAGATTTAGAAAAGTTATATTTGAAAAATATTTTTAATAGGGTTGCCACATGTTTGAAAAATCAAATTAAATTAAAATAATATTAACGAAATATTACAACGTGGATGCCCAATGAAAAAGGTTCAAGTAGCTTTAATTAATAATTTAAAAAATATCTGTTGGAGCTGCCCCCTGTTTAAAAGGGGATTAAATTAATAAGTTAATTGAAATGCTACCATATTGGTGGCAAGCGAAAGAAGTTTTAGAAAACTTAATTTGGAAAATATTTTTGAAGAGGGTTGACATACTTACATATGTTTAAAAAGCGCAATTCAATCAAGCAATACCGTTAAAGAGCAACTACAATATATGTAGATCTCGAACAGAAAATTTAAAAAAAGTTTAATTTGAAAAATATGCTTTATAAGGGTTACCATCTGTTTAAAAAATTAAATACAAATTAGCTAACAGAATAAAAAAAGATTACAATACTAGTGTAAAGCTGTCGGAAGTAGCCGCTAAGATTTTCGGCTTATTTAAGATAGGAACTTTGCCACCATCGACCCTTATGTCTAACTCCAGTTTGAACTCCTTCGTAAAGAAGGTCGTCGACGATTTAGCAGGAGATAGCGAGAGTTTTTACGCAATAAAGAAATCTGGCGCCAAGGAAATTCTTTCGGTAGTTCTAAGAGATATTAAGTGTGCGATCTTTCTCTCACAAATGCGTTATTGGTATAGGTCACGATTTATTTTACGCAAATCAAGTTAATCAACTGCTGAACACAGACGGTGCTTGAGAGAGGGAGGTAGTGCGAACTCCACTATTTGCACAACTGGGGCGAGGGGAAATATTAGGTGATATGATCCCCCCTAGCTTTGCTAGCTTCTCTGGTTTCAGTAGTGGTACCACCCTACCAGCTCTCCGCATATCTGGGATAATTAGGGTGGTAAGCGTCAAAGCGATGACTTCGATGAGGTATTTTATTCAGGCTTTGCATCAGCATGCATAGTTCCGTCAAATGCCATGAATTTTGAAACTTCTGAAACTGAACTCAACTTCAACTTGAATTCCGCATTGCTTGCAAAAAAGTTTTTGGCATTCCTGCTGCTGGACCCGTGCTGGAGCACAACACTGCCTGTCTAGTAGCTTTAATGCACCAGAGTTCAGCATTGTGTTTGGCTTGAGTAAGGTTCCTGCATACTGAATTGGTCTCCCACCCGAACAAACTTCATATATTTTTCGATCACCTTTGCATTTCAAATTCACTTCGAGTTTAAAACCCAATCAACATAGAGTAGAAACTAGGCCAAATGCACAAGTTGATACAGAAATACAACAGTACATAAGTATCGGGTGTTTTTTTAGGGGTATAGAACTTCGAATTGAAATAAAACACAAGAAAATCGTTTTAAGGTCCATCAATTTGGCTTTATTGGAAGGATAATTTTATGCCATTAATGTTTAAATATGATTTCGGGCATGTGGCCGCCGCGGCTGGCTCGAATAAAGCCAATTCTACAGGTCCAATTTTCAACCACTTTTTCGAGCATATGGGGCCGTATGTCGGCAATAACGCCACGAATGTTGGCTTCCAATTCCCCTAACGTTTCAGGTTTGTTGGCGTAGACGAGCGACTTCACATATCCCCAAAGAAAATAATCCAATGGTGTCAAATCACACGATCTTGGTGGCCAATTTACAGGTCCATTCCGCGAAATTATGCGCTCATCGAATGTTTCCTTCAATAAATCGATTGTGACGTGCGCTGTGTGGCATGTAGCGCCGTCTTGTTGGAACCACAACTCATCCACATTCATGCCATCCAATTCGGGAACAAAATAGTCGGTTATCATGGCTCTATACCGGTCTCCATTAACGGTAACTGCCTCTCCAGCATTATTGCGGAAGAAGTATGGCCCAATGACTCCACCAGCCCATAGAGCACACCAAACAGTCAGTTTTTGTGGATGTAATGGCGTTTCAAGGGTCTCATGTGGATTCTCTTCACTCCAAATGCGGCAATTTTGCTTGTTGACGTAGCCATTCAACCAAAAATGAGCCTCATCACTGAACAAAATTTTGCGATGAAAATCAGCATCGAGATCAATCTCATTTTCGGCCCATACACCAAAATCACGACGCATTGCATGGTCTCGCGGCTTTAATTCTTGCACAAGCTGGATCTTGTAAGGGCGCAAGCCAAGATCTTTGCGCAAAATCTTCCATAAAGTTGATGGACAAAGCTCCAATTGCTGTGCACGGTGGCGAATCGATTCATTCGGGTCCTCTTCAACACTTTGCTCTACAGCGGCAATTGTTTCTTCGGTGCGCACTGTTCGACGTCTCTGCGGATGCGTATTATCACATAGAGTAAACGTAGTGCGGACGATTATGTCGACCATAAAATTGACGGAGCTCGCGGTAAACTTCGCGAACTGAACCATTATTTTCGAAATAAATTTGCACGATTTGCAAGCGTTGTTCTTTTGTCAACCTGTTCATGATGAAATGGCAAACCAAACTGAACATAAATGACATTAGAGTTGCCGGATTTGACCACAAAATGGCAGTTTTATCTCTATTCGAAAAACAAACCTGTAAAAAAAACACCCGATACTAATTTGAGTTCCTATGCTTAAATTTGAACGCAAAATATGTAGTCTGAGAAAACCGCTCACAAACATTGGAACGTGGAAATCATTATTTTTCCTTCAATAGAAGCGCGAATAATAAAAATGTATTATGTATATTAATACAAATGTGTTCAATAATTGGAATATTCTACGCCAAATAGCCAAATGGCAAATGTAGGCACACAATCAGCTGCGCGGCTAGTTTTAGAAGCGACGAGACCTGGTCAATGCGATTTCGCAACGAATCAGGCGGCTGGACTGCTGCTGGACGGACTGTTGTCGTCGGACACGTTGCACAAACAATAATTTAAGCTGCAAATAATACAAACGCCTGAAAATACAACTGAACGACCGACAAGCTGACCAAGCGACCAAACGACAAATCGTCCAAACCCTACCCACAACAGACAGAGCCAGCGGAAAGAATATGGCAAATAAAGCGATAAAGCGGTAGTTGCAGTTGAAATGCATGTAGCGGTGGTGCTATGCTGATTGGCTGCGTTGATAGCAGCGGTGCGCTGGTAGCTAAATGGTGATGGTGACGACGACGGTGGTGGTGATGACAGCGGCGTGGCGTGGCGTGGTACACAAGAACCAATAGACCTTAAAGTCATTAACCTCACTTAACCAACCAACCGACCAAGCGAGCAGGCAGCCTGTTGTCGATGTTCATGGCGACGACGACGACGATGGTGACGATGATGACGGTGACGATGACGATGACGATGACGACGACTTCGCGAATATTGTCGATGGCTTTGGCTATGATGATGACGACTGACCAAAGCCACCAGAGCCACTCAGCTATCCGACGCGCAATGGTAACAATAATAACAGCGCGCAACAGCAATAACAAATACAGTTAACGACAGACATACCAACTAAAAAATTTATAATAGAAAGACATTGACGGCGCGTAGGGAGACAACGCGAGGCGTTGAAAGTTAGGCCAGCAGCAGCAAGAGGCGCGCGCGCTAAGTGGAGTGGATGGAGTTGAGGCACAGACATTGGCATGGTGGCACTGCGTCGCGTCGCCCCGTCACATGCGAAAACCAAACCGATATGAATGCGCGATTGGCGCGCATTGGAATGAAGTGAGAGGCTCCAACTGGGGTGCCGACTGCGGCTGTCGATGTGACTGAAGTGATGGCGAAGTAGCGAGAGTGGCGTCGATTTGCGGGAACAATCACAATCGCAGCGTTGCAGCGTAGCATTGGCGCAGCAAACGAAAATCACCAACACCAGGCGAGACAGCGCGCCCGCAAACGAATGAGAATTAGTTGGCGAGTAGATGGCCGACAATTTCGATTCGATTTCGATTTGATGTGCGCGACGATCATTACGATCGTTTATGCAATGGCGCAGAAGTAGTAAGACAGGCGAATGCACCGCGGCAGGCAACAATGGGTAAAGCGAAGGGAAAATGGGTAAAGAAAAACCGATATTATAAGAAGAAAAAAATGTAGAGAGAAAATTAAAAGACAAGTGAAATAGCCGAAAAATAAATAACAAAGCAAGACAAAGGCGCGCTATAGTGATTGTTTCACACGAATGAGACTGGACAGAGGTCGCTGTTACTCCTACGGCTGCGCGTCGTGCAAATTAGCCGCGACCGCGCGCTGGTTTGCAAATGGCCGCGGCGCGTCGCACACAAACTGGCAAACAATTCAAGAGATAGACAGAGCCACATACAGTTTGCGATATGCTGTACAAAACCAAAGAACAACAGCAACGAAATAATAATAAAATAATAACAAGCAAACAACAACAACACATTTCATATAAAAGCAGCTGCAGCGACAGTAACGCGCAACGAGCAACCAAATTATGTGCACACCAAACAAAAAAAAACTGAACAAGCTTTGAGAGATGGCGTAGTGCGCGCACATAACGCGGCCAAACCAAGTGGCGTGCGAAAAAAAACCATATTTGCGTTAATTTATTAGCACTCCTCACCCCTCCTCCTCTCCCCACGGGATAATGACTTTTTTTTAACATTTTGGCTGTTGTTGTTACCGCCTTTTGTTGCTTTTATAGTTGAACGCTCGTCACGCGACGCAATACGACTGCGACTGATATAAATGCTCAAAACGAAACGGAATGGATTTTTCGAGCAGAAACCAACCAAAAAACCAAAAAAAAAAAAAAACAAATTAAAATAAAAAATTGCGGACAAATGCGAAAATATGTCTGATTGAAATTTGCGGTGTACAGTAGGCGCGATGAAAAAGTTTAATATCTATCCATATCTGTAACATACACACAGCAAGCGGCGTTAGCGATGCTATTTATTGTACGCGCAGCTCCATTGGACGGCACATATTTACAATCTACGTACACAGTAAGTGTACAATATTTGTGATGCAAGAAATTAGAGAAGTGTAGTGCAGAGAATATCAAACTTTTCAATCTAGGCACAGCAGGCGGTATTAGGAGGGGTGAGCGCATAGTTGGTGGTGAGTGTGCCTGAGTCTGAGGCAAGTAGCGTTTGGAAAAGTTGTGTGTGCGGCGTCGACTGCGCGCTGCTACGTAAGTAGAGTGTGAACGCCGTTGATCGCCGCCTTATTAAAGTAATTATAATTACTATAACAATAGCATAAATATTTATGAAACGTGCGTACAAACATACACACACTTGTACATACATACATATTGACAACTGTGATATTCATAAAGCGACTCACCCTGACCATTTCCCTGGAGCGACAACAGCCGCACAAAAAAAAAACATATGGACTAAGGCTAAGCACATAGTTGAGCGGCGCGCAAATCGAAGGGAAAGAAATCAGTAAAATACACGTGTATTAGAATTAAGGTACACATATAACGATGATTCGATAGCAGCTATACACCAGAGCAAAGCATTTCATTCATGCAAGTTTGTTTTATACTTGTGTTTTTTTTATAGTTGCTCAAAATTAAAGCAAAGTCGGGCGCATGCATTTATTTCGAAATAAACGGTACTTGTGGTATACCATAAAACCAGTTAATTTAAGATTCATTTGGAAAACTTAAACGATATTTATTTATTTAAAAAAAAAAAACACAAAAATAAATTAATACGCTTTTTACGTGCCACGCAAATTTTCTTATATTTACAACTTTATGTAAGAGGTGATTTTTTAAGAGCTATCCGAAATTTTAAATTAAAAAAAAAACACATGAAATTCAGAAAAATGCATGAAAACTTTCTTTGAATCGATAGTACGGTCAATGTTTGAATATTATTTCATGCAAATGTTGACCGCGGCTACGTCCCAAATGATCCATCCGCTTAGTACAATTTAGGCATACTCGCTCCAACATTTCAGCCGGTATCTCACGAATAAATTCTTCAATGTTGGCTTCTAGTGCATCAATCGAAGCGGATTTGTCGCTATAGACATTACCCTTAATATAGTCCGACAAAAAATAGTCTAGAGACGTTAAATTGACATACGCCAAACATGAAATAAACTGTTCATGGAACTTGTCGCCCAATAGGTCTATTGTTTCGCATGCCGTGTGTCATGTGTGGCATCGTCTTGTTGAAATCACATGGCATGCAAGTAAAGCTCGTCCATTTTTGGCGCTCACCATTCACAGCGATTTGCATCATCTTTGAAGAAATACGGCTCAATGATGCCGCCAGCCCATAGTCCACACAAAACTGTGACTTTTGCTCGATGCACTGGTAGCTTTTACAATTCTTCTGGCTGTTCTTCACTCCAAAAACGGCAGTTTTTCGATTAAAAAAAAAGTGGATCTTTGGCCACATTTTCAAGAGCCCATTCTGCAAAAATTTGGCGTTGTGGTAGATCGTTTGGCTTCAACTCTTTTACCAGCTGTAATTTGAAAGGCCTCACATCTAAATTTTCTATTCGCTCACTAAGTTAGCGTGTTAGTAGTTTAATGTCCCACAATGTAAATTTGGTACAAAATTTAGCCACAATAGCGCGAATAGCCGCCTCAGTAGGTCGATTAAACTGATCATAAAATGAAAGTTCAATAATTTGCCAACGATTTATGGTTAAATTATAGACCAAACTGAAAATGTTTGACATAGACACAAGACATGAAACGTGCGTGATGTCTCAAAACCAGTGTTGTCAAGAAGAAAATAGCTAAAAAAATAACAATCACCCTTTATTTCCCCCTAATTAAATTCTGCGTATCAGATATGAGCGAAGTTGGTACATTACATTAAAATATTGAATAAATTACCGTTATGAGAGTTTGCGCGCTTGCTTACGTAATTGAAATACAAATCCCATTCCCCAAAACGTTTAACCCACGTTTTCCTTTCTTCAACCTAACCCTATGTATATAAAATTTGACCAAATTCTCGCTTATAGTTACTAAAATATCGAATTTTTGGATTCTTGGATTCGGTACAACGCCCATTTCTAAAAAAAATGTTGATCCAAGAAGAAGAATAAGTTACTGAAATATCGAATGTGTTTGATTTTCGTAAATTACCGCTATGTGGGTGTGGTTATAATACGATTTTGCCCAATTTAAATACCAACTGACCTCGGATCAAAGGCTATAGGTATCGTTAAGATACAGTATAAAGCAAAACTGACATTTTGATACCCTTTTGCATGATAAATATTTTTCGAAAACTTATTACAAAAATATATTTCAGACTTTAAGAACAACCATGTTAATCAAAGTTTCAAACTTTGTATACAATTTATAAATAAAGTAACATCAAACATTGTAAAAAAGTTTTTCCTAATAGCGGTCGCCACTCGGCAGGCAATAGCAAACCTCCGAGTGCATTTCTGTCCTGAAATAACTTCTCACAAAAATCATTTGCCGTTCGGAGTCGACGTGAAACTGTAGGTATCTCAATTTGACAAGGTCAAGACAAATTGTAAGAGAAATTTGGCCAAACATCAAGCTATGGTGTAAGCGCCAAGTTAGTTTTATTTTTATTATTATATGAAAATTAGTCAAACTCGACTTTTCACAAAGGTGGCAACCCCTTTCGAAATATAGTTAGCCATATACCTTATTCTCAACGAAACTTTTGACACCAAAATTTTAGTATTTTATATAACTTGTAAATAATTAAATTAAATTTGACGTTTCATACAGCTGTCGACCCTCTCCAAAATATATGTATGAACCTTATCCTCGCCGAGACTAACAGTTTGATACCCATTTTTTAATATTTCATATAACTTGCGCTTAATTCAATTTAATTGAACTTTTAAAACAGGTGGCAACGCTCATAAAAATTAGCTACGAACCATCTTTCCGAGACAAGCCACTTGACACCAATATTTTAATATTTTAATAAGCTGGTCTATAATTAATTAAATTTTACTTAAACAGCGGCAACCCTCTCCCAAGCTTAAAATATACTTTACGACCACATACCTACCAAATACTGTACGTACGAAATTTCATAAAAATCCACCGAACCGTTTCGGAGCAGTTCAACCACAATCACCCTGTCACCAGATTTTCATATATTAGAAGAAAAAAAAAATAATTACCGTTAAGTGATAGGTGAGCATAGGTTTTGTTAGAGACCTCACTCTGTAAGATGTTACGAAACGTGTCGCGGGATATGAAAGCCAATTGAGATTCGAAACATTTTTTTGGACTTTGTAAGTCTTACGAACCTCAGTTCGGCTCTCTTATGGAGACTATGCTTGATTATCCCAGAATGCCGGAGTCCAATACGTGGCCATCATTCTCGATAGAATGTTAAGTTATAATTCCCAATCTTCCAAAAAACGGTTGTGGTCGGACATGGGGTCCGAACCAAAGGGTTATAGCGTGGCTCCACTGTAAAATCGTTCGGCCGATTTTTATCTGTGCTTGCGTGATCTGGCGGAGAAAACAGTCCAAAAACAACCCCCATACTGGGTTTAAGCAAACATCAAAGGTTAGGCTGTCCCATAGGATCTTGTCTAATCATGGCACTAGAATCTCTCCTAAGTTCGACTCCTCTCCACATTTTTATTCAGGCTGTAACTCCGTATACCTATAGGGACATTTCTGCATGGTAATCTCGATTAGATATCTTCTGACGCCATGAACTAGGGAACTCTGTTTCGACAGGTAGGTCAAAATTCTTAACCGAAACGTTTGATGGAACGGGTCGCGACGTCTTTAACTACATCACTATGCATTTGTATACTAACGGATCAAAGATGGATGAGGGGAAAGATAGAGGAACATATGGACCTGATACCAAGCTTTACATTAGTTCTTTCAGATCAATGTGGTGGAAATCTCGACCTGAGCCAGTCTGAACCTCAAAAAAGGTATGATAGGTGCATTTTTAGCTATTTTTTCAGGTAGCGAGATACCGAACAGGCTCCAGAAAAAAATGTCTGTTTTTAAATACGGCAACAACGATTTTTAAGTCGAGGAATATGATACTGATAGGAGAATTGTGATATTCAAAATGCACATACAAACCAAATATTTATTAAAAGCGAACTACTTATCGGAAAATCGAAAATTGGCGACTAGTTGTTTATGGGCGGTTAAGCCGACAAAGTCGAAAGGAAACGGTAAGTCGATTATCTGAAGGCGAAGGATGCTATACGGGGAATTTATGAATCTATGAAGGTCAGTGCGAACGTATTAGGGTCCATGAATAAACGTCTAGAGGCCGTGATAAAAGCAAAAGTCGTAACACAAAATTTTAAAAACTAAATGGACACTTTAAAATGGAGTTGGCTTTCGAAAACGGAGTTATTTTGTTAATTTAATATATGTATATGTATACGTATACCATATAGCTTGATGTTTGGCCGAAGTTTTTTCATAGCAGAGGATTTGCCATTGCCTACCGAGGGGCGATCGCTACTAGAAAAAACTTTTTTTAAATTTTGATGCGACTGAATGAAGCGCGCACACGCTAAACTCATGGCTACGGCGGCCGACGTAGTTATTTACTTTAAGAATGAAAAAATTCAAGACTTTACATTTGTTATATTTTTTATTTCATTACGCTAGCTCTTCAAGATTCAAATGAGCGAGCGTTCCATTGTTTTCTTGGTTCACAATATGTGCACAGAGATTTACAAACTTTCCTTGAACTTTTTTCTTATACAAACTCAACAGCTCTTTCTCCCTATCTGCTAAATCAAAATGCCAATTGTCGCAAAATCGATTGTCACATCAGTGGAGAATGAATAATGACTCAACATTTGAATACTTAAAAGAATATAACTGAATATGACAGAATATGAGTTTCAAGCATTCGTTCACTCTATGGCTATCGGCCCCCAGTTAATCGGCTGTATTGCCGTTCATTACGTGACTTTGTCGTGGTGGCTCAGCTTAGCTGGCTGATGCGCGCCCGACGGCGATCACTCACTTACTTGGCAGCTTCCTCCACAACCTCAATTTATTATTTTACTCGATTGTAGGCAGTGGTGTAGCATTTAAGCGTTTCATTTTAATTGCGAGCCAGTTTTTTGCATATTACTTATTCGTTTTTTTGTTGTTTTTATTTACCAGATGTGTTTTTTTGCGCTGGATGATTTCGCACAGTCATTGATGAATGTTTGCATCAATGCTGTTATGAAAATAATTGCGTTCTGTTTATTGTTGTGCAAATTTGAGTTTTTAAAAGCAAATTTTCTTTACAAAGGCCGAGTGCACTAACCGGTTCAGGTAGTTTATAAATTTGTTGATTTAAATTTTATATAAATGTTTCGTTTCAGAATTGGGGTGGGCCGGAAATCCCAAACCAGTACTCAGGCATAGTTGACCATTGTACCTAAGTCCGGGAAGGATAGGGAAAAAGGTCTGCATTCATTTCTCCTCCCAAATCTTCGAGACTATTTATTGAGTCTAAGAAGTTTGTCAAGGGATGGGTAATGAACATTTTTCATTCTCAACTCTGACTAAAATATGTACAATCTCAGCCTAGCAAAAGCAGGGCAAATGTAGAGCAAATGCTTTATGCAATGTGCACTTCGCCTCCACCTTGTCTTGGATATTTTGCAGGTGTCAGTAGTCCACCAACGGTTATCATTTATCTTAATCAAGAGAGCTTCGGCTATGCTGAGCCCCATGATTGTATATTCAAAAAACCACAGTTGGCCAATTCGTAAGCCAGTTCGTTACTTGAGTTCAAACTTATTCCATTTTGCAACAGAGCTCAGCCGCAAATTACTTAATTTCTTCGACAATTTTCCAAGAGGTATGAGCTGTTTTCAAGACCTTTTGAACAATTTGACCGTCATTCCGTCATTGATATGTTATAGTCGCCACCCGTCGCCATTTATCGGGTCCTCCACGTTAGGTATAGTAAATACCTTCAATAGGAAAGCAGTTGTTGTTGTACCCAAGGTAGAAAAGTGTTTGAGAAATCGCCATGATTCTAGGCCACCACTACAGCAGAATACATGATTATTGGTCTAAATAGAGCTGTATATACCCAAAGTAACACAGAGAACATAATTCCCTAAGTCTTTATAAAGGCTCTTCGACGCTGTCCCAAAATTATAAATGCTCGTTTTACCTTCAGTTCGATGTGAGCTTTCCAAGTCAGTTTGCTACCTAAGCTTACACCCAAGATTACTACCATCCAATTTTATTTTCCTCATTGATAGTAAGACCTTCCATAGTGCATCATACATCAATCTTATCAACGATTCTCTGTGCCTTTCCACAGATTTCTCTGAGAGATTTTCCTAAAGGTAATGCACAAACATCATCCGCGTAAGCTGGGATTCCATTATCAAACACCACAAGAGAGGTGAGAATATGTACACCGCCCTAAGACATCCCCAACCTCAGCCTCTGCCATGACGCAAAGGTTATCTTTCTCCTCCACATTCAGAAATATTTTAGATAGCATGGAAGGTATCCATGGCCTCTTGGCCGCTAAGCAAATAGAATCAAAGGTATCATAGGCAAAAGCCAAAGATAGCATAGTCTAAAAGCCACCTCGATATCAGCAAAAACTCTCATTTTATACTCCCCTGCTTCCAAACCCCTCGACCTTTGTTACAAGGTCGTACAGAGCTGGTTCACAGGATTTCCTGCTGTGATATGCAGGCCCAATACAATGCAGACTGTCTACGAAAACCTTGGATCCGATGTACTTGCCGACCATGCGCTCAAGTCTCTTCAGAATGAAGGACGTTAGGCTGACGGGCCTGAAGCTTCCTGCTAACGCGTAAATCAACTTTACCGATTTGGGTAAAAAATGAATACTACGCTAACTTCTCTCCAAAGCATGCTTAATAAGCTTTCTCCCATACACTGCAGCATTTTCGGATACACGCCATCTGAGCCTGATGACTTATAGTCATGAAAAGTGAATAGCAATAACCTCTCTACTACCCGGAAAGTTGGCTTCCAAGTGCGTTTTGTACGTATATATTTTAAGAGAGTCGAGCTTGAGACTATTTGGCCTTGTTAAAGTAATTTGCACATCCTTGTCGATTCCTTCATGTAGTATTTGTATCACTACAGAAGTCTCTATACATTTCGCTGTTCGAATTTTGCTCTTATACGGACCAAAAATTCTTCCTTTCGAGTTTTCAGACCCATATTTAGAAGTTTTCTGGACCTTTGGGACCATGGGCCGCTTTGTAATGCCTACTTCTTCTCAGTGAACAAACTTCTCAAAAATAATCAATTAAAGCACACGTTAGCTTGGAGGTCGCAGCTTCATTTTGAGCTTAGGGATGTCTGTCATATTCGTTTAATGAAATAATCAAAACTCTTGCTAGCCCGCCTAACGAAAGTTTCGATCTTAGGGTACTTGATGAGAGTCAGTGCCCAGCCGAAAATAAATGAATCGATGATCAGAAATAATTTCCTCTTCCAAGTCGCTCCAGCTTTTATGTAATCCTCTGAAACTTTGTTAGCTAAGATTAGATCAATATTTTTTTGTTTTCTGGTAGTTGCCTCTATTTTTTACCACCCGCTTAGAGGACAGCATGAAGTCCAGTAGTGTTGCATTTCCTCACATAGTGTTCTGTGAGTTTGCACCATTTGACTCAGCATACTGCACGATGCTTATAATCTCCCTGGAAGGAGAGGCGTATGGCAGATAAGCCGATGGTGGCCTCTCCTCGACGCCCGCCAATACAGTACCAGGTTTTTACGGCAACGATATTCGGCTGATCACGGAATTATGATGCATGCCCGCGACCTTTCTGTACCTCTAAATTGAATGGCTTTGCCCCAAGAAATGCATCGAATACCATAGATTCGCTCACGATCCCTAAATTAAAATTCTTATTACTCACACATACATATGTATATTTTATGTTACTGCACATATCTGAAATTATATTGCGTTGTTTTACAGCCAGAACAAACACAAATAATAAAATCCGCAAACAAAAAAAAGACTTTAAAATGACATTAAAAACAAAAACTTAATAAATAGAAAACAAAGATAACAGAGACATATACATATATTCATATGTAAATTAGAGTGGTCCAAAATAAGGTGGAATTTTAATGCTCTATTTATTTATTTTTTTACCCAAAACATTAATTTTTTTGCATAATTTTTTTTTTACCAAAAAATATTTAGAGTTAGCGGTCGCCTAAGCCGCTCAAAGTTTTCCGTATAGATTATATGGTAAAAAATCAATATTTCGTATAGATGGTGCAGAATTCTTGAAAATCTTTATATAATAAAAAACTAAGATAACAAAGAAAAGTTGAAATTTTGTAGTTTATTTATTTTATTTTTTTAACCAAAAAATTTGTTTTTAACCAAAAATTTTTTTTTTTAATTAAAAAAAATTATTAAGAGTTAGGAGTCGCTTAAAGCGTTCAGACTTTTCCATATATTTTATATGGTTACAAAAAAAAACCATTTTCCTGGAACGGGTTTACAATTTTTAAAAATCATTATATGTATTTCAATTCACAAACAATAAAAAGCTAAGATAACAAAGAAATGTATATCTATATGTACATTAAGGTGGCCCAAAAACAAAGTTGGAATTTTTTATATCTTTATTTTTTTTTAATAAAATTTTTTTTATTTTTTTAACCAAATTTATTTATTTATTTTTTCTCTTTTTTTTTTTAATCAAAAAATATTTAGAGTTAGAGGTCGTTTAAAGCGCTTATAGTCATTTTCATTCTTGAAAATAATCATATGTACATACATATGTATTTCAAACCAGCTAACTCTGTCCGGAATTTCAAAAAATATTACAAATTCTTTATTTACCCATTTTTTAACATAACTGTTTTTATCGATCCATTGTTGAATTTTTTTGCTGCACTTGGCGACTCGAAAAACCAGTTTAGTTTAAAAAATGTTTAAAAAACAATTGGATATTTTTCTTCGAAGTCCCTTAAAGATAAAGTCGGATTTTCGATCGGACAATATTGATTTTTAAGGATTCTACATATGTATATCATTTCTAGGAAAAATTATGTTGCGATATTTTTTCCTTATATAAAATACATTTGAAACTCTAAGGGCTGCGAGAGTCCTCCTCTTAAGTATTTTGGATTTGAAAAAGAAAGTATAATAAGGATACTTTTTTCCAATATATAGTAGAGCAATCCTAGGAGGTGAGAACATTAAAAGTGCATCAAGGCATTTTTTTGGGTCACCCTAATGCACAAAAAGTATTTGAATATATTCTAATATGCTTAAAAAAATGTCATTGTGAAATTCAGCTGCATATTGAACTGCAAAAACCATGAATTCAGAGCAACCAGCATACAGCAAATAAACGAAAACAACCAAAACTGTCGGAAAGGCCAAGCTGCGGAGTGTGGGCGTGTACAGTGGTGATAGAAAATACAATGCGGAAAGTGTTGCACACCGATATTTTTTTTGCTATTGCTATTGCGGATATTTTTGTGCATGTGTGTTGTTGTTGGTATAGTAGTAAAATTGTGAAATTTTTGCATATGCAAATGAAGTGACACCCGGCCGGTAGCTAGGCGCCGTCATAAACGAAACAAAAACTGAGCTGATGCCCCTCCCCTGCTGGTGCTGTGGAGAGTTGAGGGGAGCTGAACTGTTACACATTGCAATACAGCGCAGTGAAGCAAATGAACAGGAAGTTCAGGAAGTGCGTGAATGTAGTAAATATATGGATGCATGTATGTATGTCTGTATGTATGGTGGTTTGTTTGCGAAATCATATTGTATGTGGTTTCGAAGGGGTGTAGCGCAGCTGAAGTGAATCGGGCGGTCGGTGTATGAGTTATTTTTCAAATTTGTAGAAATAAACCAAATGGAGAATTTACAAAAATGTATGCTCTTGTATTTATGGTTATTGTACTCGTACGTATATTTAGTATACCTATGGAGCTTTAAAAAGACTGCTGAGTCCATGTGGAATATACTCAGAGTAATTGCCAATTTTATTTGAAGCAATACGATTATTCGCGTTTGGCAACACTCTTTAACCAAACTAATTTCGAAAACGAACTTAATCAAATAAAATATTTACAAAATCCCCAATTATTTAACCTCCATATCAGAAAATATACAAAAAGCGGCTGCTTACTCCATCATCGAATCCGACAACCAGCTTGGAATGGAATGGAATGGAATTGAGGTAGACCGGGAATCCCAAATCGGATTTCAAAGCACTCAGTCATAGCTAACCCATTGCGCTTAAGGTCTGGTAAGGATGAAGGGAATAAGGGATAGGGGAAAAAGGATACGGACACGTTGTAAAAGGGACTTCATTTATTCTCAACAAATCTTCCAGATTCTTTTATGCATCTGAAAAGCTTACCGAGCGATAGAGAATAGATATTTTCCATTCTCAATACATCTGGCCCAAATATACTCCATCTCAGCCTAGCGGAAGGAGGACAGACAGGGTCATCGATGATACCTATGGTGACTATGTATGTGTTGTCCCCACGGATTGTGTGCTGCAATTAATCCAACTAGGGCGCCCAACTCCTACCTTCTCTGTATAAGAAAAAATTTCGCCACCACGCTGGCCGGCCTTTTCAGGAAGCACTTGGTTGTTTTGCAGGTGACGGAAGTGCGTTCGTTTTCTTGAACACCGCTGTGTCCCGGCACCCAAATGAGTTCAAGCTTATTTCATTTTCCAACAGAGTTTAGCCTCAACTTAGTTTTTTGGATAATTTTTGAAAAGGTGCGAGCAGTGTCCATGGGCTTTAGTGCAGCTTGGCTGATTTGGTATTCATGCCACTTTTCGCCAATTATCCAGTTCGCTACCTTAAGTATAGCAAATGTCTTCGATTGGTAAACCGTTGTCATTGTACCTAAGGTAGAAAAGCATTTGAAATCAATCGCCCTCCAGGTGCCAACCAGCTCCAGTCCCATTTTCTGTTTTGGAGCCATCAGAAGCTTTCACCGCACCTCCAAACAGGTGCCTAAAACAAAGGGTATTGGTCTGACCACCTTCTAAACAACTTTCTGTGTCCGGAGCTCTCACCGTAGTGCCACAATCCAAAGAATGTAGTCAACATAGATTGCATTGCCTCCTCTTGGATCGTTAAGCCCAAGGGTAGCAAATCCCACTACGCGTTCAGAGCCGCTCCTGATGTTGTGCTCATGGCGCCCGTAATTCCTTTACATACGCACCTCCGCAGCCTGTTTAACGTAGAAACCGTGGATTTAACCATAGTTCTAGGCTACCAAACTACAACAGAATCCGTGACGATCGGTCTGATTAGGACTTTGTATACCCAAAGTACCAGCTTGGTTAAAATTTGGAAAAATCTCTCCGAGGCTTTAGGCAGAGTGACATATTCATCCTTATCCGCAATACTAGGGCTACGGTGGTGAATTCTCCAGCTTAGGGAATGAGGCGAAAGATTTTGGAGAAAATACACTGGTATATTCTATTTCAACGTTGCACCAAGGTTCGTGTCGTGTAAAGTTTAGAAATAAAGAAGTCTGATCAGGAGATATGGTGATCTCTGAACCAGCAACTCAGAAATAGTAATAAAAACACAAAATCATTGAAAAACATAAGCAAGATGTTGGTACGGCTGATCTACGACCATATTATTATTTTTTTTTCATTTTTCCATTTTCGTCCTAGTACGTCAGATCTTCGGGCTGGAACTCAAAATATTAACCTACACTGATTTATATGAAAAAAATGATTTTACTTAGCGATCGTTTCACATAAACTAACTATGTCTATAGTGCCATATATGTAGCTCCTACAGCTCATCATTTCATCTTCCTCGGTATTCGCTGTCGCAAAAACGTGAATGTCCAAAAATCTTTCAATCTTTCGGAGTTCTTTCTCTCGAATACTTCAAATGCCATCTCATCCAGTATTGACAGCGTTCATTTAATATCACTGACATGATCAAGTCAAGTTCAACTAGGAAGGAAGTTAATCGAAGTATTTACATATATACAGTCGATAGTAGATACAAAATTATCACCTTTTTAAACCTAAACACAACCAATAAATTACGATGAAAAGTATTGTTTTTATAAACCAAGAACTATTCAGATTATTGATGATTGAAAAATGTTTTCTCCCATAACCAAACTGAGCGATAAATTTTTAAACACTTACTCAACTGTTCCTTGATTTTGACTACCTCTAGAAGCTTTCTCTGGTGATCGTAAGTTAAACAAAAATATATGTTATCACAATAAAATTTAAATATAATGTATTAAAAGTGTACACAATCTTTCACATTTTTTTCATTTGATCAAAGAACTAAGCAACCCTGCGTCTACAGAGCTGTCAAGATAAATTAGTAATGGCAAGTGTCGCTGCTGTTGTTGTTGTAACAAAGCCGAAATATTGCCTCTTGCCTTTACTTGAAATAAAAATTATATACCTCTAGTAAAAAAACACTCCATATTGGTAGCCAACATTTATGACCCAGAAGTTACGCTGAACAATCTGGTTTCATATACAGTATAAGTATATAGAAAATTGATTTCCAACGCAATCACCCTATATGTTGCACAAATCATATAAATAAATTCGAATGTACGTAGGTAGGTAGGTAGGTAGATAGGTAGAATACAAATGTAACAATTGTGACAGCAAAGTGCAGAACATGCTGGTGGAGTAATAGAACTAAAACGGCAAAACACACACACACACACAAAATATATGCATAAATGTATCTAAACGTTCAAAAGCGCAGGCATGAATTCATATAGTAAGTAGATATCTACCCGGATTCGCTGATGCGTAGAGTTACAGACATGAGGAGAGTTTGCATGCAAGGTGGCAGGGTCAGCAAATAAATTTGCAACTAACCCACACACACGCCCACACATTCGCACACACACACACACACACAAACACAGAGAAATCGGACAAATGAAATAGTGTGAGTAAGCTGTATTTTCCATTTGCCTTAGTGCGGATGCGTGTAGAACTATTGCAGATACACATCGGCGCATATGAAGGCTTGGAGTAAAAAAAAAACAGTTCGAATGTGTATGTGTGTATGTGAGTTTTTTTCCAAGCGAAATGGATACAATGCGCTTTGCAATAGGAAAGACAGCAATAATATTAAAAAAAAAAAAAGAAATGGACAGCAACTACATACTACAATAACAAAGTTCATGCAATGGAGCGCCAAATACACCCCACCATTCGCGCCCCCTAACTCTATGTATGTACATATGAAGTGCACCACAAAAATGCTGTAGCAAAAACTGTCAGCAAACATGAATTATGAGCCTGCACGAGTAACAACGGCCGGCCGAGGAGAGGGTGAGTGGCAAAGGAGAGTGGTGGCGAAGGGGGGTATGGGGGAGTTGTGAGCATAAGAGCAGGCAAACCAGAAACGAGAAACTAACTAACACAACAACTAACTTATAGAAAAGCGGAATAGGCAAAATGAAACGTTTACTCATAAAACACTGCTGCACACGGCTAACCAAACACACACAAGAGAAAGGTAGAAAATAATAATAACAATAACAACAACAGCAACAACAACAACAGATACTACTCTTCTTCAAAGTACGAGTGGCATTAACAAAAAATTCAATTTTTTTCCAGCTGCCTAAACTTTTGTTGATTTTACACCAAACGCCGAGTCAGCAGCGTACACTTCGTTAATAAGGATGGACATGGATGATGCACCTCCTGCGAACAGATATATGTACATACACACGTACACACTCACTCGCACACACGTTTATCAATCGATTTTGAGGCAATTTCAGTTAAATACAAACCCCAAATATAGTACATACAGTTGTGTTCGCAAAAATAGTAGGAAAATGTATTGACAAATTTTGAGAATTTTTTATACCCTTATTTAAGTCTAGTTATTTTTTAAATACATTGGCTTGACGTTGGCCTGCCTATATTTATTTCCTAATTGCACTTCGCATATGTTACCAGAAAACACAATTCAGTTTCTGTCACATATACCAGGTGGCAACCTTGTCAAAAATATAGGTATGGACAAAATTTAATATTTGGTATCCTTGCGTATAATTAAATTAAATTTGGTTGTTGAAAAAGGTGGCCACCATCTTTGAAATATATCTATAAACCTTCTCCTTACGAAACGAATGGCTTAAACCCCATATTTTACTATTTTATATAACTTGTATATGATTTAAATAAATTTGACTTCTCAAGTATGTATGTAGATGGCAAAGCTAAAAATGCATACGCCTTCTCCTTAGCGAATCGTTCAGTTTGGCACTCATATCTTCATATTTCATACAATTTGTGTATAATTTAATTAAATTTGACTTTTCAAACAGGTGGCAACTCTCATAAAGTTAGCTATGATCCTTCTTACCGAGGTGAACCGTTTGACACTCATATTTTACTACTTTATATAACCCTCTCCCTCCCAAGCACAAACGACCTATTCTCATACCTACCAAATATACATACAAAGCTTGATAAAAATCGCTCGAGGCGTTTCGGATTAGTTCGACCACAAACAACGTGACACGAAATTGTTATATATAAGATACTTAATTCTACCATTGAAAACATGTAAGACGAAGTTTCAAAGATTTTTAAATTTATATAAAAATGCAAACATCCTAGTAATATTATAAATGTGAAAGTTAGTGTGTGACTAGGTCAGTATGTTTGTTACATTTTCACGATTAAACGGCTGAACAGATTTGTATAAAATTTGACATATGAATAGGACTTAGACCAGATTAACATATAGCATATTCTTATGGGCAATTAAATGAGTAAGTTCAATCGCCATATATGTCTAAGTACATATCTTCTTAAAGAGAGTTGCCACCTTTTTAAAAGTTTAAATGCAATTAAAATATTTATCGAAATCAAATATTACAATATGCGTATCACGCGGAAGAGATTTAGAAAACTTAATTATTGAATTATTAATTATTAAATTAAATTATTAAGTTAAAAGAAGCATTACGGTATGGGTATGGGGGTCAAAAGAAGTGGGCTTGAAGTATTATTTCAAATAATTTATAAGCTAAATAAAATATAACACTGTTGATGCGAAATTAAATCGTTTATACAAAATTATTTTTTAAGAGGGTTGCCACCTTTTTCGAACGTTGATTTAATTTAATTCGTAAAGTATCTGAAATTCTGCAATACAGGTGGCAAATCGAAACAGATCAAATAAAACTTTATTTGAGAAATATTTTTCGAGTGAGTTGCCACACGTTTAAAAAATTTAAATTCAATTAAAATCAGTAAATTAATAAATGTAGGTGTAAACCGAAAGAGGTTTCGAACGAAACTTCGAAAAAATACATTTTTTTAACCTCAGCAAGAACTTTTAGCCACTTGAAAAATAAAATTAATTGGGCTAGATAAAACTGCATACTCTCAAATTTTCCAAACAAAAAACACCGCATTAAAAATTGTTGAAATTTTCATGATAATTTTTTTTTAAATTATTGAATATTTATATTGCCTACATTTTGTTATAGAATCAACTTTATTTCTGTAGGAACTAATAAAAATCAAATAAGGAGAGAAAAATTGTCAAACCTAGTCAATACATGTTGCTTTTATTTTTATGAGCACAGGTATAGGTACACATTGTATAAGTTCGCAAGCAAGTTTGGTCGACTAGATGGATGTAACAGCAGTTGAAAGGGCTGTGCGGTAGAAGAGATTAGACAGCCCAGAGGCGATGCAGGTTAACAGGATAAAGTAATGTAAATTACAACAGAAAAAATACATAGCATTTTTCTACAATCAGCGTCGATGCATGAAGTCTATTAAAATGCGCAATAAAGCTGACAAAGTGGGAAAGAAGTGGCGAAGTGGCACTCATCAAACGGACAGCGTTGGTTATTTAAAATGCTTCGTTCTAGTGGCAGCAAACGGTAGATGCTATGTAGCTATAGGACGGTTGTATATTGGGGACAAAATTGACTACAAAATTGATATCATCATATCCTACCGAACCATTGTACGAAGCAATAAACTGCTCCAAATGCGCAAAGATAATCTATGGAAATTTAGAGGGTAATCTATAGGAAACGTAATTCCAAAAAAGTAAAGGCCCGTTCGAAAATGCAGTATTATAGTTACAGTCCATGTTTGGCGAAAGCAACGCTGTTTTCTTTGTAGATTACAGCACGCTACAAATAAGGAGTTACAAAAAAAAACACTCAAAAATAAATAAAAAAGTTTAATCACGAATTGCAATATAACGACCGGACCGTCTTATACAGATATGATACATATAGAGTCTATATTATATACTGATTAACAATCATCCGTAGTTTCGAATTTAAAATCTTATTGCGCCCTTATTGCGTCTTTGTTTTCGATACTGCATCATACAAAAGTTAAAGTAAATACTAAAAACAAAAAAAATTGACACATGAGCGACTCTTTCGTAACCTAGCATCCGTCGTTGTATTAAAGGGTTAAATTTTGTTAAGTTTATGAGTGAAATCAAATATGGCTGTCAACGGAAAGAAGTTGAACAAAGCTTCATTTGAAAATGTTTAATTTTTTTATCACGATCCTCTGACAAAATTAAAAGCGATTGATTGCTGTCGTTCGCGCTCGCCGCTCAGGAGATTGGACTTTGGTCCAATATTTCTTTAGAGATTGCATCATAAGTAAAAAAGTAATTTCAGCTAATCAAGGCAAGAGCATTCGAAGCTCGAAATTGGAGCTTTGTTAAAGAATTATTTTGAATTATTATATGTAAATAACTGAAAAAGTAAAAAAATGTATCTATCTTTTGTTGTGCAAACTAAGGAAGTCCAAACCAGAATCATACTGCTCATCCATAAAAAACTGTGGGACTCCGCCCGGCTGGATAAAATTCTGTCCAAAGAACCCAAGCTTCATAAGAAGGGAGTATGGCGTGTGGATGAAGACAGCAGAGGAGTCGCTAGACACCCTCATCAATACCCATTTCCCAGGCTGCGGCTTGAGACCTACAGTGTTGACCCAAACGGGTTCTTTACGATCATCAGTAGAGATACTGAATTTGATGGAAACCGCTCTGCGTGAATTTCTAAGCATCATCGAGAAATCACTGCACTATAATCTGTTTAGACTTGGTTGCAAAATTGCGAAGAAAATCTAGCCCACTTATGGCAAATCAAGAATGGTGAACCTACTAAATAGGTCAAGGGGAGATATTCAGACTGGCATTCACGATAACGGGGCACTGGCCATTTGAATATGGCCATCCCATACGACACTTGATTTCGGAGCTGTAAACTCTGTGAGTGCCCGGCTCTTGCTCGCGACCTGAAGAATGTCCCTAGTTGCATAATGAACATCAGTAAATTCATCCACTAATCCAAATGGTTGGAAAATTACAACAGCAGGAAAACCAAGCTAGACAACGCGACAACCAACCAACCTGGTATTGCCTTAATTTCAGGGAATCGTAAAGTTTGAAAGGGACCTTTTTAGGTCGGTCGCCGTAGCCGAGTGCGTAGCGTGTGCACGCTTCATTCGGTGTGTCACGGGTTCGAATCCTGCTCGGGGCAAGTAACATCAAAAATTATAGAAAAAGTTTTTTCTAATAGCGGTCGCTACTCGGCAGGCAATGGCAAAACCTCCGAGTGTATTTCTACTATGAAAAAAAAAAAAAAACTTCTCACAAACACATTCGCCGTTCGGTGGCCGCACACCACAAACGCTCATCAAAAGAGAACTTCTGATTCAAAGAAATAATAATTTATTATTGTCTAATTGCTTCAATGACTTCCGTTTGGACAGTGAGCCCTCAGCAATTACAAACATTTTAAATCTTTCACGTAATTTGTATTACACAAAAATGAAACGACGTTCAACTGTGCGTTAAAAAATATAAATTCTTTGTAGGAAACTGTTGAGCCATTCGCCGTTTACAAAATAAAATATTGCATAACTTTCCAAAAAGTCACGGACAAATACTACAAGAATGTAGACCGATTTTACGCCAAGGCTTAGGCTGATCCAAAACAAAAACCTGCTAATTGCAAAAAACAACTAAGAAAAATTTGAATACAAAGAAAAACTGTGGAAACATTTTTTTCATAAATTTATGCGAAATTTAGTGAAGGCTGCGATGGGCGAGTGCGGATGTAAATAGATTCGCGCAACCAGAGATGGAAGCGCAGAGTTTGAGTGAGACAAAACCACGTCCAATGAGTTGAGGGATGGTTAAAAAGAAAAGGAGCTGCAGCTGTCACATGGACACGTAATTTGGCAATTACCGCTGCAGTGAGGAAATGGGTAACGTAAAAACAAAAACTCAAAGCCGTAAACGAAATAAAAACCCAAAGTAGAAACACAAAAAAAAACGTTTGGAGAAAAATTAAGCAAAACAAAAACAATGCAACCACAATAAATGGCAGCTAGGAACTGACCAAAAATGCACAAGGGATAGATACATACAAAAATATATGCAAAATTGTATGCAGAAAATTAACCCAACCATCGGCTAAGCGCGTAGAGTGTGCAAAGCAATGAGAAATAACAACGAAGCGAAGCAACACTATAGCTAAGTCTATGTAAAAGGACAATAACTTAGCAGCAAGGACACACAAGGATGCCGGGCGCAAACAGGGCACACAAACACCATACACACAGTCACACACACACACACACACATACACACACACCTACATAAAATTGCAAAGAAACGGATTTACCGAACTAGTCGTACATAGAAAATTGGACTGCATCTAGAAGCAGTGAAATGGAGTGCGCGATATACGTAGAGAGAGAACAGAAGAAATAGCTAAGGTAGAAATGACAACGGAGGGAGAATGCAGTGGTAACTGCAGTGTAACAGATAAATAACAAAAAAAAAAAAGAAGCGAAACAACAACCAACGCAGATGTGTGCAGTAGTTATAGCTACAGTAAATACAGCAGATACCGAATCGCACCAACGTGGCTAGAGTTGGAACTGGCGTAGTGTGTACGAATAGCAGCAGCAATGCAGGGACAGTGTTCGGAGTATGGCAACTGAGGACAAAACAATAGAACAATTGCGACTACTCACTTTCCACTTCTCGACATTTGGAATGCAAATGCACACAACCACTAACACATGTCATGTTTGTATATGCGAAAGAAAAATAGCTCTGTAGAAAAAAAAAATTTCAATAATTATATAAGGGCCTGTGCCAAATGATAGCAAAGTTCTATGGTGAGGTATCTTCTTACTATGATGAGGAAATTTTCGTTTTCTGTCGTGCCAGTTGGTAAATTTTTAATGCAGGAACATTTTGACAGCTACATACATACATATGTGTAGCGTGTGCGCGCTTCATTCGGTGGGTCTCGGGTTCAAATCCTGACCGAGGCAAGTAACACCAAAAATTATAGAAAAAGTTTTTTCTAAGAGCGGTCGCTCTTCGGCATACAATGGCAAACCTCCAAATGCATTTCTGCCATGAAAAAAGACTTCTCACAAAAAACCATTCACCATTCGGAGTCGGCATAAAAATGTAGGTCCCTCAATTTGTATTAAAAACATCAAGACGCACACTACAAATTGTAGGAGAAGTTCGGCCATTGCGTTTGTTGTCTAAAATTTTCAATTGCTACTCAAATTTCTCACTAGCCCTATGAGGTCCACAAAATATATTCACCTCATAATTGTCAAAAATTTTCTTTACATGTGCTTTGGTACCGTTTTTCACAGGCTCTTAGACTATTTATTATTCTAAGATATTGCTGAACGGGTTCTGCTAAAGCCATTCAGTGGATTCAATTAAGAGTGATTTGTGAAATTCATTCCAAGAGCTTGTTGAGGTGGATCAAACTACAAATGCGTGTATATCTTAAGGTAGGTCGAAGCCTTCTAAGCTGTAATACCCGCCTTAAATGAAGAATTAACTTAAATACAATGATAGGCTGTCTCAGCCAGCAATGTGGGTATATTTGTGGTTAGTCGTGTGGCCTGGAAATAAATTTGCGCATCGAGAAGACAAAGGTTTTTAATATTTCACTACACGTGAGTTGCCCTTTAAAGCGAAGTCCTGCACTAGATAAAATTCTGCTTCTAGCGTCACTGAAATCGGTTGACGAAAGATTTTTACTGATTTCTGTGTAGTCCCGAAAAAATAAAGAGAGATTTTGGCTGAACGGACAAATCGCATATGAATTATTTTAATTTATTTAAATCATCGTCAAAAAATATGTCAGCAACGCTGTATAGATAAAATATTTAATCCGTACGTATGGTCTCGAATATTTGTCTCAAGACTGGAGGGATGATGTTTCTCGAAAGGCAAAACAATCGAAAGGTCCGTTGTCTGCTGCTCGTCCAGTTGTTTCTCGTACTCTTGATTTCTCATCAAGTAAATTTTTACGACCTAAAACAAGTAAAAAATTTCAAAAGAGTTGGGCAATTAGCCTCATGTAGAACTGTTGCGTTCACGAAAATAAGGGCCGGCTTAGGTTACCTACAGTATGCCCGCTTTTTCTGCACTTCCCTGGCGTTTCTTCATCTTCTTTTTATCATTTTTCCTTTGCTCTCTCATTCTCTAGCTGTTATTACGTCACTATCAGTTGTTTTACGATCTTGATGCAATCTTATTTTCTATCATTTATGACAAAGTTCAAGTTTCAAGTAGCTAAAAATGACAGTTGATTTTTTTCTGCTGACGACACCCACATTTTCCTCCATGCAAACCACGTTCGATATTGCCAACGAAGCGTCTACACTTTTTACTTTGTCTTTGTTTGTAGTGAATCACTGGGTCTAATGATTCTCCATAAGAATCAGTACCTGCAAATTTATACAGCCCCTTGTCAATACTATACAATACTAACGACATTTTCTTCAGTGTATAAGTGTACAAAAAAACATGATATGGTTTTTGATTGGAGTTATAAAATTTATTATATTTTAAGGCTTTCACCAAAACATTAACTGGACCTATTTGAAAATGCCTCCAAAAATGGAGTCTTTACCAAATAAGAAAGAATTTTAAACATCATAAAAAACATGCCTGAGATGATGAGGCATTCTAAGGTTAAAAGGTCTATATAAAAAATATTTAAAAATTTGTTCACCGGAATCATAGTTATGAGATTTTCGACCTTTGTTTTCGGGTATTTTTAAATCCGGTCAAGTAAGAATCATAAAGAAAAAATTGGATAGGCTAAGATATCGATATTTTACAAATATACGATATTGATATTTCAAAAATACAGGTTTCGAATGTAAGTTTCTCAAGGATGTAAATGGGTTTAATGGAGAAAGAAGAGCATGTTTTGTCGTTAATGAATAAGCCGAGCTCCATTATTAAAGTAATTAGTTGATTTCTTACTAAGCGGCAGTGCTTTTTAAATGGCGAGACTATTAATTGGTCAAGTCGTGGCAAAATAAAATGAGTCCACCCTTTTAGAGATTAATTCATGGATTATAACCCCACTCCATATTAAGAACCTTGCATCTGCTTTTGGAACCCTACTGGAGTATCTACTCTAAATAGTAAAATTATTTAAATTCTATATACAGTCCAATTTACTCAATTAAATGGGTTCAATGCAGTTTTACTGATGTGGTGCAAGAAGACTGTATGGATTTCGCAAAAATGGAAAATATAAAAACCATGAAGTACATTTCGAATGTAAATCAACTGCTTTCTCATTTTTTTTTTCAAGATATTCACCTACAAATTTCTTGATTTTTATTGCGTTGCAATATCTTACAATTTTTAACTTTTGGTACTCCATTTGTTCAAATACTTCCCTTTCTAGAATGCCTATTTACAATGACTTTCCAGGGCCCTTAGTCACATTTGTTTGGGAACATTTTTTTCAGAATAATGTGGTTGCTTAGAGTACAAGATTGCCCTGGAGAATATTGCTTGCCACGGTGGTTTTAAAACATTGCCTTCTGGGCTTTCTGAGCGATTACTACCAAGACAACATTTTCTGTTAGAGTAACAGATTACAAAGAAGTTGCCTGACGTTTCGTTTCCTGTGGCAGTAACTCACATCCGATTTCACCACATCAGACACCAGTTGGATCTAAAATCAAATTAGTTCTAGTATGGCGAAATCAGACGAGACTTTATGTTAGAGGAACGGTGGGAGTGATGCAACTTCTTTGTAATCTACGTACTTTGGTTAAAGTAACGGAGCGTCGATTTTGAACATTTTGAATGGGGTATTCTCAAAGGAAAGACTTTTGTGCTCGGCGTCCGCTCGCAGTACAGCCACAACTTTTCCTTTACGTTCCGTTTTTCCTACAGGGCTGTTATAAGCATTCGCGAGTTCGCATATCTACGCAAGTATGTATTTCGTTTTCGCTTTTATGAGTGTATTTGTGAGCTATGTAAATAAAAGCGCTTGCTGTGCAAAGTTGGCTGATACAACTGTACGTCGTCGGCATAGAGACAAAGGGCACGACACCCCGGCTCGCTGACTCGTTGACTGGCTGGCGGTTTGGCTGCGGCTGCTGGCGAATTTTGCAAATGCGCCACACCAACGCCAACGCCACCGCCACAACTCGCAAAGGGAAGTGCGGCGTAATTATTATTTGACGTTTAAGCGCGCGGTTCTACGCACACACACACACACAAAACCCAATATAAATACTTACACAGAGATATCCAAGCACGGCTTTAAATGCATTGCACATTCTTTCTGTAGCCGCCGCCCATGCATCGTGCCAGTGAATGCAACAACAACAACCACAACCACAAAGCAAAAACAGCCAACCATTCGGTATAGTATGGATTAGGCGTTGGAAAGCAAAGGACGTAGTCAGCGATGCGAATGTCTTGGATGCCAAACGAACTTTACTTTAACTAAACAACAACGCAGATTTGTGCCAGCAATAATACATTGCTTTCCAGGCTGATTGTACGGTTGGTTTATGTTTGTTTGCCATTGATGTTGCTGTTGCTCCTTTTGTCTACACGCAGCATGAAGATGAATCTCACCACTCACTTCATTTCTGCAATATCTGTGTGTATTAGGGATTTATGTATGTATGTAGTATATGAATATATGGCAAGTAGTATCTAGTACATTTCTGTAGCTTCCTTTGATGCATCTTTTGTTAAGAGGCTACACAAACTGCATATTAAGATTGAGACAGTCGCGTGGCGCAACGGAAATGACTGATTCTCATAAGGAAGTGCAAAAGAGCAGAAATTGTAATGGAATTGAGGAAGGCGTAATTCATGATGAACTTTCATAATTGCATACACACAGAAGGGTGTAGTTATGTATGTCAGAATACAGCAAGCAGTAATAAAGGATTTTTTAATAGAGTGTGAGAGGAAGATGGAAAAGTTCATAAAGAGTCAGCGAGTTCCTATTGCAGGATAGCAAATTAATATACCAAATACTGGAATCCCATACAATCATGCACATATTTTATGTGCCCATAATTATAAATACCACTTTCGTCTTCTTGTGTCGAAATTTATTGTGAATATGTAATTTTATCACTTTCGTCTTCTTGTGTCGAAATTTATTGTGAATATGGAATTTTGTCTGAATTTCATACGAAAATTCGGTAACTCCACCGGTACTAAACGCCATCCGGTTAAGTTTTTCTACAAGTGCCAATTTTCTAGACGTTATTTTAGATAGGAAGTTGAACTGGAAAGAGAATATAGTTCAACGTTATGAAAAAACTTTCGTTGCCCTCTACACCTGTAAGAGAGCCATAGACAGGAAATGGGGTCTTAGTCCCCGGATCTGTTGGTGGATTTTTACAGCGGTCGTCAGGCCAATTCTCCTATATGGAGTGATGGTATTGTGGTCTGCATTAGAAAAGGAAACTAACCTAAGGCTGTTCACCAAGATGCAAAGACATAGTATGATCTGTATAAGCGGGGCGCTCAGAACGCCAAATGATGCTCTGAGCTGACTGCTCTGCGATTAAGGGAAACATCTCAGTGGCACCCCGAAATCCAGGGCAACGCTTTTATATTAAACAAATTTCACTTCATTCCTAGCAACACGGACCGTTGTGCTTCGAAATCGATTTCTGAAATCACTTTTATAACGAGCATCCCCAGTAGAGAGGAGTGGAACCAAGAGTTTAACACTCTACCTGATAGTATTATCATATATATAGAAGGCTCAAAACTCGACAGTAAAGTGGGAGGAGGCGTCTTCTCGCGAAACCCTCCCCCCTTAGGTTACCAAACCCACTGCAGCGTTTTCCAGGCTGAGGTATCAGCTATTATGGAAGCGGTGGTGAAGCTTGGGACTTTAGTGATAGCCAGGCTGCAATCAAGGCTCTGAGTTCCTTCACGTTTAACTCATACATCACGCTGGAGACGGCCAAGCAGAACAGACTGTACCTCATTTGGGTCCCTGGTCACCGGGACATAGAGGAAAACTGTATGGCAGACGAACTTGCAAGACAAGGTACGACCAAGCAGATTCTTCAGGATATAGAAGGCATTGGTATACCGGTTTCCACTTGCAATCTGCTACTTAAAGAATATATACATGAACAAGCTGATGATAGATGGAGTTAAACTACGACTTGTCGAACCTCTAGGTAAACGTGGCCTAAATGGGACCGGAAATGATCACGAAGGGTATAATCTCTAAAAAGATAAAATATCTCGAACTTGGTGGGAGCTCTAACCGGGCACTGCCTTATAGGGATACACGCTGAAAGGGTGGGCTTACCTTTTCGAAGATGCTGCAGGAGCTGTATGAACTACGAAGAGGAGTAAACGGTCTTACATTTTCTATGTAAGTGTCCTGGGCTGTGCAAAACCAGGCTGCGGTACCTGGGATCACCGTTTCTTGATGACCATAGTGAGGTTTCAAAAACCGAGATTAATCGCCTCATGAGATTCATCAGCGAGGCAAAATGATTTAGCAAGAGGTTGTCTTTCGGTGGATGGTGTAAATGCTTGTGGTAACACAATGGGCCTTCTATTTATGGCCTAAGTGTCAGCCACTCCTACCTACATACCTACCTAAGCGTGAATTGACATAGACCATTATCAAAATTAACTGAATGACCATAAGTTTTTTAATTAAAAGCTATGGCTTTTCCTGATTTTAAGATTCTTAAAATATTCCTGTATGTTTCCCCAAAGCACGTAGATTACAAAGAAGTTGCATGACATTTCGTTAGCTGTATCCAGTATTGTCGTCCAATTTCATCACACCAGAAACCAAAATAATGTAATAATTTCGTATATTTTTGATCTTCTTCTTTTAGCTGAAAGATCCAAAACGTGTAATTTAGAAGCATCTAACGAAGTTTTATAGAACATTCTATAAGGTTAATTTTTCAAGAATCTCAACCAATTAATCACCCGCAGTATTTTTACTATTCTCGTTATTGATTCTTCTAGTGATTTCCTTGACGAAATGTCGAAAATGCATACCTTTTTTTACACTTTTATCTCCATTCACAATTTTGCTCAGGGTTATATGTATAAGTAGTTTGCTTTCTTTATTTTAATTTCTATCACAAAAAAATCATTCGGTAGGAATGACACGATATCAAAAAATTTTGGTCTACCGTGACTTAGACCACTTTTATAATTAACACTAAATTAATTCCGTTTAACGTTGAAATTACAAGCACTATCTAAAGGTTCATTTTTGACGATATCGTAAAAATCACATTGAATAAATTTACCGCCCTATGCTGTTGACCTTACAAAACATATCAACCTGACAGTTGTCAGATTTACTGCGCGCACCTAAAACTATGTCGCAGAATATAACGTAGTTGCCCCAAGCTCAGTAGGGCATAACAACTACAACGGCTGTTGTCATCATTAGAGGGCTGAAACCCGACTTTGCCGCTACATTAGATAGGATACAAAATTCACAACACCCTTAGCGAAATGATGAAAAATCAGCGCAATTTCTGAGCTACTTCAAACTTGCAATTTATTGCATTAAAATTGAATGGACTATAAAACTGTATACAGGTTAAACATTTTAAACTTGGATTTGTATAGTTTTTGTAACAGAATGCACTGTAATTTTCTAAGAAATTAACGAAAAAGACTTGACGAGAATTTAAACTGACACTTTTAAATCGCCTACCCATATTGTGGATTTGCCTGAAAGGTGTCGTAATTGAAATAATCAAATACCCCAGAAAAACTCAAAGTGATTAACTGTTAATGGATACATAAAAAAAAATCAGACAATTTTTTGAAATATTGTATGCCACTCTTCCAGTAATAAATAATTATAACAAGCTCAAAGAAAACTAAAACTCCTATTTTTCACTGCCGTGGATTTGTTTAAGAAAATCAATATGGGTATTCATCACATGCGTAGACGTCTTAAATAAACCGGGTTGAATACACCCGTATTATCAGTTTTAATCAAAGTAATTTTTCGGAGTTGGATTTTCTGTTGTCCAAAATTTATTTATTAGCCAAATATCAAATATCAAATCAAATCAATATCAAAAATTTTGAAAAAAAATATGAAACAACGGGACGCTTGTACGGCTCGACTTCTAAAAAATATTTAGTGGGTCATCTTTCTCAAAACCGGTACTGCCCAGCCAAAGTAGGTACAAATGGTCACCGTATGTGCATATATGACAACTACAGTGATGCAAACAAATACAATTTAAAATGTTTTTCATGATAATTTTTTCGGTAATTTTTTATAAAAATGTGTACGTGTATATAAATCAAAATTTCAAACTTTATACAAAATTTATAAGACTTAAAATGGCAAGCTTTTTAATTTGAATATTCAATTTTGTAGGTCATTCAATAAGATGGAAGTCTCGGTTTTAGAAACTCATTTCATTTAACGTGAGCAGTTCATAGGCAAAAAATATTTCACAATCAACGGGAGTATTACATACAATCCATCCGTTATATGGAAAAACTAGTTGATACCCACGACTTCGTCTGCGTTGCTCGTTAAGTTTCCATATAATTTTACGTTTAAAGCTAAAACATGCAGCTTTGATGAGTTTCAAAAACAAAGTTCCATAGTCATAGTAATGATGAAGTCGACTTTGAAGGTAGTAACAATATTTTGACATAATTTTCAATGAGATATCTGTCAAAAATAGATGTTTAACTAACTTCATCACGACCATGACTAAGGGGCATATTACCAATATCGAACAAGAAATACGAATTTTCTATTCAAACGCAAACTATCGGATTCATTTTTTCCGTAATAGTATTTCTTATTCCACCAGCACCATACCTTTGTAATATCATTAATGCCGGATTATAAATACACATTTTCTGAAAAAATCGATTTTAGCGCCACCTAGCGGGTGCATTTTCTATGAAAGTCTTATCGTTGCACTCCCATTATAAGTTTCTAATTTCATCAAAATCGGTTCACCAATAGACTTGCTGAATAACTCCACTCTAGCGCCACCTAGCGCATTTATTTTTCATCACGTTATTTTTTATTACACCATCACACCAGCACCATAACTTTCTAATATCATTAATATCGGACCATAAATCCAGGTATTCATGACTCATGCGCCACCTAATGGAATAAAATATAGCCTACGCGTCGAAAATACCGTCAAAATTTTGTTGAAATCTGTTCATCGGTTTTTCAGCCAAGTTGTAACAAAGAAAAAGAGTAATTTTTTTTTTAATAAACCGAAATTTTTTAGAACACTTCAGAGTTGCAGACTATTTTTATAAAACTGCTAAAAAAAGTTAAAAATCTTGCTGAATTTTTTTAGATTTTGTATAATGTTCGAAATTTTTATTTAGATAGTTTTTGTTAAATAACGAACTACATATATTTTTATAAAAAATTAACGAAAAATATCGATCATGAAAAACAAGGCTAATATTGTTGCAAAAAAAAAAAAATCAATATACCGTCACTGTATGTTGCTGTTTTATGCGATGCCCCCCCTTTTACTTGGTCTTTGTATATCAATAGGCCAATTAGTGCTCTTAGCTGATCAACCGACTTAGTTAGCTAAAAACATGATCTGATACCCATAACACTGTAAGTTATGTAAATAAAATAGACAAGCAATTGGCTAGAAAGCTACACAACTATCTAAAAATGTTAATTTCAAAAACCAAAATATAAATAGATAATATTACCAGAGAACTTGTAGGAAATGAGAAGGCGCAAATGTTACATAGTTATTTACGAATTCATTCATATTATTTTTACACAACTGTATACTTTGCATACCAAATTCGACTTCGACATGAACTTGAACTTGACCTCAACAAGGCACTTGAACAAAAAGAGCTCGCTCTCTCTCTGTGTAAATTTTATTAATAAATATCTCTAAAGAGGGCAAGGAAGACCAAAGCATTTCCCTTACTAAATTTATTTATAGCTATAGACATATAAACATACATACATATATACAAAATTTTCAATGGAATAAATATGCATTCAATAGCATATACATACATACATACAAATGTAGTTAAACGTCTGCAGTTAGTACAAATAAAAATTAATACTTTAATCACATAAAAATTTATAGCTCAAACACAAAATACACACACAAAAAAACAAAATATGTATGTATGTATGTATATGCCTGTGCTCGTTTGCATGACTGAATTTATGTTGCCTTAAAAACGGCGTAAAATTTAAATTCAAATTGAAGTAGCACGGGGGCACGTAGGAAAAGGAAAAGAGTGTGTAGAGGAGTAGCAGCAAGCTATGGAGAGAATAAATAAAATAATACACACAGGTGGGTCTATAAAATTTAAATTAATGTTTACATAAACGTACACTTACATACCTACACAGCTACATACATATGTATAGTATATAGTATATGTAGTAGATATGTATAGACGAGCACATGGAAAGGTGAGTGTACATATTAAAGGCGTAAACATAGTTAGATGACAAAAGACGGAGGTATCAGAGAGAGGGAGAGGGAGAGGCAGTGTTTCATGGAAATATGTAAAATTATAAGTTGAAGAATTAAACAAACGAAACAAAAATGCAAGCATACAATTAATAAATGTGTGTAGAAATTTTTGTTTCAACAGCACGAAAAAAAACAAAGCTAAGAAGACGGAAGAATGGAAGATGTAGAATAAGAAAAGTTTAAACAAAAGCGCGTAAATATACAGTGGTGTGCATAACATAAGCCACAAAATACAATATAATACAATTTATTTACTTATAAGTATAACTCTTAAAGTGTTGAAATCAGAGTCCGAAAATAGCTGGTCCAATTCGCAACACTTTGATAAATGCCCCGGTTATTTTTGGTCTCTGTTCTGTCCGCTTTCAATTGAGTTATCGGACGTATGCCGAGGCGGTGTGCATTAACGAGATTCCGATTCGCTCGGACATTGTGATTTCGTGATCAGATTCTCATTGTCTAGGCGATTGGAAAGGCCTAGTTTCCAAGCCGCGCTTTAGGCGGTCGGAAGGTACGAGCTTCCGACCCGCAGCTTGTTGGAGGGGTAAGCTCGAGCTTTTAAGGATGTACATGATGGCGCTTGCTCTGGCGTTTGGTTGACGGAATGGTCGAAGCGTCCGAGGCTCCTACCCATTTCCTAGTGTAGAGTGAAAAGGCAGAGTTTCCACGCCTACACTCACAGGGCGCCGGGATACAGCTTTCGAACCGTTGACTGTTAGTGAAGTAACGTTTTCTTTTGTCAATGTGTTTGGCATGCGTTCGGCGGAAGAAAGTCGTCGAAATTTCTGACGTTCCGATCCAGTTCCTAGTGTAGAGTGAAAAGGCAGAGTCTCCACTCCTACACCTTGTGAGTGATGAGGACGAGATTCATATTTTCCAGGTTAATCCCTTCTATCTATTTAATAGGTACTGTATTGCAGTGGTATTTAAAAAAATCTTGAATCTGGCAAAACTGCGACTTTTATCGGAGACTTTAGTTCATGCATTTTAACCCTTGTAAAAAATATTATATTTTCTTTTTCAGTTCTATATGCTGAAAGTCTAAAACTATTATTTTGCCTTAATATATGTGAGTGAGTTTTATTTTTATATTTATAGCATGGTGTACCAAGATCTCATTAAGTTTTCTACTACGTTTAAACTTATATTAAAATCCGCGACAAAAGTATTCATCTGTGTTTTTTGCTTCTTAATTTTTGATAACTTTTTGGTCACGGTATCGAACATTTTCTGGCATACAAGTATTATATGGAGAAAATGCCCAACATCGTCAGCAAACAAAAAAAAAAAAATCAATGCGTCTTTTAGTCACTTAAACATTATTAAATTAAAATTGCATGGACTATAAAACTGCATACTTCAAAAAAATCTCTATCAAGAAGTTGAAAATTTGTATGAGCATTTTTTTAAATTTGCAGAATTTGTATACATTTTTTAAATGGCTTGAAACTTTTCTTTATATGTATAAGTACAACTGTAAAATTTCCATGTATGTATGTATGTATTTCCAAGATTGCATTTGGGTAAGAGTTGTCAAAATTTACATACATTTTGTTTTTGCTTTTACGAAACATTTGTATGATTCGCATTGCTCTCTCAGTCGATTTTAAAAATTAAAAATTCGACTTCGATGAATTTAAAAACACTGACCTGTAGTCATAGTAAAAATGAAGTCGACCCTAAAGTCAATAAAAGTTTTTTGTCATAATTTCCAATGGAACATCCGCCAGAAATAGCTGTATTGAACTTAATAGTCAACTTCAACACGCAACTGCACCAAGTTTTTTATTTTTGATCAAAGACAAACCATAAAAATGTATTTTTTGGAAATCTCGTATTTTGTATTTTTTACAAATATTCACAATATTTTGTTTCCGCAACATTCATATCATCAATATCGGTCATAAATTCGGACATTCTGAATATCTCGATTTTAGCGCCATCTAGTTGATCCATTTTTCAAAGAATTATTTCTCATCGCCCCCCTAATATACGCTACTAATTTCATTAATTTCTATCAAAATCGAATAATAGATAAAGATTTTCTAAATATCTCGACGCATGCGCCAACTAACGTATTAAAATAAAGTCTATGTTCGTGCCACGGGTTTAAGAATACATATGTTGTGTGTTGAAATTTGCTTATCGGGTTTTGAGCCAAGTTGTAACAAAGGAAACGTCTAAATGTTTATATATAATATATGTATATAGATTATTGAAAATAATTTAAGAAACATATGTGGGAAACTGCATTATATCGATTTTTGTTGATTATGATATGCACAACACTGTCCATTATTTTTGATGGATGTGATCATCTACATAAAAGGCAGTAGAATTAGAAGAAAATACCTAAAGCATTAATCGAAATTTTTTGTAACATTGTTTTTATATTCCACACAAAAAATTAGTTTCGATGCGAGCAAATAGATATGAGTTTCAAAACATGGCCTATTATATTTCATGTGAAAAGGTCCAAAACACGACAAATGAGTTGGCTCATACAAATATACTACATAAATATATATATGTATATGTGCTTAGTTGAGGTTTCGTGTTATACAAAAAAAAAATACATATGCACATATGTATTTATTACGAACTGGCAGAAAACAATTTGAATAAGAGCGGCTCATTGTGCCCGTTTACTTTAAGTGAACGCAAATGATGATGAATTACAAACCACTTCATCGCAAAGCATTCACGGTAAATAGAAGATCAGCTCAAATTTTAGCTTTAAACTGATTTTGTTATCTACTTACAAACTAGCCGTATGTACCAACTGTGTTAGGGTAAAAACTAAAATTGATTCTTCTCAGTCAACACATCTGTCAAACATTCAGCTGTTCAGCGAGTTAACGTACACTTCGACTAATTTTTGACAATTCTCACAGCAAATGTTGAATAAAATTAAGAATATTTAAAGCAGATTGAAAAGGAAGCCCAATACATAACAGAATAAATTTCACTCTGCATCATGGGCATCAAATATAAACTGCAAGCAGTCTACATAAATTTGTCAAAAACTCAAAAAAAGAATTTTTTTGAATTATGACAAGGTCAAAGATTTGTCAACTTGTACAATACTATTTTCAATTTTCCGCAAAAAATGTGAAAAACCACAAAAAAAAAGTAAAGAAAACGCCCCCTGGGAGCAGTCGAAAATAAAAATTAATTTGAAAAATAGATTCCCCGACCCCAAAAACGCCTCTAAACATATTTTTTTTTTTGCAATTAAAATAAACTAAATAGATCGATTTTAAGTATTCTTGAAAATAACTGCCTTGGGTAAAAATACTTGTTACGATCCATAGTACCATTTTTTATGGGCCGATCCTAATAAATGCATATGTAGTACTTTCGTTTCAGTTTGACGTATTCTTAGTTTTGAGTGCTGCCAAAAATAGTAAACAAGCAGTTGGAGATCGTAGAAATTTGAATGTGAATCGACAGTAATTACTCGAGTATCTTTTAAACAGAAGCGAATTACTTTTCCGAAATTTTGATTTATACCATGAGGGTAACCCTAAAGGTTTCGGAAAAAACATAGAACAATAAAAAATTTATTTTGCAAATAAAAAAATCGCTTTTTTGCTCTTCGAAATATTTTTCCTGTTATAAGCGGTGGTTTTTGATGTATGTAGGTGTTCTCTAAAGTCGTTAGTTGTTTGCCAAAATCATTAGCCGTATTCGATTCGCCATCCGTTAGCCAGTGGCGAATCGAAGAAGCATCTGGTAGAAATTAACATCAACACGTTTTTTGTTTTTGTTTCCAATGTAATGTTCGCGCATCACAAACGACGAATATGCACCAAAAGTGCAAGTGATCGTCGTTTATGTGCAGCTTAAAACTGGTCTAATAATTGCAAAAATAAATGTGTGGCATGAAAATTCCAAAAACTTGACATCGAACAATTTCGACGAATTTGCTTGCATTTTCAAGCTCCCAGTTTTTTTTTTTTTTTAAATCACTCAATAGGACAATGCACTGAACTTTTGATTACTTTAAGGTTTTTCAAGAAATTAAAAATTTCACTTGGATTTGCAAGCTTCTGATGACGTTTTATCGCCAGTTCTAGTTTGGTGTTCATCCTCGTAAATTGAGTATTTTAATTAGTCGATGAACAACAACAGTAATTACATAAAAAACTTAAGAAAATTTTAATACTACGCTTGCTTTAAAATTGGGCTTGGAAAAAATATAACAGTTATTCGTCGCCACGGTGTACATCCTAATATTGTATACCTGTATGTACATGTACGATGTATGTATGTATGTATATTAATATGGATCTATTTTCATCTACAAAACGATAACATCAAACATTTCTTCTTGTCGAACCGAAATTCAGTATTTGTTACAAATTTATTCGTGATGGATTTGCCAAGTATGTGTTTGGCAGAGCTTCAAACCAGCACATACACACACATACAGCACAGCACATTTATGTACAAACTTTCCCCCAAAAAAAAACATTTTTTATAACAAAAGGAAAGCAGCGAGTAGTACGAGTAGACGACGAACGATACAAATCCAGAGCGCAGATAAATAAATAAGAAAAAAAATCAAATTATTTCACGAAGCGTTCCATACCATATCTACATACATACATATATATTGTATGTATGTGTGTGTGCACTTCAAGCCGCCAGCTATCAGATACACATTGTTAAAATCCACATATTCCAAAAAAAAATATATATATATTTGTGCTCGTATATCAAAGCAAACTGTGGCTAATGCCGAACGGCAACCAACCCAGCTCACCTCACCTCACCCCACCCCACCCCACTCGCTGTTTGCGTTGAACAGAAAAATCACTGAAAATTCAAATATGAGTAACTGTATATGGATGTGTGTCTGTGCTGCCAGTTAATGGCCATCAAAAACTTACCGTGTCTTCCAGCGATAATCGAACGCTTGCTCCGACAAAGAAATTCGTTTTTAGCGGCGGCAAAACCTCCAACAGCTATGCCACTAAACTCGGCCGTATTGAAAGAGGCGCTAATTGAAATATCCATATTCAAGCCATTTGATTGTAGCGATCTCTATAGATAGGTAGGTAGGTATGTGGGTGAAGAGTTGTGCGGGGGCCGTTGGCGTGCTTTTATGTAAATTTGCTACAGCTCAAAAGCAGAAAAGACGATTCAAGAGTTGAAGTTTAATTGCTGCTGCTGCTGGTGCTGGTGCTGGTGCTAGGCGCACTTGCCTCTCAATTGACCAGCCGCCATCTACCAAATCATTCCCCACTGACGGATTTAAGTCAAAATTTGGGCCTAGCTTTTGATGATTGTGGTCTTAGGCCGCTAAGCCATTTAATGACGTTGGAGCTTAACGATTGTTGGCTGATGCTAAACACACACACATGCACACAAACACTATATAACACTAATACTCAGACACTGATTCAAAAAAAAAAAAAAATCACACCAATACACTTGCACTAAATATGTATGTACATATGTATGTTTGTATTTATGTATGTGAGCACTTGGAAATTGTAATAGGTGGATATGTATTTTATATTTTGCTACACTTGAGTTGGATTATTTGCTTTGCGGGGCGGCGATTCGATTCCGCCAATGCTAATATGATTTTGATTTTGATAGCTATTTTTTTTTTGTTGTCTGTACACTCTTGCGACTTTGTAGTCGAAAAACACTTTGTTGTTGTTGTTGTTGTAATAACCGATTTAGCTTCTTTGTCTCACAGCTTTCGCTTAAAAACACTCGCACACACACACTCTCACACGTCGGCGTTGATTCATTACGTTTTTCAGCACAACGCCGGAAATGCTTGTTTCTTTAATTTTTGTGCATTTTTTCCCCAACATTGAATTATAATTTTTTTTGCACATTTAATTACTAAAAAAATGCACCTCTGGAAAAGTTTTCAGCTTAGTTTTTTTTGTATATGTTATTATTTTTTAAATAGATTTTTTCTCTCTTTCGAAACACAATTTTCCGCAACACATCGAATACTTTAACTTTGATCATTTCAATCACTTTTCAAAACTTCATAGTAATCATTTTTTCAAAACGTTGCCCATCACAAAAACTTCAATTTTCGCAAAAATTTTAAACACTTCTCGCGTACACAACGATCACCACCAAGTCAACGTCAATTGATCTACGCACGCCAACTGAATTCGCCGCAAGCCGCATTTGGCACCAACAACTGTCATAGTAGGCATTGAATTTAGCGTCGTTCTGAAAGAGAGAGAGAAAGAAAGAGAGAGAGAGAGAAAAAAAATGAGCGGGCATCAGTGAATATTCGTGCATTGTACATAGATTATTATAAATTATTTATTATCAAACAAAAGCAAAAAAGAGTACAAAAATAAACAACCAAACAAAAAACAAGGCAATAAAAAAAAAAAAAAAAGAAAAAAAAGGAACAACTGACAGCTGCCGGCTTCAAAAGCCAACCAACCAACAGCAAAAGTAATGAGAAAAGCAATAAAAAACAAAATAAGTTTTAATAATTAGCACCAACAACAAGCAGTATTTATTAAACAGAAAAATTTGCTATTAAAGCAAACAACAACTAAACAACAACTTTGTGTGCGAAGGCAAATAAACGCAATGGCTAGACGCCGTTTGCTTGACATGGCTAAGCGGAAAAGACTATGGCCACTTTTTGTTGTTTGCCATTAGGATTGTTTTAAAATCGAAATTAAACGTAAATGCTTAATTTTATTTGTTTGTTTTTTTTTTCTAGTAATAACACTAGTTTACAAAATTAAAAAAAAACCGGTTTCGCTAAATCCGAGTATAAAGTCGGAATACAAAAAAGTGGAACAGTATTTGTTACATTCACAGCTGCTTATTTGTATGGAGCGAAAATAAACGTTATTTTGATTTTTACGGATAAAAAAAAATCATCAGGAAGAATTCGTTCAAAATATATGCTATCCAAATCTGACCTTATTTTTATTTAGAAGATTTTTGGTTTAAATGATTACATTATCGTTATATTGTGATTTTTATTTTTTCTATAAAGTTTGATCGTTATTTTTAAAATTTTACTTTTTCGATAAAAAAATAATCGTTATTCTTGGATTTTAATACTTCGATCATATTTAATTGATATTTTGTATTTTTTTTTTCGTCCATGAAACATAAATCATATTATTGGTTTTATTGCTATAATTGCCATCTCGGACAAATTTGTTGGCGTTTATTATGATCGTAAATTTATTTTTAGCGAAAAACAATAAAAATATTAGTAAATTAATTTATCGGCCTCTGTATTTGTATCAACAATAATTTGTATGAGCTCAAGGCAATTTTTAATAAGAAAACTTGTGGTAAAATAGCTATAACTTCTATCATTGTTGCCTTTTCTATAATTTTTCCTATTAAAAATTGCCTTGAGCTAAAAAAATTATGGTTGAAAAAATAAATCAAAATTTTTAAATAATGATCAAACTTGATCGAAAAAATAAATATCACAAACCAACGATAATGTAGTGATGAAAGACAAAAAATCTTCTAAATAAAAATAAGGTCAGATTTGTTTAGCATATGGTATAAGGATAAGTCCGATATGCTCGAGTTTTGTTTTAAACGAATTTTCCTAATGATTTTTTTATCCGTAAAAATCAAAAGAACGATTATATATTTATATATTTGTCAGATCTCAAAATTTAGCTATATTTCAAAAACTGTTATACTTCTTTTATATTCTCACTTCATATTCGGTTTCAGCGAAACATTTAAAAATAACGAAAAAATATGATTGGAAATCAAAGAACAACGATTTATTTACCGATTAAACTTGATAGAAAAAAAAACCTCCAAATATAGATCAAATGCTATCAAAAAAAAAAAAATTTCACAATATAACGAATAAATCTTGATTTTTTTTAATAAAAATTATAACCGTCACAACCCTGCTTAATTGTAATTACCTCTGAACATAGCAAATTAATTTAAAATTGTTTTTATTTTTATTAGTGAAAATCAAAAAAAAAATTACCTCCAATCTGTGCGAAAAGCTTTTGGTGATCGAATTATTGATTTAGGGACTATTAAGGGATTTATCAACAATTTTGGCCATTTTTCCCTATGTTCAGAGTTAATTACAATTAAGCAATTTACCTCTTCCTTAGATCTCAAAATATCTTGACTTAGCTGTATCTCAAAAGCCGGCTCACTGTTTATATCGTGACTTCGCATTCGGAATTCAGCAGAAAATTTTCCATATGCAATGGTGAGCAGATGTCATAGGTAAAATGTCTTGTCAGCTAGTGTAATCAAATAAACTATGTACATACGTCTATGTTTTCAATAAATTTATTCGGTTCCCGACAGCGTCTGTAGATGCGGCGTTTGACTTGGAGCAAGCGGCGCCCTATACAAATACAAAAATCTCACTGGGATCTGGTGGTGCGCTAAGCTTGGGGTCCGTCATGCAAAACTAAATAATTAACTAAACATAGGATCTTGCGACATCTACTACAGCTGTTATGTAATTGAGCACAAATTCGGGTTTGCATTAGTGGCGACAGAGAGATATCAAATTCGTGCTTAACGACTTCAATGCTAGGGTGGGTAAGTAAGAAGTCTATGGTCACACTATCGGGAAATTTAGTCCGCACGACGAAACCTCCGCTAACGTACTGAGACTGAGAGACTTTACCGAAACCCGAAATATGGTAGTCTGTAGCATCGGAAAGCTTCTCGTTGGAAAACTGCAGTCGCAACAGACAGCTACTCGATTATCATACCTACTACTACTACTACTCACTAAATGCACTTTCCAGCCACTTCGGACTTCGTGAACGTTGGGAGCACATATTTCATTCACTACGTACCATAGTTGAATAAGTCATTGACTTCTAGCGACCCAAAAGTTTGACTGGTGTGATAAGGAATGCCGCGCGGCTACGTAAAACAAAAATGCTGCCTACAGGGCCACACTAAGGTTGTGCGCAATGTGAGTTTTATCGGAAGGATTGTAGAAGGAGCATGTATCCACTTTGCTAAACATATACAGCAAAAGCGTCGCAGGAGAAGATGAAGATTCCGAACCCCAAATCGCTGATGATGGTTTTGGCTTATTTCCATAGAATGATCGGACGAGTTCATGCCCGCCCATTCGAATTTAAGTGTACTCTACCAAATCCACAAGAAGGGTGATTCTGCAATCTGCGCCAACAACCACACAATCAGTATTTTTATAATCAGTTATTTTATATAAATTCCTATCGAGCGCATTGTGCTTTAGACCTGGGAGGTCTCCCTTTGATCAAATATTTACGATACACCAAAACTTGGAAAATACCCGAGGTAAGAAAATCGGTCTGAATTTGGTATCCCTGCAAAATGAATACGAATATGTAAAATGATATTGAACAACCACAGCAACCCGGCAGAATTACAATTTTTAAAAAGTAGAGGACTTGGTTTATTTGGGGACCAACATTAACACTGTATTGTTGGCCTCGAAATCCAATAGAGATCTGTATTGCCAACAAGTGCTACTTTGGGCTAAGTAGTCAAATGAGCAGCAAAGCTCTCTCTCAACTAACTAAAACCACAATCTGAAGGTCTCTACTCATCCCCGTGCTATTGTATAACGCAGAAGAATGGACGCGGACGAGAGTGTTCGTGAGAAAGATTCCCCGAAAGTTGTTTGGACCTTTGCATTTGGACTTTCGTCTGTCAGATCTTCATTTGGACAGGAAGCTCTACTTAGATGCCCAGCAATGGAATTAAATTTTAGACTACTTGTTTATGCCCGAGTATTTTCATTATTAATTTTGAACGGGGACGGGGGGCTATGGTAAACGAGCGGTGTAATATTTTTAGCTACTTCCCATTGGGCTGCTACTATTCACTGAGATACTCATCCGGAAACTCTTAAATTCTTACAAACCGGTTTTCGTTGATTATGAGATCCTTTCGTTGATGAGAGATCGGAGTTCAAGTCAAACCTTTCTGAAAGACCAAATGGTGTGGGTGTGTATTTTGAAAGATAAATAATACATCAAATCCGGTGCTTTTGTGATGTTCCATGGTCAGTTAATATTTTTCCTAGTTGCCCAAATGCTGAATGGCTTTGTTGAGTTCTCGTGTCTGTTCCGCTTTTAATCCTCCGCCAGTTAGGGAGCGGCCTTCATACCACTCGAGAAGATGTTGGTTATTATCGCATTTTAATCAATCAATCGCCTATCTTCGGTGCGAAAGAAAATGTTCCAGCCATGAAAGTATTCAACGCGGCCTCCTTTACAGGTAGATAAGGGCCTGGCCGTATTTGGGGTCTCTAGCTGGCGCCAGTTAACAAGGCACAGGAAAGAATCGCGGGCTATATTGGAATCTGACAAAATCGCCGAGGCGATTTATGCCCAAAGAGTTTTCTTTTCTTATCATCTAAAAATTAAACTCGAATAACGCAGTTTTATCCGAGATCTATTAATATTCACATTCTATAAGAAAAACATTCGGCTAGCTTTAAAAAATTAGTGACTACTTAAATTTGCAAAGTTGTATATATGCCCAGTTTATTTATAGTATCTTCTTCCTCATGTTGTCTGCCAGGCCCCGTGTTTTATTGAACGATCATGACGCGACATTTCGGAATTAAATTAATGCATAAAAACTAAGACAAGAAGATTTGTTGCTTAAACCATTTGGGAAGAAATGGGTGCATATATTCTGCTCTCTAATTGGAAATCGTGCATGTATTTTGCATATAGCCACTACATTTTTGTTGCCTTCGATTTTTTTTTTGCAAACGATTTAAAAGTGTGCTATGACATGACTAATTTGGTATTAAAGCGAAAACGTTGCGATTCGCGATAAAAGATTATTTACTGAATTAATTTATATTATAAATAAATATCTACATACATTCATACATATGTGTGTGAACATCAGCTTGACATTTTATTTGCATTTGATTGCGATGACTTCATGTGGGGCGTTTTTATCGAGTTTTCCAGACAATCGTTGAGGGTTAATTGATGAATCTCTAACACCAGATGGTTTTGTTTCATTTTCGATGCAGAGTGAAGTATTGGAAATAATAAGGGGCTAACATAAAACAACTTTATAATTGTTGATTCTGACATGTATAGCTAATTAAAGCTTTTAAAAGTACAAATTCAGCCAATATTTAGTAATAAATTTTCGGCTTTAAATTTGTTGACATTTTTGTTTCGTATGCGACAAGATTTAGAAATACAAATATATTTACAAATACAAACATGAGTGTAGGTTAAGGAAACGGTCCACTTAGCTTTTGGCAAAGATTTTCGATGGAAGACACCCAGACCTTAAAAATCTAGAACTCGCATAAACATGGGAAAATTAAGAAAATGTTGAATGAATCCCATATTTATGGGAAGCTTTTACGAATTCTTATCGTAATATTAGGCATATGCCAAATCGGTCTAAAGGATCAACTAAGTATGGTTGGTTTAGGTCATAATGGCGGCGAGGGAGCTCAAAGCCCAATTAGCAATTGAGTGCCGTTTTGATACCATAGAACCTCGGATTATTTCGTTTACAACCAACTAACGTAGTTAAGCCGGACATCTGCAGCAATCATTCTAGACAATATTAAGTCTTCTGGCATTGGTTCCGATCGGCCAGTGTCCCGTTAGAACTGCCTTGAGGCTCGCGACGTTAGTTAGGCCTATTCTTTGCCAGAAGAATTCATGTTCTCTTAAGGTCATATTCGGGGCATGTTAAGTTTCTAGTTCTGCGTTCTGCATCCTGGCGCTGTGCAACATCTCTGAGCAGATTGCTGAAGGTGGTGGGGGTAAATGATGCCGTTAATTAAACCAAATGGGACTGAAATCGGCACCTCATTTGAGGTTGTCACTGAACCCTCTCTGGCTAGATTATCGGCTGTCTCATTTCCAGCTATGTTCCTATACCCAGAAACCCAAATTAAGTCTACTCAGTGCTAGTTGTAGACTCCGTTCAATAGAGTCCTGCATTACTTAACCAGCATCGATTTGGTTGTGAAAGAACCCAGAGCTGATATGAAAATTTCCAAGGCAGTTATGCTCTGCAGCGAGACAGCTTTCAGCGATTGCAATAACTTTTACTGGTAGCCAGTCAATATCGTTTTTATTCACAGATCACCTAGGAATTTTTGTTGCGAAAACCCGCGTGTTTGGGTTGCTGTGTGGCAAGGCAAGGTTAGACATTTTTACCCAATGATGGATTTTGCGTAATGGGGTTTCATGAATCTAGTGAGGATTTTCTGTCCCCCAAATATTTTTATTTGTTAACACCGCCAGAGAGAGAGTGAAATGCGCCTGGTTGGTCATTAAAGCTTGCACCCAAAAGTCCGGTATGGTGTCAAACATTCGGCCGATTTTTTTGCCGTATTCTTTCGATGTGAAATGGTGAAGGTATTCAATGCTGACATACAGATCCTTTCCATCCTTTCCATCTGTAGCGCCACCACCACACCATCAGGGCAAGCCATTTGACGTGATGCAAGGGCTTAGTTGAATATCAAATCGGATTCGATCATGACGAGAACTCCACTGTCAGCTTGGTGTTTCACCATCTTGATGATAGGAACGGCTTGAGAACGAGACAAGGATATTAAACAGGGGCGACTCAACTGAAGAGACGGGATCGGACACATCAGCTTCCAGACACGGCTCTCGACCCCCGGTACACTCTACCAGGCACCGATCGCCGGTAAGGCGTACAGAGAAGAAAGGAGGGCATAAGCGGAGAATAGACAAACCTCAAACTGTACTAACTAAGAGAAGACCACTAGAAGGGTAGGGATGCCCAGTTCGGTGGACAAATGGCATCAGCGATCAGAGCAAACCTCCGGAGACAGCACGAGAGATGGCAATCCTGAGATTGGGGAGAGATCCAGGATGCGCACCTGCAGATGAGCGAAATTGCGGAGGCTAGTGCATAACAGGCGAAATGAAGCAGTACCCCGGTCGAGAATCGCCGATCACCGTATAGACCAGCGAACAGCTGACTCAGCCATCTCGTGGAGAGATATACGTAAATTTTATTGCTACCATGGAGGTAGTCGACTACTTTTTGACTGATTTTATTGCCGCCTAGCTATCAGTGAAGATGTAGATATTAACCTTCTTTATCGGAGCGCCCTTTGCCATTTTTTGTGCGGCTGATGGAGAGTCTCAGACAGTTGGAGTATACCCCATCTCCCAAGCAGAGCTCACAAGCACAAGCTCCTACTTGCTGGGAAAATACGAGGCCAGTGATTTACAGCGGGCTTGGAAACTGCTGTTGATTTTTCCCTTTTCCTCATATCCCACCAATATAATTCTTATCAGGTGATAAGACTGTTGCTCTCTTTTTTCCAATACTTTTCTCTATAACTGACCTTGAGTTCACAAATTATTGCTGATGAAAACAAAAAAAATTAAAAACAAAACATAAAAATAAAATACAACTCTTTTACGTTTCAAGAAATTCTTTATTTCCTTTTCTGTTACATTTGAAGGAATAACTTTAAACTGAATGCCGTGCGCGCAGAGGCAGGGGTAAAAGTGTTGCTGCATATTTTAGAATATACCTACATACTTACATAAATCGAATGAAACATTTCAGTTTCAATTTATGATTTAACGAAAATATGAAAACATAAAATGCATAGATTAACTCCCACTAAAATTTATCTGCTTTTTGTTTCGGCAGACGCCACTGGTTGGTGTGACTTGCGCTCCGTAATTTCACTGTTTTGCAGACTTTTGCAGTTCAGTTTTCCAAGAGCAGTGCTTAGTTTCTAGTTCTGTGTCTACATTTTTTCGTTTTTGGTCATTTTTAATTGAATGCGGATTTGACGTACATAACACATCTCCTCCACGTACATGAGTTTCGCCTTGGACGAGACTTTATCAGCAGTAATGGCTGGCTGTAAGCAATAACAACAACAGCGGCTGTAACGGCTGCAGTATTAAACGGCAACAAAACAGTCGAGCCATTCATTCCTCCACATTGTATTAGAGAACAGCACAAGTTGAGGCAACATTGTTTGTGTTTTTGTCTTCTTGTAATTTTTATTAAACTTTATTTTCTTTGCACGAACTTTCGTGCTCTGACGAATGTTATAAACAAAAAAAAAATTATCAACGACAGACTACAATAACAAGAATACGAAAAAAATTTCAACAAGCAAATAAATACAGTGCAATCTGGGTGGAGTGAACTAATTAATGCAAGCCCAGTTAATAACACACAAATCGTACACTTTATACAGATTGAGTTTGTCATTACAAATCGTTCCATTGACCTCAGCAGAATTAAATTTTTCAATGCCGTCCTGCAATACCAAGTTTTCTGGCGTGGGTTCCGATCGGTCAGTGTCCCGTGAGGTTCCGTGAGAACTGCCACGAGTCTCGCGACGTTAGGCTATCCTTCGCTAGAAGAATTGATATTGCGCCATTTCTGAGAAGATTGCTGAAGTTGGTGGAGCTAAATGATCCCGTTAATTAAACCTATTGGGACTGGAATCGGCACCGCATTTGAGGTTGTCACTGAACCCTCTCAGGCAAGCATATCGGCTGCCTTGATTTCAGCTATATTGCGATGTCCAGGAACCCAAATTAAATCTACTGAGAGCTGGATCGAGCTTCGATTTGGTCGTGAAAGATGCTAGAGCCAGAAGAGAAGATGATTAGGCGCTCATCTTGACAATCACCATGGCAGTTACACTCTAAAGCGCGACAGCCTTCAGCGACAGCAAAAACTTTCCACTGAAAAACACTGGCGAATTAAGAAAGGCGGTAAGATCTTCCAAGAAGTCATCGTGGCGGCATATCGAAATCTCCATCCCATTCAGATCCCAACGGGACTAGAACCCCAAAGGGCCTATGGAAATCTATTTCTAGCTGTATATAATCAGTGCCCTGTTTGATCGTGGCGGGAAGGAGAGAAAGAACTCTACAATTCCGTTTCATCCTTTCCTTTCAAAGGCTCAGTTCTCGGAGCATTACAGCTGGCACTGACGCGGAATGCATTATATGAAGATTCATAGGCAGGAGACGAGTTATAACATTTAGGGCATCCGTAGGGCATGTTCGCAATGCCCCTGTCACCCCAATATACGCTGATATCTGCGCCCTACCTAGCTTGGCTTGGTTATACGAGGTTGGTTACGTAAGGCTGTCCACCAGACCAGGGAACCATAGCATAAAATTGGGTGAACTAAGACTGTGTTCATCCAAAGGACCATTTTTGCGTTGTGGACCCCACGTCTTTCCGAAATTCCGCTTTCAGGAGTAAAACGCGATGCTCGCTTTTTTACTCTCGGTTGACTGGATAAATGAAGTGTTTGACCATTTAGTTTTGGTAGCTCAAAACTAGGAATCTTGGTCATGACCGTAAATAACATCAATACTGTTTTATCTGAGTTGACGGCTAAACCACAATGTTCAGCCTATTGCCCCAGCTTATTTAGGGCTTCCTTCATTATGTTGGACCCTCCAATGACCACATCGTCAGCATAGTCTACTGCCTTCACTCTTCCTTTGTTAAGTTTGAGCAGAACTCGGTTAGTTGTGATAAGCCATAAAAGTGGAGATATCACTCCCCCTTGTGGGGTTCCCCTGCTAACGTTTCTACACAAAAAGTATGTATACCTAATTCTTATTTTTTCATACATCTGCAAACAGAACTACAAATAGAGCTTATACTCGTATCTCATGAACTCTATGGAATCAATACTTTCCAAAATCAGTGTCCATTAACTTTGCCCCAAGGAAGCTTCAAAAGGCATGCAACATTTTTTAGAGTAAAATCTATAGGAACTCTGACTTATCTACTTTTCCGACAGCTAGTGCTAACAGATGTTTACTATGGTACAATTTTTTTATGCGAATAGCTTTTATTGGTAATCCTTTCTCCTGCAAATAATTTTTAATTTGCAACTAATATTTTCGACAAACCAATTATACAACGACTTTTCCCGACGAGAATATTCGCCTTTTTTATGTGTTCTTCTCTTCAAGGCCACGAATTTCTGGTAGGCAGCGACTTTCGAAATTGATTTCCTACAATATCGCACTTTTTTTTAAAGCAAGGTACTTATGCCTGTTTGAATGCATTTTCGCTCGAATAATATTCATTCAAAAATTATAAGCTCCACCTTGAAAATCAGATAAATGGCAAGCATACCAAGTATGTATACACCTGATAATATAATTCGGGGATTATTTTTAATACCTTTCATGAAGATGAAATGGTATTATAACTTTGTTCCGATGTTTGTATAAGTGTAAGAAGAAGAAAAGAAAAACCAATATCCAAATATACTAAAATGATCAGGACCACGAGCTGATTCGATTTAGCCATTCCCGTCTATCCGTCCGTCTGTCTGTTTGAACGCAAACTAGTACCTTAGATTTAGAGATTTCGAAATGAAACTTAATAGGCAGATGTATTTCTATAATGCATTAATCATTTGTTGGAACTGACCAGATCGGACATTATATTGCTACTATAAAACTGATTGTTCGGATGAGGTTTTCCACTATAACTGCGACACCAAAGCAGCTAAGGACAAGAAATTTCTCGTGTTATTAATGAAAAGTGTGTAATGAAAATTATTAAGATCGGATTACTATAACTTATAGTTTCGATCAACTGATTATTCAGATATGAGGTTTTGCGTTATAATTCCTGAATTAAAATAGATAAGAATTTAAAATTTGGCACTTCTCTTACTGATTATTATATTAATTACTTAAAGTGCACAACAAAAATCATCAAGAGCCGAGCACTTTAAATCATTACTTATCATAATTATTCAGATATGAGGTTTAGCGTTATAACTCCTACACCAAAGCAGCTAAGGACATGAAATTTGGCACTCCTTTCACTTGTAATTAAAACAAAGCATACAATCAAAATCATCAGGATCGAGTTTCTATAACTTATGGCTCCCATACGACTGATTGTTCAGATATGAGGTTCGGCGTTATAACTCTTAAATTAAAGTAGATAATAATTTGAAATTTGGCACTTCTCTCAATTATAATTAATTGTAAGTGCACAACGAAAATAATCAAGATCGGACCACTATAGCTTATAGCTCCCATATAGCTCCAATATATAGACAGTAAAAGCTTTTCTTTACTTCTTTGTTATTGACATTGTCGTTAAGAGCTTGAATTTGGAAGAAGTTCGTATTAAGTTGTTTTCACTTTCTAGAGACTCAGAATTGTTCACCCTATAGAGTAGTCAATATAAAAGTTTTGATCTTCACTCTACCGAGTTGTTCGCAACATCAACTGAGGTTCACTCTAGCCAGAGTGCACTGTGTGTTGCAAAAAGCGATGTTGTTATTGCAGTTGAACTGCACATCCGCAGTGAGCATTTTACTTATGCAGCAACTATGTAAGTGAGTGAGTAAGTAGACCGACCAACCGACCAACCGACCGACTGGCAGTAAGCAAGTTTGTATAACTTTCTTCAAGAGAATTCGTAAGTCGGAATGCCAGGGTACTATATATTTGTATCTATCATATGCATCTGCTCTAGTATGCACACATGTCGATATGTATGTATGTATGTGTATATGTGTGTATGTATGTGAATATGTTGGTAGCACTTTACTCCTTCAACAACACTTAAAACCAACAATAAGGGTCCTCATGGAAGCCTCCCTGTCACCTTCTACAATTCTTTGCTGCTGTCATTTTGTGCTTTGGCAATTTTCGCCTACCTCAACAAACTCACACATACACGCAGAGCGGCACACACAGTGCAACCAATCCATATATTGTATCAAAAAAAAAAAATAAAAGAATATATCTTGTTTTTTTACATACAAATCGTTGTAATACTTACAAAAAACGCACACAAACAAACGTACATACATATGTATAGTATATACACCGGTGGAAAAAATTATAGCCGCAAATTGCTGTTCGTTAGTGATGCTATAATTTACGAGCGGTTCAACGATTTTTTTTCTAACTCTAGAAGGTGTCTAGAGAAGAAAATGGAAAATGGTGTTGCCAGTTAAGATAAATCCAAAAAAAAAAAAATTGTAGAAGAATAGTAATAACAGTATTTCGGTGAGAATTTATAAACAGATTTTGAACAGAAAGTTTTTTATTAGGATTGCCACCTTTCGAAAAAAATTGCAAAAAAATAAAATGCTTATAAGCACTATATAATATGTACTAGACAAACCTGACAGACGGTGTCCTGTCTATATTTATTTATTAATTACCCTTTGCATATGTAACTAGAAAACACTTTTCGAATTCTATTACATTTAACAGCTGGCAACCCTGTCTGAACAGTTTAACACTCATATTTTAATATTGTATATTCTTGTGTATAATAACTGATTTCCAAAGGGTGGCAGCCCTATTCAAAATATACCTATAAGCTTAAACCTGGCGTATGATTTGACACCCGTATTTTATTACTACATATAACTTGTCTATAATTTAGTTAAATTCGACTTTTCAAATAAGTGGCAACTCTCATACAAGTTAGTTATAAACATTCACCACAAGACTAACCGCTTGACACCGCTTTAATATTTCATATATGTAAATTATATGTATTGAATTAAATTTGACTTTTAAAACGGGTGGCAACCCTTTCGGAAGCATAAAATAAACTTTACTATTCTCATACCTACCAAATATACAATCAAATTTGATCTACATACATACATATGTTGTGTGCTTTTATTTCTTTGATAAAAAAAATTATCGTTATTCTTGGATTTAAAATTGCCCTATCATAATAAACACAAACAACTTCATCGGCGATGGCAATAATAGCAACGACACAATTAACACAATTTATGTGATCGAAGAAATAAAAATTACAACATATACTACATATAACTGGAAAAATGTAAATCCAAGAATACCGATTATTTTTCAACGAAAAAATAAAAGTCACAATATAACGATAATGCAATGATTGAAAACAAAAAATCTACTAAATAAAAATAAGGGCAGATGTGCATAGCATATGGCATAAGGATTAGATCGATATATTTGAGTTTTGTTTCATGGTGAAGAGCCTGAAGCCCACAGCCGAAAATTACATCACAACAAAATTGTTGGTGGGCAGCCCACTTAGCATACCACAGTGGGAAATTCAGATAATCAACTATACACGGTATTGTAATAAGGATCAAAGTGAAACTGAAAGCAGGGGAGTATACAATATGAGTTTCTGTTGACATTGAAGGGGTTTTTGACAACGTTACTTCTGATTAAATGCTCTGCACCACGCCAGAGGATGGGAGCGCATGTCCACAGATGCCCACGGTATATACTCATGCCTCTTGTTTTGTTTGGTAGTGGACTCTCTTCCGACGGAAAGGCCTAGACTTCGTGCATATCCAAGCTTTCAGGGAGATAGTATGTGGAAAGACACAGGTAGTCCTTTAAGTCTTTCCGATAAAGTGAAATTTCTGGATGTAAACCTAGATTGTAAACTTACTTGCTCGAAGCTCGAAGGTCGTACTGAAGGTACGTTGATGGTTGCTGGTTTTCGAATACTGTCGGAGAAGCTTTTCGCGGAGCTGGTTGGTGATTTCAGATATTTTTCTGCCTTAGGCGCAATGTTAATGGTTTTCCAATCGAAGGTTGTTGATATATATTGGAAAAAGGGCGTGGATACCTAATCTGAGTCTGAAGTGACAGCCAAGCGGCTCTTAAAGGCCTTGGAGACCGCTCGTACCTTTTCGAAAATTGCCCACGAAACTAAGTTGTGGTTGAACTCTTTTGCCTAATGCAATAAGCTTTTATTTTATTTTTGTGGTGTCGGGACAACGCTAACAGCGAGCCTTGAAATGTACGATTAGATCTCCACCAAAAATAGGGTCGACGCATGAAACTCTGTGGTGCACTGAAAAGGCCGGAGCGGAGTGGTGGGGAATTTTCTTATAATATAGAGAATGAAGGAGTTACAAGAATCCTGGAACTCACAGCGCCCCGCAACGCCAGACCAAACCTAGTGTGCTATTTATCCTCGCTTCCAATTATCTTTTTCTGACATCTCTTATTTTCCTCTTACCGACATCTCTTCAACTGGCGGCAGCCCCAGCCACAATTGGGCTTTGGGATCCCTCCATACCCAGCTAAAATCCGCGGCCAAACCCACAACCATCTTCAAACAACTTTTTCACCTTCACACTTTTAATCCTCTTTCTGACACCTCCATCGACAGAGCTTCATTTGCTGAAACAGGGAACACCGAGCTCTTACGGGCAGTAGGTGAGGTTGCCTTTAGGGGTTATAGATTATTGTCTTGAAAGGTTATCTAGAGATAGGTTATAGATTCTCTTCGCTCTCCATTAGGTTTCCTGGCTTTGAGTATAATAGGCAACTAACCCTGAGTGCGTGCGAAAGCGGTTTGGGATTTCCATCCTACCTCAATTCCATTCCATTCAATCCAGTTTTGTAGTCCATACAACTTTAGTAAAAGAAAGTGCATAGATACATATATATTTCTTTAGTTTTGCTGATGGTGTTGCACATTTTCTTTCATAAAACGATGGCTGGAATTTTTTGGTTGAATTTTTTTTAAACTTTGCATAAAGGCTGAAGTTTTAATTTTTTTTTAGTAAAGAAAAAGAAAATAATTTGACAAAAAACCAGCGTGCGGCTATATTTTTTTCAGCCGTTGTATGTACATGGAATTATGTATGCAGACTTGCAATCGTGTTGTAAGGCAGCTGCTGTTGCTGTTGTTGTTGTTGTTGATGCAGCACTCAGTTGTAGATACTTTATCCGCTTACTTGTACAATTTTTGCTGTTACCGTTGTTGATTTTGCGTATGACTGTTGTTGTAGTTGCTATTGTTGTTGTTGTGCTTGTAGTCTTGCATTTTTCTTGGTATTCCATATTACTTGGCAGCGTCAATAAATCTGATTGCAAACACAATTCTTTACATTTATACACCCCCACTCTGCTCTGCTAACGCCGCCTCTTTCATCACCTCACCACACCGCTCGCCCTTTCCCTTACCCGCCCCCCCGAAACCCATACCCCTCCTACTGTGTACCACTAGAATTCACTCTCTTGGCACAACTCAATGGCCGTACGTACGGTGGCACTCATACTTGAAGTACAGTAAAATATTTATACAATATTTTTTTTTGTTGTTTTCTTCTTTTTTTTCTTCACTGCATTCAATTCCAAATGCATTACACACTAAGTGGAATTGGAATTGAAAGAACCTGGGCAGCAATCCTCGGCATGCACGAAGGGTGAGCGGCGGGCGGGCGTTTGTGTGGAAATTGCGAGTCACTGGCGTCATTACCAGCTCAGCTCACCACACTCTACACGTTGCGACGTTGCGACGTTGCTCCACTACTGTTGCTAGTTCAGTTCGGTAGCTTTTGAATGAAGCGAAATGGGTAAAAAAAAAGTTGTCTAAACGTTAAAGGTTTTTCCTCGTAACTATAAAAATGTTTTCCAAATGCCTATGGCTATTATGGAGCGAGCGAAATCTTTCTAAGGCTATCATCATTTTGTGGGAGGCAGAGAGAGAGAGAGAGAGAAATGCATAATTTTTTTACACCAATGCATACATACATACATATGTACATAGATATACATATAGACATGTGTTTATAGAAAATGCATTTTATTTGCCGTGGACTTCGCCACGCTTATGGCAATTTGTTGAATGAATACTCAGTTAGCTATTAATAGCTTGTATGTCATTTTCTCGAATGCAAATAGATAGAATTTATAATTAATACACGGATTATAAATATAATATGTATGTATGTACATTAGAGGTGTTCTTCGTTGTTTGGAGATTTTTGAAATAGTGTTCTAAGTTTACAGAATGGGCTTATTTTTTTCCTTTCCTCTCCAAAATAAATAAAAACCAAGTTTTATGGAAATCGGTTAACGAAAAGTCGGTGCGGAAACGACTTGAAAATTTCGCATGCATTTTGTATGGTAAAATACCAGTTTTTATGTATTCTAATTATACATTTCGAATTCTTTTATTAAACAAGTAGTAAAAGGCAGAAAATTCAAAAAACGGTACCCAGTAAGAGGTCTGATTCTCAGGAAAAAGATGTAGAAGACTTTTCTGAAGAGTTGGACAAGTTGTTTGACATTGCTCATAGAAATGCCTTACGAACCATTCGAATAAGCGAAGATAAGGAATTTCTGATTTTACAAAGGCAAAAAGGGCGCCCTGGTTGTATGGCCGGTGTTGGCATGGTTTTATATCAACGACAAAGCAGAGCAGTTCACCGAATTGAAAAAGAGCTATCACGGAAAAGAAAACATGATCAAGTGTCGGACGTGAATCGTAAGTACATATGTATATCAATATCAAATCAATTTTAATTATTGTTGTTATGTGAAACTTAAAATGTTATTGTGCAGCCGAATTCATAGAAAATTTTGGAATGGAAAATGAAGTGGAGATTGGTGACAGGGGGTCAAAAGAAGAAGAAACCTATATAAATTATAATGAAATGAAAAGTACTTCAACTTGCGCTAAAAGAGGAACAAAACATTTTGTAACACCGCGATTGCTTTCAGCAATTGATGGCGCCAAAGTAACCGATGGAAAGGCGATACACATTCTCATGGAGACTGCAGAAGCATTGGGCCATTGCACCAGCGAATTGGTAATCAATCGTTCTACTCTCCATCGGCTGCGAGTAGAGCATCGACGAAACGAAACACGGAAGATTCAAGCCAGTTTTATTGAAAAAGTATATTTTAATAAAATATCACGAAAAATATACATACTATATTATATATTATATAACTACTATTTATTATATTTTATTCTGGGATGGGAAAGTATTGCCAGATCTTATTGGAAAAATAAATGTTGAGAGAATTGCAGTGCTTGTTAGCTACAATGGCGACTCAAAATTTCTTGGCGCTCCTAAACTTTTACCTGCCACTGGAGAAAATATAGCTACAGCAGTATTTGACACACTGAGCAAATGGAATATTTTAGACCGAGTAGAAGGAATGTTTTTTGACACCACGTCCACTAATACTGGTCCAATGAATGGTGCATGCACCCACTTACAACGCATGCTAGGAAGAAATTTGTTAGTGTTACCATGCCGTCACCACATTCTTGAAATATACTTGCGTAGTGTATTTGATTTACATTTCAAAGTGACGCAGGCACCAGAAGTCTCAATTTTTGATGATTTGCCAAGGCCTGTCCAAATATTGACACTTCGTCATTTAAAAGTGGGCTCGACGATGAGGGTATAAAATCCCAAATAAGCGACGATATCTGCAATGACATCAAACTATTTTGTCGCTCGCAATTACAAAAACCTTTAATTCGTGCGGACTACGAAGAATTTGTGCGACTAGTGCTTACATTCCTTGGTGACAATGGTGTTCAATTTAAAACACCTGGCGTTACAAGTCATGCACGCTGGATGTCAAAGGGAATATATTCCTTAAAAATATTTGTATTGTAATTCGTGAACAATTTCACTTGAGCAAATCTGAGTCAATGGGAATACTTATCCTGAGTTAATCAGAAAAATGCAACAACACATGTGGTATTTGTCAGAGGAAAATGTCACAATGGCTTTTTTTGATTTCAATGTGTCTGTAGAGATAAAGAAAAAAATGGTGAAAAATTTAAAATCTGAAGAGCCAAATGTTAAGTTACAAGATAATCGCAAAATAAAAATTTTAAGTGCGTTGTTAAATTCTGATTTAACCGAATTTGTTTCTAAAAACTAATTTGGAGCATTTAATAAGCATAAGTTGTCAATCGAGTTTTTGAAGTTGGATCCTGAATATTGGGCAACAAACGAGCAATTTCAAAATGGTCGTACAACATTACGGATATTACTAGTAACTAGTGATACAGCAGAAAGGGGTATAAAGTTCCTAAAAGATTTCAACACTATTCTTACAAATAAAGAAGAAGAGAAACAGTTTCTGCTTCAAGTTGTTGAAGAATACAAAAAAAAATATACATCCTACAAAAAATCTGAATTAATTTAAATCAAATATTCCTAAATGTATAAAGCGCATTATTATAAAAATTACTTTTAAGAAGCAGGTTTATGTTATAGAGTAATATTGTAGGTTGAAGGAAGCATTGCCTTTGAATACATGAAACTTGATTTTTTTCTATTGGAAAGCGATTTTTTATTTTCAAAACGTTTCCGCGCCGACTTTTCGTTAACCGATTTCAATGAAACTTGGTTTTTATTTATTTTTGAGAGGAAAGGAAAAAAATAAGCAAATTCTGTAAACTTAAAACACATTTTGAATTTTAAGAACTCGTCTAATGTACATACATACATATATAAGTATAGCGGATGTCAAAAATTTGGGTTTTGACAAGAGGTAAATTTTATTAAGGACTAGCTTTTACACGCGGCTTCGCTAGCACGACATTCGTTTTAGTGCTATGAATTCGAATGTAACATAAAAGAAGATACGTAAATAATTTTACCAAACTTTTAACTTTTAATTAATTTTTAGGTTTGGTATTTCAATTTTTAGTCTCTGAAAAAATATCAACACCTTTATTATAGTAGCCGATAACTGTTGGTTGCTAACACTTCTTTGTCATTGGCAACTGATTTCACAAGCACTATTTATAACTTCGTTTTTGATTTTCAAACAGTTGGCAATCCTTCAAAATTTTTTCGAGATTCACACTCTATCAGCTCAAAGCAGTAATCGAATGGTTCATTTCATTTAGTAAACTTAGTTAAATTTAAACCGTAATAGGAGTATTTCATTGAGAATAAATAAATAAATTTTAAACAGAAAAAAATTTAAAAGAGTTACCACCTTAATACAAAAAACGCTATTTAGATAAAATATTTATATATGCTATACAATATAACAGCATGCATAATAAACGAAAAGAGTTTGAAACAGCTATTCATCACACTGTAATTTAAAGATGTATCATATTTAAACAACATGGCTTTGCCAGATAGCTTCAAATAAAATTTATTGAAATGGCGCCTAATAATGGCACTTTATTGAAAATGTACATATAAGCAAATCTAAAGTAAAAAAACAAAACTGGATAGGGTTGCCACCTTTCGGAAAAAATTTAAAAAAGGTATTTTAATAAAATAACTACGTATAAAATATTGCAGTGCAGATATCAAACTAAACGTCGAATTGAATTAAATTGTACACTAGTTTTATGAAATATAAATTTTCGGTGTTAAAGTGTTAGTTTTGTTAAAAAGTTTTATTCCTAGATTTTAAAGACCAGTTTGAAAATAATTTAGTATATATAAGAAAAATAAGTTTTCTTGTTACATATGCAAAGTCAAAATAATAAATATACATACATATATATAGGCTGAACAACGGCTATCTGAATGTTTTAATTTTTTATAAAAATATAATTCAATACCTAATAAAAGTCATACAAACCAAAGTTTAAAATTTAGCTGAGTTTAACTTTTGAAGCAAATGGTAATTTTCTTCAAATACAATATATTTCTTGAATGTAGCCGTTTTAGAAATTTTTCGTTAGGCAGCAGTATAGGAAAGTGGAATTGCCTTTACTTTAGTAATTAATTTGAGCCAATGGTTTTTGTAAGGTGGCAACCCTTTTCACATATGTTTTCGTTTCAGAGGAATACTGGAATTTCAGTGAATTTAGCTTACAAATTAGATTGAATTAACATTTTTAATTAAGTGGCAACACTCGTTAAACACGTTTTCAAGATCCCATGCCGCGATACTTTGTTGAATTTAATAATTTCATTTAATTTACTCTTTTAAAGAAGTGGCAATGCCCTCCAAAGGTTTTTTAATAAGAAGTTTTCACAAACCTCCTTCGCTCCAGACTTAAAGTTCAATATTTCTTTTGACTTATAATTTTTATAATTTTTTTAACAGGTGGCAACCCTCTCCAAAAATATTTTCGAAATCAACATTTTATTTTATTTTTCAATTTAACTTAATTTGAATTTAAGCAGTTAACAGTTAAATGTGGGAAATTATGCTTTATTGAGGCTCTTTCGTTTGATTCCAATACAGGAATATTTGATTTCATTTATTGTTTGAATTGAATTTAACCTTATAAACAGGTGACAACTCCCTCTAAAAAATTGATATGATACCTTATCCAGATCTGGCCACTCGTCATATAGCAATATTTGATTTATCTTATTTATTCAATTGACTATGACTTTTTCAGATGCGGGTATTCTCTCTTCAGCCTATGTTTTAATGTAGGTTATAAGCTAGTTGTGTGGTAAATTTTACACAATCCTGTCCAGCTGTTTGGGCCAGAAAATGTAACAAACATAGTCACTCACATTTTCAACATTTTTAATTTTTTCTTTTAAAATGAGAGAACCTACGAATTATTTGCGGGCGTTTTTAGTGGCTACTTTTTTAACTACTCGGGATAATATAAACAGTGTTAGATTTGGTGTCGTCGTATGGTGTCAAATCGCAGCTCTGAGGTGGTCAAATGGTATCGTCGTGACGTCTGATAACACGATAACCAAACTTGGCTAGTAAAAGATCTATCAGCTGCGTTATCATTGCCTCTGTGGCGCTCATCGTTGACCACAATGGTGTAAACGCCATCAAGATTGTCAAAGAAGAAAGCACCAATGATTGCCACTCTTTGAGGACGCATTTGTTTTATAACCTAGCCACATAAAGCCTAAACTGATACACGATAACGAAACGGATAGTAGTGTGCTTAACATTACTGAGACAATTACCTTGTAAGCGAATAATACGGTCTTTGTGGGAAATTTGGATCAGGCTGGTGCGTGAAATGTTGAGTTTTTGAGATCGATGTTCCAGGACTGAGTCGCACACTCGCAGCTGCGGCAGCCGCAATCTCGCGAGTACACTCCGTACAACGTACAGCGACTGTAGTCCACTAGCATGTCAGTCTCACAAACTTTCATTATCGAAATTTGTTGTGGTCTTTTGATGAACCTCACTGTGTAACGGCGAAGCTTAGCGCCGTAAGGATTTAATTACCTACGTAAGGTAGTGTTTCGACTATACATCGATAACGATAGCGAGTCGCTAAAGACACAGTCGATAAAGACATCGATAACTATTTTAGTAGAAATTCTGGACCGACCTTGGACATTGAAAATAACAATGGCGATGATAATATTAATAGCAATAACCATAAGGATATCGATAGCTATAAAGGATATAACTAGAAAAATTTAAAAGGAATAAAATTATGAATTACTTGATCTTTCAAAGCTGAGTGCAAAGCATTCTAAGCTAAGCATCCAGAGATGCATCGATATTATCCTCGACCCTTGGATCTGCCGTTTTTAAGGCCAGATATAAGATGGGATCGAAAATAACGAGATCACCGATTTGGCGACCAGGAAGCACTTGGAATTATTCGTAATGGAACCTGAACCATATTGCGGCTCCAGCTGGTCACCCTTCAAAGAATTAATTACTGAGTGGTTAGGTCCAGAGCGGAGTATGTGCTGGAGAACTTTTGTCTGTTTTAGACATTCCATGTTTTTTGTTTATTCTGTCAGTAGAAGGGACTTTCCGTACCTTGGCTGGTCTGATATCAGACTTCTTGTCAGTTACCAGTTACCTAACTGGTCACAATCTTCAGCGTATTCACATGCATCGGCTGGGTCTGTTTGCTGAGATAGAACGACAGCTATGTCTCTGAGGATGATGAGACATCCGAGCATATATTTTGTAAATGTCCGGCCTTGGCCAGACTGAGATTGAGGTAGGTAGAATAAGTTTTAAAATCTTAAATTCATTCTAAAATCTATTATCCTAATTAAGGAATTATATATAAGTATAATATTAATTGCCGCGTTGGAAAATCAGTAGATACTGAACTAAAAGTGTGGATGCATTGTTTGAGCATTCAGATCTCCTAAAGATAGACAAATGTTGATAATTAAAGACGGGAATCTGATGTACTTATAAAGAATATACAGGAATGGCACAAGAACCCTTCCTTGTGGAACTACGACTGCGCTATGGAATTCTTGACTTATGAATTCAGTTTGCCGTAGGGCAAAAACTCGGCTGCTAACATGGGCTGCCGTGTTGTGCCTGGAATTTAAATTTATGCGAGGCTATAATGTACCTTGCCGCTTTGCAAAGCAATTGATCTGTATGAAGAAGTTTCAGGTTTGGGTATCATTATCATTATAATTTACCTCTTTCAATGTGTCGAAGAGATTTAAGGTCAATGCTATGGCAGGATGCGGAAGTTCCCAAACTGTTAGCAATTCAACTACCAAGGACCAGATAGTGTTCAGCTAAAGTCATGTTGTGAAATTAGGATTAAGGGCGGGTTGCAGATCATTCAGGTCTTTTTCCATCTATCTAATTAGTATTACTTTATCTGAAAATAACCAACCAAAGTAAATCAGAAACATTGGAGTTTGACGCAATTTGCAGCTACTTCCTCAATCAAGATTGCCATCAGTGGGTTTGTGAGTGTATATACCTACAACTCCCATATCCTACCTGCAAAGTCAGTCAATCATTTAGAAAATGTTTGCACCTATCCCGGAACAACTAAGCGCATTGATATCTAAAGCCATGACGACAGCTGGAGCGAGGGAAGGTGGACATATTTAGCAGCCTAGCTGACACATTCTAACTAAACTAAATATGAATACAACTCTATGAATATCTCTCTATGTGCATACATTCAGAATTAGTAGGTATCTACCTAACTACATCGATATTCTTGTTTCAGATGTAGAAATTAATTTCATTTCACATTCGTGCCGTAGTAGTTGCCTGGAGTAAGAGGGCAGGGGCAGGGGTAGAGGCAGGGGTGATGGATGAGCGTTGGTGGATGAGTGAAGCGAGTGAATGATTTTGTGCGACAATGAATGCTAGTGAGCTCATTAAGTTTATCGATTACTGTACAATGAGCGTAAATACGACAATTCCCGGTAGTAAATATGTTTGATTCTTTCCATGCATTAGTATGCACGACTGTGTGTGTACTTCTACTGTGTACAATGTGTAGTACAATGGGACGGCACGAATGTGTACGAGGAATAAATACAATGTCGCCATAATGCCATCAAAGTCATCAGCGCTGCCACCAGCTGTGTGTGTGTGTGTGTGTGTGCGTGTGTTTGGTAGAGTTGAGTTGGATTGCATGGATGGAGTCAGTCGTAGCGTCAGCTAAGGCATTGGCAGTGGCAGTGGCAGTGGCTCTGCCGGGAATGCAAACATTAACGACGTTAACGTCACACAGATACGCACGCACACCAATAACGCCGCAAGTGAGGTGTAGCAGCGAAAAAAATGCAGGGATTCACACGGAAATTGGTAGGTAGGCGAATATGCTATGTAGGCAAAAAAAAAACATCTATGTACATACTTGTAGTACATACATTTTGTGTAGAAATCGAGCTCACCGCTTCTCCTGCGTTATTATAACATTGTTGGGCGAGCGTGTATCTTTTAGATATATACATAAGTGCGGCGAAAATGGATCGCAGCAGTAGCGGCAGCAGCAGCAGCGCCACCGAAACCATCAACGCACGTCAGTATAACAATAAAAAATTCAAATAGCAAGAAGACCGAACGACAACTCTAAATACAACAAAAGCTGGAGCGAATATAAAATACATAGCAAACGCTACAACAAAAACGACAATTACAATAAAGTAACAGCAGCTATCCAACCACCAACTCGACCATTCGCATGAAATATTGTATTTAGATACATATCTCAAACATATGTCTGTCTCGCTGTATGTAGGTACATTAGGGTGCCTGACAAAAAAAAAAACAAAAAAGAACTGCGAGTTTTCCACCAAAATTATAAAATTCATTATATTTTAAGACACGAAACCAAAGCATTTCAGAAAACTATTAAGATTTACGTTAGCTGGACCGATTTGAAAATACCTCCTTTTTTCTAAATAAAACTAGCCTTTTCAAATGTTGAAAAAACACACCTGAGATGATAAAACAGTCTTAGTTTAAAAGGTCAGCTCAAATTTTTCTTAGAAATTTGTTCAACGGCATCATATTGTAATGTGAATGAGTTAATTTGTAAAACGGGCGAAAAAGTAACTTTCCAACTATACCTTAGAAACTCATATCGGTCTAGTTTTAGTTGAGTTTTGAAGTTTTCTTTAAACCAATCTGCCGAAAAAGAACAGAAACAGCATGAAAAATCTTATTATGAAAGATTATTTCAAAAAACTATTTTTATAAAAAAGAACATGTTTGGCAGTATTTTCAAATAGGTACAGCCCGCGTAAATCTTAATACTTTTCTAAAATATTTTGGTTGATGCCTTCGGTTAGGTTAGGTTTAAACAAACTAATATCGTAGAAAGTTCACTCATTGACCACAGAAACCATTGTGTTGGTCATTAAAAGATTTTCTCCCATCCTAACCCTACACGTCTTTAAACCATCACGGTGTTTTGGCAAATTCCATCATAACAGTGCCTAAATCGCTCAGGAACGGGAAGGAATGGCCTCCCAAAAATCTGAAGCGCATTTCTCTTAGTGCAGGATACACGCACAGGAAGTGCTTAATGTCCACCGGCTCCTCAGCCCTACAGCTCCTAAAGACTCGTTATGCGGAGCCCTGTGAAGATTGGTTTCTCGTCAGAAGCTAAAACCGTGCCAGATTCCGAAGTCACTTCTGACGAAGAAATGAACCTTAAAATTGTTTCTACAGAAGGTATGATCACATCTTTCGTGTTTCACTCTGTATAATGTATGTACGTTCGCAGACCTCACTATTTCCTAATTTTACTCTTGCAGGAGTACCGGGCGTTAAGCGTCTTTCTTCGCCGTTCTTCGACGTTTCTTTTTCAAGATAGTTTAGAGGCGAATATGACACTCAGAAATTTAACCTCTTTCGATAGTTTAAAGATTTTGGCCACTAATTGATGGAGTTCTAAAACTGTCTATTTTATACCCTTTTGTGAACAGGACTTGTTTCGTTTGCTTTCGTCCCCTTGTCCACGCCGTTAAGTGCAGACTGTGGTTCTTTACCGACCGTAGAGATGAATTTTTCTATAGCCAGGACAACTAAAGTATCTGCATTTGCAAAGGCCTTAAAGGCTTTGGGTATACGTGTAGTAGGAACACAAAGTTCCACAGCAGAGGTGATGAAACTGCACCCTGAAGGGTGTCTCGTGTGGCCAGCTTCTTTACTACGGTGGTTTCCGTTGATGCATCAAATTTTCAAAATTTTGTCGATCCAATGAATAGTCACCGAAATCCAACCCTACAGCAGACTTAGCGGAGTGTTTGGATCCCAGCTTAAAGTTATTAGAAACACCTCCCATGTCCACGAAAGCTCGGGGTAAAGAATGCGCGTTCACTTCCAAACCCATTTGAAAAAGGAACAACGTTCTTAAAAGGCTCCCATAGCGCACTCTTTATGACTGAATGCCCATTTCATACTCTCGACCATCTCAAGCAAGGCTATTTCAACCGATTTACTTTTGCGGCAGGCATGTAGAGCATTGGTAAAGTTGTTGAAATTCAAACAGAGCGTGATCCTCACAAAAACAAGTTTCACAATCCTTTCAGAAAGAATGGTTGATGTCAAGGCGATTTCATATAAGGTGTAGTTAATATAAAAGCCGATTTGATTTTTTTTATTCACCTACATGTATTTTGTTTCTGCTTTTGCGTGTAAGCTTTCAAAAGCCGTAAAAGCGAAAACAAAATGTATGTAAATTTTGACAACTCTTATGCAGAAGCAAAAGCAAAATACATAGGAATTTTGTAGTTGTATTTATAACACCACCTTATATGAATTCGCCTTGGTTTATGTCTTAAAATATAGTGAATTTAATAATTCCATTTTGTTAAGTAGTACATCAAGGTCGCCTTACATTTTAGCGCCACGACAGGATGCTTTTGTGAGACTCCATGTGAAGTAAATGCTACATAAAAAGCTTTTTATCATTTCGGCCCTAATTCAATTTTAGGAATAATCGTTTAGGGACCATTTCAGGACTATTCCGTATTGATTTCAGAATCATTTGGGAAGTATTTCGGGGCCTTCTTTACGACTATTTTGGATCCAGCTTGGGATGACTTCGGGTACAATTGAGGACTAGGGCTGGGCTACTTTGGATCTAGTTCGGGGCTGGATTAGGACAACTTTGAAAGTAGTTTGCGACTAGGTCGGGATTGGTGTATTACTCGTTCGAGAGTAGAGGAACTGGTTTGGGACTGGTGCGGTCCTGAAGTGAAACGAAAATTATATATACATATGTACTACATCGATAAAATATATGGAGATATGTACATTTAAGACAAAAATGGGCATAGTCTTTATCAACTTTTCCCCCTACATCTCCTTAAGGAATCGGCAAAAAAGCTTTAGTTCTGACTTTAGTTTTTTGTGTGGAGAGTGATGCACCATAATGTACATACATATGTATGTAGGTATTGCATGTATGTGTCTACAAAAGTACAACGTATGTAGAGATATTTGTTTGTACGTTTGTGTTGTGTGTATCTACATACTCAATACAATGAACGCTTTGGCTTATTGCGATGGCCTGTGCGACGGCTGCTGGCCTTTGGTTGATTTCGTGCGGCTGACTGACTGACTGCCTAACTGAATGGCTGACTGGCTTGCCAGTCAAAAAACATAACCACATTCCTACTTTCCTACTCACAAATAAACATTTGCCGAGTGCGAACTCACATCCGTGCACAGACATCCATCACAGCGCGAACAAAGCAAGTGACAACAACCCAGCATAGCATATAGCATATCGGCTGGCGTCTGATGGCAGCGGTTATAACAAAAGTAAAACACTATACAGTATCTACAAGATACACACGCCAGTAAGCAACGCTAGCAGTGCAGACCGTGCAGCAGAAGAGAGTGCAGCTTAAGTTGAGTGAATTTCGAAAAGAAAAAAAAAATGTATTGGAACAAATCGACTCTTTTAATGTCATGTAATAAGGTATGCGCGTAGAAAGGCAGATACATATAAATACTCGCCAAAAGAAACAACAACATATCCAGTTAGACAGCTCGTCACTTGCGACCCATGGCCATCGGCGGTAAGAGCCGTAAGAGTATAGATACATAACACACATAATGAGCTGCAAATCAAAAACTGAAAATTACATCAAATTGAATCACCCATACCATTACCTCCACTAAATAAACTAAATTTTCCGCTTCAGAAACAGTTGTTGTTATTTTTAGCAACATAATCTACTATCTTTACCTCCAATGCAGCGATGTCAAGAGCAGTGACCTGAGAGCAGCTGCCGAGTTGAAGGGATGAAAATGAGTCAAAGATCAAATTTCTGTTGATTTTCTGCAGCTATTTATTTATAAATTTACATTTTTAGACACTTTGTGATGTGAAATATCTACGACTTAGGAGACGTAGTGACGTCACATTTAGCGCTAGTTTTAGCAGAGCAACAATTGTTAAGCCTTTAACATTAAACTATTAAAAGCTTAAAAGCGGTCTAATCTGACCATATTGCAAAATATAAAAATCCACACGACCGGTAACCGGTAATGATTCCAGCAGTACGCAACCAAAGCAAAAAAAAAAAGCCAACAACTAAATACGCCATTATCTAATGCCTGCTTAAAACTCAGCCGCTGAGCTCGAAAAACACACAATATGATATATGTATGTAAATATGAGTTAAGTGTTCTTGTTGAGTTCATTTAAGCATTTCCTTAAGTTTTAATCGCTAATGTGAACCTAAGGGTTAAATGTATATGGTCAGCGCATAAGAATTAATCGTTTTGACACTTCTTCTTTTGTATGCACCTTCTTATAATTTTTTGGTACAAGTGCAGTCGTTTTTCTAGCTTGTTAGCACCCGCATCGTTTACCGCTCGTTCGCGCCGCCCGCTACCGCACAGTTTTAAATACCGCTTTTTATTCTTTTGCCGTGCATACATACATATATTGATTTCGTACTATAATTGACATTGAATTAATTGTATTAAATATTATAAAAAAAAATAAAGTTATCTAATTGAAGCGAAAACGCCTTAATTTACGGTGAAATTGGAATTCAATCAATCGGTAAATATCCGCAACATTTTCTGGTCCTTCGAGCCGGATTCGGTCGCTCCGCGTGCATATAACATACGTATGTATATACACTTGTTCATGTACATACACATGTGCATACGCATTCGCTTAGTGAAGTGAATTTGCAAATTACATAAAACCGCTGTTAGAAGGGGTTCGAAAAATACAAAGCTTACTTTAAAAAAAAAAAAAAAAAAAAAGCGCAATTACTTGCAATAAAGGAAAGAAATAATTGCAATTGATCGCAATAGTGCAACAAAGCGTGAGTGCGTTTGTGCAATCGTTCTACAGTTAATTGTGCGAAATTTCTCGAAGTCGGACGCGTCCTTCATTTGAACTCTGTGAGTGCTGTACATCATTTACTTTGACTTACGAACGGCTCATCAAAGGCAAATATAAAAATGTCGAATTCCGTTAAAACGCGCGATTCTGCGCTCAATGCCATTAAACGGTACATGGCAAAAAGTGTCGATGATGCATTCACAATGGATGCCGAAGGTATTACAAGCTACCTACAGCTATTGAGTGAACAGTGGGCTCGTTTTAACGTTGCCCAAGACGCAGTAGAAATTTCATGTGGTGTTGATAATGGTGAACTCGAGGAAAATGTGCGTATTCAAGCCGAGACGTGGTACTCCACGGCTTTAGCCAACTTTAACCGCGTGCAAAAGTGTCGTACCGAATCGCAAAACAATACCGTAAATACACCGGTGTCCGCGTCAATACGTTTACCAAAAATGGAACTGCCTACATTCTCCGGCGATTCTACGGACTGGATCGGGTTTTACGACGCGTTTACCTCGCTAGTAGACAGTAACTCTTCATTATCGGATGGACAAAAACTGCATTACCTTCGAAGTTGTTTGAAGAGTGACGCGTTGAAAATTATCAGTGGTTTTAAAATATGCGACGCGAATTACGTAGAAGCTTGGGGTCTGCTGAAATCGCGGTACAAAGTTATGCGGGTAATTGTGGAAGTTCACCTTCGCGCGTTGGCCGGGGTCAAAAGGGCTGCGAGTGACAACGCTGATGCAATCAAAGGCGTAATTGATGCGTTTCAGCAGCATATTCGCGAGCTTAAAGCGTTAGGTCGTCCAGTTGAGTTTTGGGACGACTGGTTGGTGCATGAGGTGGTGAATAAATTGGCATTCGAGACGCGTAAACAGTGGGAGCTATCACTTGTTAGTGATGATCCCCCGACGTTCGAACAATTAACCACGTTCTTAGAGATAAGGTGTCGGTCGCTATCTATGCTTTCATCGTCCGCAACATCGGTACCAATCAAGGTGAAAACCGCATCAGCCAGCAAGTCGACAAATGTGTTCCATGCGGTGCCAGAACAGAATAACACGTGTGTTTATTGTAATGGATCTCACAAGATTTACGGTTGTGAAAAGTTTCGTGGTTTGGACTTATCCGAAAAATCAAAGTTTGTGAAGATGGCGCGTGTGTGTTTAAATTGCTTAAGCTCGGGTCACTATAAAGATAGGTGTAACAGTGCGTCCACTTGCCGTGTGTGCAAACAACGCCATCACACGCTATTGCATGGTACCGTACCTTCAAAAGCAGCTACCGCAGTAAGTCACTATATCAGTAACGCGTCAAATCCGATTTTCGCCGCTGAAACCGCGCCGCACGTAAGCGCGAAAGCCCCTTCTGCCTTTGATCCTTCATCGAGCACCGCCGCTGCACGTGTTTCATCGTGCTTAAACTCCAACTCCGTTCCACCAGTTCCTGTAGAAAGAGTTGTGCTGCTATCTACCGCAATAGTAAAGGTACGTGACCGCTCGGGTCGTTGGCAACCCGCGCGTTTATTGTTCGACTCTGGATCGCATGCCTCTTTTGTAACAGAGGCGTGTATCCAACGCTTGGGTCTGCCGCGAACTTCATCCGAAATTTGCATCACTGGTATTGGGTCAGTACAAGGAGGTCGAGCTAGAGGTGAGGTATCGCTTTCTCTTTCCTCTTACTATTCCAATAAATGTTTCGCGGTCAATGCGCTAATTTTGCCAAAAATTACAAGCGAATTACCTACGCAAGCTATAGCGATTACAACATGGCCGCATATCCGAGGTTTGTCTCTAGCCGATCCGCAGTTTATGAAGCCTGGGCATATAGACATATTGGTGGGCATGGACGTCATGGATCAACTTATCTGTGCAGAATTTCGAAAGGGGGCATCAGGTACCCCTATGGCGCAATTGACGGTCTTTGGATGGACCCTGTTTGGGAGCGTGAATGAAGCCAGGCCTGCTAGGCCACACTTACAGTCGCTGCACTGTGAAGTTCAGCTAGAACGAGCATTGACTAGATTGTGGGAGTTGGAGGAAGCGCCGCAAAAAAGGCATCTTACGTATGAAGAACGCTACTGTGAAGACCATTTCGAGTCAACGCACCAAAGAGCACCTGACGGGCGATTCATCGTCGAGTTGCCGCTGAAGCCCGATGTACTGCTGGGAGATTCGCGAAACCTCGCCGTGCAAAACCTACTACGCCTTGAAAAAAGGCTTGCTCGTGACAGCGACCTACGATTGCGGTACAACGAGTTCATGAAAGAGCTCATCGATATGAATCATATGCAGGCCGCGTCCGAGACATTAGATGAAACGTATTACATGCCCCATCATCCCGTTATAAAGGAGACCAGTATCACAACCAAATTGAGGGTTGTATTCAACGCATCTGCTAAATCGTCTTCCGGGAATTCACTGAACGATGCGCTATTTGTCGGGCCTCAACTGCAGCAAGATTTATACGCGATTTTGATGCGTTTTAGAACGCACCGCTATGCAGTAACCGCAGATATCGCAAAAATGTATCGCCAAGTTTGTGTATCTCCAAAACATGCTGATCTGCAACGCATCGTTTGGCGTAGCCATCCATCCCTGCCTATTCAAAACTTCCGTATGGTTCGTGTGACGTACGGAATTGCAGCGGCATCTCATCTAGCCGTCCGATCGCTTCAACAAACGGCAAGGTCTTCATCTAACGGCTGTGTTACAGCCGTTAACGTCATCCTCAAGGATTTTTATATGGACGACCTACTTACTGGTGCATCTAGAAGGGAAGAACTTCAGATACTACAACAAAGCGTCTCCGAAATATTGAGTGAAGGTGGATTTGAACTCCGAAAATGGGCGTCCAACTGCGCAGAGCTAAATGCGAGCATGTCTAGTGTGTCTAAAAATATATCGCACTATATCGTCGACGATAAGGAAGTTCACGCTTTGGGTCTCCTCTGGAACACGGAGAGAGACTTGATCACATTCTCCATTAACCTGAAGGAGCCGCCTGCTAGTTTGACCAAGAGAGCATTTCTATCAGACGCAAGCACCCTCTTCGATCCGCTGGGGCTACTTGCTCCTACGACTATAAAATCGAAGATGTGGTTTCAGGAGATTTGGCGCACAAAGGTAGGTTGGGACGACCTTATTCCTGAGTCCATCGCAGCGAAGTGGCTGGAGCATCGCCTAGAATTACAGCAGCTTGCACACTTGAAGGTGAATCGCTGGCTCGGCACGGATGTAGCTGGCGCATCCACGCAGCTGCACGTATTCGCCGACGCGTCTGAATGCGCTTACGCCGCCGTTTTGTACGCTCGTACGTCGCAAAGCGATGGTAGTATTACTGTTGCGTTAATTTCGTCAAAGACCAAGGTGGCACCGCTTAAATCGACGACTTTACCTCGCCTCGAACTGTGCGCCGCGCATCTCGCTGCAAAACTAGTGCGAAGCGTGCTGCACAGCTGGCCTGATCTCCGCTACCCACTTTTCGCTTGGACTGACTCCACCATCACATTAGCATGGCTGCAAGCGCATCCCAGCAGATGGATGACTTTTATTGCCAACCGAGTCGCTGATATTCAGGAAGTCCTGCCTCCTGATTGTTGGAATCACGTCCGCTCAGAGCATAATCCTGCAGACTGTGCTTCAAGAGGAATAACTCCCGCTGAATTATTACGTCATCCGCTGTGGTGGGATGGCCCTAACTTTTTGACAAGCGCTGAAGAATTCTGGGCACGAAATTCACCGAAACAGCACACGACCGAGTTGGGCATTCGAAGCAGCGTTCGTTCCCATGTGACTAGTTCCAGCGAGCACTGGTCGGTAATGACGAATTACTCTTCGTATTCTAAGCTGCGTCGTATAATTGCTTACGTTCTACGCTTCTGCTTCAATGCTCGATCCAATACACGACTTAACTCTACAAAGCGTTTTGGTTCTCCAAGTTGTCACGAGCTGTCTGAGGCTGAACTTCGCCTAATCAGGTATACACAACAGTTCTATCTATTTAATGAAATTTCTCTTTGCAGCGCTAAAAGACCAATCCCGCTACGCAGTAGTCTTTTGCGTTTGCAGCCGTTTCTCGATGAAAACAATGTTCTCCGCGTTGGCGGCAGATTAAAAAACGCTGAAGTCACGCCTGATGTAAGACACCCCATTATTCTGCCGAAGAACTGCCCCCTTGCCAAGCTAATAGTCTGCGAGATACACAAATTCACCTTGCACGCTGGGCCTCGTATTATGCAGACGGTTTTGCAACGGCGGTATTGGGTTGTCGGCGCGCGGAGCCTGATCCGTAACGTTTATCGTAAGTGCGTGAAATGCACATATTTAAATCGAAATCTTGCCACGCAGACCATGGGGGATTTGCCTGCGACTCGTACAACCTACGCCCGTTGTTTCACCCGCACTGCTGTCGATTTCGCTGGGCCTTACATGTATAAGTTCACCCAAGGAAGAGGAGCTAAGGCCACCAAGGGCTACATCTGCTCCTTTGTTTGTATGTGCACTGGCGCTATGCATCTCGAATTAGTCGGTGACCTATCAACATCAGCGTTCCTTGACGCGTTTAAGAGGTTTACCAATCGCAGAGGTTTTTGTAAAGTCATGGTATCAGACAATGGAACTAACTTCGTCGGCGCAGAAAAGGAGCTTCGCGTCGCATTTCAGCAGTGCATGGCCGACGGTAAACTTCGTTCTTTCTTTGCGGATTCCAACATCGAATGGCGCTTTAACCCACCGGCCTCACCTCATATGGGAGGGTATTGGGAAACTGGCGTCAAACGTATAAAATATCACCTGAAACGCGTACTGGGTCAAACACTGTTGTCGTACGAAGAGTTCAATACACTGCTGACAGAAATAGAAGCCTGCGTGAATTCCCGCCCGCTATGTGACAATCCCGCAGATGCTGCTGACCTAGAAGTCCTAACTCCTGGGCATTTTATTGTGGGTGAACCGCTTAAGTCAATCCCGGAACCTGAGGGTCAAGGGTTCTGCGGAGATCTTCGTCAGCGGTGGCAAGCGATTTCTGCTTTGAGGCACCATTTCTGGCGCCGTTGGAGGGACGAATATTTGGTGAACCTACAACGCCGCACTAAATGGTTTCGTCCTTCGCGCAACATAGAAGAAGGCGACGTAGTTGTTGTACGCGACGACCATACTCCTCCGACAAAATGGATGCTTGCCCGAGTCGTAAAATGCCACCCTGGAGCTGATGGGCGCGTGCGAGTGGTTACTTTGAAAACGCCGCATGGAGAATTGGTCCGGCCAATAGTCAAGCTTTGCCTTCTCCCAACGAAAGAAGATCTGTTTTGCGAAGACAACTAACCCGGTTCCTGTATTTATATTAGTCGAGCTTTTAAGATTGTAATATTAACTTTAAGAAAACCATAAATTTTGTGTTGAACATATCAGTGTAGTTCAAGGGCGGCGGAATGTTGAGTTCATTTAAGCATTTCCTTAAGTTTTAATCGCTAATGTGAACCTAAGGGTTAAATGTATATGGTCAGCGCATAAGAATTAATCGTTTTGACACTTCTTCTTTTGTATGCACCTTCTTATAATTTTTTGGTACAAGTGCAGTCGTTTTTCTAGCTTGTTAGCACCCGCATCGTTTACCGCTCGTTCGCGCCGCCCGCTACCGCACAGTTTTAAATACCGCTTTTTATTCTTTTGCCGTGCATACATACATATATTGATTTCGTACTATAATTGACATTGAATTAATTGTATTAAATATTATAAAAAAAAATAAAGTTATCTAATTGAAGCGAAAACGCCTTAATTTACGGTGAAATTGGAATTCAATCAATCGGTAAATATCCGCAACAGTTCTCGTAGTTAGTATTTATAGTTATCATTTCTACGCCTTTATAAAAAGCATAGAAAATGAAAAAGAAATTAATATAACTTCCTTATAAAGGGTGGTTAAATTTTAATGGCCGATGTTGAATGTGTACCACACCTAAACGTCAAGTTTTTTTCTGCATTTCATTTGACATTTCTCAATTTCAGACTAACTCAATTTGAACATGGAAAGATACACAATCGAGCAACGTGTTAAAGTTATTCAGGCTTATTATGAAAATGGGCGTTCAAATCAAAATGCATGTTCGGAGAAAATCATCTTCAGTGATGAGGCAGATTTTCACCTCAATGGATTCGCCAATAAGCAGAATTGCCGCATTTGGGCGAATGATAATCCAAGAGTGATTGTCGAAAAACCAATGCACCCACAAAGAGTGACTGTTTGGTGCGGTTTATGGGCTGGCGGCATCATCGGGCCGTATTTTTTCCAAAATGAGGCCGGTCAGGCAGTTACTGTGAATGGTGTTCGCTATCGTGAGATGATAACGAACTTTTTATGGCCCGAATTGGAACATATGGATGTGGACGATATGTGGTTCCAACAGGATGGTGCCACTTGCCAATGGCCGTGTTATCTCACGTGGTGGTGATGTCAATTGGCCACCAAGATCACGTGATTTGACATCGTTGGACTACTTTCTTTGGGATTATTTGATTATATTATTAAGAAAAGGTGTACGTCGATAAGCCAGCAATAATTCAAGAGCTAAAGGATGAGATAATTCTTTGGACCATCGGATGGAGGTGTGGCGCCGAGGTCGCAGCAGACATTTGGCCGATATTTTGTTCCATACATAATTGAACCACACCATATTATCATAATAAAAAAAAATTACATTATTTTATTCAAAATCAACATCGGCCCTTAAAATTTAACCACCCTTTATATTTATAGCCTCCATGCACACACTTCAATTTCAAGAAGAGGTTCGGCCAAACATCGAGCCCTTCATTGTTATTATATTATATTAAGTATATTATTATGAATCGATTTAGGTCAAATATGCACCGTTTTTCGATAACTTATTGCCATTTTTAAGATAGTTTCATAATGACACTCTCATAGAAACTCTCGTCCCAATTGGCAAAAAACTGGGGGAGTCGATTTCCACAAGCTTCTCTTAAGGCGAATTTTGCACCAGCAAAATCATTCGCCATCGATAGGAACAGGTAGTAATCACTTGGTGCCAGCTTCGGACTATAAGGTGAATGCATAAGAATCTCCCAATCCAGCTCCCGCAGCTTCTGGCGTTGCCCTAATTGAACACAACTCCTCTCCACGAGATAGCCCGGTACCCTCGTTGCAATCACTGGTGGTTTGATTCCATTTGGCGAAGCGGGTGATTCCCTCTTGGTAAAGGATGTTTAAGGTCTAACTGTACGCTATCGGATCCAAGGCTTGTCCGGTATAGGTCCGGATCTCGTCCGTAAGTTCTAGAAGAAACATTCTGACGAGCCTGGGAGGGTATTTGTGGGTCCCAGGTGGTAATTCACAACGAGGAAATGCTTGCTGAGCAAGGAGCACGCAGACCACTTGGCGTAGATAAGATAAGATTCTGGCGGCGTCAGAAGACTTCCTGTCACAGTGCAGAGTATCTTCTGCGGGTTTTTAGTGCCCAAATTGCTGCAGCGTAATTTAAACCCGATCGACCAATTGCATTGTACGTTATTAACACCGTTTTTTTATTTCTGCCCCAAGTGGGTGTGGTTCTGTAGCCGGTGGCCATTTTCGAACAGTCATCATCGTCCAAGACGATAGTGATTCCCTCTGGAGTTACAATAGCTGAACAATAATACTCCTTACTTTCAACGTTGCAGGCCTGAAGCAAATCGTCGACTGTCAAATACACAGGTAATCAATTAGAGAACCATTGTCCCTGCTGGACAATTGTTGCCTCCACGTCGGTTAGTAGCATTGCGTGGCTTACGGCGTCCAAAGTTTTTAACAAATCGAGCGCTAATAGAACGGTTCTCTCACAGTGGCGTTGTGCGGTTTGGGCTCCGGTACACCCGCGGGTTTATGGCATAAAGTGTTCTTGTTGTACTGTGCACTTTCCGGACGCAATATTTTGCTTTGCCCGACCTAAGTGGTATTTAAAGCATGGGAGTAAAGAGCAGGGACTCCAAAATTTTCTGCGGATAGGAATCCCCTTTATTCTCCAGTTTCCCTCCGGTTTCAACAGCGGTATGATCCTGCCCACCTTCCACACATTGGGTAAGCTGAGTTAGGAAGTGGAGAGGTTGAGGATCTGTTAAATATGCTACTGCCGTCGAGCCGAATTTTTTTAGCATCAGCCAATGGCCTTAGAGGATTTCGTCTCGCCGTAGGCCTCCTTCACCTCAACCCAAGTGAAGTTAAGGGGCGCGCTAATTTTTGACAGTGTAATCCGGTTAACTCTGCGTTTGACCCCATGCAACGAAGGATGCAAAATGAATTGCCGGCTAAAATAGCTCGCGAACACAATCTGGTTTAGATCAATTAGATCGTTTGGTAGTGAATTTTGAAATGAAAATTATGATAGTGAATATATTAGGAAACATTTTATTTTTCTTGCCAAATCAAATAAAGACATTGTTTGCAATTATCAATGGTAAAAACTTACTACTGCTGATTGAAACTAAATTATCATATAATTTAAATGATCCGTTTCTGCTGCTATTTATGCCAAATATTTTTGCCGCTGTGTACAATCTATCAGTTAATTGCGCAAAACAAAAACTCATAACAACTCTCATTTCAAATATCTCAGTAATTCTGAACTGAATGATAATGATGCTTGCCACAAGCAGACCCCTTCAACAGCTGCGCTGCCCTCACTGCTTCTCCTATGGCTTTGAGACAGTCAACATTTTTTTTTTTTGGTTTCTGAAATCGAAGCTACACAACAAGTAATCATTTGAGTGAATGTATACGTGAATTGCTGCAACTATGGATGTAGAATAAATTCTATAACTTCATTTTTTTCTTATTTTGTTATGTACAATTTTTTTCAGCTGTCGATTATGTAGAGTTTTTGTTGCTGCTGGCTGTGTTGTTATAATTACCTGTTGGCCGCCTTTGACGTTGATAAATGCAATGTGATTTGCTTATCGCTTCAGTGGCCGATCAATAGACTACAATTTTGCTGCCTTGTCGGTTGCTTGTCGCTCAGTCTTTTGACTGCTTCGACATTTAATTGCCACATTGGCTGGTTGCTTGCCGTTTTCGCTGTGCTTGGTAGCTTCGTCTGTGTTGATGGTTTTCCTCAAATGTACATATTGACATGTTTTTACTGAATATTGTATAAGTAATATATTTATATATCCTTGCGTACTAATTTCTAATAACTTTGTTCATCTAACGGTTTTTTTGTTAGCGCATAACGGGATCGAGATACGTAATAAGGTATAAAAGTTTCTGGCCTACCCAGATTAGATTTGGCTGAGATAACAATATCCAAAAAATATTAAATTATTTCATTTTGTTATAAAAATATACCTACATAGTACAATAAATTCAGGCTGTCGATTATAAATTAGAAATAAGAATCGAGCTTTGATTAAATTTTGGACAAAAAAGTGAAAAGCCGGCGAAAATCAAACAACGTTTGGATGTTGGGGGACGAGTATTCTCCCCTTTCGTATTCCACCGTTACATCTTGGGCGAACAAATTTCGATTACGGATGGGAACAGGACTGGAAGATAAAGAAAGCAATCTCTGAAAAATAGTATGACTACAATATTTGGCGATGCGCTGGAATTTGAATAGAGTGACAGGCATAGATGGAATACACGAAATTCGACGCGCAATTGGTGCATCCGCTCATTAGCATCCCCTTGAATAGTGGCAATATTATCAAAATCTACAAAAAAAAGGGGCGGGGGGGCCTGAAGAATTGTGATAACTGACGTGGTGTCTGTGTTTTACCTGTGATGACTAAGGTATTCTAGGAGCGCTTAAAGAAACACCTATATTCGACTATCGACGATCCTCAGGAACCATTGCTCATTTACATCTGTTGTGTGATCGATTCCGACAAAGCTGCTTAGTTACTTTGACTCCTTCTTTCTTCTTCTTTTTTTTTTTGGTTACTGGGAATGTGTTAGATTCTGCCTTGAGGACCCTCTCCGAATGTGGACTTCGGTTGATCATGTCCTGTAAGTCATTGACTCTGCAGATGATATAGTATGTATGTTTTTTGGCAAGTAAAGCCAGACCGACCTCTCGTGAGATTTACATTTTAGGGTGAAATAACAGTCTGGGTTCCAAATTTAAAGATCACACTTTTCAAATTCAATGAAAGTCACCATTGGAATAACTAGGCAGCTTAAAGTTTTTATAAACCGATTTCTTAGAACTATGCCCCGAATTTTTGGAAGACAGAAATGGAAGTGGATCAGCCACCATTTGAGCAAATGGAATCGCCTAATCGACAAAAGGTTGCCCCTCTGACAGACCATGTGAAACATAACAAAGAACAGTCGAGCCGCAGGCAGAGCGATATAATATTAAGTATATCCGTTTACGAACTAAGTAGGTAGTCCAACAAAATGATTTTTGAAAGTATCTCAACTCCAGCGCCATCTCTAGAGTAAATTTTTAAATCCAAATACTTCTTATCCATTATATAATATCCGTTTCATATTTGAGTCAAATCGGTCTGTAAAAGAGACGTGCGCCCCACTAGCCGAGTATACTTTTCTCATAAATATTTTCCTTCGCACAGCCAACCTACTTACTGAATATGAACTAAATCGGTCCATACGATTTTTCGTAACACCGGGACTACAGCGCCACCTACGGATCTATTTTTTGCAAAAACGTTTTTCAATACACAGCCGACCTACATCTAAATGTAAAAAAATAACGTACTCGATCCATTAATAGAATTTTTAGAAATATCTCGACCGCAGCGCCACCTACCGGCAAATGTTTTTCTATATAAACACTACTCGGAGCACAGTAAAATATTAGTGAAATTGGTTCAGCCTTTCTCACGTGATGCGATGACGCTTCCCAGAAAAAAAGTATTCTAAAACCATCTACGTGTATGCTTTAATATACTGTAAATTTTTTATCGAAATCGGTTTAGTGGATCTTGAGTTATAAAGTGGCAATCAAAATGTAACTTCTTTTTATGTATCAGATGAGATGCGCATTTGTAGTTAAAGTTGTTTACACGTTGTTCTTAGTGATATGAACTTATAATTAGCTTATAGAAAATCTATGTATTAAAAGTATATTGTTTGAAACTGCCATCTAGGGGTAGAGAATGAGGTTGAAGTTCAAAGCGTTGCTTCGTCGACCGCCAATCAATCTCGCAGGCAATCAATGACTGAGAAATGGATTTTGGTAGCACGGAAAAAAATTTAAAAATATACAAAATGAATTTTATACATACATACACACATACATACATATAGCATACAAGAACAACATGTAATAAGCATATGGAGAAAATGTGAAAGGCCGGAAATGAGCTAAGAAGGTGTGCTGAGAAATTAGACAAAATGTCAAAGTCATCGTCATAATAAAATTCAAAGGCAAATAAGCAAAACAGCAAAAAAATGCATACAATTGTAAAAAACGAAAGAAAACAAGTTGACTAAGTAAGGCGAAAATAAGAAAAAAAAAACAGCACGGTATAGAGGGGCAGTGCAAGGCAAGCGACTATGGGGTGTGGAGCAGAGCAGCTGGCAAACGCCAGCAGTGAATGGCAGCGCAATTTTTGGAGTACATCGATGTAATACTTAGTTGTTATTGCGAATGCTTTATAAGCGTTATGTAACACACGCTTGGTGATGTATACGCAGAAAAAAGTTGCTAAAATCCCAGGCAGCAAAAAAATGTACATATGTACAGTGGCTTTTCCGGCCCAAAAACCATTTGTTAGCCTACAAATTTCAAAACCGAAAAACCAAATTTGAATTAGCAATATCTCAGGTCTGTTGGCGGTGGTGTCGTGGGAAGATACTTGATCTACATATCGGAGGGCGCTGGTACGAGTCACAGTCGGATATGTGGACTTGGTTTAAAGCAAATTTTTTTAATTTTAAAATTGGGTGACATTAGGAAGGAAATTGAAATGTTTTTCATTTCATATGCATATCTATAGGGTTTTGTTTCAATTTGTTTTTATATTTTTTAAATATACCCTTTGTTATTAAACGAAAAACTACTTATAACTAAAGAAAGGTGTAATTTTCCATATATAAAAACAATAATTAGGTAGAGCATAACAATGGCTTTCATTTGATATATTAACTGGTATAAAAATACCTAAAACTTTTTTATACATTCGCAGAGGTGCCCACAGAAAAAAATTTTGGGGGGAGTTATTATGCTTTCAAAGATATATCACCAAATAATATTGAAAACTCGCTATAGATAATACACGTTTTTAAACATACAAACATTTTTTAAAAGTATACCCATATATGGGGCTTTATGACACCCTTTGGCTTTTGCATCCCCGAGTTTTATAGTTTTTGATAGTTTTGTATGTTTTAGTACCAATTGAGGGAGATCACCCTGATTTTTTTAAATTTTGTTTTTGTTTAGCTGTTTTCGATATATCGTTTTTTGAAAAAACACCGTTCCTTGTTAAATGCTCATATTTTTACAAAAATCTTACCGTTTTGAGCTACTTTTTTGAATTATTATTTTACAAAACACACTTGGAATATTAAATTGAAAAAAAGTGTAAGCCCCTATTTCGATAAAATTAAAAAAATTTTAATAAAAAAAATGTCAATCTCCAAAAAAAAACCCTACTGATCGGTTCTTTTAATTTTTTTTCTTTCTAAAAAAACTATCACTCATTCCCCAACATTTGAGCCGAGTACCAATTGTTATGGGATCTAATTTTTTCGAATTTATAAAATCGCATCTCTTATGTTCCCCCCTTGAGTGCACCAATGTATATTCGTGATTTGACAACCACCTGCATTTTCAAATTTAACCACCATTGCAAAGATATTAATTATAAACTGTAGTCGTCGACTTGAACTCAATTTTTCATTCTAACTACACAGTAATTAATATATTAATATAAAATTTATAATCCACTCCATCCGCAAAATATACAATATGAATAAATGAATTTGAAATTGAAATATATGAATAAAATTGTTATTATTCCAAGTCGCTGTGGGCGTCTCCTTTTGCTGTTTTCGAGGGTATACAGGATTTCTTGTGCAAAATAATTAAGGTCGCGTTGTTCGTCCGAACGGGACCATAACCGAATTCTCCTTTTTATTGCAGCAATATAATATAGCATAATGCTTTCTCTTATTGCAGTATTATACTTATATATTTACTAGTTTTGGAGCAAACAGATTATTTTTATGTTATATTTTGTTCATTTTGAAGAAACTTAAGGAAAATCTGTTTAGTTTTTTTGCAATTTACACATCCGGTGTTATGTACATCATAAGCAACAAAATTCAATATCCTACAGTTCGCTACTTATATTTGTTAAATTATTTTTAATAACCTTTTTTTTAAATATAGCTAATTCCACAAATAAAACATACAAATAAAAGTATAAAGAGAGTGTTCTTTTGTAGCATATTTTTCATCTAAATGATTTTAAAAATACGCTTCTCAAAAATTAAAATCGTTTCGTATAGGAATTATAGAGCTTCAAACGCGGCGGCTCTTTATCATGTTCTATGTCTTCTGAAAAATCATTTTTAAGAGTCAAGAGTTTTGAAAAAAAAAACTCTCAAAACCCATTCACCCCAGGCATCCTCTTCTTTTTTGACAAGAGCAGAGTCATGGTCACATAACTAAAATGTGAAAAAAATGTTTGAAAAACAAAAAAATGATCTCCATAATTGAATAATTAAAAAACAAAATGAAAAGAACGAGTTGAAAAATCTGCAGTGGTTTTTCTACAGATAATTTCACAAAAATGAAGTTCGAAAAGGGGCCGCTACACCAGATCATCCCCTTAAACTTTTTAGAAAATGTATAAAGCCTATACAAATTAAAAAAAAAAATTGCGATCAAAATTCTCAACTTTTTAATCAGCTTTTTTAATATTGAAGGATGCAGTTTTGTAGCCCATTCATTTTTAGTACAACAAAGATCACGTTTCGAGTGACTAAAACTTCGCCTTGATGTTTGATAGTTTTTTTCTAACGGTGCTGGTAATTTTCTGCCATACAAAAGTCAATTTTATTTTACTAATGCGTATTCAGAATAACTTGTCAATATTGATTAATTTTTTTTAACTATTAACCAAATATTAATTTAAAAAAAATAATACAACTCTTTTTCTGCCCGAAGACACTTGAACCTAGGAACTTCTGATTGGTACGTCAATGCTAAGAGCTTTCGGTATTGGAATGATGTTAGCGGCCTGTCGACAAAATCATGTGGTAAAAACAATGTTTCTGTGGGGTCCTGCCTTAAAACTTTAGTGAGATCATAAATGGAATCAGTAAACCGTCAGGAAGAAAAATTGCTGTATGTATCTACATTGGAACGATTTTCCATCATCTCTACACATCAACTCAACTACAGACAAACTGTTGAATTGTTTGACTATCTGAGATTATGTATGCTTTTTGTACTCCATAGCATTTTCTTGTTAGCACTCTATAGGCCTTCTCAATGCCTAGCACCTCCGCTTGGAAGATGCTGGCAAAGTCAGGTAACCGGAACGAGAGAGAGATAGACGTCTAGCTTCTCTGAGAACACCCTCACACCCTGTCCGCAGTCCATTTTGAAGCCGTCGGTGTAGATGGCCATGGTGCCCTCCTTGGCCACTCTCCCTCTACTCCAGTCCAGTCTTGAAGGAAACTTAAGCTTGAAGTGTTGTTTGAAAGCAAGCGATGAAGATACATAGTCAGTTTGTTCCTCTATTACTAAGAGCTCCTTTGTGACCGTATTGCTTTGTCGTCCAGCATTCCGACTCTCTGGGTCTGATTGCAAAGTTCGCCCCAATTTCGAGAATGTGGAGCTCTGTGGGTAGTTGATTCAGAATCACAATTAAACGCATCCATTGCGTACGACCTAATGGCTCCTGTGACACCTGCACAAGCCGCGCATTTGATTTACCTAACTTCTTGATGTTATATTGCTTATCCAGTGCTATCGCACCATAGGTTAGTATTGGCTCTCTTCGTAGCTGAGGAGGCAAAGGAAAAAAGTTTATAAAAGTGGTAAAACTTATTCTTAGACGGATTTCTCTCCGGCATCGCTTAAACTGAGCACTCCTGTAGTTCTAGAAAAATCGTTTCAAAAAAAGTTTGCCGACTACACCCAAAGAGCACTGCAGTCTTGATATCACGATCTTCACACTGACCCTGATTACTTCGAACTCTTCCTACCTCGACGATGTGTATTCTGCTAACGCGATAAGTTCTGATTTTCCGCGCAAGGGGTGGCTTGTTAAATCTTAATGCGAGATCTTTTAAAAATATCAATTCTGTAAACTGCTCTCTTTGCAATTTAAATGCTGTCGAAGACAGCTAACATTTCATAAGTTGATGTCCTATATACAAAAATATATTCGTTGAGAAAGTTTTGGATCTGAAGACAAACCAATTAAGGTTTTGGCCCATCATCGGTGATAGATTTTGTAGTTATTTTATGCGAAATTTTTCAATTGTCAAATACGTCTACGAATATTTTGCTAGCTGGGCATTACCAACACTAGAAAAGCCGAAGCACACACACACACCTGTGCACATTTTACATACTCCAAAAGGGGCGCATAGCGACTACTTCTTCGATGTAAACTCGAGCGAAAGTGGAAAAAGTAACAAGAACCAGCAAAGTAAATTAAATAAATAATATAAAATAGGAAACACAGAATTCGGCAACAAACAGCAGCACCAGTGGCATTGGCGGTAAGAGGTGACACAAGAGTGGAGGTGGCCGCCGGAAAAAGGTAGCCGGAAAAATGTGGCGGAAAAAATGTGAGAGCATAAAAAATAGGAAAACAAATGAAATGCCAAGCACTGAGGAAAATCGAAAACCAGCAACAGCAACAACAAAACTTAAAAATGTGAAACGAAGTAAAAGGGCAAGAAAATTGCGCCACCACCACCACCACCTGCGCCAGTACAGCCAGAGTCGAGCATAGTGGCCGAGTAATTCCGGCAAAGCGCAACGAGCACAAATAAAGGAAAATGAAGGACAATAAAGTTTAAAAAAATGAGAACGTGGAAAACCGCAGCAACAGCAGCTAAGGGAACAATAAATAAAAAAAAAACTTGACATTAGTACAACAAAGAAGTAAGTGCCGATACGAAGCCAGAAGCCGCAGCCGAAGCTCAAGTTGAAACCAACGAAACTCGAAGAGTCCAGCCACGGCAAAGCATTGACAGAGCGCAGCAGTAAAGTGAAGATGTTGCAGAGGAATACGACGCACGTGAGGGAGTGTTGGCAAGTGGAGAAAGTGGGGGGAAGCGAGAGAATTTATATAGCGGCGGGCCAAGTACATTCGAGCCATGAACTGGCAGCGAAAAACAAGTGTGTACCTATCAAAGCGCACATGAATTTATATGTGCATATATTTTGTATGTTTTTGTGCAGATATCAATGCAACCTCAAGTAGAAGTATGTAGTATGCATGCATGTGCACCGACGAATGTAGAGAAACGAAAATTGAAATGAAATAAATTTTATTTTATATGAAAAAAAGACAAGCTGGGAACGCCAGCCGGAGAACGTACTATGTAAGCATCTAGCAACCAACGGCCAGAAAAATCAACCAGTATGAGCATAACTAAGCGACCAATCGACCGACCGACCGACCGTTCGGCCGACCATCCGATGGACAGGGCAAAATAAAAAGGAAAATGCTACAACCAGTCGTCAGTCAAACAACTAGCCAGTTCGTTAAAGCGCGCGGCCAGTCAGTAGCACAGTGGTTTTTTAGTGGCAAAAAAATTCGTTTTTAAAATATCGCATTTCAAAAATCAAATGAAACAGTTTTAAAGAGAAATTCCATTTCCTCGAGACCGAAATTGCGCAATTCGAAATTGTGACTGTTTACACGACCATCTCAATACTAATCGTGATTTCATTGAAAGTTGTTTCGATTCGATTAGACCTTGCTCCTTCAGTTCTGAGCAATGTTCATGTTGGGACTTAGAGGTCCGCTTTATATTTTAAATTTCTTCCAAAATGTTATAAATTTCCCCCAATTTCGACTCACAGAAACAGCTTATAAGTAAAGTTCACAATTTGCGATTTATGTGAATAAATTCACCGGCTATTTCCGATCGCTATCCAAGGTTATGTTAGGTTATTGCACCTGTCTTCAGAGACACACTTAAGCTAAAATCATTTGGAACTTTCCAGGTCCCTGATTTCCACAATTCTAAGCCCCTCCAAGCTATCGAAGAATTGTCTACCTAAAGTGTAGAATCTTCATCTGTATAGAGCGGGCCAATGGCATGGTAGGTACATAACCGATTCCTCCTTCTTCTCAGTTCACTTTTGGGTAAAATTACTCATCCATCTCGTTAAAGGTCGGCTGGCTATCAGTGAAAATGTAGATATCAACCTTGGATATCGTAACACTTAACCAGTTTTGTGGCCCGGTTCATTGCCATCAGTTCCGCTTGAAAAAACGCTACAGTGGTGCGGAAGTCAGAAGCTAATGCATATCGGAATATAGTGTATATATAGATGGACTCGCCCTTTTATACATCATCTACTTTCCACTATTTCCTTGAAGGTGGGAGTGTCGTAAAGGCTCTAATCAGAGTAGGAGTCAGCAGTGCAGTGCTCAACAACCTAAGCAGCTCCGAGAACTTCGTAAGTATCCTGCCATAACTACAACTAGTGTTTGGCATGTACCTGGTCTACCGGAAGTAAGTTCAGTAGGGCGTATAGTGATTTGGGTGATATTCTTCTCATCGCACTCGTTGTGAGTATGGACGGAAGTCTTTGGACTTGTTCCATCTTTTTGAAGTGTATCTCTTTCTCAAAGGGTATTCCTCTATAAGACGAAAATTGGCCTAACTACCGCCGTGTAGAACCAGTTTATTATTTTAGGTTCCTTTTTCCAATTAACCTGCTGCAGGAGTATAGTTTCTTTTACAATATGAGACCTAGATATTTGGTCACTCCCTAAGATACAGGGGTAAGTTCAGAGCGCCAGGCTTGTCTTTACCGGATTTATTCGCAGCCCACGCCTGTTGCACCATAGAGAGAGTTTGTTGAGAGATATTTGAAGTAGATCAGTCAGAGTTTATAGATTTTTGCCTGAGATTATATTAAAATGTTATCATCGTATGCAATTATTGCCCCTCCAATAGCTTCAAGTTCTTGGAGGAGGCTGCATACTGCTATATGCCATAGTTAATTAGTTGATCCACTATATCCTGTGATTTTTCGATCGATTATCATCCGTTCAATAAACGATATTAGTGGGCTTATTGTAGGCATGCTGGGCGGCCGAACGTATTCCGACGTCCTCGACTCTAATATGTCTGTCTAGCAGTCTGGTAGTTGCTCAGGAGATTTAAGTAGAAAGGACGATAGACTATCGATATGAAGTTTTTTGTCTCGTGTGTGTATATTATTTTTATTCCCATTCACATGGTATATAATTGAGGAGTAACTCTGTTCCAAAGACATTCACGAGTATGGGTGCAATCATTTCTGCTGTGTACTGGAAATCTTTACTAAAGAAACAAAAGATGTAACCAATTTCAATCAAATATGTAATTTTCACTGACTATCTTAAACTATTAGTATTATTATTGTTTGGGAATTAGTATTGCGACCTTGAGATCTATTGTGTCCTTTTTCATGGGTTAAAGAGTTTAGTTTAATTAAGCGTCTGAAATAAATTTTAGTATCGAACCTAAGCCTCTGGAACTCATAATGAAATCCGTTACTAGATATTCACCTCGATGCTTTTTGTATTTATGAATCATGTCTCTTGCAGATGGTGAGATGATTATTTAACACTGTAGGTGTTGTAAGAAATCCCGTGGTCATTCTTAAATTATTTTTTGATAACCCCATGCACTCCCCATAGAGTGATCCAAATCTGTTAGGTAATGTCAATATTATTTGAGGGACTGCTCCTCTTCTTTAGAAAAGGGCTCTGGATATTAATAAAAAAGTAGTTGATGCCTTTTTTGGGAGTTTGCCCGCAATACATGTCAATACCTGTTTAGGCTTCCGGCCTAAATATTATGTGCCCGTGTAATCCAGAGGATCTAAACTCGATTCGTGAGACCACGGTGTTCAGCTTATTAATGCACTCCATGACCAGTTTTTAAGTTACCTAATTAGATTTGAGTGATCTTAATAGCCGCTCGGCTTTTAGTTAAGATGGCGATATTCTGGTTCCAGTGGCTGCGCATGGCATTGAAGTACGTAGATCTTTCTGTGGCATACAATTCTGCAAAAAAGTTCAACCGCCTTACCATGGTTTCCCGTTATCTTAGCCTTGCACTATATACACCTGCCCTGCTACCTTCTTTAGATATTTAATCAACCGTGTACTAGATTATCGTACTTTGGTTTGTCTTAGATGTTTAAGATATCTCTACCTGATTCTTTTTGTTACTGAGTTCGGTTTTAAGTCTTTTCGTAGAGCTAAACTCTGTCCCTATCTATCCCGATATTCTTACTAGTTATCCTCCTCATATCCCTCTTCGTTTGAGTCTGGATGTGAATGGGAAGAGGTGTTAAATTTCTTACGACCTCAATGGATGCTATCGAACTAATTCTCATAGCTCCTGTTATGCTAACGCAGGTCAGTATGTATAGCTTATGGCTCCGTCTACCCAGGTGATGCCCCGTGAGTGGTCATGGATCACATAATGGCCGTGTAGACCCATCATAGTATTTTCGGAGAACAGCCCTTTCCTGGTATGGATCTGCAATTCATAAATGCTCTTACAACTTTTTTCCTTAACTAGATTAAACTAAACATACCTACAAAATTTCACTATCCTTGGAGCACAACTTCTAATTCTTTTATCAAAAAATGTATGAAACCATACCACTGTGAGTCGTAATACCAAACGAACGTTGGACAACGCTAGCTGAGCTGACGGTGAGCTGAGGCAAGATACTGCTTGATTGCGAACGCAAACATAACACTAGCAACAAAAAATAAAGGAACCAGAAGGTAGATATAAAACAAAATAAAAATTGATACAAAAAAATACATTTAATGAAAAAGTGCTTTTGAGTTGTACATATGCAACAAAAATAATAACAAACACAATAGCCACTACTGCCGACAATCGCATAGCCACAGCAGCAGCAGCAGCAGTTGTAGCAGCGTTAAAAGTGGCATTAAAGTGAGTGCAGAAATTGTAGCTATAACCACCAACCACCAACCACCAACCACCGACCGCCGGACCCTCACCTCGAGCTTCAAACCGCCGACCGTTCACTCGCTCGCTCCCTTCGAATGTTCATGTGAATATGAAATGCGACGAGCAACGATTCAACACTGCAAAGCAGCGAACCACGGAACGAACGAACGAACGAGTGACATGGATAAATGATTGCTTGGCGAACGCAAAGTTGCTGCACTAACTGCCTGACTGGCCAACTGTCTGGGGTAACTGGATGGCTAGCTGAGCTGCTAGGTTGGTTCGGTGACTGGCCGCTTGGCTGCGTTGGCTACTTGGCTGGTATGAGTATGACAGACGGCCAACAGACGTGCATAAATAAAAATAACTAATTATAATTACCCAAAACAACAATTCGTATTACTCCCTATCCGTTACCTGCCATTGAGGGGTGGCACGCAGCAGGCAGCAAACAGTTCGACCAAGCGATTAAATAGTGAATGATAAATGTAGATTTATTTTTTTCTGTAAAGTACGTAAATCAAAGTGTAGCAATAAAATTCGATGGATTTCAATTTACAGAGAACACTTAATATGTAGGCTTTTCGAAAGGAACTCTGTGATGTCTTTGAGCATCATCGTCCGCATAAATACATACAGACATAAATATTATATATTCGTCATGGATATAGGACACTAAGATTTGCCACAATATATAAGCAGGGTAGCATGACAAGTGATCACCGATTTATACCCTAATTTTATCGGGTTGACTTTTTCTAAGCATGCAATCAAAATATGGGTGTTAAAACTCTTCCATAACGAGTAATTTACTTATTAATTTATTATTATCAAGCCAAATGAGCACAGGAAATTTTTATAGGCAACTTGACCTATTTAAAAGTTTATTTTTAGCATAAAAAATCGATCTCAATAAGTTTAATGGGTCTATGCTCTCAATAAAGGCTCTAGCAATAAGACGATTTTGAGCATAACGAGCTTTAAAAATATCTTTTGAAAAAACTCAGGAGGACGAAGAGCTTTGGCCGAAATATTAAAGAAAATACTCTCAAGGAGTCAACGGCACTACGGAGCAAATCGAAAATGAAAGACAAAGATAAGATTGTTCTCCTATTCTAGTCATGCTGCTCCGGACACGATACATTCTTAACAGCAAACAAATAATTTGTCTTGAATAATATATTCAAAAAGGTTTGTCGTAGCGAAAAGCTTAAAAATATACCTCTAATTTCTAATATGATTTCTATTGCAAATAGATGTGATGAAAGCCAATTTCCAGACATCAATAAAAGTTCCCGAAGACAAAGATTTGTTAAAGATTATCAACAGTTGGTATACTAGAGAATTACGCTACTTGAACAAAACCGCAGAAAGACCATCAATATCAGTGTGGGAGGAGAGTTTACTTAAGTCGAGTAATGCCACTGAGGACATCTTCAGTGGACAGTACTAACTTGCCGAAATCGAGAGAGAGAGTTGTATGAGACGGAGGAGAACAATTGGACATGCAAAATTCGGCAAGCAGATTACCGGCAAAAGAGCGAATGCTCCATTGTGCTAAGGCACTTTATATTTCTGTTCTATTACCAAAGGAACAACACTTTTACAAATGTCTACCACAGTTGATTCAATAATGTCTTAACATTTAGAAAGATCAAAATGACTTAAGACGCTACCTACTTTAGAAAAAGTATAAAAAATTAAATGTTGTAATACCAAATTTTCACAAAGGATCTTTGTATATACAAAATATTTAGTGCATTATTTGGGAAGCCTGAAAGCTCTGCTGGGGTATCAATGAAATAAAAACCTAGGTACTTAAACCTCAGCTTGCCATAGACAGGGCAACTGAGTATAAAATGAAACGATGATTCCACCTCGTCATCCTTCAGACAGCTGCGGCAAAGAGAGTCAGAGACTATACTCAGCCTAACCGCATGAATAAATATCGGACAATGTCTGGTCAGAACTCCAACGACGATCGAGAGTTGTCGCTTAATTAGCGACTGGTCTACCACCGGCCAGAGGGTATTTGCAATTCAGCATGTCGTGGTATTAGCCCAGTGTTCGCTGAGCCGACAACTGCCCAATAGAAGTCCGTAGACGGCTATGGGAGCTTCCACCCTCACACTGCTTGGAGCAATAACTTCTAGGGTTCCCTGCCAATGAAGACCCTAATGGATTGTTTGCAGCCTGTTTAGCAGAATAGATTTTTGTCCATCTAAAGTCTGGGTGAAAGATTCTGACTGAGAGTGGCCTCCCAACCTTTACGTCCAACTTTGATCCGTCCATGAAGAAGTTCATCGGTCCCTTACCCCAAACACCGCCCCCTTTCCCGTTCCTCTATTAGCGGGCTGTGAATGAGGAAGGTTCCATTTGGAACCTGGAACGGCAGACAGCGATCTGTTTCTTGAGGGAGAAAGTCGAAGCTGGCAAGAATTCAAGAATGTACGTAGATCGAGTTGAAGCTGTAGAAATTGTTCTTTAACCGGGTTGTAGCACGAGGATCAGCAACCTTGCTGGCAATGTCCACAGGCACAACGCTCAGCATAACGTTGAGTAGGAGAGTGAGTGTGGTCCGGAGCGCCGCACTGAGTCCAATGACCACGGTCCGTTGCGCCCGCTCTAGCTGCTTAACTTTTAATGCCTTCTCCAGTGAGTTTCACCAGACAATCACACCATAAAACATAAAATATTATTAGCCAAATCATGGTTTCGTAAACCCAGCGGTTTACCTTGGGAGAGAGGCCCAATCTCTTTCCAATAGCACCCCGGCAACAATATACAGCAACCGATGTTTGACCCCCAGGAGAGCTTTCTGTCCAAAATATAGGCCCAAGTACCTAACCCGGTCAGAAAGCACAAGTGTAACACCTCCGATTGACGTAGGTCGAGCATCAGGCACTCCGCACCTTCTATTGAACAAGATGAGCTCCAAGTCTGATAAAATTTCCTTTTCGTTGGCGTTTCGTTTTCTGAGGCAACATTTTTCGTCCAATTTCACCACACCATAAACCAATTGGATCAAATCAGACTCAATTGTCAATCACAAAAAGAGGAACAGTGGGAGTGATAAAACTTCTTTGTAATCTACGTTCTTCGTACCTAGTGTTCTTTTGCCAAAAAAGAGGCTAATTGTAAAAATCCGTTCGCCGATGTAAGAGAGTGAACAAGTGGATTTTTCGTACCTTTTGTGTATTTTCATATAGCTACATAGTTATGTATGTACATAAGTGCATAAATATGTAGAGGCGAATCGTGCGATAGGTGTCTTTGATTGATTTGATTTTTCTTTTTCGCTTTGTAAATTTTCTTCTCAACATTTGAATAGCTGCTGCTGGCTCTTCGGCGTTGACTTCAGCGGGCGTGTTAGCGCATTTTTCATAATTTTCCTATAAGTGAGTAATTCCATATGCATCTCCACTATATTTGCTTTTCGCCAAGAACATCAAATGTTGCAAAAAAAAAGAAGAAAACAAAAATTATCGAAAAATAACCAAAAATCCGCGTACATCTCTCTGTTGCGTCATTGAGGGCAAATTGTTTCGTATTTATAAGATACCAACATTCATATTCCCACCACGCATTTGCCAAAACTCTCCACCATGTAAACCGAGCACAAAAACAAACAAAAAACCAACAAAATAATAAAATGCAAACTGCTGCGGCAAAAACTTGCTGGCCGAGGTGCGCTAGATGTGGTTGCCGAGACTGGCTTGGTTACTTGTCATGGAAAAATTCTACGCCAAAAGTGCAACGACAACAAAAAACAACAATAACACCAGCATAATTATATTGCAAAGAAATAATAACAATAAGAATAAAATTGCAACAAATGCCAAGCGAAAACGTCGTTGTCGTCAGACAGGAAACTCAATAATGATGGCGACGACGGCGGTAGCAGCGGTAGCAACAACAAAGCTGCGGGATTGGAAGTGCAAATAACTAAATAAGAAAGAGGGAGGAATTGCATGTAGCAGTAAAACAGTAGTGCAGCACAGTCAACTTTAAAAGGTGCGCAATGCAAGCAGAGCAAATGTCCAGTTGTTAGTGCATGTGTGTGTGTGTGTAATTGTTTGCACTGGTATGTGTTGTCCTCGCAATTCAGTGCAAACTTTGCAAACTGGCACCTTAATCCTTCGTTTCGCACCACAAGTTGTAGAGAACTTTTAAAAAGCACAACAAAAGCATTAAGCCGACGCCGCGTAGGCAACAAGAACAATAAGCGCAACCAACTACCACTGCATTAACCAAAAACAGCAGTAACAATGAAGACCCATGAAGAGAAGAAAAAAAGTGGAGAAAAATGTCAAAAGCAACCACAATGGCCAAGTAAATGCCGAGCAAACAAACCAACCCTCCAACGCACCACCCTGCCCACCCACCAAACCCACCAACCCACCTAGCCGAGATAACCGAAATGGAGCATAGCGCAATTGAGGCTTCGAGAATTTATTTGTTTGATGTATAATTTGAACTGTTTGTTATTGCTTGCGAAACGAAGTGCCGATCAATCACACTAAATTTACGCAATTTTTCGATTTGAGAATTTTTTTGCTGCTGAAGTTGTATAAAATATTAGCCAGCGTTTAGGGTGTGTTTACGCTATGCGTGTGGCATGTGGCATGTGGCGCTGCAGCAATGCATACACAAAATTCGTTATGCAAGTTGTCGTGTCCTTTTTTAAATCCCTTTGCCTACTAATTCGATTGAAAATCAAAAAATGTTGTAATTTTTAAATTTTTTGCATTCACCTTGGAGCAGGCGAGCAAACGAAAGTTGTGAGCAAATGCACAACTGCACAGAAATGCATATGAATGGCGGGGCAAGTAAACACTTATATGTAGATCCTTTCATATCAATTGCCGTCCAGGCAGTTAGTGTCAGGTCTTGATTTTTTTTTTTGTATTAATTATACGATTATTTTGTCGTAAATGTTTGTCATTTCCAACGATAGCAAATCTTAACCTCATTCTATTATTAATGCCCTTATTGCGAGCACATACTTACCGAATGCATCCCTGGTATGCGTCACGTACATACATATATATATGTATACTGAGTGTACGCATGGGATGTAACCGCGACGTCCTCGGGCGTCCTTCATGACCGCTGCTAGATAGTCCCTGGGGCGTACCGGTGTATATGATATACACATATATAGTGGACATTTGCAAATGTCAAAATTTTTGGGCTGTAATTCTTTTGATTCTTTACACATTTGAAAGACGATCATGAAAACTAAATTTCCAAAAATTTACTAGACTTTATAATTTCCTCTTCTAGAATGAACCTTTGACTGTTAATTGGAATAAGATCATAGAGATTGTGCCACTTTTGGCGAAATTATGGCATTTGTTATAAATGAAGCGTGAAACTGCTGAATTTTTGGCCCTATGACATTAAAAATCGTAATTCCCAAACAACGAAATTGGACTTTATTACTATTAAAGAAAAAAATATAAAGAAAAAATATTATGCAATTTGAAATTTTTGAAGTCAAAAGTTTTTTGATTGTTTCTTTTAAATTACGATATAAACGATTTTTCCAAGAATACCATGTTTCATATTTTTTTTTTTATTTTAGAGGGACCTTTTAACTAAAAACAAATAAAAAAGTTTCGAAGATCGGTAATTTTTTAGCGTTTCAAACAAAAATTGCATACGCCAAAGCGCAAAACCGAGTTTTTAGACAAATTTTGAAATATTCCCCAAAACCAAGCAAACAGAAAAAATACGAGTCTCATCGATTTCGATGTAGAAACTATAAAAAAATGTCATGCATTGGTATCAAATGACACTCATACAAAGTTTTGAACTGTGTATGCTCTAAAACCTTTTTTAAAATTTTCATCAAGATTTCAAACTTTTTAATTTGAATTTTTAGAAAGTCTTTGGGGGTGTAGCTAAAAACTAATTAAACTTAAGCATAATAATTTTATCCGAATAAAGTCTGAATTAGCTAAAAATTAATTTATATGGATTTTTTTTTTAAGTTTTAGTGTTACACAATATAACGGATGGATTATATACATATGTACATACATATGTATATAAATTTCCGTTTATTTTTTTTATTATTATGTGCTGGCGGTTTCGCACATCTTTCCTGTCACATAAACTGCATGTGTTAAATTAAACAAGAAAATAAGTTTCCAAGAGCCAAATTTCAAAAAAATCTCAAAAATCAAGGGAAATTTCTAGTCTCTTGAGATTGCATATTATAATACTAAAATCGGATTGCCTGCGAAATTGCATACCCAGAAATTTTCTAGAAAATTTGGTTAAGAAGTTTGAAAATTTATTGAATTTTTATAAATTTTTTACAAAATCTGAAATTTTTTATTTTTTTGATTATTGTATGTTTTTAATTTGAATTTTTAGGAAGCATTTGGGTAAGCAGTTTTGAGCTCAGCGAATTTTAGCATAACAACTTTATTCCAATAAAGTTTGAATTTGGAAAAAATTTATTTATTTTTTGATTTTTTTTTTGCACTTTTAGTCTTACATACATTTTTCCATACATGGGTGGATTATATATAAAATTCATTTTTTTTTTTATTATGTGCTGACAGAGTTGCACATCTCCTGTCGCATGAACTGCTTGCGTTAAACTAAACAAGTTCCCAAGATCCAAATTTCAAAAACGTCTCAAAAATCAAGCGAAATATCTAAATTTTTCAAGAAGTTTTAGTTAAAAAATTGGAAACTTTTTGAATTTTCAATAATTTGTACTAATTCTGAAATTTTTATTTATATGATTTTTATTATAAAACGAACTATCTTATATATAAATATTTCGTGTCGCGGTGTTTGTGGTCGAACTCCTCGAAAACGACTCTACCGCTTAGATGAAATATTGTTTGAATATTTAGTAGGCATGAGAATAGGTCAAAATGTACTCTAGTTATATGAAATATTAAAATACGGGTGTCCAACGAGTTGTCTTGGCAAGAAGGTTCCTAGCTAATTTTTATGAAAGTTGCCACCTATTTTTAAATCCCAATATATGCATACAAGTTATATGAAATATGAAAATATGAGCGTCGAACAAAAAATGGTTGGAGGAAATTTATAGGTATATTTTGAAGAAAGCTGCCTCCTTTTTTAAAAGTCAAGGATATAAAATATTAAAATATGAGTCGTCTTGGCGGGGACAAGGTATGTATATGTATATCTATATTTTTGATATGGTTACCATCTGGTTTATGCGACAGAAACCGAAATGCGTTTTCTGGTTACATATGGAATAGACTATTAATAAATAAATAAAGGCAGGGCAGTGTTTGCCGGGGTCTGCTAGTCTTCTTATGAAAAATTTACGAAAAAAATGTATCATGAAAAACATTGGGAATATTAGATACAAATGAAAATTACCCTGTGGTCATTTGTTGGAGTAAATGCATTTTATAAAAACTCCATCGAGTTTCATTGGTTTATTGCAGTGTGCAACTAAAAACCATGCCCTGAAAGTTTGGTGCGAAAATATTAAAATTTCCACATCAAATTATGCTCTCACATTGTGGGTTTTTTTATTTTATCAAGCCCGAAGAAATAAATCACTTTCCTAATATTATCCCTAAATTGCGGATTTATTTGTAGGCTCACCATATACGGATAAATGCGCCACAACCGTCACTATAACCATTTCAAGTAAGATGTGTATCGAAACTATACGTTACCAATCAGATTTTTTCTTTGTTGCTTAAAGTTTGATAAAGTTCCAAACTCACAATGCTGAGCGCACACTTTTGTTATAGTTGCTTGCCAGAAATGTGGCTATAAATATCATCAACCAAAAAGAAAATTTAAAAAAATAATATGTAAAAAAAAAATTGAAAAACAATCTACTTTTAAAGCGCAAATTTTGGATGGAAGAAAATGAGTGACACCGTTAGCAAAAAAAAAAATTATCTAGAATCAACGGAAATTTGCAGCTACTGCGGGCTTGAAATTTATTATACTAAAATTGAGTACGTTATAAAACTGCATACTTAGAATTTTTATAAAAATAATAATTGAAAAGTTTGAAATTTTATTGAATTTTCCTAAGTTTTTTATAAAGTTTTTAAGAATAACCAAAAACTGTGCAAAATGTCGTGCCACTATTTTTTCACATATGTACATATGTATGTACACAGCCTCGAAAGCCCAACAAATTTCACGTACACTGACTTTTTATTAATTTTTCCATCAAATCTATTACCAATAACTTGACACTCTAATAACCGGCCGGGGTCCAGATATTTCAAACCATTTTGATAAAAAAAATTGCTCATAAACGGATAGAATTCAAAAAAAACCCAAGCAAGCACGAAATTGGTGATTGTTTCTTAAATACTTTTGAATACAGTATGTGTCAAATAGGGGGTAGTAAAGTTTAATGCGCATACAAAATGAAGCTGTGCGCAATTTTTTGTTTTTAAAGGTTCAATATTGACCAAACACAAGAAATCAGAAAACATAAAGAAATAATTTGCTCTAATGTTCATCAAAAGCGATATTTTTTATACACTTATAGATATTTTTTGTGTCCTCTCCTTCCATCAGCGGACACCTCACATAACACGGCAAAAACACTCCCACGTCTGTTGATTCTACAATACCGGAACGACCCGGATTTATATCCAGCCAAGGACTCTCATTGCACCAGCATTCCACAAAATTGTATGGGGAATGTTTTATGTTGTTACAACAACAACAACTACGACGGTGAGTGTCTACTTATGAGGAATTTCACAGTATATGAAATTATGTTAATTTTACTTTTACTATTTTTTTTTTTGCTCTAACTGTTTTTTGGCGACACCTGAATATCCGCTCAGGGATGGTATTCATGCTAAATAAGCCACCGCTGTTGTAACTTTTGCACTATACAGTTGGGAGCATTTTAATAGCAGTGCGCACTCTATATTTCGTCAGGTGTTAATACACATGTTTGTTTTACAAATCAAGACATTTATATTCACACGTTTTTTAAAACGTCCTAAAGCAAAATTTCTGTACACAAACTAATCTGGTTAAGTTGATATTTTATTGTTTAAAACAATTCGCATAAAATGATGGAGCAAAAATATAGGAGCATTTCAGTTTATTCCAATTGAATAAAGTCCAATAAAAATAAAAGTTAATTTGGTCTTCGACATAGGGTGGCTTGTGAAATATTACCATACAGATATTGATCCATAACCTTTTCTATTAGTCGTATCGGACCAACTACTTGATAGGAAAATCTTGCCCATAATAGAGGATTCGCCATGTTTAAATGTTTTTCATTTATACCTTGGATCATATCCCTTGGGCCATTTCCACCATATATAACAAGAACTTTACGAGGACTCCGAGCAAACAATTTATGTTTCAATTTAATATGTCAAGTTTAATTCATCTTTAATTTGCGTAGTTGCCGCTAGCGACGCCGATCAAATCTTTTTTACGGCCACGTGTTACAGACGAGTTTTGGGGCTTTAATACGAGTATATCATTTTTGCAGAGCAATTTAGTAATTTGAATACTTCCATATACGTTTTACCTTCATTTATCAGATGTTTTATCAAATAACGCTTCTCTGTGGTACAATGTTTTCCTCGACCCACTTCAAAGAAATTAATTATGCGAACACATTACATAATTTGTTGCTATGTTTTAGATAATGTTATTATTTACATTTAAACCCCGTATTTATCAAATTTTCGAAGATGTTGAAAGAAACCTTAAACACTGCTATTATTGTGTCAAAATATTAAACCGTTACTCAGGCATTGTAGTTTGCGAATATTATTGTTTGGCAAACGCTTTGGCAAAAAGCAAAATTTAAAAAAACTTGTAAATATCAAAACTACAGTGGTAGACAGTATGTTTTGCAGGAAACTGCTATTATTTTGCTCGGAACTGTAATTTGCAGTTTAATGTTTTTCATACGTATGTATGTATGTATGTATTTTTGTTCAACAATTACTAAAATCAAAAACCTCAAAAGTTTTTAGTGCCACGTGACCTACCCCAGAACTAAGTTTTATGAGCTCAAAAAAGTATAATGAATAAAATTCCTAAAGTGATGAGGAAAATCAGTTTTCAAATTTACTACCACTTCACGCGAATTTAATCGACTCATTGCAAGCAAGTATTGTTACGGCGAAAAAAACATGCCCTGGTGTTCTACTCTAAGATTAACCTGCAGCTTTTCCCATTCCAAACGAATCCCTTGCGACCCTTAAAACGGATAATCATAGCGCATTTATTACCACTTTGGTCTATGAGGGCATGAAAATAAGCCACGAAATGCGAGTAGAGCAGAGACAATCGCTACTTACTCATGCAATAAAAGCGTCTCTCTTGTTAATCGAGCGAATGCGATGGAACCTGTACTTACGAGGAATGTCAGCAATCTGCTTGCTGTGCAAGTCAATAAATCCACAATATGTTTGCAGACAGTTCGGGGGTTTATGCATTTAATTAATGTTATTTTTGCGTTGTTGTTGTGTAAAAAAGCGCATTATCACTATTGCCATTATTTTGGCAAATATATTATTTAAATATTCCGACCGCTGTGCGTTCACTTCAAGTGATTTGTTAAATGTTTGTATTTTTTTTATATTTTAATTACCTCCATATTGTAATTGTACTTTTCTAGTTTTTCGCTCTTTCTCTTTCTCTCAACCAACAACGGTAATTTAAAACAACACTCATATCACTTAGCAGCGCACCGCGTAAATTCGCATAATACATATTTACGATTTCTAAATCAACGACGAACGACTCTCAGTAGAGTGTTTATGGTTTTTTTGTTTTTGTTTTTTTTTTTTTGCTTTCGTTTTGCTTTTCACCCTCGATTGGCGATTATTGGCTGCAAAATGCGGTAATACGGAAAATTCTAATTTTATTGCTGCTTACGCGCCGAATTACCGAACAAAACTAAATGTGACATGGCTACGAAGAGCAGGCCAGGCCAAATCAGGAGAACGCAACAACAAACAATCAACGGAAAATAGCAATAGCAATAAAACAACAAAAGACAAGCAAAAGCAGTAACCAGCAACAGTGGTGGTGTAGAAACGCGTCCCTACCAACACCACCCCCATCACCAACACAATCACCACTAGCACTACCATTAATTCCAGCCACCCGGCTGCCACAAGTCAACAGCACCAAGTCGGGCACAGTCGGCTCTGACACAACAGTAGACCAAAGCTAGTCAAACCAAACCAAACCAAGTCGAATGAATATCTACCACTCTCACACCAAATCAACCAGTCATGCATTTACTCTGTATGTAGGCCCAGAAAGCAACAACAACAACAAAAACACTCATGCTGTTATATTAAAGTAAAAATAAAAGTCGAAGAAGTGGAGGCATGGGAATACTGGCAGTGTAGAGCTGTACAGGGTTGAGCAGCGCAACAGTCAGCCAGAAAGAAGAAGAGGAAGACAGCAGTAGTTACTTGGTGACTTGGTGAGGATGACCCTCCAACCAACCAACCTACCGCCAGCCCGACCGACTGAGGCGTTGGTGTTGACGATGACGATGGTGATTGGGAAAGGAACGTCGACGGCACACAAAATGCCATGCATCCACATATGAATCTATGCAAGTGTGTGTGTGTGTGTGTATTTATGTTTATATGAATGATTTCTGAAAATACCAAAATAAACAAAAGCGGTGACAGTAATGTACAGTACTCGGCGCAGTGGTGCTGTGCAAATCCATTTCTGAATGTGTGTTTGATGCGTGTGTGTGTGTGTGTGTGTGAACTCAACTCAAATCATGCGAATATGCACATTTGTAGTATATCCAATCAACAACACGGACAAGTTCATCGTTGTAGAGAAACAAACAGAAACAAAACAAAAACAAGCTTAAAATGTTTGCGGAATTGAAAAGTGGAATCGAACGGAATTAGCCAGTTGTCGCTAGTAGTGCATGAAAATTTATAATTTTTATTTGCAAAAACTACAGTTTGATAGCGTTTTAATATGCAACAATTTCGAGACTTCACATTAAGCGACTCAGTTCATTTTCTTGCTGCAGATAACAGAGAGCAAGATTTTTTTTATGTTTTAAAAAAATTTAATCGAAGCAGGCATCCAATATTCCGAAAGTTCATTCTTTCATAATTCTAAATATAAATTATTTTGAATTTAAACTATGTTTAGAATAGATAGTGAACAAACTGACGCAAAACAACGAGTTCCAGAAAATATGAAAAAGACTGGCAGTATTTACAGAATTCCTAAACCTAATATCCAAGATCGTCTTGAGAAGGAAGAAGAAGTTAGCCTTGGCCTTGTGCAACGAAGGTACAGTGAAAATAACCCGCGCTCCTCCCAGGTCCGACAATACCGGTAATACCACTCGGTTTTCACGTTGTATTTCGTCGGATAGGGCAAAGACCTCGCGGACGACCTGAGCTTGTTCACGCCCTCGCCAAAGTTACATGGTTTTAGATGATCTGCCCATTTCGTTCGTTCTCCATGTGGAGACCATTTGCTAAAACAGCTGTTTCAGGCGGGAGATTTGGGCGGATTTCCGCAATGCGCCCGGCAGGAAATTGGCGTTCGCAACGATCGCACGTCCATAGGAATGGAAAGAGCGGAAAAATTGGCCTCAACGAATTCCGTGAAGCCGTCCTAATCAATTTCGTAGACGTTAATGTAGCTTTGGCTGTTTATCAGGCTCTCGCTAGCGATGGAAACGTCAGGCGAACTGCTGCAATTATCCACTACGCGGGAGATGGCGTCGTCCTTCATGGTGGAGAATGTAGAAGCATCTATCTGCGCTGCCAATTAATGCCCCTACGAAGATTTGGTGGGTTTGAATGCACATTCAAGTCACATAAACCCATTTAGTTTTCACCCTTGAGTAGCGAAGCAATTGCTCCAGCGAATTGTGCTGACTATGACTTGCAGAACAGACGTAAAGGCGGGGAGCTGTGGTCCGCATGCTCTACTCCCTGGCTTAGGAAGCTATTGTCCGAGCAATAATTCTTCACTATCTCTTACAGTGCCCCTCTCTGCTCCTCTGGCGTCTAACATAATGCGGACAGTAGAGTTTTTTTTTGGAAAGAAGATCTTTAGATTAGGTTAGGTTGAGTTAAAGTGGCCCCAGGAGCAGCCACATATACTCTCTGGGATCCAGCAATGAGAGCTGCGCCTTGTATAACCGTAGAAGCTCCCGTGACCTCCTCCGGTCTGAGGAAAGAAGCTTGTGGGCTCACATGTTATAGTAGCTCCCCATTATATCTCTGATTGCCGCTTATCGGAGTAAATATTGACTTCCATTACAGAGGTGGCACTGGTAAGCAACCATTCGATCGATTCTTTTATGGGGGCCACCTTCGCCAGGAACGCGCTACAGTGATCTGGTAGCCTAAACTTTTTCCTTAGATAGAGTTCTTGGTAGTATACCTCACCTCCAACCCTCCCATAAGGTTTCGATCCATTCGTGAAAATGTTCTATAGTCCTCGGTTCCACAGATCGCACCCCTTCCAATCTTCCATAGAAGAAATGGCGATGCCAAAGTAACCCTTGGGAACCATGATGTGCACACAATGGTGGCCGGAATGAAGTCGAAAACTTGTAAAATCTACGAATGACTACAATGAGAACCGATCTTCCAGCTTGGCGACTATCACAGTCTTATCTAGGGAACCCCAACAGACAGACAGTATCATACAGTAGTATTAGTTTTACTACCTGCTCACATAACCATTAATTAACTAAGCGACACCCAGCGAAGCAAGAGGAAAGAACGAGCTCAGTTTTTGAGGATTTCAAGTCACTAGATATTCTTGTATGATCTCACAAGGACCCAAAAACCTCCCTCTAACAATGAGCGCCACGTCGTCCGCAAACGTAATAACCTGCCCAGTCGTAATCGTCGATTACAACAACCCACAGAAACGGCGAGAGAATCCCCCCTGGTGGTGCCCCTGCTCCCTTCGCACTATGCCACTGCGCAGTGATAGTTCTCGCAATGAGCAGATTGTAAATGAGGCTTATGAGGTCGATTTCGACAACCAGCTTGCTTAGAGACTCTACTGCAGCCTCGGTTAAAACGTTGTTAAAGATCCCTTCGATGTAAAGGAAGGCGACTAGCACGAAGTCCTTACACGCAAGAGATGCCTCTATAGAATTCACGAGGGTGAGTAGGGCAGAAAGTAAATCATCAAGACCTCCAAGAGCTAATTGAGCCCTAGGCGTTGTCTTACATAAAGCTGCTACCAACCAATCAAGCCGACTGTTTAGATTAAGTTGAGTTGAAGGGGCTGCCAGAGTATTTACCGGTATACCAAGGCCGGTTGTGATACCACTTGGATTCCTGTTCCATCTTATTTGAACAATAGCATGAAGTCTGTGAATATACATAAGTAATTGCCGCGTTTTCAACCCAGCTAGGTCACTTAGATTTTAAAATAAACCTGATCCCCTGCACTTTCATCTCCTACTACACAGTGCGGAGTACTCGCATAGTAAATATTTAAGACCGATTGTTGGGTGTCAATTTATTAATTGGATTTTGTGTTTCCTTAAAGGCCGCACATGGTTGAAATTCTCATACCTCCATAACCTGCTCTTTGCTTACATTTTAATTGTATGTACACCTTGTATTTTATAGAAAGTGAAACACTGTGCAACCACAACAAGTTAAGGGGACAACGCCGATTAAAGTGCCGGCTACGCAGGAACCCAGTGTGCAGGGCGGAAATGCATATGTATAGTAATAAAATAAAGGCAACAAACAACAATGGGAATGGTAGAAGATGAAACGCTTGCAACAGCGACTAACGAGAACAAGAACATGAGGAGGACGAGGAGGAGGAGTAAGAAAAGAAGGACGAAACAATGCAATACGAAGCAAAACTGGAAGCGACAGAACTCTAAAAGCATGAGCAATGTCGCTCGATAAGGCGACTGTGACAAAGCTGGGCGGGCGGATGGGAAATGGAGTGCGCAGTGACAGTTGGCAGAACGCAAAAGACTGTCGGGTATAAGAACTAAATGGCAACAACAAGCCATCCACGTAAGTTTATGCACCAATGTTTGTATATAGTAAGTACGAAAGTTGAGCAGACAGAAGACAACCAACGAAGCCAGCCAGCTAGAGCGACAAGAATTGCAACCAATATGAATAAATGTATGTGGAATATGCGACGGATGGCGGCGGCGAGTGCAGTGGATATACAGTCGCAAGAAACAACAAGAGCAACAACAATACAAATACTACCACAAATGTAAAATTTGTTAAATGGGCGAGTTGGAAGCAAAGCGGCAGCAACAAAACAACTTCACCAAAGAACAACACACCATTGATGACACGATGCGAGAAGGGTATAGATGATGATACCCATAGCTCGAGGAGCTGTTGGTGAACGCAAAGAGGCGGTGTAGCGGGTACAGGACAATGCAATCAAACAACGGCATGACATAGCGTCGGTGCGATGTGGCATGGAAAAGCAGCGAATAGTGCAGCAAAAATTGGATGGAGCATATGAGCATTGAGGAGTATGCGACGAGAGGTGTACCTTAACGGTGGCACTGCATTGCGAATGGAGTTTGAGTGGAGTTCATTGAAGTAGAATAGGAGTATAAGTAGAATGGAGCGCAAAGGAGTGATGGGAACTGTGGCATACCATTCGAAATGCATTCAAATGTTGGTTTTTGTTTTTGGTGCAACGTCGAAGGAAGGCGACAATGCAGAATGGCGGCAGTGTTTGGTATAAGGCAGGAGAAGGAGGTGATTAAGGAAGGGGGTATGCAGCAGCAGCAGGAAATGAAGATGAGCCTCATTTTGAACATACACACATACATACATATGTACTTACATATATAAATGTCTTAGGTATGCACGTAGGTATTTGCACTTACAGTGGCTTACCAAAACGTTCGCATCTTGATTTTTTATAATATTCTCAATGTTTAGATGCTAAATTTTTTAAGTTAATTAAAAAAAAGGAATATTTGATTCAACAACTTTAATCGTCTGTTTCACCAGCGATTTGAAAGGGAATTTAATTTTTATTATCTGTGAAATTTCATAAAAAATTTAAAAAAGTAAAAAGATTTTTCACCATGATGCAATAATTAAGGTGATGTAGTTACATGCATCGTAGTGACAGCTGATTTCAATGCTGCCTTAGCACAACTTTGTATTGTGGAAGTAGAAGAAAAACAGGAAGAAATTTAGGCCGTTTGTTCAATAATTATTAGAGTAAGATACACATTTTTCGAGTAAGCTATGTATATTCATTATTCAAAGACTTATATTAAAAGTGTTTTCATATTAGGTATCAGCGAGATAAGAATTTTTAAGTTTTCAAAGACTTTTACTTTGATATTTAAATAATAAAAACTTCTCATAATAATTAAGTACGAAGATTTGTTCTATGTCTTGAAGTGCGGGCCTTTTTTAGGACCATTTCGATATTAGTTCGAGACTGATTCGGAACTACTTCGAAATAAATTCGGGACCAGTTCGGGTTCACTTCTAAGCTAGTTCCGTACTATTTTATTTACCAAACTGATTCCGTCTTTCAAGACATAAAAAAATTGTCTTACTCATAATTATTATCCAAAGATTTTAATATTATAAGTCTCAAAAAAAAGCCTATGAAAGACATAACGAAATGTATCTCTCTGCAATTATTATGGTAGAACTTTTCACTCATAATTATTACGAAAAGCCGTTCTAATATAAATTTCAAAATAATAAATATCGAAAACTTACACAATTTTTCTAACTCATAATTATTATCAAAAGACTTGTATTAGGATGATTTTTTTAAAACTCAATGGTCAAATAATTATTATTCTGTATCTCTGCTTACATTACCAGATATAGAACGCCAAATGGTATTAATATTGACGAAGAACAGCCTCACTGCGGTAAACGATTAGATTTGCCATCAACACCATATGTACATTATAATATATAGTTAATGTATTTAAATGCGCCAAAGTTTCTTTTATTAAAAGAAATGTATAATGTAGCACTTAATGTCTATACTTCAGAAAAATTTTCAAAAATAGATCACATGTCATCACTTATGAATTCATACCTAAAAAGGTAAAAAGTATTAAACCTAAAATAGTATAAATTCTGTCTATAATTGAATTTACTACTATTCACGAAAATCTCCCTTAAAATCAGAAAAGAGATCGCACCGTTTTTTCTAAGGCGGAATTAGATCGAGTAGCGGAATTAGATCGAGTAGCTATCTACCTACATTCATAATTGAATCAGGAATTGAGACGATCGGGCAAGACCGTCCTAACGCATTTACCAATACAAAAAAAGAAGCAGGCTGTGTCAGAGACACGGCCATTAAGTTTAACGTAGAATACGCTAAGACAGAAAACATATGTAACAATAAATGATAAATAATACAAGCAAATGAATTTCTTTATTTGATAGTTACTTTGGATGATATACATAAGCTTATGATAGGAAAAATAGGATAAAAATGTTTTTAAATTATCAATTAAATTTCTCGCAAAAACGAAGTCAATGGCTGTTATCAATAGTAAAGATAAATGATAAATAACATACGCGAATCCATTTTATTATTATTTTTGCAGTGCTTGGCAGCATTTTCTCTTCTTTTACTCTACTTTAACTTGCCCGCCTAAAATTATGCAATACAAAGAAAGGGCTGCACGAGTACATTTAAATCGCCCCCAACAGCAAACACTCAACCAAACACCACACACATATTTGTGTGCATGTGTTTATACAATTTTCATTTGAGAAATTTAAATATTAGGAAGATATCAACCAACATGAAATGTATGTCAAACGAAAGCTAACATCTTCATTTGACTACAAAAAAAAAAAAAAAAAATTAATCGAGCCGTTTCCTTATAATTAAAGAAATAGAGATTACAACAATAAAAACCTGACATTGGTGCCCATACCGTAAGGTAAGACGTATTCTACGCCAAAAAAACAAATCTAGCACTTTATTTTAGTACTATAACAAAAAATTGCCTATCCCTATTGCATGTAAAACATAGCAAATGATATGTTTCAATAAATATCGTACTCCCTCCCTCTCTCCACTGTACAGTAGAGTATATGGGAGATTCGTCTCGATGCAATACATTAATTCACGCACAGTTTTTGAATTTCTCACGCATACTTTCGGTAATACTACATGCTATATAACGTGCTAAATTACAAATAATGTTCTTACTGGGGATCCAATAACTTGATCAAGCATTGCCTATGTGTGAGTGATATCGTGCATCGCCCGGAAAACAAAAATTGTAATTAATATGATAATAAAATAAAAGTTTAGCACTATCCCATCGTTCTTCTTCTTTTCTTCACAGTTAATATGTGGTTCAAGCTTTTTATTCAATCAAGCTGGTAAGCATTGATTCTTTGCTATAAAATGTAATATGAATTTCTTTGCATTCGCGTACTTTACCGTCGTTCACCAGCAATTTGAAATTTCCTCTTCTCAATAAAAACAAGTTATTGATCGTCTCCTAGGCGCCTTAAACTTCGTAACATATTCGGTGTAGTAAAAATAAATCCACTATTTTTACATTAAATTGAAGGTTTTATTTAGCATAGTTATAATGATCTCAGAGCTCTTGGCGAGCCACTATCGATGTGTGTGCCCTGACATAAACTTGACGGAATACAATTCCTCTCATATCGGTCAAAGTTTTACTTAAATGATTGCAGACAAGCTCCTGGGCAATAGAAACAGCGCTTAGTTAACGGACAAACTCGACGATTTCCATTATCTTTTCGATATTTTCGATAATTGGTTTTCCAGAGCGTGGTGCATCTTTGATATAAAAAATTACCGAACTGAATCGACGAAACCGAAATTTCCTCATAATTTTAAAAAATGTTTTAGGTGGGGCATTACTCATTAATGGAGGGTTAGAAAAAATGGCAGTTGTTTCGTTTGGCAGCTTTTACCTGTGGCTTTAATTTTTTAATTGATGTAAAATACCTTTTGGAATGGATTTTCTTCCCCAAATGCAGACTTTTAAGGAAATATGTTCACTTACATGCAAAATACTAAGGATGTGTCTTTCTGACCTCATGGACGTTATACGTACACAATATAAAAACGCTGGATTCACCGAGTGGCAATCACCACCTTCAAAAATTCACACAGACGAGGAGGTTCAGCTGTCTCGTGAGTCTCCCAGTACTCTGGCCCCATCGCGATCTGATATCTACATATCCAGAATCAACCCCGACATTCCCAAACCATGTCTAACATTCCCGAGATTCCCCGCACGGCACCAATCATCTATTCACATGCGCCCCCCTTAAGCCTACTCATCTAGCACGCATTTCCCTTTGGCCCTGCTCCATCGAAATACATAGCTCTTTTCCTGGGCTTGACCTGGGATAAACTGTCTTGTTCAGGGTGTAGCTAGCCGCAACAACAACCAACGCCTGATACATTTTCAACGTAAACTGTCGAAATAATTGCTGGATAAAATTTTTTTTTTATTATTCTGATTTGATTAAAGTCTTTACGTTCACTGGTTGTAGAAATGTGAAAACTGACTAAACCGAGTGGCTTCGCCCCAGCAACACATCATTTGAATATCTGATATTGAAGTGGTTCAACAATCGCAGATAAACTATATATATATAGTCATTTTGAATAAAAAATTTGGTCAAATTCTGCTGATTTGTTCTAGTTCTTGTTCTCCTTGCATTTTTATGGTTTATTTTGAGTTATATCCATATCCAATTTGTCAATAAGATTTTCTCTTAGTTTGAGTTTTATGTAAATAAAATTATATTTTACTTTTATTTTTAGCATCTTTAATATACCAAAAAAAATTTAAATTCTTTCTTCATTGTATAGAGCAGTGGTAGATGCTTTATATATTTAATTCATTTATTTTTTTAAAGTAACAAATTTCTGCATTAAAAATAAATGCAATTAACTATTAACTACTTAATTTTCTACTACCTTTTCGCCAAAATCGTTAAAACTACGTCACAAATGTGACTAATTATCCAACCTTTAATAACACAACTTTACAAAATTTAAAAAATTGTCTTTCCTGCGCAGTGGTGCACACAGAAAAATATTTTGCGGGATTTACGCTAATTTAATTTGAAAAGATGGTAATTAATTTCAAGATTGCACTAGAGTTTTAAGATTTTGGCAGGGATTTGAACCCCAAACCAACCCCCTATTGGGTGCGCCAATCGACCTGCGCAATTTTTATACAAAATTTAATAGAAAATTTTCCGTTGAACCCGAATAAGAAGTAAGAATATAAAAAAGTTTTTGAGATATGTCGAGATTTATATTTTTTAAGATTTGAAAAAACGATAAGTCACAAACAGTTGTTCAAACAGCTGATTACATGGCCATTTTTTTTTAATATTCGCGATGTTTTTCATGACAAAATTGTTTGCTAATTTTTTAGAAAAATATAGTTGGTTCTTTAACTAAAAGTATATAAGTCACAATTTCAAACTTTGTACAAAACCCAAACAAAATTTTCATCAAACTTTTTAATTATAGTTTTTATAAACTTTTTGAATATGCAGTTTCATAGCCCATTTAATTTAAGCATAACAGTGTTGTGCAAGTCTAAAGTGGTTCAAAATTCAGGATAATATTTTTAAATATTAATCTTGGAAACTTTTTTAATTTCATGACCAAAATTGGGTGTTACACACATTTTCCCTATAACAGCTGGATTTTATAAAAGTTTCCGTTGATTTTTTAATATTTGTTTTATGCTGGCGTTCTTGCATATCTTCTGCCGTATAAACTTCATCGGTTAAATGAAAAAAGTTTCCAAGACCAACATTTTAAAAAATTATCCAAAATCAACCAAAAATTTTCGCCACTTCGGACTTTATTTGGATTAAATTTAATGAAAATCGAAAAATTCAAATTACAATGTTTGAAATTTTAATTGAAATTTATTGAATTTTTAAAAAATGTGCACCAAGTGTTCAGAACGTTCGGCAAATGGCAACCCTAATTTACCGCTTTCGTCAAAAAGCTGTGCTGAATACATCGGCCTCTCCGAACTTTAAGGAATCCGTTGCTTCCTACTATTCTCTTGCGATCCCACAGCAGATTGACGCGGTAAGTTGAGTTCCTTAAATTATTTAAATAATTTTTTTCTAATCCAATTGTTTGTTATTTAGTTTCTCCGCTCTACGAAAAACCAGCATAGCGCTCTACCCTCAGCTCATTATCAAATTTACATATTACAAATTAAAGACTCGTAAAAAATTACCAAAAAAAACAAGACTTGTCATTAAATGGGAGTTTTTCTTTAATTTGATGTAATTTTTTTGAATTTCTTGATTATTCTTTGATATTACAAAAATTTAAAACTTTGTTACAGTATGAAATATATTTTAATAAAAACACACTAACCAAAAAATTCATAGCTTGGAAAAATTTATCTAAATTGAAATAAAATCACTTTGAACGGTCACTGTATATAAATACATACATATTTACATCCATACACACATACATACATACATACAAATCCAGTAAACTAAGTACAACCAAATGCAATACGAATGGCCAACAAGGTACCGCCGATACAATGAGACAAGTGACAAGCAAATATGGCATGAACTCTCGGCACAAAGCAATAAGCGATAAGCAAAATTGGGCAGAGTCTGGCTGAGTGGATTATAACAACATATTACATACTTATATACATATTTATGGAAAATTGACAAATCAACCTATCTTGAGTTATCGTTTTTTTCATGTTAAGCTTACAAATGCAATTCTCTGATGAAATATTTAAACGATTAGATATGCAAAGCTGTCAGTAGGTCATCTTGGTAATAAATGGTTGTATTAAAATATTAGTTTTTCTATGTACGATTAGAATTTATTGGTGTGAAAACAAAAACAAGTTAAAAGCCAAATAAGTTGCTTTGTCAACACTCCGTAGATGTATAAGAACTTTATTTGTATGTATGCCTGCATTTAAGCAGCACCAAAATAACTACAAAACCACCGTTGGTTGGCAGCTAAAAGTAATTGACACTTAGGTCCAAAGTAAATTGATTGACAAATTTTATTTAGTTCCTCACCATTATAATTACCAGAGAGCAAAAATAAATATTTTCTTAAATTCACAAATTCTGAAATTCAACGAATAACTAGATTTATAACAGTTATTAGATGAGAAATACAGCGACCGCTCGAAAAAATGAACACTCTAAAACGTGAACAAAAAACGTTTCAATGTTTGAAAGTATTTTGCATCGACCTTAAATAATTCTGAATTTAGGGATTCCCCTATTAGTAAATTACGCTTATTTTTTTTTTTGTGGTTGCATGTAACCGCCAACAAATTTCAGTTGCAAGTTTGGATTTACATGAAGCGTTTCATCTTTGATTTAGTGCGTAAAAATGAGTTCTAAGAAACCTGTGTGCTTGACGTTAAAAGAAGAAGCTCAAATTATGGGTCATTTACAAAAAGAGTCGAGTGGGGGACGTTCTTAGCCTGGAAAAAGCAAAAAACATTGCATACTTCAGAGCTACTCAAAATGGAGAAAGCTCTTTATCGTTGGTTTATCCGTATGCGATATAAGAACTGGCCAGTAAGTGCTTTAATGCTGAAAGAAAAGTCGAAAAACCTGCATTCAAAATTAAAGGAAAACGAAGCTGATTTTTACGCCAGCGATGGATGGCATCAAAATTTAAAAACAAAAAAAAAACAAAATACGGCATTCGTGTCCATTCGAGTACAAAAACTCAAAATCCGCCATGAATGACGTTGGTTATTTTTAAATAATGGTTTCATGAATCATTCGTTCCACAGGTACGGGTTCCTTTTGAATTTTGTTAAAATTTTTCTAAAATTTAGTGTTCTTAAGGTGAATCATTTTTAAAGGAGAAAAACTTGCCAATTTAAGGCCTTCTCCTAATCAACAATGCTCCTTCTCATCCAGATGAAGCTGAACTGATAGCGGAACCGATGGATCAGAATGTAATAAAAATGACGAAGCTCCACTAAAGAAACAGCCTTCTAGCTTCAATAGCAGCGACGAAATCTGATTTAATCCAGTCAATCAAGAAGCTAGCATTAAAAACAGCAATAAATCTTTTGGAAGCCGCTTGGAGTCGTGTCAGTGGAGAAACCCTAGCTAATTGCTGGAAGAATATTTTAAATTTTGCGGAAAACGATGATGATCCCGAAGATAGTATGCCGTTTGCAGTTTTAAAAGAAAAATGGGAAGCCGAACTTCGCTCCTTGATGAGCAACACAATTGATCTCCTTCACAGTTTAAATCCTGAGGTTTGTTTTTGTCCGCAGGGATGCTCAAAGATATGTAAGTTATTGCGAATTTGTTTCTTATTAAAAATTTTAGACGACGATATTGAATCAGAGGACAAATCAGACGAAGACTGCGTCTCAGAGACACCAGAGAAAATCAAACCAATTGAAGCAGTTGAAATTTTCAATAAAATCGATCAAAACGATGTGAATGCACTGAGATGCCTAAGGGAGAAAGCTGTATTTCAATAATTAGAAAAATAGAAAGTACAAAAAAATAGGACTTAATTTTTTTACATAACAGTTTTCTCAAACTTACATTTCCTATCATTCCCTTTCAGTACAAATTAAAATGTATATAAAATGTGTTGTTTATTTACCATTTACTATATATTTATCTGTACTCTCATCTGCACTTTCATTTTTATCATCTCTATGTTCTTCTCCATCTATATCTTCGCAAGCATTCCTAAAAAGTAAACGTTGGACAATAACTCTTATTGGCAATATAAAACATATTTCTCCTGCATAGCAGTTATCAGGCAACGTAAAAGATTAACTCTTAACGGCGAAATAAAAAATATTTCAAGTCTAATAATTGTTATGGAGCAACGCTTTTGCGATAAAACTTAAACTTAAACCCGTAACATCCCTGATATTAACTACTGGTTCCACAACTAGTTAGAAAAAATATCAAATAACTTACATTTCCCCATGTTATCCAAGTTATCGGGGTTTGTTTTGGTGTTGGAAAGTAAATATTTGACTCTCACCACCAGACAGCTCGATATCTCGAGAGGCTTGAAACCCTAGGTACATAAATGATTGACACATTTACAACACCCTAAGATATTCTAATTCATTCCAAAACAAATTCAAAATGTAGACCTTTGGCCGAGATTGTCCTTCAATTTTCGGTGGGTCTTTATGTTATACCACAAACAAAGAGTCCAACAGCTTTACGCGGACCTTGAACAGTAGACAATTTTTATTAAACGGTTTTTCATAATAGAAATCCTTTCCCAGATTTGTTATTGCCTATCGAAGGGCTGTTAGAAAAAATCTATTTATTTTTTGATATTACATTCCCCTACCGAGACTCTAATCATGACGCTCGGAGTGATAGCACGCTCATATTTTTGTATTGATCACTTTTTGTAAGAATGCCATCCATAACTCCACCATAGCTTAATGATGACCGCCAAACCCTACAATACTAACTTAAGGATTAATACGGCATAGCGCTAAGAGAAAGTTTTAAGGGCCATCTATACTTACAAAAGAACCATAGGTAAGAAATGTGGGTTGAACCCAAACATCTGTAGTTGTGTCCACATAGCAGTTGCACGACTTATTCTCCTACCACAACATCTTCCGTTGTGTCCACATACCAGTTGCACCACTCATTCTCCTAGATGAAATGATTGTATGGCGGACAATCCTTACCAAAGCGGTTAACATTAATATACTAACCAAAGCACTAGATAGTCTCACTGCCCGCACGGTCCGCATAAGTGCTGTACTCAGAAACCAAGAGTTTTAGATGCTAACATTTAGAAGCTAGTATTTAAGTGACCTTTACCGAATCCCCAAACATGATGTTCCTGAAACATGCGCACACTACCGTGGGATCAGTATTCTAAACACTTCATCTAAGGTTATTTCAAGCGTATTGTGAGAAAGACTGCAGCCAACCATTAACGGGTAGATTGAACGTTATCTGAGTGGCGTTAGGCCTGACAAGACTACCATCGTTCAGATATTCAACACACGCCAAATCTTGGAAAGACCCGAGAGAAGAAACCAGAAACGACATAATCGAATACGGTTATCTTAAATGACGCTGAGCAACACCATCAGCTCCTTCAGAACTGGGAAGGTCTTCTCAAAGAAGTTTGATACTTAACGAGGTTTCAGACAGGGTAACTCCCTATCGCGCGATTGTTTTAACCATATGTGGAAGAAGATAATTCGAACTTAATTAAACCGGTCAGGCACCGCGCCCTTAGTCCTATAATTTTCAAACTGGGTAAAGAAGCGAAGCAATGGGTATGGAAACTCTATAAGTATATCATCGTTAGCGCGGTGTGCTATTATATGGCACAGAGCCATGAAAATAGTTTAGCGAATTAGGTCATGTTGTACGAATGGAAGAAAATGCTTCAGCGCTGAAAGTATTCAATGTGGAGAATGCCAGTGGTGCCAACCCTCTCCGTTGGCTGGAAATACCAGGCGAAGAAGGACTCGGCTTCACTTTGAGTATCTGCTGTTGTTGTTGTTGTAACGGTTATCACGCCCCGTAAAGAGCGGATTCACCCATGGTCGTTGCCGTCAAACTCATCTAGTGGGAGGCCCAGGAAACGTGCGGTTTCGACAGGGTAGGACCAGAGGGAGAGGGTGTTTAGATGAGTGGGTTTGAGAGGGCATGTGAATAGGTGATTGGTATCGTGCGGAGAATCTCCACATACCGGACATGTGTTGGGTATGTCAAGGTTGATTCTGGATAGGTAGGAGTTGAGCCTACTACAGTATCCAGATCGCAATTGTGCCAGAATGACGCGGGACTCGCGGGGCAGCAGGGACTCCTCATCTGCTACAGGTGGTGATTGGGCCCCGATAACAGCATTTGCCTGGCGAGAGGCAATGGTGGTGGTGACTGTCTCTCTGTGGATGTTGCTTAGGACCCGCCAGTACTCCTCCGGATCCAGCGGTTGTGTTATAAATTGCTGGATCTAGTCCTTCAGTTCTAAGTGATGCCTTCTGGTGTGCCTGGGGGGTAGCTCCACTGCAAGCAGATGCCTGTTTGGCATCTGCCCCGAGCGGTGACATAAAGCAAGGAACTGCTTGCTGAGCATGAGGTTGTGCTCCTTAACGCGGAGAACATTGACCATTCCCATTACAGTCGGTTCTACGTACCGGAAGGACCCGGCCAAAGACTGTTGTTTCGGCGATCTAACCCTGTTTAGATCGGCCTACCCCACTTTGAGTTTCTAGTTGGTGGCAGTTAGCAAGGCAAAGGAACGTTGAAATCGACCAAAATTCCCTAGACGGTTATAGTACTAATTACAAACAAGAAGCCCGTGTTTTGTCCGAGCTTAATACACAAAACCGCCTGCAGAAAGAGAAAGGCTTCATACACAAGCTTTCAGATCTTTCGAAGTCCTCCGTCTTTTCAGGGGGAACAAAATTTAACTGTGTTTAGAAAGAGTTTAGGTCTAGAAGCAGCGGCAGTCGATCGGATTGAAAATTACGGTGGTCGCAAAGTCAAGGTATGTATACCTGTGCGGTGGTGTAAAAAAACGGGTACTATGCCACTTACCTTACAATGCTATATTTAGCGCGATCCCAGTCGAGATCTACAGTCCGCAGCAGGGCAATTGAGTAGAAACTGCTGAAATAATTCCAGCTCCTCACCTACTAAATAGTTGCCGCAGTAAGGGTCAGTGCAGATACTGAGATGCATGGCATGGATTCCCATTGGACGTTGATCCTTACTATTGACGAAGAATATGCCTTAGACAACCGTAGAAGCTCACGTCATCTACTCCGGTCTACTTTTGGCTCAAAATACCACATCGTGGTAGAAGACCAGCGACTGCCAAGTTGATCACAAGCCCGTTCGTTCAAGAGCAGCCGACGGGTGGTCAGAGAGGCCCCGGAAAGGAGTAATTTTCCAGTGTATCTAGCATTTCCAACTCATTTTCTTCACAATACCTTGGGATAGCGCTGTGCCGCGGTACACAGATAATTCTTACGAAGAAATATTCCGAAGCTATCGAAAGAGAAGTCAGGTAGGTAATCTATAACCGATTGGTTATGAGATATCAAAGCTACTTCTCTTACATAGATCGCGCTAGCATGTAATCGGCCGCTTCCTTCATTACGGCTACCTCTGCCTAAAAGACAGTGCAATAATCTGGTACTCTAAATTTCCTATTCAGATAAAGTTATTGGCAGTACACTCCCCCACAAACCCTTCCATTAAATTTCGTTGAAGTTCGATCCTCATGGCGCTGTGAGAGTATCAGAAGATACCATGGAAGTTGTACAATGGTCCATTATAGCTGGGGTGAAATGGAAACTGCAAAACCATTGAATCCGCCACAATCCAAGTTAAATTTATATTCAATATCTTGCAACCTAACCACAGAATGGGCTGCCATGTTTTATCACAGAGTATCTATTGGAATTACATTTAACAAGATGCTTAGCGCTAGCTTTGGTGTGGTCCCACTGTTTCCAGTAAGTGCAGATCTTTGCACCCGTTCCAACTGCTTGACAAACGCATTCTTATCCAGGGCACCTTACCAGACAGGAACTCCATATTAAACACTATTTTCATTATGTTCAACTCTTTACTTATAGAGATGGAGATATTTACGAGCAAAGAAAATTTGAGCGCCTATTCCAGTATTTCCAGGACGATGGACTCTGTGTGCCTTAACGAAGATGCTGCAAGGGCTGCAAAAACTATGAAAGGTAAAAACGGAGGTTTCACTGGCGTTAGAGATCACTATATTCGACCGATTTAAATGAGTTAGAAAACACGAATATTGGATACCACAGGAGGCAAAGAGTGCCGTTGGTAAAAGTGGGAGTCACTCCCACCTAGCTACCTACCTATTTACCTAGCTGTAAAACAAATGCAGTAAAAGCTTTTGCCGCAGCAAGCAATACAACACACAACGTTTCCAAGACAATCGCCCTCCAACCTCTCCTCATCCAAACGCCACGCTGCTGAGAATATAAAAACATGATTCCTCCTATGTGCTTTGTTCGCTTACTTTCATTTCAGTGATGCGATTCTCGCAATGTCCATACATTTTCCATTTCTTATACTCGTTTGTATTATACATAGACTTTTTAAGAATGCAAACTGTAAAGGACACATTCAATGAAAAGATGTACAGAAAAATGCCACAAAATAAAAAACTCTCAAACTGTGCAGAGCTGCAGTAGTATATCAAGAAAAACGAAGAAAAATAAAGCAAACAATGACTGAGTACAGCGTTGAGTGGGCGGACGGTCGGGCAAAAAAAACCCAGTATTGCGAAACGGTATGAGTACTTGCAGAGTCCTTGCTAAGAGTTGTAAAGAAAAATGAAAGCCAAACAAACAGGGTGTGTATCCGAAGCTTAGAGCTGACGCGCACGCGACCTTAACGGAAATACTGGAAACTACATAAAATAAATGGTTTGGTTCGAGCAGGAGCCAAAAAACAAACAAAAATAAAAGGCTGACACAACAACGAAAATTCTTACAAAGCGGACCGAAGTGAAATCGAAGTAAAGTGAAGAGAAATATGCAAAAGTGTTTGGCCAACAACAGAAGAGAGTTATCAATATTGCACGCTTACAAATGGATGTATTTTTAGTTGGTGTGTAGCAAAAGTGCTGGGTGAGCAATGAGTGATGTAGTGCACTCTCATTGTAGGCGGTGTATGAAAAGCACTGGATGGGTGTTTGTTAGAGGCTGCGGAGGTCCTATGGTGTGAAATGGATGAAGCTACTTGCAAATGTTAGCCAATAATTGTTAGCCAATATGTGCATTTTTCAATATTCAAATTAATGTCAAAGCGCGTATGACTCGTGTGAATGGACTAGATGTGTACTTTACAAATGGTTATCGCAATCAAATCGCAGGTAGCTTGGGAAAATATGAGCTTCAATTCTCTAAAATGTACTACCCCCTTTGCCTCTGTCAACATATCAAATTATATTAAAAAGTAACATTATGCGTTGTGTATGAGAACTTAAATAAAAAGAAAAGAATCAACGAAAATGCCAATCCTTCTTTTTGGGCCCGATTTCCCAGCGCGAATTTAACAGTGATAATGGAATTTAGTTTGCAGTACCAGCAAGCTTTTGCTGATTACTGCAAAAAAAATCAGTGAAAATAATTGCAGTACTCGTAAAAATATTTTTTTTACTGATTAGTGAAAAAAATGTGTAATTTTTTACTAATAACTGAAAAAAAATTTACAACATTTTTTTTTAAATTTTTAAAAATACATACATATATTTAAAAAAAAATTCAAAATACTTTTTTTCTGATTGCTGGAAAGAAATTGCGCAAAAATATTTTTTTACTGATTACTGGAAAAAAATCGGCAAAAAATATTTTTTTACTGATTACCGAAACAAAAAACCTGTACAAATGTTTTTTTTACTGATTTCTGAAAACAAAAACTATAAAAATATATGTGATTTTATTACTATATTTTATTACTGCGAAAAAAATCAATAAAAATATATTTTTTTTACTGATTAGTGAAAGAAATTTCAATAGAAGTCCTGATGATGTAAAAATACTGATTTGTAATTTGATAAATTAAGGTCTGGGAAAGATGAAGGTAATGAGGGATAGGAAACACGGTGAGGATGAGACTCATTTCTTCTACTCAAATCATCTAGACTCTGATGAATCTGAGAAACTTGCCCAAGGATAGAGAATGAACTTTTTCATTTCTCAATATACATATGTATGTAACTGACCAAAATATGCTCCATTCCAATCTAGCAAATGCAGAACAAATACAGAGAAAATGCTCCAGACCTCCAGAAAAGATGTGCATAACGGGTTATCGATGATGTCTATGGTGGCCATGTCTTTTACCTAGGTCTCGTAACTTGTTTCTTTTCTGTCTTAGAAGGGATTTAGTCCCCAACCTGTCCGGTCCGAAAGCACTTCGTTTTTTTCAGTTGTCGGTAGTGCAGTTCAGTTGTTATTTGTGATATTACTGAGATACCTGACCGCGCCTGCTATGGTTGGTCTAATAATTAGCTGCGGTAGAATGGGGTCTGCCGAAGACCCGGAACCCACATGAGTTCAAGCTTATTCAACTTAGCCTACAATTTTTGAAGAGATGTGAGCAGTCTCCAAGGGCTGAAGTTCTGGTTCGGTTTCACTGCAGACTCTAATTCGGAATGCACTCCACCTTTCGCCAATTATCCAGTCTGCTCCCATAAATATGACAAATATCTCCAATAGGTAAACCATTGTCATTGCACCTAAGGCAGAAAATCACCTACAGCTCCAATTCCATTTTTTGTCTTGAAGCCGTCAGTGTAAAAATTTTCCACCGATCTTCCAAAGAGAATGCATGGATCTCTCCATTGTTCTCTTATAAGAAAGCTTACCGTATACTTACTACCAAAATATACTCTCGGTATCAGTTTGTCATTTGGGACAAAAAAAAAGGGTGTAGCTCTCACAACCTTCTAAATAACTCTCTGTGTCCGGAGTTCTCATCGTCGGTGGTGCCACTGCGGGTCGCCTCTTCAATTGATTGTAAACTTTTGGGTTTTGGGAAGTTTAGTAATCTCATTTCAAGGAGCTACACAAACTCTTGCCAATCCGATTTTCGATGATTTCGACCTTTGGGTAAGTGCCTCGCCGAGACCCAATGAATCGATGATCAGAAAGAGTTTTCCTTCCAAGGCCCTCCATTCTATAATGTGGTACTCCATTAGCCAAGGCCAGATCGATCTCTTCTTGTCTTGTCTTCTGGTGGAGACAAATATAGGTCTAATGCCTACGTCCTGCTTTGCATTGTAAAATGTTTACTGTTTAATGAAATGGGAGAAACGAACTCCCATCAACCCCCCCGCCAATCCTCTTTCCTAAATCCTTCTCAGGTCTTAATTGCAATGTGGATCCATGCCTGAGAGCATGGCAAAAGATTTACGGGTACTGCAAACTTAATTTCATTACAAATTTACCTCGTTTGATTTTTGCGGTCTTTGTTTTTTTCAATATCAAATAAAAGTTTACAATGTTTTCTCTATATTTTCCTCTAATCTTTTGCTTTGTGACCTGACAAATTAGTGACTTTATTTTGAGACTAGAGACATGAGATGAGTTACTGAATACCGAATAGTATCAAAATCGATCTCACCACAGGAAGCTCTCTATTAGTTACTAGAGATAGTTTAGAGAATGATGGCATTAGAATCATCAACTACATACTGCTATACTTAAACATACAGTTATTCAAACAATTGACCACATAGTAATTTTTTTTTTAAATACAATTTCCAATGCTTTTTATGATAAATTTTGTTATCTAATTGTTTATAAAAATATATTTTTTCTATAAAAAAAAAAGCCTATAACTAAAATTTCACAGTTTGTACAAAACTTATATAAATTCAACAAACCTTCATTAAATTTTTAATCAGAGTTTTCAGAGTTTTGCAGTCAATTCAGGTTTTTTATTTTAGTATGCAGACCTCAAGAGGCTGAAAATTCACGGAGATTTTTGACAATTTTTTTAAGTTTTGGTTTTGGAAACATTTTTTCATTTAAGGCATGCAGTTTACATGGCGGAGAATTTCATATATGTAAAATCCATCCCTTATATTGAGAAAGTGCCTAAAATTAAATTTTGTTCATCATTTTTGGAATTTTTATAAATTTTGTAAAAAATTTGAAATTTTGATTTTTAACCAATTGCTAAAAAAATGTTCAGCCTGAAATAGTAGCTAATTTTACAACAACTAAGTTTCCGATCTCAATGTGAGGAAACTATAGATTTACCTTTTGTATCCTATTATAGAAAGGAACATACCTGAAAATAGAAAAAATAGAACAATGTTAAATATTTGTAATATAAATATAATACATACATATATTGTAGAGTTTTTATTCTGATTGTCCTTATGATTATTGTATTATCAAAGCAATTTTGTTAAAACCCATTTCTTTAACACGGGTTCATAGAATCAAAGGTTACCAAGATATAGATGGCAATTAAACAGCGCATTAAACAATTCCGTTATTGCGTTCTTGCCGAATTAAAAGTAAACGAACTTCCAGCTACAGCCACCATATTAATTGCATTCGTCCAGTCTGGTTTGATTAAATTGTGGCGGGACACGTAAGGGAATCAGCACTGCCGCGAGATTGAAGTAAAATTTATCACCTTCTTTATTTTCAAGTATCGCAGTATCTTTTGAAAGAAATTTAATACATTTTATGATAAACACTGCCTACCTGAGATGGCAATAACATAACTACGAGCTGGCACAGTGTATGCGGGACTTATGAGGGGAGCTATACAATACAGTATAGACAGCTTAACAAACACAACTGATCAATATTTATAAAGGGCATTCAACACAAACTTACCACAATGCCATCAAACAAAACAAACACTTTAGATGTGCACCCAAGGTGAGGTCAAAGGATGGGGCAAGGACGAAAGTTGGCGACACCTAGCGACAACACGATCAGGAATGGGAGAACACAAAGAAATACTTATCGGCTTTGGCTGGTGCTCACTCCGATCACGGTAATCTAAAGTAATATGAAAAAGTTTGAATCGATAAATCCTCTTAAAAAAGTCACCTACTTAAAAAGAATGAGTTTCCACTTCCACAGCTAGAACGATTCTTGCCGGACACACGGAACCCTGTAGATCGCCGAGTTCAGCGCTGGTGTTTTTTGGAGCCCAGCATTGGGGCGCCAGTCCGTAAATTCTCAATCGAATTGGAGCACCTTCACGAAAGCGCAAACAACAGCTGTGGCTACTGGTGAGCAAAGCACGCCTACCAACGAACATTTGTGGGATTTTTTTGGATTTTGCTGTATTATGAAAATGCCGCATTTTTCCCCTAAAGCTTGCCACTGTTCTAGGAGAGTAAAGGAGGAAAATGGCAAGTAAAGAAAATGATGAAATTATATGTTTTGTTACAGACAGTCCCGTTTGAAGTGTATACAAAAGATAGAAAAAACAGTATATTGAGAATTTAGAGAGTTAAAATGTTTCAAAAAATGCTTTCCGTCTCATTTAATATGAAATTCATTTATCTAAAAATAAGGATCGTATGTTTTCCGATGCCGGCTTATCATTAGAAAGTCTAAAAAGTTTTCTTAACTAACTTCTTATTTTAGAGGATAAATAATTTATCTGTCCGGCAAATGGAATGCTTAAGTCAGCAGAATCTTTTAATGTTTTCGAAGTACTAATGAACAATATTTTTCGTTTTTTTTTTTCATTGGAAAAAATACCTTTTCCTTGGGATACTTCTGTGTCAAATCAACGAATTTGAATATGTCAACTAAAATCTAGCAAAGCTAATCACACATAAAGTCTTTATACTCTTTCCACTGGACCAACAAGCTAAAGCAATTCAAATTTATTTTAACAACGAACTTAACCCGCTCGGCGAATGTTACGAAAATAGTGATGGGGTATATGTAGCTTAATTTCCGAAAATTGAAAACAACAAATTGAAAAATTAATAAATGCACGGAAAACGTCACAGCATATCGCGAAAATAGGGCATGAAATTACACTAAAAAATTTTAACAACAACAATCCAAATTGCAATAACACAAGCATTGGCTAGCTGCAGCATCATATAACAATAACAACAACAACAACAACATTAAAGCAATGCCAATGCAATACCAACAGCACCAGAAACAACTAGAGGAATTAATAGCAGCAATAGAGCCCCTGACTGAGCCGCAAGGTATTCACCAAACGTCTAACAACAACAACAACACCGTAGAATGAATGCAAAATACTCGCATTGCTGGCGTTGCTGGCGTTGTCCCAGCAACATTAGGCTAAACAATGCCAGTGAGGCAGTTATAGTTTCATTCTACATACAAATTTACATGGGAATTCTGGAGATGCGTTTTGGGCATGCAACATGGAGCGGAGGAAGGGGAATGAGCTGCAGAGTGCGGATGTTGAGGATGAGTTGTGCCAATTGAAAGAATATAACGGGTGTTTTTTTTAGACTGATAGAACTTTCGATAGGGATAGCTGTCACTTGACAGCTGGTAAATGACATTTCGTTTTGACATTTCTGTTCAGTAAGCATTGACAAATCATCATGGAAAGAATGACGCCGCAACAACGTTTACAAATTGTGGAAATTAAATTTGAAAAGCAGTGTTCTGTTCGCACTTCGTGAATTTTATGCTCCACATAATCGAGAAGATCCGAAGATTTGTCTATTCGCCGCCGTGCTCAACAAGTTGGACTTTGTCCATCCACATCCTTGCGCAAAGACCATAATATGAAATGTCATGAAAATATCTTTCAAATAAAAAAAAAATTTGGCATCATACTTCATTTTTTAAGTATTTTATTTAAATTTAAAGTTCTATCAGTCTAAAAAAAAACACCCTTTAGTAATAAAAACAACAAGCACCACGCTATAAAAGCAACAAAAGCAATAGCAGCTTTAATGGCAGCAAACCTTTGCCAACTGTAACAGCAACAACACTAAGTAAAGTGTTCATAGAGGGCAGCAACAACAGCAATAAAAACAGCTACGAAAAGTGGCAACCAAGCAGGCGGATGTAGCTAGAAAAACAGTGACCTGACTGACTGCTACCATTGCAACTACATACGTCCATGTGTTTGAAGTATATACCACACCTATGTATGTATGTACATACATGCATACCGGAACACAGATATACAGTGGGGGATCATAATATTAGTATTGGCCAATGATGACAAATAATTGCAACTTATGCCCAGTATTGTCATTTTAACCCTTTTCTGGCAAGATCTACATATGTATGTTTTTTATGTTTTCTTTTAGCCGGAATTTAGGCTCCAGCCTTTTTAGCTTCTTAATATTATTTGGCTTTTCTAGCCTTCCCTTTTGTGCTATAAAACGAAATGGTTTTGATTACTTAACTCAGGCAAAATGTAAATTTGATACTAATGAAATAAATGCCATTAGAAGTACAATATAAAAAATTCCACTTGTATCTGTAGCGGCAGTGTGTGGGCATAATTTTCAATGGTATAACGTTCAAAACCAAGGGCCGAAAATAATCGTTATTTTGGGCTTTTCGGATCACAAAATCGTTGGCTCTTGCCGTTTAATCGTTTAAAACAAAACACGAATATATCGCTAACAAATTTGTAGGTGATGACAACAATTTGTTTTATGATCGCAAAAAAAAACACAAAATATCGATCAAATATGATCGAGAAATTTAAACCCAAGAATAACGATTATTTTTGATCGAAAAATACGATAATAATATGATAACGAGTACTTTTTATCGAAGATAAAAATAAACCAATAACGATCAAACTTGATCGGGAAAATAATCTTAAGAAATTAAACTTAAGCGATTTTGGCCGAACTTCTCCTACAAATTGTGGTGTGCGTCTTGATGTATAACACAAATTGAGGAACCTACTGTTTTACGCCTACTCCAAACGGCAAATGATCTTTGTGAGCAGTTTTTTCATGGCAGAAATACACTCGGAGGTTTGCCGAGGGGCGACCGTTATTAGAAAAAACTCACCGAATGAAGCGCGCACATGCTACACACTTGGCTACTCCCTCTGGTGCAGCAGAATTAGTAGAAGATTTGCACACTATACCAATGATTTTAAGCGGTGATTTTAATGTCAATTTTGCCTTGGAAGAACCTCAACCACATGTATAATTTTTATAAAGTAAATTTAATTCAAAAATGAATAATAATCCCACAGACTCAACAATCAGATCAGGCACGACAATAGATGCAATTTTCTCAAGATATTTAAATCATTTACAATCACGAGTTTTCATTCCACATTTTTCATACCACAAACCAATTGTATCTTTTCTCGAATATGAAAGTATGGAGTGAATAAATAGATTTTTTATAAATGGAGGCGAAAACATCAACTATCTTTTTCATTAACCTAACACCCTTAAAAATTCTAGAATAATGAATAGTGGCTTATGTTATCGGGGAAATATTTCTATCTCATAAAACTTGCTGGCTAGGGTGAGTATTTTCATTTCAAGTGCCCATCGAGATCCATGAAGTTTCACTTCTATCGCCTAGCTTTCTTGGCTGACAATTTTTTTTTTTAATAACAATTATAACCTTAGGGTTCCTGCTCAAAAAATATTTTCCAAATGTACATCAAAATTAAAGATTTTCTATTAAATACAAATCTGAACTCCGTTACCAATATGCAGGCCTGCTCAGATAGCTAAATCCCTGGAATTAATTTTAAATCTTCCTCCATTAGATACACATAGATGGCAAAATTCTTGCCGGCATTAGTAGTAAATGCGTTACAGCGGTAGAAATAACTGAGATTCGGGCGCGCAAAGTGCGTGGAGACTCGGCGTATAATCTACGAAAACTATATCAAACTATTTCTCTACTCTTTGTGAGCAACAAATTCTCCATTAGAATCCCAGAGTGGAATGAAAGGGAAGGTGCAGCAGATCTAAACTCTGAGTCGTCGGCTATCTATGTATACAGATGGTTTCAAGCTAGGCTTCTTCACCTGTTCTCTCCAACGGAGAGAAATTCTTCCTCTTCCTCTGCCTTTCAAGGCTGGAGAATTTTCTTCTATGCCAAGGCCTAGAAGGTATAACCGTAGAATCTTCATTCGCCATACTATGTTTATGTCGATGTAAAGCTCATCGTCTACGGCGGCCACCACTTTTAAATCAATTGACATTTATGTATATATGATATTCACATATATGTAGTTCCATATCAAAGTAGGGAGCTAAATAGGACCAATTGTACTGAATTGATTTCTATATCCTTAGTCTGAAACCTTACAGCCCCGACAAGGAGGCTCTAAGAGAGTTTGAGAGTAAACTTCTGAGGTTAGGAATATGAAACTCTGGGTTTTTTTCGACGATGTTACTTGTGCGACAGGCGGTGATGAACTGTAGGAAGCGGTTTCGCCCTATTATGAATGCAAAGAAGAAAGGTTTGCGCTGAGTTGGAAATACCTGACGAAGAAAGAATAGGCTATATGGAAAATAGGAAACTACCATCGCGGATTGTTGAAATCACTAGAAAATGTATTGTCATTTAAATTCCGTGCGTTGTATATTTGCTACATTCGAGACCATCACTGTAGGTACACATCCAGCACACACTGCACGACACGCTCTATAAAGTCTCGCCCGATCAATTCGCTACATTTATGTTGTCCGACAGCCTGCCGACTCGTTGCAGGCTTTGACTCTCAAGCATGGAGGTCATCAACAGTTTATGTTGTTGTTGTTGTTGGTAGTTGGTTGCTAGCTGGCGTAAAGGCATAATCAGAAAAATTCTACAAAAAAAAAAAACAAATATTAAATGCACTCGTTCTGTGTAAACCCACACACACACCCGCACCCACTCTCATGGGTAATGTCAGTATAGTTGAAGGGCCAAAATCATACACATACTGGCACTACATAAACGGGAATTATTATTGTAGAAAATGATGAGCATGCAATGGGAGAAGTGTGTGTGTGTTTAGTGCAGCTGGCTGCTTATGAAGTGGCATAAACCGTGTGGCAACATTGGAGTGGACAATTGAGGTGATGGAAGCGCACGAAATACATATGTACATAAATCTATGAAGGTAGGAATGTCGGTACAGAAATGGAAAAACTGTTGTGGCATCGCAAAAATAGGAGAAGTAACAACCACAACAAATAAAATATTTAGCGATATGCAGCAATGGAAGCAACATAAATGGGAAAAGCTATAATAACAGCAATAGCAATGCAACGGCGAACAAACACAAAAACAACAGCATACGTACGAGTACATGAAATGGTTGACAAAAATATCTAATAATATAAAATGCAATAGCCGCATTGGTGGTAATGGGCGGAAGCAAAATGTAGGAGTGCTATGGTCGTCGACAACAGCTGCAGCAGTGGCAACGTAAACAGGAAGTGCGATCAGGAGCAGATATGAAAAATGAGGAAAAGTTAAATTAGGAGAGAGAGAGCGAGAGTGGTGATAAAGAGGGAAATGAAAAGGGGTACTTGTTATAGGGAGGCATAAACAAACAAAAAAATTAAGTTGATGCCATTAATATGTAGTGAGAATGATTAGAATAAGGGGTGGCAAAAATTAAAAAGGAATTGAAGGTTTCAGAGCTGAAAGAGAAAGATAATATTTCCTCTAAGCGCCACAAAAGTAACAAGTTGCCCGATTTTTGTCAGTTGCGACAATGCAAATGTTGACAATGTGACATTTGCCATTCAAAAACACACGCACAACATTTAGTTTCAATTCCACTACAGCATTCCGCATCACTTAAACATTATGGAAGCCAAAGGGGCAAATTAACAACCCGCAGGGCGTAGGGAAGGGGCCATTAGAAAAATTTGTTCGTTCCCACGATAGTCGGTTCTCTGATACCGGAACGACCCGGATTTATATTCGGCCCAGTAGAGCGATTCACACATTTTAAACGATGCGACAATCGCAATTTTTGACGACAATATTTGTCGTTTGCACTAACGATTGTGCGATTCGATAACTTATTCTTAAAGACACCTAACAGCTGTCCCGTTTTATTTATTCAAGGTACTAAAAAGTCGCATCTTGGCAAACTAAATGCCAAAATGGGCGAAAAACATAAAACGGAATGGAAAAAACCAAATGAATGCGTGCTGCCAAATATAAATTTAATCTTTTTTATTACATTTTATTAAAGTGAAATAATATACTAGTTTATTTCAAACTACAAACATTTATGATTCATTTTATACATTGCAATGTTCCATTGTAGCAGAATTCCGGACTTTCCTCTGAGTGATTTGGTAGAATAGTGATCAACTCGACTCCTAGGAATATCCGGAAATATGCCATGGTTTTCGTTTTCAAAATTCGCGTTGTGCTTCAGCGTATTTAGGATTTACATATGTACATGTATTTAATTTTTTTTCATTATAATCATTTATTTATATATTAAAACTAAACTATATTTCTATTTTTATACTTGGATCCTTGGTATATATTGAGCTATTGGTTGACATAGTGCCTCCCACTAAATGTGACGACGCTGAAGCAAACATTTCTTTAGCAGCTTGGCGTTCAAGTTGGGGCAGAGGAAACCTCATGATATTCCCCATTGCTCACCTACGGGTGAAAGGGATTGCCCACATCCCGGAGTAATCGCCGATCCACTGTTCCACTGCATACTTCTTCGTCACCTCGTTATAAATCATATGCCAAATATTCAAACGACATTATTTATTGTTCCTTTTTTAATTACAAGAAAACAAATCACCGAATTTTAAATTTATCTTTTATTTAAGTTGAAATCACGAATTTTTCTTTTCTCGATTGAGTTACCAACATCAAATTTGTTGTCGTTTAGTTTTCGGTAATCGACTAGCTAACGACAATAGCTGATTCGACGAATGCAAAAATAGTTAAAAAATGGCTGCTGAATAGCGACATCGTTAAAGTTTTCGTTAAGATTAGTTAACCATACGAATATCGTTAAAATAAGTTAGTGAATCGCACTACAGGACTGTTATTTCATCAAAAACAAGAAAAATTTGTTGGCAAAAATTAATTATGGTTAAACAATTAGACGATTTAAAAAACAAAACCGTAAGCGAAACTTTTTCCCTCAAAACTTTCGTCTTGATGCAGAAATACGGCTAGTTGCTCTTGAGAAGAAAATTTTGAAAAATATTCGTTAACGATTTTTCGTGAATTATAGAAAAGATTGTATAAGTCTTAAGGGGCTGGCCATAAACTACTTAGCCTGGTTTATGGGGCTGAGGGTCAGCTGAAAAACCACAATGAGGAACATTGGGGGAGGTGAGTATTGGCCTGTGTTACTTAATTTTATATCTATATATTTAGGTCAAGTAAAAAGGAGCCTATTACTTCCCCAATAGATGACCAATCATGGGCAATTTTCACTTTTCTCACTTATGACAACGCCAAGCGACACCGATCGTTGTCGAATCGTGGTGAGCCGACGCAAATGGTAGCCAAGCCAAGATTGACGGTCAAACAGGTTTTGCTATGTGTTTGGTAGGACTGAAAGGAAATCATCTACTATAAGCTGCTCTCGTACGGCCAAACTCTTTATTCGGACCTGTACAATCAACAATTGAACCATCTGAAGGAAGCAATCGCCCAGAGGAATTGTGTGCCATCAGTATAACGCCAGGCCAAACACATCGATAATGGCTCGCCAGAAGCTCCAGTCGCTTGGTTGGGAGCTTTTTATCTGTTTACCTTATAGTCCGGACCTGGTACCAAGTGATTACTACCTGTACCTGTCTATGGCATTTGACGATTTGGCTTGTGAAAAATTTGCCTCAAGAGCCCGCTTTTTTAACGTTATGCTGCGAACGACGACGACAAGTCAAGGCGACCTACAATAGCATCCCTCAATTAGTACAGATTTTCTACCCCCACTTTTTCGTAGAATGGATGACGGTAAACAATGACTAGTTTCGACCATCGACAGATGACGCTCAAGAGAAAGATTTTCTGTGATCTCTTTCTTAGACCAAACCATGAATGGTAAAATATGTCGTTCTAAGAAAGTGCTGAAACATCGAAATAATGAGTCGCTGTGCGAAATTGACTGCATGCCTGACTAGGGATGTTTTTTTTTTTCAAATTGTTCAATGACAGTGCGTGATAGTTGCTCACGCTTTAGAAAAAAGTCATTCACTCGGAACTGAAGTCGCCACGATGGATAAATATTTAGAAGCATCATCCCAAATTTCGATTGGATTTTGATTAACAATATTCCAGACTCCAGTGTTGCGTCGGTCACGCAGGATAGCTGTTTATATTTTATATTTTATATTCTGGTGAGTTAAATTTGTATGGTATGTCCAAATATCAAAGAATGTTATAAGGCCATTTAATTTAAAAACTATTTACTTTTAGTCACGACATCTTTTAAATGGACCAAGCTTGGATCTAATGTAGTTGTTTGTGTCAGAATAGAATTAAAAGGTTTGGAGTAAATTTTGGGAAAGCATCGATGTAAAATATAGCTCCGAGTTGAATCTTTTGCATTCCTAGCTTGAATCAATAATTGAGTGATTTGAGAAAAAAGACATCGAAATAAATGAAACCACTGATCAATTTGAACCTCAAAGTGTAGCTAAAGAAACATTTTTACCTGTATTACATAAGTAGCTAGTCGTCTGTTCCGTTCAAAGCTTGGACTGTAAAAAAAATGTCTTTGCTTGTTTGAATAAAAAACTACGTGTCTTTATGGAGGTGGTGGAGGGGACAAAAATGGTTCAAATCGAAGGAGCATAGGAATAAACAAGAACCTCCGAAGGGCTGGTCTCAACTCGCATAATTTTTTTTTTAATTTTCCACTACACAAGCCATCGGTTTGTAGCTTCGCGCTCTTGTTTATTGCATTTCCATTTATAATACATACTTTATTTTCAATTTGTTTAGTTGAAGAAATATACAAACATACATACATACATATTTAGCCATAAACAGACAGACAGACAAATAGATCGCCAGTGCGCCACTCACTCGGCCGGGACGAATGTGAAAATTCGAATCACCAAATATCTGTTTGTATGTACATATGTATGTAGGTGCAATACCCAAGAGTCATACATATATTTATACACAGACACACACCGGCATTTGAATGCATAAATTCACATACTATACATATGTATTTACCTACATATGTATACATATATATAATATGTACTTATTTTTATGCATGATAACTTTAGTGGATTATAAATACAAAATTTCGTGTACGAGTAGTACGTCGCTGCCACCAACCAGCCTGCCTTGCGTTGTTGCTGTTGCTGCTGGTGGTGGCAAGCATTTGCAATTTATATAAAATTGTTGCGCATTTTTCGCTAAACTTTTTCATTTACCTTTCCATTTTACTTTTTATTGCATTAATTTTCATATATTATGTGTTTTGTTGTTGTTGTTTTTGGTTTTCAGTTTTGCTTATATGGAATGTTTATGTGACAGCGGTTTATTTTACTTTTAATTATTTTCATTATGTTTGCAACAATTCATGCACGCAAACACGTTCACCGGCTAAGCGAGAAGCAAATAAACTTGCCATAATGGTCACACAGTCGTCATGCGACTCAATGGGTATGTGATATTTGAATGTGAGGAGAAGGAGGGTTTAATGAAACCTGCTGCTGGTTGCTGATGAGCTGATTGTTGAAGTTTATGTAATGAGTGTACATATAGTAAATGTATGGCAAATTCTGAATAAAAAAATATGTCTTCTACCAACTCAATGTTCTACCCCAGAGAGCTCTTCTAGGGTGCTAATGAAGTGAGAGCCCAGGTACCTGAGCCCCAGCCTCACAAAGATGGGCTAGCTGAATAGAAAATGAAAAGATGATTACACCTCGTCATCCTCCAACACAGCTGCGGTAAAAAAAGTTGTAGACTATATTCAGCCTAACCGCATGAATACCTATCGGACAATGTCCGGTCAGAACTGATACGAGTATCGAGAGTTGCCGCTTTGTTAGTATTCAACATTCACGCACACCCGTTTGCATCCCTGTGCATGCCAGAAGTGATAAAGAGTAAAGAAATGATGTAATACGACAATCGTGAACGATGAAGTGATTTTTAATTTTTGATCACATAGGATTTTCTCTTCCAATATAATTATCTACCGGCCACGGCCCACCACCGGCAATAGAGTTGACATAGAGCCCATCTGTCCAATGGAAGTCCGTAGGCGGGCAGAGGAGCCACCACCCTCTCCCTGCAAGGAGTAATGACTTCACGGATGTCTTGCTGAGCGAGAGCGAGCTCATCAGCCATGCAGTTTTCTGCAATGTCGCTATGGCCCGGCACCCCCCAAATGAGTCCGATATCCAAATATTCAGAGGATGATGAGAGAGAAGTCAGGCACTCCCCGACCAATTTCGACCTGACCATTAGATACCCTAAGGCCTTAATCGCAGCCTGTTTATAGGGTATTACATTTGTGAGTAGCAAATCGTCTATCTTGTTAGAAACACACTACAGTGGTCCGGAAGCCTAAATTTCTGGCTAAGAGAGAGCTCACCAGCCAATCACACCATAAAACATAAAACATTATTAGCCAAATTATTGATTCGTAAAGCCAGCGATTTACCTTGGGAGAGAGGCCCAATCTCTTTCCAATAGCACCCCGGCAAGAGTATGCATGCAGAACGAAAAGATCACGTAAAACGCACTATAAATCAGAACAAAATTTAGAGGATTTCTCTATGATTTTTTCCAATAAGAATCTCTTCTTATTACGACTGGGTATGTATTTTCAATAAAATCAAGAAGATAATCTGTAAAACAAAGATGAAAACTTTTCAATGTAATTAAGAAGGTGAGCGGGCCCCAAACCACGCCCAAACGAGCATGTTTAGGTATCCCTGCATGATGTCAGACAGGGTGTCCAGAAACTTTCCTCTGGTAATAAGTGTCACCGCGTCCGCATAGGTAATAACCAGGCGGTCTCTCCTTTCCAACTCTCCCAGAAAGCCATTGATAACAACGATCCAAAGGAGTGGTGGAAGAACTCCACTTTGCGGAGTGCTCCTGCTCACCTTTCGCTGTATGGATGCGCTGCCCCACAATGCCAGGACGGTTCTGTCGCAGAGCAGGCGGTAAATTAGCTTTATTTGGCCCAGTTCGACCCTGCCCATGTAAGGATCCAACTATTGCCTCCGGAAAAAAATAGTAACTGTATTTGATTAGTGAATCCCAAGGAAATGTTATTGCAATTCTCACGCCAAGTTCTGTTTATCATAGTTCATGAATTATGAAAATCAGATAAATGGTTTTGAATATATTCTGATTTGAAGCTTAGCCATTTGGGAATATTTAGTTTTTTTTACCACTTTCCAATTTCTACCTGAATATTCTTCCTTACCATTTTAGAACCTCTTATTTACCATACCTTTCCAATTTTACAAATTTACGCAACTTTTTTTGCCATCATTGCACTTTTTTATTAAGCTTGTTAGTCTGATCTCCCATCCATATATATTTCCTATTATTATACCTTTCATGAGAATGAAATGGTATATTAAGTTTGGTCCGATGTTTGTAAGTGCCAGAAGGAGAAGAGATAGACCCATCAAAAAGTATACCTAAATGATCAGGACGATGAGCTGAGTCGATTTAGCCATGTCCGTCTGTCCGTCTGTCCGTCTGTCCGTCTGTTTGAACGCAAACTAGTCCCTCAATTTTAGAGCTATTTTGATGAAATTTGGTGAGCAGGTGTCGTTGTACAAATGATTAAACATTTGTCGGAATCGGCCAGATCGGGTGACTATAACATATAATACAACCGATTATTCAGATATTGCATTTTGCACCATAACTCCTCCATTTAAACAGCTAAAGGCTTGAAATTTTGCAGAAATATCAGCCATTATTAGCTACGTATCAGTATTGAAAATCATGAAGATCGGAGAAATATAACATATAGCTCCCATACAACCGATTGTTCAGATATTGCATTTTGCACCATAACTCCTCCATTTAAACAGCTAAAGGCTTGAAATTTTGCAGAAATATCAGCCATTATTAGCTACGTATCAGTATTGAAAATCATGAAGATCGGAGAAATATAACATATAGCTCCCATACAACCGCTTGTTCAGATATTGCATTTTGCACCATAACTCCTCCATTTAAACAGCTAAAGGCTTGAAATTTTGCAGAAATATCAGCCATTATTAGCTACGTATTAGTATTGAAAATCATGAAGATCGGAGAAATATAACATATAGCTCCCATACAACCGATTGTTCAGATATTGCATTTTGCACCATAACTCCTCCATTTAAACAGCTAAAGGCTTGAAATTTTGCACAAACATCAACCATTATTAGCTATATATTAGTATTCATCAAGATCGGAGTTAGCAGTGTAAATCGGCAAGATAAATTCAGGACAAATATTTATTGCGAAAAGTAATAAGCTCAGCGCAATATCACATGAATCATAGCGTTAAACGTTTGGGAACTATTTACGGATCTGATAACTGTTTTCAAAGACCGACATATGTAGGTCTTACATATTAATACTTAATTATTTGTATTTTTTAAATGTTGAATATCAAGCGTCGATACGATATTAAAAATATTCAAAACCCATTCCCTTCTTAAAACATAGTTCTTTTTAATTACATAAGGAAAAGCATTAAATAATTTATAACAATGCCTTTACTAGAATTATTTTTATTGATTTGAAGGAAATTTTCGCTTTTAACTATAGGTAATACGAAATTGTAATACAATAACACGTTTTTTACTATTCTTCCATTCATGAAAGGTATGAAGCCTTCGGCATAGCCGAAGACAGCGCTGTTTTTACTTGTTTTTCATTTGAAATCATAACAATAAGCCGAAAGCTGTGTGAGCGGAGTCATGGGAATGAGCTAGTAATACTTATAGCTTTATAATTTAAAAGGACTTTATCATTAGCAGAATATGTTGCGTCAAGTGCAATAGCGCTACTATTATTTCTTATTGAATTACTAAACTTAAAATTGATGAATAATTATGTCACCATTCGGCGATTTCCAATTAAATACAATTTATGTAAACCAAGAAAAAATTTGAGCAATGACAGTTCACGACTTTTCTTTCCATCAATTCACAACACAAATATTCATGGTATCAAACTACCGCAATGCGCCCATAGACCGTCTTCCACGCCTCAACCTCTCACTTTATTTGGTCTTCCACAGTTTGGCGATTTTTCAGCTTCATTGTGATTATAGTAAGTATGTAACTATCATTTATTTGTTTGACTGCCTTGTGAAGAAGGCACCCAAAACCCACCAATATGGTTTTTAACTCCACAAAAACCAGCTCCAAACGAATAAATTCAAAGAACGACGCGTGCGAGAAAAGCTAGGTCTACTTGGGACGAGTACTCGTAATAATCAGCGTCGGAACAGCCGCACAGAAGAGTAGCCAATGTGAATCCATTGGGTGGCGAGTTCGCAACCTTCAGTACAATTTTGCAGCGAAGGTTCTACAAACAGTTATAGGCATGTATGAGATGTCTGTTATTCTGCTATCGCTGCTGCCACTAAGGCAGTTTGCACATTAGGGTGGACAGGAAATCCATTTTTTAGAATTTAATTACTTAAAGCAAAATTATAGTTCATGCGCGGGCTAAAGGCGCTCATAGCAGTGATCTTTGTTCACTTCGCCCTTCTCTTCCATAGGTTCGTTGGCGCAAAACAGCCTAATGTTGATAAATCTCGCTCAGATGCGGATTGCGTTCGTCCACTGAGATAAACGGCAGTACCTGGCGACGCAATCTTTCTCCCAGCACAAATCGAACCCCAAATGTAGTAGACGCTGCAAGGCCCGTTTCTCTTCATGCCTTGCCGTCCATCGCATCTCTTGGATGGCGGTGATGTCAGCCTTTGCCTTTACGAGGTCATGCACCAGCCGGGTAGAGGCACCTTCTCAATTAAAGGTCCGGACATTCCAGGTGCATGCAATTAAATAATAGTCATTTAAACGTTTGTCGTAGTCGTCATCAAAATAGGGGGGTCTCATCCGAGGTTTTTTGTTGAAATTTTTCATTGGAAGCTATTTTTACGTAGCGGGGCATTTTTAATTTAGGACACATTTATGTAGCGAGCCGCTTGCTCCGAGCCCGAGAGGTGAGCCCTTAAACCGAAAACGTCGGAGTGGCCCTACCAGGATCTCCTTCTCACTTTAACTCACACCCAAACTGAATTGGCCACAAAACTGCATTCCCAAACCGATTCTAAAAATTGCGACAACACAACGTGCTCTACAAACAACCCTAGCTTTACCTTAAACAACAAGCTCGATCGAGGGAACCTCCAGTACTCTAAGAAGAAGAGCGAAGACTTGGCTTCGTTCAACTATAACGGCGAATTGTTTTAATGGTCAATGATTAAATGCGGGACACGAATTGGGGAGGAGCAAAAGTTATTGTATACGCTAATGACGTCGCAATCGCGCTAAGGCGAAAGTTTGCACAAACACTGTGCGAGCTGATGCAAGGAACGTCCACTCGCTATGGGCTTAGGGTCAGCTCAAGTAAGGTGGAACTTGTTCTCTTTACGAGACGGTATACAATGCCTTCGGTAACTCCGATGGAGCTAAACGGCATCCGATTGTAATAGAGCTTTAGACAAGAAATGGGTCCCTTATCCCCAGATCAGTCGGTAGATTTTTACAGTAGTCGTTCAGCCAATTCTCCGATATGGAGTGATCGTATGGTGGCCTTGTTTGGAAAAAATGCTAACCTCAGGCTACTCAGCAAGATGCAAAGATCTAGTATGATCTTCATAAGCGGGGCACTCAGACGTACGTTAAATGAGGTCTTGAATGCTATTTGAGATATCCTTCTTTTGAACAGGACAACAGATGGCGACAGTGATGACTGCCCTGCGACCAAGAGAGACATCCCAATAGCATCGCGAAAGCTATGCAGAATAGCTCTTGTTTAAAATCGATTATCTTTTAAAAACTTTTTTGATAGTTGATAATCGAATAGCAAGTATTTGACTAACCGTTCACATTCGACTAATCGCTCACCAGCCAGTAGTCCGAAAATTAACTAATCGAAATTATTCGTGTGTATAGTGGACTCATTTTTCAAACAACTTTTGATCATCGATTGGCGGGTTAGTCGAATAATAAGAGCTTTTCGAAATGACTTTGCTCCCCTCTGCTCGGAGCTCTGCGTACGCCCTTGAGTTAGCCACAGTTCAGCAAAAGAAATTCGCAAAACAAAAAGGCCTAACCTAATGTACATATGTATGTATGTACTCCTGTACGTGTGTGCATAAAAATTCTTGTTTCAACTTAGTAGCTCAAAAGACGTTTTAGATTTATTTCTTTTGGTTTCGTGAAATTTTCTTTACATTTTGATGTATTTTTCACGCTTTTCCCCTCACGTCCTCATGTCCTACTGTACCAGCCAGGAGCCGCCGAATGAAGAATTCGCCATTCACTTGTAGCCACTTACAAACCCCTCCATTTTTATTTCTACTTCCAGTATCTTTTTGCCCTCCCGCGTTCCTCTCCTTCTAGCCTTTTTCCTTTCCACAAAGGTTAGCGCAACCAAACACACAGCCCTTTCCGCCGCCAACCTACCTGCCTCGGTTTGTGTTGGATTGGATTGTGTTCTTCTGCCTGATTTGCAAATATGTGCACGTATTCGTGTTTTCTAGCTGCTTGTGCTACGTGTTTTTCCCTACCAACCATACTCTCACCTGCCCCTTTGCTTCCCTGCCATTTCTCGTCCTTACCATCCTTACTCTTTGCAAATAAAGTTTCCTTCACTTTAGTTTAATAGTCGGCGAGGCGTTGCTACACAATAAAATAAATAAATGTGAATACGAAACTGTTGTGGATGAGCGCAAGCGAATGCTGATGCTATTGAAGGATGGTGAGGATGGAAAACAGGGTGGGAGGGCTGACGCGGTGACGATATGGGATTAAAAACGGGCAGAGTTGTTTGTGGATAGTAAATTTTACGCGCTTGCAATGTGTTGCCAACCAGCCAGTGGAGCTAGCCAGCTAGCAATGGCTTTCACTATTTTTTTGCTCCGAATTTAACTGTCACTGCCGTGGAAGCTGTATGTATGTATGTATTTTATATCGAAGAACTACACAAAATCCACATATGGAGTGCACACATGTATAGGTGTTGTTGTTGTTGCATGCGCCGTACACCTAGTAAATGGTTGTTTGAGTACATTTTTAATGCGGAACTGAACGCGATTTTTTTTTTTCGGCAAGCGTTATATATTAAATTAACAGTGGCATTTGGAAATTAGCAACATTAATAATTATTTTCCGAAAATTGATAAATTTACGAGGGTAACCATGTAAGTGATCATTAGACGTCGTTTTTTTAATATCACACTATGTATTTCGAAAATTTGACATTTGTTAAGGTAAACAACATTTATCAAATAAAAATTCTACCAAGTAGTTTTGATTCAACAGCATCTCAAAGAAATTAATTTAGGGAACAAAAGAAAATTTGTCATGCAAATTTTTGTGCGATGATGTTCTACGTTTTTAAGTGTTGCTTAACTCAAACATGAAGCTTGGAACGGCTTCGTTTGGGTTTTGGTAATGAAGTTTCAACAAAAACTACTGTTTGTAAAATTCAGACGAGAACGCGTCAGTCTCATTGATGAATTCCGCGAAGGTCGCCCATAAACTGCAATTTTACAGCAAAAGTCGATGATGTGAAAAAAAAAGATTTTGCCTGCAATTGAAAAAAGGAAAATTCGACAGTTTTTTGAATATTTAACATACGCATGCCTTATCACGAGGGAGGAGAAAGTATGCCCATACAACAGTGTATTTACATTTGCACCAGGATATAGGTAGCTCAGGTAATCTTGTAAGCAAATATTAAAATCTAATTTCATGTTTCTAGGTTATAGCTGCTTTGAGATTATGGTTGCATTCAATCACCCGTAGGTGAACAATGATCAATACCCATGAACGAAAGACGTAAAGTAAATCGTGTTAATGTTTTGTTTAAAAGACATAAGTTCCCCATGAGCTAAGTGGAGCGAGATTCAGCATTGCCATTGTGGCTATCGATCGGAGTCATATTTCAATCATGGAGACTCATGACAACCCCCATGGCTACCGCAAATGGTCAGAGCAAACGTTTATATAGGATTCAAGTATAAAACAGAAATATAGTTTAGTTTTAGTTTCTAGAGAAATGATTTTAATTAAAAAATTGTAAATATAAAAACTAAATATCCTGGATCACAACACAATTCATAAATGTGGACCGACTCCGCTGTGCTAAGGGTAATGTAGCGAATTTTGAAAACGAAAACTATGGCATGCTTTTGATTGGTAAGTTCGATTAATTCTTTGAAAATTACTAAAAAAAAATAATAATTTAATTTAAAACGATAATATAAATTTTTGAGCTCAAGGCCAGTACTCGTTTAAGGAAAGTATTTGGAAAAAAAGACAACAACAGTAAGGAGTGGTAGAAATTATAGCTATTTCGGAGGAAAGTGGTAAAAAGCAACAGGAGCTTACAAGCCGACTGTGGTCCATTGGCTACGCACTTGCCCAGCAAATCGTAGGTTGTGGGTTCACATACCGGTGGAGTTATGAAATAAATCTGATGATATGATGATTTCCGACATAGCTATAATTTCTACCACTCCTGATTGTTTGGTTACATTTTTTCCAAAATACTTTCTTTTTACTGGCCTTGAACTCAAAAATGAATATTGTCGATTGAAATAAAGTAGGGCAAAAAGTAATCTATGTATTTAATATAAAACTATTCCAAAAACTATTTGTAACCGATTTATAATCTGATAAATGCTTCCGTACCCCCGTTCCGTTCGGCATTCAGAGACCATGTTTCTCAGGTACCCCCTCCAGAGTGGAATAACTATTCCTCATCCTATTCCTATTCCTATTCCTATTTCGAAAATTGGATTATTCGAATGCAAACGTATATGTATAGATGGGATGGCAAATCATTTTTGAAATAATACAGTCTTTTCTTATTATAAAATTTTTGATTTTCCGGAAGGTTCAGGATTACCCTCGTATAGCGTGTACCTTGAATTGTGCAAGTAGACGAGTTCAAGAAAATATTAAAGAAAAAACGTGTATTTCCAAAAAAAAACACATCTCGAACGCATTTCAGATGTATTTAGATAACATTATGTTCTCCGCCATTTCCTAAAAGTCTATTTGTACTTTCATTAAATAAAAATAAATTTATGAGCAAAAAAATTATCAAAAATCAACGGCAATTTTATGGGCTGCAAACTTCATACGTGAAAAGTTTTCGTAATTTCTGGTGTAAAAGTTTGAACATTTTATAAGAAGTTTTTGAAATTTGTTGCTTTCGCAAAATGGTTGGAAGGAGAATTTCATTAAGAAAATGCGAAAATAGCTATAACTTTTACCAATGTTTTTTTTTTTTTTTAATTACTTAATAAACAAATGGCCTTGAGCTCATAAAAAATATTATTGTTGATACAAACAAATAGGCAGGAAAATTAATATATGTAATTTTTTTTTTACTTTTAACACCTTTAACTCAAAAAGTGCTATTACGGTTTACCCAAAAAAAATATATCAAAATAAAGAAACTGAATGCGCCTTTAGTTTTAGTTTTTTTGCTGTTTTGGAGTTTTTTTTTTGACAATGGCTGCAAAAAGACCGCGAAAAAAGGGCTTTTTCCTATGTCTCGAAAACGCTTATTTGGAAAACACGCTCCAAAATTTAACGAAAAAACATTTTTTAAACAAATATTGATTAGGGAAGTATTTGTATACTAAAGTTATTAAAATTATGCGTTCTTTTATTTTTCTAAATTACCGTTATATGAGAGGGCAGGAAAAATTGGGTAGAGTTTGGTAAGGTAGTTTCGGAGATATACATATGCACATACCTTTTTGATTTGAAGTGGGGACACGGGCATTTTTCATTCTTTATATTAGTAGAAATTAATAAAAGTAGTCATAGTAATTAGTAGGAGCATTAGATAGAATAGTGGTAGAAAATGTTAGTACCATTAGTAAAAAAATAGTGGTAAAAATGAGAAAAAATAGTTGTAGAAATTTGTAAAAACAGTGGTTATAAAAATGTTGGTAGAATTTAGTAACAATAGTGACAGAAACTAGTAAAAATAGTAGTAGAATTTAGTAAAACTAGTGGAAGAATTTAGTAAAAATAGTGGAAGAATTTAGTAAAAATAGTGGAAGAAATTAGTAAAAAATAGTTACATAAAGTGGTAGAGGCATTAATAAAAATAGTGGTAGAAATTGGTAAAAAATAGTGGAAGAAATTAGTAAAAAATAGTTACATAAAGTGGTAGAGGCATTAATAAAAATAGTGGTAGAAATTGGTAAAAAATAGTGAAAGAAATTAGTAAAAATAGTGGTAGAAATTAGTAAAAAAGAGTGGTAGGAATTAGTAAAAATAGAGGTAGAAATGAGTAAAAGTAGTGGTGAACAGGAGGAAAAATTGTGGTAGACGTGAGTAAAAATAGTGGTTGAAATCAGCAAATACAGTAATAGAAATTAGTAAAGCGATTCTGGCGTGACTTTCGTTACGCGATGTAAAAAATCACTGCAGCTAGAGAAGTTTTACTTAAAAAAATTAATTTGCGTTACTCTGATTAATTGGTTGATGTTCTTGGAAACTTCAAAATCTAACAACACGGTATGAAATTAAAGTTTTCAAACTGTCTCTCTTTAACTCAAAACTCCTTACAAAACTTGAATTTTGTAGTCATCAATTCGAAATTGAATAAATCTTATCCCATGTATGTGATAGATATTCAAACATGTGCTGGGGCTATTCGCACTATTTTCCAAATTTCTCATATCAACTTTGTACCATTGTCACTGCAACCATTCCCCAACTCCTTCATTTTTCTTCATGCTGCTCATGCGTTCATTCCTTTGGCTCTGTTTTCAATTTGTGTGTGCGATTTTGCGAAAATTTTACATAGCACATAAATCTAAAAATATGTTGTTGTTAATAAAAAAAAAAAAGAAACGAGCTGGCAAGCAGCAAAAGCAAAAGTAACAACCCGATACACTAACAACAATATCTGTTAACCTTACAAATACACGGCGCTGACATCGGACATGTACCGAGGATACTTTTCATACATAAATACTTGACAAATGTTATATGTAGAAGAGCTACACATACCAAAAAAAATACACACATACATACGCAGCCAAAAGCCATGGTGAATTATCCAAAACTAACAAAGGGACTCCATCTTCCTTGACAAAATTACACCCAGCTTCTTCCAGCACCACCACAAAACTTAAAACTCTCTGGTTGTGAGAACTGGCCGTTGTTGTTGTTGTGTCGGATATGCTACTTGTAAAATGAAAAGAAAAATACACTTGGAAGTAGCAGTAAATAGTACTTTTGTATTGTTGTTGTGGCTTTGAAGACCAAAAGATATGAAGATACGAAGAAAGGACGATGGCATACAAAGAGTCGGACGCAGCAACTTGGTTTGATAATTTTTGAGAATAAATACTTTGGTGAGTTGACAAAGTCAGAGCTAATGTCAACTGTAGCTAGGGATCTTAATCGCAGTAAAAGCAACAAGCGAATTTGAAAAGAATGTGAATTGTATGGCGAAGCTTTCGAACAAAAAAAAAATGAAAACGCTACAAAATAGAAAACGATGGATAACAAACGACAACAAAGCGTGCGCAAAAGTATCAAAGAGGTAAGACGCTATTGAGAAATTCGATTGATATAGTATACTCGCATTTACGTTTTACTGATTTATTCGTACATATATTATTTTTTGGCCTGATTTTATTAAACGACAATATTAGTTTTTGAGCTCAAGGCCAGTATAAGGAAAGTATGTTGGAAAAAAGACAACAACAGTCAGGATTTATTATAAGATTAACAGCAATTTTAGTCATCAGAGTGTATATTGCTCGACTGAGTCCTTTAAATTTCTCAGAAGTAACTCTAGAAAAAATTTCACACATCATGCATGATGAATACTAGGACTGAGCCAGTACTTTTCCTGTAAAATGTTGCACAAATGTCAAGCAAAAAGAGAGTTACAAGTAAAAAGAGAGTAACAAATAAGAAGTAGGGGGCACAAAAAACATGTTTCCTGTAAAAACGTCAAATAGACCTTTTTCAAATTAAAGATAAAAAGCGATCAAATGTAAGGCTATAAATTAAAAGTGTATTTCGTTAAATTGCTCCAAAATGATGAAATTTATTAAATATTTTTCGCTATAAACTTGACAACGTACAATTTTTGTTTATTTTTGTGCAACAGCTGATCGCTAGAAGTTTTAATTCTGCTTGTGTACATCAAAAACCTGTAGATGAGAGTGATTTTTGGAGTGTTGGATAGAGAATTAAAATCATGAAAAGTGTCAAGCGATCAGCTGTTGCACTAAAATAAACAAAAATTGTACGTTGTCAAATTTATAGCGAAAAATATTATTATAAATTTTAATAATTTTGTAGTATTTGCACGAAATTTATTTATTTTTTTAATTTGAAAGGAACTGTTTGACGTTTTTACAGGAAAATTGTGTTAAGTGTTCCGATCCGTTTTTGGTTGTTAGTCTCTTTTTGAAATCAAAAAATTTTTGGAAGTACTTTAAATAGCGAAAACAGTTTATCTTTAGGAGACTTCAATGAATAATAAGCAATGTGTCCATTTTAGAATTGTTTTGGTATTTTTGGGCGACCCATAAAAAATAGTTAATATTAAAAAGTGGTAAAATAAACGGTTCAAATAAATAGAGTTTGCCGATTGGAAAATGTAGCTCTTCAAGGTTAAAATTTTATATTTAAATTTGTTTTATTTTTTTTTTTGTTCGATGCTAGAGTTTTTTCTTGTATTTTATCCTTGAATTTTCAAAGTACTTTTGATATAAACTTTTAACGTAATAGGGTAGAAATCCATTATTTTTTCAATAGATGGCTTTAGTAATCTGTATCTCGCGTTATACAAATGCGATCGGATTACGCTATATGGCGTTAGAAAGATAATATTTCCTACTAAAAAAAACTTGTCAGACAGTTTTGTGATTGCTTGACACAATGTTGCTTTAGCACCTGTCAAAGATGGACACCAACAAAGAGGAAATGCGCGGAATTTTGCAGTTTTTTCTTCGATAAAGGCGAAAACGCAAGCCAGGCTGCTGATAATGTGAATAGTGCTCATGGTTCTATTACACAAAACTAAAAAGTTCAACTATAATTAAAGAGATCGACATCTAAAAAAAAAGCTTGAAGCCTAAGGAGAGCGAGAGGGAATAATATTGAAGAAATTTTTGGTAGAATATCTTCTAAATTTTGTAATTTGAATTTCTTCTAAAATCCCTTGAAAAGTAAAACGGCTGAAAACAAAGAGATAACTTCTTGCTTATTAATTTTTATACAATTTTGTTCACAATTATGCCATTGTGAGAAGAAATCTAGTTGTTTTTATGTCAAAAACCATATAAAGTAAATTAATAAGGAGATCCTCTCATTTTTTACTTGAATCTTATAGAACTTATTAATAAGGAAACTTTTTTATTTCCAAAAAGGCCCTTTTTAATTAAAATTTGCTTTTAAATTCCTAGGATAGATTGTACTTTGTAAATAATCTACTTTGTGTTGTTAGTTTAATATTATGAATACTGTTCTTTGGATTTTGTATTTTCAAAATGAAAAGTTTTGATTTACATATGTACTTATTTATTGTCCCAGAAGCTTTCAATCAAGGCGAATTTATAGAAGGTGATGGCACAAGGTGAATCCATGCAAGGTGATAGCATCGAATAGCATAGAGTTTGCTAGGTTGTTTTGTATACACAAACAAAATACATAAGCAAACTGGGAAAATTCAGTTTTTGACATTTCACATGCAAAATTACACAAACAAAATACACAACGGATTCGCTTTGTTTATCTTGCTATCACCTTCTATGGATACACCTTGGTGATGGCATAAGAGCAGCTGATTTGATTTTTTTTTTATTCACCTACATGTATTTTGTTTTTGCTTTTGTGTATGAGCTTTCAAAAGTCGTAAAAGCAAAATCAAAATAAATAAATAAAACTTTCAATTTACCGCCCAATGCTGATGATCTGACAAAAATTTTCAACGTGACAGCTGTCAGGTTGACTGCCCTCCAAAACTACTTATGTCGCTTAACATAACGGCGTTGTGCCTTTCTCAGCAGGGCATATCAACTACAACGACTGTTTAGAGGAATGAAGTCGTTTTTGTCGCATAGTTTTAGGCGCAGAAAACCTGACAACTGTCAGGATGATGAGTTTTATCAGATGATCAGCATAGCGGAGTTAATGCAAAAATAATTGATTTCGTTTTACTATGTAAATGACTACTATGACGTGCGAATTTCCTTCAGAACTCAGAAAAATCGTTACCCTTGAGTACAATATACATATGTATCTCAAGAATGCGGTACTTCTCATCTCTCATTTAAATTACCGTATATCTATCGGAGGGATTTTCGAACAAATTTTTTACTTCTTCCAACATAAGCCAGAAGTCTGCATTTGTATCTTCTCGCCAAACTGTCGAATTTTTAACATTTCTCTTTACAACATTCATATGTATGTATGTACATATATTCACTTACTTTGTTCTTACAAGCAGTCTTCTCGCCCCACTCACGCTCTTTCCGGCAGCCAACCAATCTCCATTAGCTAACACATTTTACTTACTCGTCGATACATTTGGCAATTCATCGATTATTCGCAAACCACTTGATATGTACGAGTGTACGTATGTGCATACATAACGTAAGTATGTATGTACATATGTTTTTATGTTGCCAATCATATACACATACTAATATACATACATGGTAAATAAGTAAGTACAATACAAGTTGACTGAATTTTTACAAAGCTAAAGCGGCTGCTTTTTGCACATGCCCCCAAATATATTTACTTGGATATCAGAGTTTATTACATATGTACATACATACATATATATTTAGTATGTAACGATGTATCATTGTATCGGTGAGTGAATGTATCTGTGTGTTTGTCTGTATATCGTATTTTACTCCGTTTGTTTGCAGCTGCGTCATGCCACTCACAATCAGTTCGAATGAACACTGTTGTTGTATTTTTTGGCCCCTTTTTTTCGTCAGTCATTTTTTATTGTCGCAAAATTTCCATCAAAATCACCGCCGAGCTGTCATTTAATCCACTCGCCGTCATTCGTTTGATGTTAGGCGCGCGAGCGAATGAATGGTGGCAGTACATCGATGTGACAGGGTGGGACAAACGGGTGGATAGTCGAAACAGTATGCCCATCTCCAAAATAAGCGATCAAAGTGTGAATATGCGGAAAAATAAGGAAATCCAAAAATAAAATTTAAAAAAATATACTTATACTCTGTGCAATCTACCAGTAAGCAATAGCAACAACACAATTTAAAGCGGGGCGCTGCACTTCGCACGAATCGATTCGAATTTTATTGCAGCAAATCGAAATCGTATTCGTCTCATTCGGCAATCCAACACACAACACACTCTTGTCAATCGGCTTTCGCATTGCGGCAAAGGAATTGCGACGTATGACGCGCCACACAGCGTTGCAATGCCATAAAAGGCGAATACAAATAGATAGCCGAAAAGAAAAACAAAAACAAAAGGAAAAATTTAATTTGCGCCCGAATCGAATTAAAGCCCAAAGCGATTTTTAAATAACATAGAATTGCCATAGATTGGATGTGCAGTTTTTTATTGCTGTTGTTGCTGCTGCTACTCAAATTTTTATCTGCAATATTTTGCTTTTGGTTGGCACTGAGTCTTGGGGATTTGCTTACAACCCTTGGGGTATTTGAACTGGCGTTTATTCAATAAGGCTTAATTTAATACTGCTGTTTATTTTTTTGTCTGATTTCAAAATAATAATATACTTATCTACTTGCAATCATCTTACAAAGCTTAAGTGAGGTTATGTTACTAGTCGTAATTAAATAAAATAGTAGAAAGTATTGCTCATGTTTTAATTCTTGAATGACTCAATAGCCTTAACTCTAAATGAAAGTTGATTATTTGTCCTTTATTATCGTAATAGTATGAAATATATATTAGCCTTAAATATTTTTGAAGGTACAAAATTTAGCTGATTAAAGGATCGAGTGATTCCGGTAACGTAGTCCCGACTTTCAAAGGATTGCTACCTTTTCCGTCGTATTCAATGCTACAAAAATTAAAGAAAAGGTAACCGCAAGTGGTCTATTTTTGCTGTTGTCAAGGCTCACCAATAAATATTTCGTCTACCATCCAAGGTTAGGTTGAGCCAATTGGCCCCAGCTGGCTTTATATCGGCCAATTACGTTCGTAGTGTTGTTGCCAGAGCTTTGACGATCAAATAATATTTTTTTTTATGTGCAAGAATTGCATGTGGAGAACATTGATGTACATTTGGAACACTGTAATAAACTCTTTTGCCATTTTCGGGCGGCCGACTCCAAACCCTGTAGTTGACCCTCACCATGCAATCTGAGTCCTAAACCGGTAAGTGCTTGGCATGCACAGATTGCGAGTTCAATATTTTCATCCTGCTGTTTAAACTTCCAGTTTGAGGATGTGTAAGACCCAGTTTAAGGGCGTGCGCCACCAGAAGGCAATGCCCCGATTAGAAGACTCTAGTTTCATAACTGAGAGCACAAATCTGGTGAGTTTCTTGTCGTAAGACCTGCACATGATTTTGGCGACTCTACTGTTTGTTCGATCCCACAATTTGTCTAATTGCTGATACATGCGTATATGAAAGAGCTGAAGGTGGTTGGCACCTCCGACCGTTAACGCAACATCGAGATGAGCCCTCTTCTTGGCTAGATCATCAACTTTTTCGTTAGTTTGAGTGTTCTTGTTCCGTGACACCTAGTTGAATGATATGGTCTTAGTCGTGGCCAACATCTCAACTGTCAATCTACAGTCGCCTAGGGTACTAGTAGAGCTCTAGTTAATCGGCTAACCGGTTGATCGATTAGCAAAAGTTGTTTACTAAAAATTGACTAACACTTTTCTTTTAAAACTTTTGACTAACCATCCATAAATACCTAGTTAACTAACCGTTCATTTTCGACTTTTCAACTAATAGTTTGCTATCAAAAAATAATATGTAATTGCTTATTGACAAAACTCGTTTGCCACTATAATGAAGTTTTTATGAATTCATTATGCTTTGTTGCTATTTCAATAAGTTACATATGTATGTAGGTCGATTTTCAGACTACTCGATGCTACGCGGTTAATTGAACACTTGCTATTCGATTATCAATCATCAAAACAGTTGCTTGCCGAATAGTCGGATAGTCGAAACCTACACCTCGCTCCATTTTAGAACCTTTCGAGTATATATGCGCAGTATTATTTACCACCTCCAAGCCCAGGCTCCAACCGTCCGGCTCCACTGTAGACTTATCGGACAGTTCGAAGCTCAGGCTCTAAGTCATACAGTCCACTCGTCCCGTTAGTGAAGACGTTATTCTGATAGTAACGTACGCACTACACTCAAGCTCCCCTAGGTATGTGGTAGGTTAAACGATATGATATTTGCTCTCAGATTCGGAGGAGGTATACGTAGCATCACATAGAGCCCAGCCATCGGTTTACTACACGTGACTCCCGTAATGCTGATCATTGAAAGCCGGTAGATGCCCTCCAATCGCAGTAGGTATGTATTGTCATTTATGATGGAACACCATACTAAAACATTGTCACCCAAAGGTATATTGCGCTTTGCTTTAGTTGTAGGAGTGGAAAAAACAATTATTGTATTTTGCAAATAGTCAAAGAGCCTCTGGGTAGCGACCTAACACCAATTTGGACCAAGCTGTAGCTCGTGTACGGCCGCCGCCGTAACCGAGTGTGTAGCGTGTGCGTGCTTCATTCGGTGGGTCCCAGGTTCGAATCCAGCTCGAGGCAAGTAACATCCAAAAATTATAGAAAAAGTTTTTTCTAACGGCGGACGCCCCCGGCAGGCAACGGCAAATCTCCGAGTGAATTTCTGCCATTAAAAAAGGAAAACTGCAGGTCCTTCAATTTGTGTTACAACATCAAGAGGCACACCACAAATTGTAGGAGAAGTTCGGCCAAAATCGCTTAAGCGGTTATATCGCCAATTAAGTAATTAAGTAAGTAAGTAATGCAGTAAGAAATAAACCATTGTAGGGACACATAAGGACAAGCGATGTTTGTCTCAGAGTAAGCGACTGGGTAACATGTTAGATTTTTTATGATGACCATGTCCAACGATTTATGTGTTTTGATTGTAGAGGATACGTCTTCTAAGTCTGGCCCTGTAATGGAAAAAGTATCTGCCGTTATCAGCTAGTATAATAATTGGCGTCGAGATCTTCAGACGAAAGGTCAAGCAAACATTGGTTCGATAGAGTTGAACTAAAAGTGAGTTCTTAGATACATAAGTATTTTGCTGTGCATGGGACGTTCTGTTCCCAGTAGCTACCTGATTCGATGCTCCACGCGGTGGCTTCTATGTAAGTACGGGCATGCAGAGCATCGTTCCAGGCAATGGGAGTATCTACTCTTCTTCGGAAGGCATCCATACATGACTACTGCGTACTACTAGTTCTTGCCGTCCCAATTGGTTTTAAGAAAGGGCAGGCCAATAATATATTATGTGGCCAACAACTTTTATTTGCCTTTGCCGCAAGTGTTGTCGGAGAGGTATTTTAGAAAGAAAACTACGGCGGTTTCTTAGATTTCATAGTGTTAAGTCTATAGTTAGCGTAGTTTCAGGCCTTTTGTTGAATCAAAATTGCGAGAAAGACTATTAATGACAGAAAGCAGGCCTAATCACGGTGGTCTGCTCCTCCTTATCCAGCCAATCAATCATACATTAAATAGAGTATATACGGTACACAATTTGAACGCAAAGAACACAATAGCCCAAATGAATCGCTGACGCTACATTTTTAGCTAATAATTAAATTTATAAACGCTAGCTAACATTCAATAACGACAAGCGTGTTCAAGCAGACAAATCTACATCCATAAATTATATTCAATTCAATATTTGTAAATGTACAGATCATACCAATTTTAGATATGAATATTAAATACCATGTGTGTATGTACATAAATAACAAGCAGTGAAAAACCAATCTAGTCACCAAACATTTTAGTTTAAAAACTGGTATTTGATGGAAGTAGTCGTACCTGATGCTTTCGAAATTTGGAATATTCAAAGCGAAAATAAAATGAAAATAAGAGTATTCGTCGCACAAGACGACCGTGGAAAAGTGTGAAAGTTGCCGCTTATGACGCTGGAAACGCTGCTTCGAGTCGCGGCTGGAAGGCTATGTGGATTTTTCAAGGTTAGGTTAAAGGTAAGACAGATGACAGCCGGGGTGTAAATAGCTCATCAAATGGACGAAATGTTAGTGCATGTGCAGCCAAAAGTCAATGACCCGGCAGTAGCTCCATTAAAAATCTGGGTTTCACTTTTTTCAGAGAAAATAAACCGCACATAAGCGTAGTGTTATATGAATAATGTACGCCGGATGTTCGCACCCATGTGCGTAGTTCGCGCCTTCGCTTAATTACTTATAGAAAGATGTACACTTCTTCCCTGATTTAATCTTCTAGATAGACATCCTGGTTGGTCATTCTCTTCTACCCTCTTATGTCCCGGAACACAATAAAGGTACACAACCAAACTTCCTATAACCCCTTTACACTTTGCTATGTCCTTAGAGGAGGTACTAAGCAAAAGTAGGGTTTTATTATTTACTGGCAGATTGACAGCCGACGTAGACGTTAATTGTTGAATTTCTGATATCAGCTCACCCGTATCCTTTACGGCCAGGATTTCTGCTTAAAATATACTTCAGTCATCCGCCAGCTTATAAGACCTCCTGATATCTTGTTTTGAGCAGTAAACGGCCGTCCGTGTATGTGTGTCGTACATCTCTGCGCTACGCATTGACATCTATTGTGGGTGCAAGAGATCTAACCAAGCTCAGGTACTTGATCACACAGTCAGTTCGCCCAGTCAGAGAGGACGCTATCTGCCTATGGCCGTAGTTTCTAACACAAACTGCCGCGGAACATTGAGTCTAGCTGCCGGGTAATCTCCAGGTTATTGGCTACTGGGTTTTCCGATGTTATATGCAGAATGTTATAAGGTGCTGCTGTTTGTATATCCTTTCTTCTCCGCAGCCTTCTACTTCACCACTACTCCATAAAAGATCATAGGCCTAACAATTGCGGTGAAGATTCCATGTGCAGGCGAACAGGTTTTTAGAGGCATACATTGTTGTAGAGCTCTTCCTTACCCTCTCTTCTTCATTGAGTCTCCCCGACAGTTTTTTATTTATTTTTTATTTGTGTATTCCAAACCGGTACCTAGTATTTCCTAGTGAACAGCACTTCGTCTCTTCTCGGCTTTAATGCCCAGTTCCACTCTATTAGTCCATCTCGAGCTAACCAGCTTTAGAAAAGTCAACCAATAAGGACTGGATGTATCCTATGTAGCTGTATCCATGTTAATCACAGAATCCCTGCCGTCTACGCCCAGCAAGGCCTTAGAAACTCTACTGTATCTTCCAACCGATCTTTACGGGGCGTATCTCTCCTGTTATCAATATTTTTATAGATGGGTCAGAGCTCCACAGCAAGGTTGGTTGCGGAATCCAATCCAAAGATCTCTCAATAAACATCGAATGTGGCTCTTCGACTACTGTAGCGTTTCAAATGCTGAATTCACAACTATAAGGGAAGCCGTACTTTGGTTAATAAAGACCTCGGTATCTTTGCAGTCAATTTCTAATAACTCTGACAGCCAAGCAGGGTTCCAATCGCCACAGTGCCCAGCAGCTATTAGAAGTCATCGGTCGAATGTAAAAATACTATAAACAGGTTACCATTAACGTGGATTGGGTATCAGGGAACAGCGACATTCATCGAAACTGCACGGTAGACGTGCTCGCAAGACCACCAACTCAAATTAGCATTCACTCAATTGGCCATCGCATGATAATCAGAAATGCAGCGGTCGCTATTATTACTGGGCACTGCTTAATGGAGGCGCACGCTTAATATTTTAAGTATAATTTTTTTAACGGCATGAGAGTGTCACAAAGTCTTATCACGAATGCGTAAGTCCGTACAACAACAACAAAACCAAGCTCGCATTTTCATTCTAAACAAAGATTCTATATATGCAGTTGCTAAATTTTCTTTAAGACTAAACTTTCACGCAATACCACCTGCCAAATCGTCAAACAAGTTTGGCCAAAGGTTAAGGTAAAGCGATACAAAGCTCTCATTCCCCTTGGTCCGTTCTTCGCTCAGACTAATGGTCGAGGTAATAACTGGGCACTGTCTTATGTGCATATATGGAAAGAGATTGGATACAATCGATCTCTGTCGCAGTTTTAATAAGTACTATCTAGACTTTGTAGCCGACCTGAGTTCGGCGAGCAGTCCCGGTTTCCCGTGCTACGTAAGGCACACTCGGTGGTTGACCTTCTAAGGGAAGGAAATATAGGAATATGTCCAAAAACGAGGTATGAAAAACTTGTCGGTTACAACGTTATTTAAGGCGACCCTTCAAGTGTTGAAATATGGGTCTCAACCGGTTCGTATCGGAGAGAAGCTGTCACCTGTTTGAAAAATCGAATTGAATTAAACTATACACATGTTATATGAAATATTAAAATATTAAAATATGGGTGCCAAACTGTTCGATTCGCTGAGGAGAAGTCACATAGCATATTGAGGGTTGTCACCTGCTTGAAAATGCGAATTTAATAAAAATAGAAAAATATGATTGTCTAACGGTTCATTTTGAGAAGAAGGAAGGAAGCTAGCAATATTTTAAAGAAGGTTACCACCTTTCTTAAAAGTCCAATTTAGTTAAATTATACACAGGGACATTAAATATTAAAATATTAGAGTCGAACTGTTCGTCTCGGCGAGGACAAGGTGCATACTTATATTTTTGAGAGGGTTGCCACCTGTTATATGTAACAGAAACCGAAATACGTTTTCTGGTTACATATGCAAAGGACAATTAATAAATAAAGAAAGACAGGACAACGTCTGTTAGTTTTTTCTAGTATATACATATATAGATATTGTGGATATTGAAGTACTTTATCTTTATTTTTATTGAAATTTAAAAACACTTTTTTTGTTTGACTGGGAACATATTTTTCTAACATTTGACACAATTTCGAAAACTTTATCTATCATCCTTGAGTTGAGTTTGTTTAGGACTAGTAATTTTCACTGTAGGGTAATCATTTACACAACCAATCGACCGCGCACTAACTCAGCCGAAATAAACGCTCTTGCATATTGACAGACGTTTGTTATGCGTACAACTTTTAATAATCATGCATAGAAATGTACATATTAGGTTATTTGCGCTATAGTTTTTTTAGTTTTTTTTTTTTAAATAGCATTCACCTGAGAGCTGAAAACTCAAATGGCTATAGTCTAAGTGCTAATAACAGAAACAACAAAGCAATCAACACACAAATGTAATACGGCAGAAACACCCATCAAACTTGCAACAAGCGATGGCTATGCGCCGTTAACTGAGTCTCACGCAACTAAGCAAAAACTTTTGGATGCAGCGAAATTAAAAAAAAAAATTAACAAAAAATTTTCATTCGAAGTTTTCTAGTAGTAGTGGAGTAAAAGCTGGGGCGGGCATTAGAGGTGTGTGTGCGTGTGTTTTTATGTTAGCATAACTGACAATTGCACGCTCGATGGCACTTTCTGGTTTTCGTTTACATAGTTTTGTTGCTTTTATTGTCACGCCAATCGATCGTCGCTACTTCAGTTCATCTCAGCCACATCAGCCTCTTCGGTTTCCAATCTTCTCGCCACTTTGCCTCACTAATGCCACAAATTCATGCACTTTGCAGACGCACATCGCAAATCGACAGCTCCTACTTAGAGCCACAATATATAGCACGTACACTCACACACACATGTGTGTTTTATACTCTCCCCGTTTGACAACACTCTAACCACATTTGCTGACTGTCTCAGTAAGCTGAGTGACAGCAACCTTTGCAGCAATAACTGCAACTAACAACAGTAGCCCAGCCGACAACAGTACGAAACCAATGCCATCCCGACACACTGGGACTGACTGTGACTGAGTGGCTAGCAAAAATTTGGCAAAACACTTACAACGCATGCAACGTGCATATCAGAAGCAATTGGATGCATTGAAGCTGTAGCCAATGATGTGTTGGTTGTCGGGCATTTAAAGTGATCTAGTTCGATGGCATTGCGGTGGCAGGTGATGCCGACCCAAGCAAATAAACTGCACTTATGTGCATCGGTGTAGTTCGTTACCATCACACACTTTCTACTTTCCTCTACAAACTTTAGTTGTATCGTACTGGATCATGGCACGCATTTGACAAGTATCTAACATTACCCAAGCTGAGCTGTCGCTTTAGCCTTCCTTCTAATTTTCTACTCTCAATCGAACGCCCAGTAATGCCATCGCTTTTAGCTATGTAAATCTGTTGTCATTAATGCTACTTCTTCGTTGTACGTGCAATTCGATTTTTGTGCTGCAACGGAAAGGGCAAACCACCAACCACCACCACCACCTGTCCCTATCGCATTGCTGTAGTCGCATTACACAAACGAATGCAATCCTTTGCTATCAGACACATTCTCGTTTTAGGCCATTTAGTAGTGGTTTCATGGGTTTTCAACCAATCTGCAATTTCTGCAGCACTTGCCACGGCTTTAATAAGCTCTTAAACTGCCCAACTTGTAGGCCACTAGCAGTGTGACGAAGGGTCGGTAAAAGCTGATTTAACTGAAATATCGCCAGTGCACCGCTACCCTGTGGGGAAAAATATCGCTTTGGTACTGCAATCTTTCTTCCTTTGGTCGCCGTAGCCGAGTGTCTGCGCTTCATTCCTTGTGTCCCGGTTTTGAACCACTGGCCGGTGGAAGTAACATCAAAAAATATAGAAAACTCTTTTCTAATAGCGGTCGCCTCTCGACAGGCAATAGCAAACTTCCGAGTGTGTTTCGGCCATGAAAAATCTTCTCACAAAAATCATTTGTTTTTTTTTAACGTATGGTTTTCAATGAGGCAATATTTTTTTCGGAGTTGGTCTTTTTGACAGCTGTTACTTGATTTATACTCACAAGAGTCAAAAAGTCACTGTTTGGTGTGCTCTATGGACGGAGGGAATCATTGCTTCATATTTTTGCAAAAATCAAGCCGGTAATAATGTTACACTCAATAGGGAACTCTATAGAACCATTGTCGTGTCTGAATTGGAGCCAATCTTAACATGGCATACAGCCAACGAAACAATAAATTTAATGAAGAAAACTTTTGGTGAGCGTATTTTCTCGCGTCGTGGGCCTTTGGCGTGGTCTCCAAGATCATGCGATTTAACACCGCTGGACTATGTTTTGTGGGGTTATGTGAAGTCGCTTGTCTACACAGGTAAGCCCCAGACGATTGACGCCTTGGAAGAGCATATTCGGCAAGTTATTGCTGACATACGGCCCCCATTGCTGCAAAAAGTGGTCGAAAATTAGGCCTCTCGGCTGGTATTTATTCGACCCACCCGATGCGGTCAATTGACCAAAATCGTTTTTTCTAGATAATAGTAAGCCCTTATGTTTATAATAAAACTAAATTCTTGGCCATAACATTAAATTATATGCGTGTTATTTCTTCCTGAAAACCACATGTATAAAAAACACCCTATAGGAGAACTTCGGGCAAACATCAAGCTATGCTGTAAGCGCGAAATTATTATATTGTTATAATTTTTTAAACTATATTTGTTTAAACTTTTTAAGGATATTTTTGAAAGTCCAAAGTTAAAAAGTAAATAAAATTGTACGCGGATGGGATACTGAAGTGAGACTTCTTGATATTATGATTTTGGCCGAGTTCAACATTTGACGCCAGTCATTCCTTCTTCCTGATAACTAGCGCCAATTAAAAATATCAGGGGATGCCAAATCCCTTTCCCACGATGGGAAAACTTTTCTCTTCCTCTACAGCGGCTATCACGTTGAATACTTTCAGGGCTGGAATATTTTCGTCCATTCGTGCCTTAGTCAGCGTAGCCGCTTAATCTCAATTCGATGGACTATGTTTCTGTCACAACAAAGCTCGCACAGCTCACATTTCCATCGTCTGTAGTACTCGGCACCCCAAAGGCTTAAAATCCCATAAATCCTTCTGATAGAATTTTCGGATTTTTTCCTGTCTCGGCCTCTCTCTTCTGCTCTCGATAGATACGCTTCGTACTTCAGCTTTAAATATCTCTGCCGCACACTTTACGTTGCGCTCGATCGCAGGTTGGAAACCAATTGTGATTGCAGCTTTTCGACAGCATGATGATCCGAGCCGCATTCCTTTCTATCCTGTAATAAAATCGCCAAGTTCGATTTTTATATCATGGTGGGGCAGCGCCCTTTAAAGTGATCATTGATCATATCGTCTTTTTCTTCCGTCGGGGCGTGGGCGCAAGGAAGCGAAATTAAAACTTCTATAACACAATGAACCACTCAAATATTCTCAACTGAAACCGCAATCAGCTAGCTCTTTTATTGGAGTTTAAGCTTAAGAAGTGTTACGTCAAATACCCCTCGGGCCATCACCTCCCTTCTTCTTTCGATTTTTCGTTTCATCATAGCTTTACAAAATTGTATGAGCTTGAAACGCAATAAGTAAAGAATCGGAAGACCAACCGCACAGTAATTACTCCGGTTTGATATAAACTATAGAAAGAGAATCATCTAAGGCCATAAAATTATTATTTTCCTACAAAAGCGTTACCGTTACCGTTACTGAAAAAGGGAAATTGACCATTTACAACTACCTCAGCGTATTGTCTTAATTTAATGCCAGATATTGTAAATCTCTCCAAACCCTTTACTCATTTCAATGCATCTATTTATTTATGGAAAAAAAGCATAAACCTAAACTATTCAAATCCCATCCAATGAGGATGCAACCGCCCGGTGTCACTTACCGAACTTCTTTCATTCCCAAGAATGAAAATTCTTTACTTTATCGAAATATATTCAATACAACGTTATTTTGAACAGATTTCAACTGAAAGTAATCTAAAAATTTCAATCCACTCAGTGCGGTAAAAAGTTTTCATTTAACTTGTTCCATTATATTTGAATATGCCCTGCAGGGTTCTTTTTATCCTCGCTTAATGCGTACAAATAAGTTTTGTCCAGTTTTTGCTTTAACGCACTACTTTAATGAAGGCCAACGTAACCGCAATGTGAATGTTCCGCTGGCGCACAATTAAAGCCAACTAAAGGCTGAAAATGTTGAAGGCTTAGCCACTAGCCACACCATATCCGGTTAATGTCAGCATGGCAGTCAGTTCAGTCTGTCTTGTTTGCGGCCTTTTGTGGTGTCTTTAATGGGCTGACATTCGATGCGGCCCATTTTATGCTTTTGACATTGCAATGCAATATAAAAAAAAAGCAAAAAGAAACAAAAAACTAATTACAGCAAAGAAGAGAATAGTGACGATTCCCAATGGCATTGCATTATCGCTTGCTTGACGTGGAAGGTTGACTTTCTTTTGCGATCTTAATTTTTTCTATGTAGCTGGTTTAGTGTTGGAAGATAAATCAACTGGTTTCATTGTGTTAGGTTAGGTGACAGTTAAAATATGCGGCAGCATAAAATTCGTTTGCAAATCTACGTCGAATTGGTTGACTGCAATAAATTTGAATTTGTATTTGGTAATTTGTAGAAGATATGTATAACGAAAACAGACGCAGTTTGAGATGGGTTTTAGGGTTATAAATAATCATCATGATCTTTTACTATGGGCACAGTATCTAAACGATGAAAGAGATGATACTGTGGGTGATCAATTCTGCTTATAAACTGGAACATGAAACTTTCTACTCAGATAGTTTTACTGCTAAATTACACTTGCTATGTAATTGCAAATGTCCCACATCACCACCATCCAAGAAAGCAGCAGGCTTTGCGATGTCTACTAAAATTTCAATGACAATCACCGCGTCGCAACCAAGATTCGTACCGAAACGCGCACTTCCATTGACACAAGGAAAGGTCGACGACGAAAAGCTACGAACCACTTCAACACTCGACCCTCCCGCCCTCTAAGAACAACGTTCAACAAACGAAACGAAACGTGCAAGCAATGAGACCATATTTTTGACTCTTTGCCTACCGCCACTAAAGAAGTCATTGGCTTTCAGCGTCCCCGAAAATGTGACTGGTACGATGAGGAACGCCGCGCCACTATGGGCAGGAAGAGCCACGCTGCGATCGCGAGCAACGTAACTTTTGCTGCAGAGATATCGGGAGTGAAAGAAGCAAGCGCTCTTCCGTGAGAAGGAGAACGAGCTCGAAATGCACGAGTACGATGAGTTTGAAATGTCTGCTAACATTAAAAACCTTAGAAAACTCTACAAGGTACGGTGGTTTACAGAAGATTTCAAGATCGGAGTAACCTCATGTACGAATTAAAACGGCACACTGATGGCCGACACCAGAGTACACTTAAACTATAGAAGTAGTACTTCTTCACCCTACTTAATGCTGATGGCAAAGAAAACGCCGAAGTTGATGAACCCGAACTTCCAATCAATGAGATGGAGCCGACGTCCGCGGATGCTGACGTGCTGCCAGCGGAACTTTTCAACTGGTAAAGCGAATGTACCAGCTCGTTTGCAAAAAATCTTAGAAAGACTGAAGCCCACTATCAATGAACTGATTACAATTTATCAGTGTGGCTTTAGTTTTGGTAAGTCCACCATGGCACGAATATTTACGATACACCAGATCTTGGAAAATAATATCGGCACACACCATCTCTATCTCGACGTTAAATCAGCTGTTGACAGCACGAGAATATGTTGGATATATTCCATGATCGCTCTTAGCTCCGTCAGAATTGGGAGGGACATCTCCGAGCCGTTTGATATCGAACGAGAATTCAGACAGGGTAACTTCCTATGCGACTTATTTTACACTATGCTGAAAATTATAATTCGAGCAGAATTAAACCAGTCAGGTACAATTTTTTGCTCTAACATTGGCATCATCGGCCTCACCAACCGCGCCGTTACTTCTGCGTTTTCTAAACTGGTTAAAGAAGCGACCAAATGGAAGTACCTTCGGTCATCAAATAAACAGTCAGTACCGTCGCGTCTTGTTTTATTTATTATTTCAATCAAATGGAATACAAATTCTTACTGACTAAAAAACTACCTAAATTAATTAAGCAGAACTAAATGAACTGTTTCAAATGAAAGAGACGGATCATATTCTGAAAAATTATTTAACTCAGAAAGAGTTCTGAGCAAAGACGAAAATTTCACGTAGTTGAATTTCCAGAGATCCCATACAGAACAATGAAGTATGCCGTAAGTTATGGCATGGAACCTATAAGGATAGCTTCTCTAAAAGATTAGGGCAATCGATAGTGCCTTTGACCACAGTGTATTTTGGCCACAAAAGAGGCACAAGTCATTGATAAAGCAAATGGTACTGGCTGGTATTTTTTGTTTGTTTTTCTAATACTCGAAAAAAATTTGTATTGAAAGTTGAAAAATGTCTGGATAGCCGCCCGATTTTGTACTACGTTAAAATGGCTGAGAATAAACTTTTTTTGCTACTGAGAAATCCTTGGACGTTTCCCAATAGCAATTTGAACAATCTACTAGACATGAGTGGCGACAGATTTGATGATAGATTTCCTAGTGCAGTTCGATAGAAAAATATCTCCTTCGTACTGTATCAAGGCGTTATAAAAAATAACTTTTTGTACAATTTACTAATTTTAAAATAAATTTTGCTACAAACTCTGCCTTAAAGTCAAAGTTAATAGATTTATTAGCTGTCGTTTATTTCATACACAAAGCGTGGGGGAAAGTTAGTCCACAGACAGTCAAAAGTTGCTACAGCAAAATTGGTTTTGGGAAAACTGGCATCCCCAATGATGACAGCAGTTGGCCCGCGGAAGAGCTTCAAATACAGCACCAATTCACTTCAATAATAAAAAGAAAAATTCGCCTAGCTTAAATTTGGGACTCTTTTAAACCCATTTGAATGCCTGTAAACTTTTCAAAAGTAAATGAAAATTCTATCATATATTTACATATACTCGTATGTTCTTGTGTGTTAAAATAAATCTATTACAAGTTATGATTTACTCTTTTTATACTCTTCTCACAAGCGGACATATTTTACAGTTCCTTAAGAGCGACTACACTAACTTCTATTATTTCTAACACAACTGTATTTACATACATACATACATAAATACATACATATCTACATACATATGTACGAATATGTATGTATATAATATTATTAACAATCGAAAGAATAAAAAACGTTCAGTAAAAAATTAAGCAACAGAATACCAATGAACAGGCAAAAAATGTTGGAAAGAAAAAAATTCGAAGCAAAAGAATAAAACTGATGAGAAAATAACTAGCGTAGCAGTGGGTCGGTAGGTGAGCAGATGCTGCAGCAAAGTCAGACCAAATCAAAAAAAAATAAATAAAATTAGGTAGGGAGTAGCGAACCGAAACGTTTAAGACACCCACCAACGTGGCCGCATCATATCCACCACGACCTTCCCCACCTTCCACCCTTCACCATTTGTGCTCGTCACACAACTCCCACACACACTGTTGCCGCGAAGAAAAACAAAAGCTTACCGCTATAAAAGCGAGCAAACCAACATTACATACCGTCGCGTTCACGTCAAAGCAAAAGGTAAGAATACAAACAGCTACAACAACAACAACAACAACAACAACCAAAATTTCCCCATATATCTTTCTTGGCAGCAGTGCTAACCATTTAGCGTACGGATTGTTTTTGTTGTTGTTGCCATTGTGGTTATTCATGTTGTTGGTGTCATTACTGTATTAGAACAAAAAGACAAACAAAACAAAACAGTTTTAAAAGGCAATGCGGCGGAGGCGGCTTTGTAGAGGTGAAAGGAACTAGTCAGCGCCAGCTTCATGGACGTCGACGACTTCGGTGCTGTTGCTGTTGCCGTTGGCGCTGGTAGCGTCGTTGTTGGTGTTGGTGTTGATGTCGGTGTCGGTTTCAGTGTCTCTGGCGCGCGAGTTGTTTGGAGCACTTCGTTGCGTGAGAATCGGAATCGGAATAGTCATCGGCAAAATCGCCAATGTCGCTCCTCTTGTGACAACAAGGGCTACCAAACATTGGCGACAACTACGCGGCAACGGTAATGGCAGAGACTCAGCTCAGCTCAGCTCAATTCCGTACAACAAAACACAACACAGCGCCATCAACTCATTCAAAATGGCAACACAAATCGATTCAAGCCGAGGTGAGTGTGCGTCGCGCAATTCTTCGGTGATACGCCGAACTCACTCAGTTGGCCGAATGATGGGGCAAATAAATAAATAAATTTGTTAAGGAATGCGAAGCAGGATTAATATGTTTTGCATTGTTTGCTATTGTTTTTGTTTGTTGCTTATTCTTACCATGTACATTTAAGAAGTGTTAATTTAGTAATAAATACTTGGTGGAGATAGTGCATCTGTGCGTCCCGATTAATAAGAAACAGTTCGTGCTTTTGGATACTTCAAGTAGATACATACATACATATGTATGTACTTATATACTTACATATGTATATACATATGTATGTATGTGCATATGGATTTGTGCAGTGACCGCTGAATGTTAATTATATCGAATTTAATAGAAACAGAATTGAGAAATCTAGACGAAGTCAGGTCGTACTTGTTTCATTTCAGATGTTGCCTCGATTGGGTACACCAAAAAACGGACGCACACAGGTATCATTGGCGCACATTCACACTATAAGGCATAGACGGCTAGTAAAACTGCTTGTAAATTTATTTATGAATGTACAATGTATATAAAGGATGCTCCATATATTTTCGGTATATTATTAGTTTATTTGAAAGAGCAAACATTGCCATTATTTAGGGAATGCTATTTCGTGATGGCAGTAGCGCATCCTCCTAGCCCAGTTCTCCAGGACCTTGCTGAAAATTGTTGGCTCTCTGTCACGAATGGCTTTGTCGATATTCGCCTGAAGAGTCTGAATCGTTAATAGATAATTCGCATAACATCGGTTATTCACTTCATCTTAACCGCTCGGGCGATTTCAACATAGCGTGCCAGTCGCTCCTCTGCTTTGCTAACTGGCGCCAGCTAGTAGCCAACGTAGGCGCTGAATCCTAATTCGCTGTACTATGTCACTGTCGTTATACAGCTCATGCAACGCATCGTTCCATCATCTGCGGTATTTGCCGTTGCAAAAGCGTAAAGGACCAAAAATATTTCGTAGAATATTTCTCTGAAACACTCCAAGGGCCATCTTATCTGATGTTCGTAGTGTCATGTTTCTGCACCACGGGTCTGATGAGGGACCTATAGGGCGTGGTTTTCGTGTATCAAGAGAGGGCTTTACTGCGGGATACCGAATCCAAGCATATTTATAGGCAACTTATTCCCGTGCTGCGGAAAGCTGATTTTAAGTCAACAAAGACATACTGTATTTCTAACGTCTTCTCTCGTGTCTTTTCCATTATCAGGTCGATGATAGATTTACTAGGTCCAATTAGTTCGTTCACGGTGGCCTTCAGTCCTTCACACAATACGCTCGATAGAACCTTTTATGAAATGTTAAGGAGGCTGATCTGGCGGCAGTTGAGGTATATTGCAGGAACACCACTCTTGTGGATTGGCAGAGCAGACTTAATTTCCAATTGGCGGGCATGCATTCGTTCAACCCTATTCAGGAAATTAGCTGCTGATCCACCTTACCAGCTCTTCGCCACCATGCTTGAATAGCTTAGCCGGTAAACCCCGACATACCCAACACATGTCCGGCATGTGGAGATTCTCCGCACGACACCAACCACCTATTCACATGCCACAACAACAGCTTAGCCGGTAAGCGATCAGCTCCAGCGGCTTTGTTGTTCCGTGTCCGCGTTATTGCTATTCGAATTTCTTCGAAGTCTGGTGACGGGATGTTAATGCCTGTTAATATCGTCGTCAGCTATTTGGGACTCCGGCTCTTCATCTTCTCCGGTGACGCTTTGACTGTCACCATTTAGAAAGGAGAAATGAACCCACTTTTTTAAATAAATTGTTTCAATTTACAAATACATATGACTAATTCTTAATTTATGAGCAAATTGCAATGAAACGAAATAACTTCAGCTTGTAAAATTTGCCAATAAATTATTATGAAATGAGGTATTTTATCATCAATGAAGGGCCAAATCTAGAACTAATCAGTGACGGCTCTAAACCCTGTGGCTACAGAGCTCTCAAGATAAATTAGGAATGACATGTGTGAACGCACTTGGCTTATGCGAAGTAGTTTGGACGAAGATATGTAAGTATGTAATTCACGTTGTAATGTGAAAATGATTTAAGTCGAACATTTTCATTTGGATAATGAAGTTAAAGAAATTCAACTGTATAAGGATAATACATATATGAAACAAAATCAAAATATTCGATATTTTACTAAATCATAAAAATAAAGAGGTACGTTAAAATCATACCCATTTTTTTATGTTAATTTAAATAAATAAAATATTTAAATTTAAAAAAGTTTTCAAAATTAAGAGCATTATATTACTAACTTATTTTATGACATACAAGTAGGTACTGTTTATTTGAACAAAAAACTTCCGCCGGGTATTTAAAATCTTTTGAGACTTTTGATTTCATACTTTTTCTTTCAAAGTAAACTGAGCTTATCCATGAGGCTTAGCATCAGCATCAAATTTGTAAGCCTTAAAATGGCAGTTATAGTATTACGTTTATCTGGTCTTACCTGTTCGATTGATAAAAGTCATACGTACTTTGTGTCTCCTAGAAAAGTTCCTATCTTATAAGAATATAAAGTCTATTACTATTAGTAGCGCTATTCAATTAAACTGTAATTGATTTTACAATCAGCTTTAGTTTAGGAATTGAACTATGCAAATTAAATGAGATTTGTATGTAAATAATTCGTTTTATTTCAATCGTTTGACTAACTCTCTCTCTCTCGACCCGAACCAGCAATTGTTTAGCTGCGTACGTTTGTATTTTTAACAGCAGACATGAATATGTATGTATGTTTGTAGATATGTTTTGGAATTACATATTATAAAGTTTTTCATTTCGTATTGTTCGCTGCTCTCACTTCGTTTCCATTCATTTTGCACTTTTTAACAATTTTTATGCTTATAAATTCATCGTAAGCTATAGGCACCAACACGCCGTCGCTGATTGGCGAGGTTAAAACAGAGACGCCACCACCGCAACCACCACCAGCACCAATACTCGTACGACCGGTGCTTCGTCACTTTAATTTATTTTTCTTTTATTGCATGTATCATTTGTTTTATTTTTCCTTAAGCTGTACTATTTTTTCTTTACTTCTTATTGTAATTACTGAAACAGCACAAAACAAATGATGAGGGCGAAGAGATGGGAGGACGGTAACTATAGAAATACGAGGGTCGATCAGTAAGTGCGTTTGGTTGAAGGTAAGAATGATAAAGAACGAGATAGCGCTTTCTGCACTGAGAGCAACACTGGAAGTGACGTAATAAACGGTAGAGAATGAGAGAGTAAAGAAAAAATTCTAAAGAAGAATAGAAAGAAGCCCACGAACGACTGAAAGTTCTGTTTGTTATCATTGTTTTATAAAATAAAAGATTAAAATTTTATTTTGTCAGCGAATGGGTGGATGGGCGAAATCGTCAAGAGAGGACTAGCGGTCCGCGGAATGCGCAATCTTGTATTCTATCATTGAGTTGAATGTTGAAAATAGCATAATCGTTTTGCCATATTAAGACATAAGATGCTGAAGCTTTTTAATTTCGCCTATACAAATGTCAAAAACCCCACTTTGTTCTCAGGGATTTTGAGAGGCTGTTCTCTATTACCTAAAGTTTTAAAGATATTATTTAAAAACAAAAAATATTTTTTTTTGTCGAAAAATAGGTGGATATTTTAACATTCAAATACGGAAGAACAATTTTGTGCTTTTTTATAATAATCTCTTATCCGAGAATGATATCAAAATTGTTCGATTATTCTATCGCATCATCTTCCAAGAAAAATTTTGAAGAAGAGTAAGATGTGGATAGAAGATGCTTCCGCGTATAGAAGTCCGCGCAAGTGGGTAAAGTCTCTGATTGCAATTCACCTGGGAGTGGCCAGAATGAGTCAACTGCATGCTGATCAAGCAGCTCACGACTTTCTCTTGACTTCATCCGAAACTTGGTTAGCATCCGAACATCCGGTTAGAAGTGAGGTGAAGTGAAAAGACTAACCTAGTGGGATCACTCCAACGTCTTCGGTTTAAGAGTTTGCAGAGTCTATTCCAAACTTTCGCTAACGAACTGGGGCTGATCGACTATGCGGGAGCCCGAAACATGATAGCCTGTAGCACCACATTCGAGCATAAATAACGAGGCTACGTGGGTGAAAAAAATCGATCACATAGCGAAGGACGGAAAGCATGTTTCCTGTATTTTAGCCTTACATAAGCTCCGAATGCCGAATATCGACTCGGATTAGGTTGTCGCAGCAAAAATGTACAGCAAAGAACATGTGTCTACATATGCAAAGAAATCTAGACGTCGGGAAGCTGCAATCGCAACAGACAGCTACAAACTTCGCTATTCGGGCACTGATCTATCTCTTTGTCGACGTTAAATCGCATTCGACAGCACAAGAAGAAGTTAAAAATATAGGCATATACCCCGATGTCTGAATTTAATATACGCATTTGCGTTTTGGCTCCAACAACACTTTTACAATTTCGAATCTAAAGTAGAACCTAGTAAAGAACTCTCCCGACGACCTGAAACCGCACTCTATAAGTCTTCCATTTCTTTCGGATGGGTTATCTCAGGAAGCGTTCGAGAGAAAGATTCTCCGAAAGATTTTTGGACCTTTGCGGATCTGCGATGCGAATACCGCAGACGATGGAACACTCATCCTGTAACAAATTTGCATAGACATAAATAGTTTATATAGTTTTTTCCTGAGACTGCCGATATATCGTCAATAGTATTGCCTTTTTTATATGTATGTGGGATCAGTTGACAAGTCGACACGGACAGGGCGTAACTACTAATTACCCCACACGTAAAACTACTTACGAAGCTACTATCTAATTGGCAACACTGTAACAAAAGGGAAATAACCGATTGACAAACTGGAAGGGAATAGAACGAGAGAACAGAAAGATGAAACTAAGAAAAGGGTACCAATAGAAAAGGACTGAGAGGAAAGTTCAGTTGAAACATAGCAGCGAAGTCGAGTAGTGCGCGGTGTCGGAATTAAACATTTTAAGCTAAATAAATATATTAAAAACCAAGTGGTTAAAAGAAACATTGTCTTGACTTTCATTTTTCCTACATGTATGTATTTGTTTCTTTTTAGCTTTTTGGTGGTAATGGCTGGCTTACTTATCCTTTGTTCTTTGGGTCATGGTTACAACACCAAAATATGGATATGATACTGACTAATGACAGTCGACAGTGGCGCAATATAAAAAAAAATATCGATAAGATCGTTGCTGCAACCGATATTTTTCTATTGCACTTCTTTGTTACTACGTGATATATAAATCTACAAATAAAAATACATCATCATGCCTCTACCCGAAATACTTGCTTGTAGCTCCATTTTTCTCGTATTGCCTTTACTTTTATATTCCATTATTTTTCACTGTGGCCTTTTACCAACTCAACATGGATTATATAGTAGTGTCACTGTAGTGTTGCGGAATGGCATATTAAAATTTTACCCTACCGAAATAACACAAGATTCACATCAAAAATAAACTTTTCTATGGATGCCTATTAAATAGAAATAGCAAGTTGATCTAAGCGGAAATAACTTTTAAAAATAAAAATAAAATGTAAAATAAAATTTTTGAAAATCACATACAGCATTTCTAACACAGACACTTATTCAGTGACCCTCGTAAATGGAAAAACTCAAGCTAAAAGTTATTATCATTCTTGACATGTTGCTGCTTTAGTGCCTGCTGAGACTGGTGCTGTAGTTGCTTTTTATTGTTGTTTTTTTTGTAATAGGCATCGTCGTCTACATCGCCTACTCCCCGCAATCAATATGTACAGAGGTATATGTATATATACTTATATATGTGCATACGTAAGTATGTAATATTTATTTCAGTTTCTCCGTACACTTCACAACAACGCGTTGCGTTCAATTCGCTGGTATTACCCCATAATTTAGGGTAAAATTTTACGAGTAATCGAGCTACGCCATTTATTTTCAGCTTGCGGCTTACAGCCGCTTACTAAAGACAATTCAGTTTTTCGTGGCAAATATGTACATCTAAGAACATTGTACATTATAAATTTAGTTACGGCTATTTACGTTAAAGTAATTGTGTTCCGTTTTAATTAGAATTGAACAACAGCAAAAGATGAAAAGTTATCTCAGAGTGTAAAAGTTGTACGAGATTGAAAGTCATACACAAGTAGGAGAATGTACGGAAATCGATTGGCATGAGATACGCCGCGTCGGACTGGCCAATTTTGTAGGTGATAATTATATTAAATTCAAATGGCTGAGGCTTAAAATTGGCATTCCAAAATTCGCCGAATCAATATAGGCCCGAACTACCTACTTTCATTCGATTTTACGCAGCTTCTTTTAGGCGTTTCGTTGAGAGACGGTTATCATCATTTTTTTCGTTTGAAATAAATTTCACTGCTAAAACAGTGTACTACCCTTAACAGTATACAACATTTCCCGTAATTTTTTGTGGAACGTTGCTGAAGTGAGAGTCCTTGGTCTTGGATATAAGTCCGGTTCGTTCCAGTTCCAGACTGTTGTGGGAAAATTTAACCCCTTCTAGTAGTTACCGCGACTCTGCCAACTATCGCAATGTAATCGATTTCTAGAGTTTCGATCTATAGACAATCAAATAACATGATGATTTTTTCTTCACTGGAACCTGGTGTCACGGATTAGCATGTGGCCGAACCCCTGCAAAATTTATTTGCCCCAATCAGTTAGCGAAGGGTTGGATTTTCCTACATCCTGGCATTTACGTTTACTTATCTTGCCCCATCCCTTTTATTTCCTGAATAGGGGAGATGATAACCCTTGCTCTCACGAGGGCATCGTTCAGCTTACGGCACCTTCCCCATTAATAGTTACGGCATACCAAGTGCACGCATTCAAATCAAAGTCCTTAATGCGTTGGCTGTGGTCGCTCATCCGAGCCCTGTTGATATTTTTCATTGGTGATATTTATTATACATAAGTCGCGAGCCGCAAGCCCAGCGCACAAAAAGATTCTGCGAAATTTTAGTTTTAGAGGCATTTATACACAGAGCCGCTTGTTTAAAGTCAGACGCTGGCTCACTGGCTACTGGTAAGCCGATAATATCGAAGTGATCCCACCAGGTTTGTTTTCTCACTCCCAAATGGATCTTCGGGAGCGCCCATGGGCTACTTGAGTGAAATCACCGGGAAGTCGTCAGCTGTTTGGGCGACATATCACAATGATGTCGATGTTTTCGGCATACGGTTGACCAGTTTAATTCTGCAGCGCGAATCATCTGTTCCAGCATAATGTTAAAGAAGTCATACGTTTGGTATGAAATGGGTCGGAGGAAGGAGTCCTTTTCAATTGGTGGTGTGGATCTCAGCGTCATTTTACATAGCGGTATTAGTTTTATTTTTCTTTTCGTGCTGTCGAGAGCTGGTTTAAAGTCGGCAAAGAGGGTGTGTGCCAATTCTCTTCGGACGGATATTTTCCGATATTTAGCGTGTCGTGAATATCTGGTCGATGGTAGATTTACCAGGCCTAAAGCCACACTGATAAGGTCCAATTAGTTCGTTAAAGATTGGCTTCGCAAAATACGCTCGATAGACCTTGTATGAAAAGTTAAGCAGGCTGAACCCGCATTCATCCGACCATATTCTAGGAATACGCTGGTGTATTCACCTTAATAGCTCTTCGCCACCATGCTTGAATAGCTCAGTTGGTAATCCATCAGCGCCCGCGACTTTGCTATCCCTTTTAGACGCCTGAACTTCCTGAACTTTCGCTATCACCATTTAGCAAAGTGGAGAAGTGTTCCCTCCAAAATTTAAATGAGCCTTGGATATCAGTCACCATGCTTATTTTTACAGGAATTTAACATGTTATTGCCGAAAAATATATGTGTTTTATAGTATTTATGGTTAATTTTTGAAGCCGCTTAGAAAAGTTAATAATTCGAAAAAATTAATTATGTTTTGGACATTCCGGTTAATTTTCTCGAGATTCTACTGTACTGTATATACATTTATAAAACTATTGTTGTCACAACAATAACAACGCCGCATTGCGAATTTTCCACCTATGACGAAACTAATGTCCAGTGACAAAGACGACGAAGAAAACGCAAACTCGATTTCTTTACTCGAGTATTTATGCCCCCCCAGCAGAAGGCAAAATAAGGCAGAGTACTGAGAGCGAAAATAACAAAATCGGATGAGCAAATTAGGAGAAGTGTTTGTATGTACATATGTACATACATATGTATGTATATGTATATGTATGTATGTACGTAATATACATATGTAAGCTGGCAGGTAACGAGACACTGCTCCATTGGAAGTTTTTTTTTAAATGTAGCGTGTGAAGATATGACTCTTATTACCTAGTTGGACGGTTCACTGACTGGTGGAGCAGTTGTGGTATTTATTCAGATATGAAAACTATTAACTAAATAATAATTTCAAATATTTGTCGGCATAACTAGAAGATTTCGCAAAATGGTAAACGATAAAAGCTACATTTCTGCAAATGTGCCTACCCATAAAAAATAATCATAAATAAACTATAAGTGGGGTGTAGGTATAAACTGATCTGTTACCAAAGTTCATCTTAACCTTGACCTAGTAGAATACTAAATTTATTATAATTTAAGCCTTTTAATATTTCCTTATCTACTCCTAGCACCGAAGATAATTTTCATTTAAGTATGTATGTATGTATGGGATTTCCTTTACAAATTTTCGACGTCTGCAGCCAAACATGGGTAGCACTTTTGCAGTCCGCATTTTTTTCGTTCGCCGCCGTCGTCAGCAGTCGCTTGTGGATACACACAAATTGCTGGCACGTTTGTTGTTTTCACATTTTATTGTGTTTAGCAAATGTGTTTTGTTGTTGTTAATGTCGTTGCCGTGGTTTTTATTTTCTGTTTATTCTCATAGTTTTTTTGTTTATTCACTTCACTGTTGTCGATGGCGTATTTTTGTTAGTACAGCAGCAGCGAAGATTGTTACAAGTGTAGCAGCGTTGTTCGCCAACAACGTACGCCAACATTCTCAGCGTATGCTTCACACATACACTGTGAATGCAGTTAATGACGTCGACCGCGCTGTTTATTGTACAGCACGATGCAATCGTCAACAGCGCCGTTAACGTCGGCTATTGCGAGTGTCGCAAAATGTCGTTGGCATATTTTTCGGAAATAATACTTGCAATTCCCACGCACTTAGTGAAATTAAATGCAATAATTGATAAATCATCTTTTGCAAATCTAATTACTCACCTTATTGTTGCTGCGCAATCAATTGCAGCTAATGAGTTATTGTAAAAAAAAGGTGCTTAGTCTGCAAAAACATTTCTCACATCTGCTCTAGATTACCATAGAACTTCTTACAAGTTCTCTGATATTACCACTGCTTTGCACAAGTCACACATTCCACAAATTTCAGTTAAAAGTATACGAACTTTTCTAAATTTATGTTTATCATTTGATTTGTTTTTATTGACACTGGTTTGTTTATATTTTTGTCAATTTCACACACGAAATTCACCGGCTTCAGCCATTCTATGTACTACCAATTTGCACAAACTCACTTCGCAGACTGTTGTTCGTATATACACGCTGTTACCAGAGAACATCTCTGCTGTTACCAGAGAACATCAAACAATGAGAAGGTGCAAACGACTCAGGTCGAACATTTTTATTTATTTCTTAACAGAGTTGAAACGTTTTCGCTGCGGAATTGAAATGTTAATTTTCTGCAGATGTTAAAACGCTGCGAAATGGTAAAATGAATGTTAAAAAAGCAGACATTTGCAGACATTTGCAGAAATTCAATGTTGCGGGAACATTTTCTGGTTTATAGATATTTGTTGCAAGTGGTATCTAGAAAACTTGAATAGTTTTACTTTAATTTGCAAAAATTATGTAAATCGGTTAAAATATACATTTGGATAAGGTTTTATTTTAATTATTATACCAATATTTATAAATAAAAATCTATATCTAATATCTTAAATATATCTTAAAAACATACATATAGTACATATGTACATATATTTTGATAATTTCGTAAATTCATTTGTAATGCAATAAAATTAGAAGATAAATGTAATTGAAACAAGATTTCCAAAAATTTATGAAAGTTAATAAATATATCGTATTTAATTTAAAAAAAAAATGCATAAAAATTAGACATGGCACGAAAAAAAAAGCTGAGATTCGAACTATGAGTCAAAAGCTAAAACATGCAATATGATAATGTGGCCGGCGACTATACCAGAGAACATCAAACAATGAGAAGGTGCAAACGACTCAGGTCGAACATTTTTATTTATTTCTTAACAGAGTTGAAACGTTTTCGCTGCGGAATTGAAATGTTAATTTTCTGCAGATGTTAAAACGCTGCGAAATGGTAAAATGAATGTTAAAAAAGCAGACATTTGCAGACATTTGCAGAAATTCAATGTTGCGGGAACATTTTCTGGTTTATAGATATTTGTTGCAAGTGGTATCTAGAAAACTTGAATAGTTTTACTTTAATTTGCAAAAATTATGTAAATCGGTTAAAATATACATTTGGATAAGGTTTTATTTTAATTATTATACCAATATTTATAAATAAAAATCTATATCTAATATCTTAAATATATCTTAAAAACATACATATAGTACATATGTACATATATTTTGATAATTTCGTAAATTCATTTGTAATGCAATAAAATTAGAAGATAAATGTAATTGAAACAAGATTTCCAAAAATTTATGAAAGTTAATAAATATATCGTATTTAATTTAAAAAAAAAATGCATAAAAATTAGACATGGCACGAAAAAAAAAGCTGAGATTCGAACTATGAGTCAAAAGCTAAAACATGCAATATGATAATGTGGCCGGCGACTATACGCGCTAAGCCACAGCAGACACTTGATGCCGTTCGCTTATACGGCTATTTATGCAAATCATAGCAATGTGTGTGCAAAGCAGAAGAAGAATTTACGAATCCAACTAAAAATGAAACAAAGAAGAAAAAGTAGTAACCCGAGAAAAAACCTGTTTTTTGCTTGCCAGCGGGGCAAGTTGAGACGGAAGAGGAGTTATGCAACAATTGTCTATAAGAGAAGGGTTGAAAGGGAAAGGGAACGGTAAGCAAAAGAATATTCTTTTCTGTTTTTCGGCAATTTTTGTGTCGATGCGCCAATTGCGCGTGCACATGTACGCAAATGAATTGATGCGCATTTGGGCAGAAGCACTAGAATGTTCTAGAATGTTCTAGAATGTTCTAGAACATTCTGGAATGCCAGCAATTTGTCAGACTACGTTGGCAAATTGCATTATTGTCTGATATTGCGGTGTTTAAATTTTCAATGACCGTCGATGGTTTGTAAAATTGAAGATTTTAGCATTTTTGTGTTCGTCGCGAAGAAGATCGTTGAGGGGAACATTTGCGTGCGCGGGGAGATGAAATGCTTGCGCTTATGAATGAACGGCATTTGTGTTTAGGAATACGCGCACGCGTTTATGAATGAATATTTTGTTATTGTATGTAGTTTCAGATATTTTAGAATATTTGGCGCTGGCGCAGGCACAAGTGCAGCTGCGGTTGTGATTGCGTTGTAATTTGACTTTGACTTAGCGTAGGTCAAGGTTGAATTTATGCACATGCACGTAAGTACATACATAGTATGTGAGTATGTATGTATGTACATGGATGCATATGAATTTATGTATGTACATAGATAGATAAGTACATAGATATGCATACATATGGATGTGTGCATATGTATGTACATATATGATTGTATACTTGATGATATGTATATTAGTTATTTACGAAAAATGTAGTATTCTCTGAAAGTATACATATTTATATCAATATACATATGTACATACATAGTACGTATGTATGTACGCTAGTGCAAGAATATGCAAAAAAGTAAAAATCTAAATAAATTTTAAGCCAAAAGCGCGTGGCCAGGTTTCGAACTAGCGCAAAACGAAAGCATACAGAATATTGCGATGCCTCTTAAAGCAACTGCACCACAGAACACAATTAAATTCATTGATCTGAATCGCTACTTGATTCAGTTTCCCGTGAATATTGTTTGCCAAGTCAAATTTTTGATACAAATGAACAAATTTATAATATATATACATATGTATGTAGATCGCATATTATTTCGCATCTACAGAAAAAGGAAATCAACATAGGAAACCAAATCAAACTCATAGTAATATTTATTATATTATAAAAAATCAGGTTTAACAATTTTTATTAATTAAACGAACATAAAAATTTTATTAATCCATAATTGTTAGTAAAAATATAAATATGCTTGGATATTTTAATATTTCACTTTGTTTTCATTTGTTAAAATATTCATGATGGCATGATAAAAATACCATATTATGCTTTTTTCAAAAAAAAATCAACATATAATTTTAATTTAAGCCAACTTTTCTTCTTTAATTTTAAGTAATTTCTCATGAAAATTTTTTGAAAAATTTAAAAGAGTTAATTATGTATTAATTTCATATTTTGTAAAAAAAAATTGTTCTATACACTTGCAGCATTATCAATACTTTGAATTTCAGCTTTTTTTAATTTTGAAAAATATTCATAATGACTTGCAAGTAAAAATACTACATATTGTGTATAAATATGTACAGTACAAAAATATATTCGTATGAAATTTAATTTTAATTATTTGTTTATATTTTTTTTAAATTTGTAACTTTAATGAAGTTTATGGAAAATTTTAGAAATAATTTTTTAATAATTTTTCTAAAAAATTGGAAACGATCTCAAATGGATTAATAAACACATTTGTAACAATATTCCCATAAACATCTGCCATTTATCAACATTTCAGCAACAATTTGAACAGTGGAAATGTTAATTCGCATTTTTGATGCCTGTTAAGTCGGCGGCGAAATAAAAATTTAACATGTCCATTCCTTAGACAAAACCTTTCAGAATTCATTTGGATCGAACCAAATTTTGCACCTTCTCATTGTTGTAAGTTCTCTGACTATACGCGCTAAGCCACAGCAGACACTTGATGCCGTTCGCTTATACGGCTATTTATGCAAATCATAGCAATGTGTGTGCAAAGCAGAAGAAGAATTTACGAATCCAACTAAAAATGAAACAAAGAAGAAAAAGTAGTAACCCGAGAAAAAACCTGTTTTTTGCTTGCCAGCGGGGCAAGTTGAGACGGAAGAGGAGTTATGCAACAATTGTCTATAAGAGAAGGGTTGAAAGGGAAAGGGAACGGTAAGCAAAAGAATATTCTTTTCTGTTTTTCGGCAATTTTTGTGTCGATGCGCCAATTGCGCGTGCACATGTACGCAAATGAATTGATGCGCATTTGGGCAGAAGCACTAGAATGTTCTAGAATGTTCTAGAATGTTCTAGAACATTCTGGAATGCCAGCAATTTGTCAGACTACGTTGGCAAATTGCATTATTGTCTGATATTGCGGTGTTTAAATTTTCAATGACCGTCGATGGTTTGTAAAATTGAAGATTTTAGCATTTTTGTGTTCGTCGCGAAGAAGATCGTTGAGGGGAACATTTGCGTGCGCGGGGAGATGAAATGCTTGCGCTTATGAATGAACGGCATTTGTGTTTAGGAATACGCGCACGCGTTTATGAATGAATATTTTGTTATTGTATGTAGTTTCAGATATTTTAGAATATTTGGCGCTGGCGCAGGCACAAGTGCAGCTGCGGTTGTGATTGCGTTGTAATTTGACTTTGACTTAGCGTAGGTCAAGGTTGAATTTATGCACATGCACGTAAGTACATACATAGTATGTGAGTATGTATGTATGTACATGGATGCATATGAATTTATGTATGTACATAGATAGATAAGTACATAGATATGCATACATATGGATGTGTGCATATGTATGTACATATATGATTGTATACTTGATGATATGTATATTAGTTATTTACGAAAAATGTAGTATTCTCTGAAAGTATACATATTTATATCAATATACATATGTACATACATAGTACGTATGTATGTACGCTAGTGCAAGAATATGCAAAAAAGTAAAAATCTAAATAAATTTTAAGCCAAAAGCGCGTGGCCAGGTTTCGAACTAGCGCAAAACGAAAGCATACAGAATATTGCGATGCCTCTTAAAGCAACTGCACCACAGAACACAATTAAATTCATTGATCTGAATCGCTACTTGATTCAGTTTCCCGTGAATATTGTTTGCCAAGTCAAATTTTTGATACAAATGAACAAATTTATAATATATATACATATGTATGTAGATCGCATATTATTTCGCATCTACAGAAAAAGGAAATCAACATAGGAAACCAAATCAAACTCATAGTAATATTTATTATATTATAAAAAATCAGGTTTAACAATTTTTATTAATTAAACGAACATAAAAATTTTATTAATCCATAATTGTTAGTAAAAATATAAATATGCTTGGATATTTTAATATTTCACTTTGTTTTCATTTGTTAAAATATTCATGATGGCATGATAAAAATACCATATTATGCTTTTTTCAAAAAAAAATCAACATATAATTTTAATTTAAGCCAACTTTTCTTCTTTAATTTTAAGTAATTTCTCATGAAAATTTTTTGAAAAATTTAAAAGAGTTAATTATGTATTAATTTCATATTTTGTAAAAAAAAATTGTTCTATACACTTGCAGCATTATCAATACTTTGAATTTCAGCTTTTTTTAATTTTGAAAAATATTCATAATGACTTGCAAGTAAAAATACTACATATTGTGTATAAATATGTACAGTACAAAAATATATTCGTATGAAATTTAATTTTAATTATTTGTTTATATTTTTTTTAAATTTGTAACTTTAATGAAGTTTATGGAAAATTTTAGAAATAATTTTTTAATAATTTTTCTAAAAAATTGGAAACGATCTCAAATGGATTAATAAACACATTTGTAACAATATTCCCATAAACATCTGCCATTTATCAACATTTCAGCAACAATTTGAACAGTGGAAATGTTAATTCGCATTTTTGATGCCTGTTAAGTCGGCGGCGAAATAAAAATTTAACATGTCCATTCCTTAGACAAAACCTTTCAGAATTCATTTGGATCGAACCAAATTTTGCACCTTCTCATTGTTGTAAGTTCTCTGCTGTTACTTGCTACATTGGTTATTACGACATACATATCTACATATGTACGAATGTGTGTATGTATGTACATGTATAAAGCATTTTGTTTGCAGAAGAATGCGCAGAAGAGCAGTTTTAATTTGTAGTTAAATTGTGTTGTCAGATATGTATTATAGATGTTGAATTCATTGTTTGAAATACATATATTTATTTAATTGCTGCAAATTTATAAAGTGTGCGTATATTTAATATTTAATAAGTTTATGCAACATGTTTGATATTTCCAAAGCAAGATGTTGCACACACAAGTTGCGGTTAGGTTGTTGTGTTTATTCAGCGAACTTCTTGAATATAAAAAATATGATCTAGGAACCCAGCCCCAAAATATATTTTATAAATTAATTTATGAAATATAGATTTAAATAAATAAATAAAAAAAAAAACAAAGTAAACATTTTATTAATGCATATTTTTAAGACGGAAAAACTGAATGTGTTTGAATATTTCAATATTTTACCTTTTATTAATTTTTAAAAATAACCATAATAAAAAAATAAATAAATAGTTTTAATTTGTGCAAAATTAATATATTTTTTTTTAGTAATCTTTATTGAACATTTTATGAAAAATTGGAAAATAAGTTGTAATTACTTATTGTGTTCATCTTATGTACAAAAAATATACTTGCTACATTATCAATATTTTGAACATTTTGAATTTCATCTTTTAATTTTTAAAAGTATTATTGATGACTTGCAAGTAAATATACTAAATATTGTTTATTTTTTGTAAAAATCTAATAATTTCTATAAATTATACCTATGTATGTATGTATCGGGTGTTTTTTTTTAGGGGTATAGAACTTCGAATTGAAATAAAACACAAGAAAATCGTTTTAAGGTCCATCAATTTGGCTTTATTGGAAGGATAATTTTATGCCATTAATGTTTAAATATGATTCCGGGCATGTGGCCGCCGCGGCTGGCTCGAATAAAGCCAATTCTACAGGTCCAATTTTCAACCACTTTTTCGAGCATATGGGGCCGTATGTCGGCAATAACGCCACGAATGTTGGCTTCCAATTCCCCTAACGTTTCTGGTTTGTTGGCGTAGACGAGCGACTTCACATATCCCCAAAGAAAATAATCCAATGGTGTCGTCTCTGCGGATGCGTATTATCACATAGAGTAAACGTAGTGCGAAAACGATCCATGGTTAACCGAATTAATTGCTCTGATGGACGATTATGTCGACCATAAAATTGACGGAGCTCGCGGTAAACTTCGCGAACTGAACCATTATTTTCGAAATAAATTTGCACGATTTGCAAGCGTTGTTCTTTTGTCAACCTGTTCATGATGAAATGGCAAACCAAAGTGAACATAAATGACATTAGAGTTGCCAGATTTGACCACAAAATGCCAGTTTTATCTCTATTCGAAAAACAAACCTGTAAAAAAAACACCCGATATGTATATTGAATACATTTATGAACATACATACATACATACATACAACAAATATGTAATTTAATTTTAATATTTTTAAATTTTTCCGGAAATTTTGGAAACATTTGGCAAAAAGATTTGAATTGTTTATTTAACACACATTTGTCCCATCACAAAATCCCATAAACATCTGTAACTTATCAACATTTCAGCAACAATTTGAACAGAGGAAAATGTTAATTCACATTTACATCCCTGTTAAGTCGCTGTAGGAATAAAAGGGGGCCAATGATCTGTCAAACGAAGGAGGAACGTCTTCTTTCATTTTGATTCAATTTTAACACAGCACTTTTGTCATTTCATGGGCCACCAACAACAGCAAAATAAACGCCACGGTTTTATTTTCTCTAATACTGCTACCTGTTTATTATGTATTGGCTGGAATCGTTCAGACTTCATTTATTTCGCCGCAAAATTTCCACCTCCTCTTAGTCTCGTTGAACTAACAGGAGCAGCGTCTTCAAATCTTCTGGAACCTACTCTAGTAGTGTTAAGATGCAAAAACTTTATAGTACTTTTGGAATCTTTGAGTTAGATGAGTGTTTCAATAAAGCGGTTAATTACACAGTGCAACCAAAATTGGGATTTTTTGCAACAATCGTGGTATTTTTCTGAAAGAGAAGCTCAGTTTTTTTTTTTAATTGCATATATTGGGTTAAGGGGGTCACAGTAGGTATTTGTGCAGCAAGTACAAAAACTAGAAGAGTTGCAGCAGTGACGCCAAGGGAAATTTTGTTCCTTATAAAAATATAAGCAATTCATATACATATGTATATACTTCGATTCGGCAGCATCCCTCCTTCCGCCATTTCTTTCATATTTTTTCCGAGGGCATTATACAGTTGTTACGAATATTTTACTTAGCGTTGCTACTTTTTGGGGAAATTCTAACTAAAATAATAAAATAATGGTGGAACGAGTGATTTGATAGCTTTTTACTTTTTTATTACAAATGGGAGAGGTACTAAATTCTGCTTTTCAAAATTCTTTTGGATGAAAATTCTGTAAAAATCAAAAAAAAAATTCTGTCCAGCCTAAATTCTTTTGGTTCAATATTCTGTATTTAAAATTCTGTATGATCAAAATGATGGAGAACTGAAATTCTGTATATTAAAATTCTGGAATCAAAATTATTTTCGATCAAAATGCTGTAAAAATATAACCAAATAAGCAGATAACCTGATAAGCACGCTTACCTGAATAGCACATTTATTTTATGAATAATGGAATTCCGATTTTATAGAATCAATGGTATATATACATACGGCAATTAAAGAAAAATTCAAAAATTCATTCAAAACAAAAGTTATTACATTATAATGGCGAAACAATTATTATATTATTAAATTTTTAGCAATTCGCTTTAGAAAAGAAACATGCCTTAATATAAGCCTTTTTTTTGTTATTCTTTTAATTCTGTTGTTTGCTTTTACAGCCTTCTTCGTTTGACTAATTTTGTGACCATTTAGAAATTTCTAAAGCTATAAATACATACAAACATATGTACATTTGCTTTATGTAAATCTGTTTTGATAATATAGGAAACCATATGGGTCAAGACAAGTCATGTATTGGCAGTATTTTGTTTTGCAAAACTCTGTATTGAAAAACCGGAAGAGCATATGGATAAATAAAAAAGTGCGCACTTTTTTATTTATCCATATGCTCTTCCGGTTTTTCAATACAGAGTTTTGCAAAACAAAATACTGCCAATACATAATTTTGATTTACAGAATTTAGAATTACAGTGTTCCGCAATACAGAATTTTAACAGTACAGAATTTTGAATTACAGATTTTTGAATACAGAATATTGAATACAGAATTTTAAATACAGAATTTTGAACCAAAATCATATTGTACCCAACCCATTACAAATATATAAAATGTAAATTGTACACAAAGGGACTTTATCATAATCAATCTTTTTATGCTATAATAAAAACAACGAGCGACCATTTGGTTATTTTTATCAATTTCTTATTTTCGTACACAATTTTGGTTTCTATCTTTTTGCGATTTAAAAATCTAAAAAAAACACTGTTATTCCGAAAGAAAATTTATTTATAATATTTTGCTCCAAATTTACTGTTCAATTTCTCACAAGATTTGCGAATCATCATCATTCGTTCAAAAAAAAAAAAGATATTGAAAAATATTTAACATTTCCAATTTATGTAAAATTTTGGATTCAGCATCCATGAAGTCTAATTTCGTTAAGCGCATTTTTTATGCAGTCGGAAAAATTCCGAATCCGTCATAATCAGCATCTTTGAGGTTACGGATTGCAGTAAATACAATTTTACTTCAGATAATATACATGTGCATACATATGTATGTATGTAACGAGTTTTCACTACTTTGGAAGAGCTAACTCGTTTCCATTTATATTTTGGTAAACAAAGACAAAATTATTCAACAGAATTTTTTAAAATTACATTTATGTATGTTTAATAATTTCACCCACATTTACTAATTTTCAAAAGTTTTCGTTTATTTTACTTTAAAAAATTATTCTTCTAATGGAATGTCATAATTTTATTAAAAGTCAATTGGTTAGATACAACAACTTCTTTCTTTTTTGTATCAAATAATAGCATGGTTACTATGTTGCAAAATTGCTGTTGTACAGTGTTATTATTTGAAGTAAATCGGATGATACTTTTTGAGACACCTTGCGTTGGTATGTTCTACACTTAAAGCAACTGTTGTCCTTCATAAAATTCGAAAGAGAGCCAAATGATATTTACATTCTTATAAGAGAACCAACACAATAAAGCGCGTTGAATGTTTAGGAATTAGTGACAGGAATTCATGACAACGTTGAACCTAAGTTGCGTTTTATTGATTTTTCACAGATGATAATGCGACATGGCTGCAATAACACCTACTGTTATTCCAAATATTATTGTACATATTAAGCAAACAAAAATAACAAAAACAGCAATAACAAAATGTATTTATTTTTATTATGCGCTTTTAAATTTTTAAACTTCATTGGTCCTATTGGCATGGAATGTTGTATGCAGGATGTGAAATTCTTTATATATTTGTAATACAGTGGCGTGCAAAAATAATGTACGAACTTTACCTTATATGCATTTTGTTCAATTAAAATTTTCAGAGACTCCCTAAAACATTTTTTTTTACTCGTTTAGGGTATATTTATTTTCTAAAATTTTGAAAGAGAACTTTAATCCCATTATCCATAAAGCTGCCGCAACAAAATTAAACCTCAGTGGTGGGTACCGAATAGAACACTTTCAGCGCTGAAGCTTATTCGTCCATTCGTATTGCTCATCGTTCCATCGTTCCATCGTCTGCGGTATTCGCCGTAGCAAAGACGTAAAGGCCAAAGATTCTTCGGAGAATCTTTCTCTCCGAACACTCCAAGTGCCATCTCATTCGTTTTTGGCAGCATCCATAATTCTGCGCCATAGAACAACACCGGCAAGGCGAGAGATATAGAGTGTGGGTTTGGTTCAATGAGAAAGGTCTTTACTACGCAATCGCCTACTTATTTGTTGGCAAGATAGAATCTACGTTAGGTTTTGAGGCTGACATTATTTTTGGTGTTAATAGTTTAGGTGTTAGAAGTCCTCCACTTTTTCAAAATTTTAACTGTCGACCGTAATGTTGAAGCCAAGATCGCATCATTATCCATTTTGGGAAAATACCGAAATAACGGCGCCGTTGTTGAGGCCTACGACAGCTGTTGAACACTCTCATTAAAGATGGTGGGCCGATTTCTTTCTTTACCTCGACCTATCCTTTCCAGCGGAATGTTGAAGAAAAACGTCGCACGATAGGGAATCAAATTGTCTAAAATCTCGTTAGGCATCAAACGGTTCGGAGAGCCCTTACCAATTCTTACAGCCGAATTAGTTTTGAGGGACACCAAATTCAGATATCGCAGAATTTTGGCAACTTTTGTTCGTGCTATGGAAGCGGCTTTAAAATCGACAAAAAGATGGTGTGCACCGATTCACTCTGATCAATATTGCTATTTGAGTTTCGTCCAAGTCGTATAACGGATTTTCGGTTTCGTCATTTCTCGTACTCTCGCATAAGAGCGAAGCCTTTTGAAAAATACACATAACTTCCTTCTTCAACTCTTGATATCTCTCCGGCAGAGCACGCGTTGGGCACTATCACAGCGTGGCCCTGTATGCAATATATTTTATTTACGTAGCGTCGCGATATTTCCTATCGTAAAGGTTGTTCCTTCGAGCTCTTTGAAAACATAGACTTTTTCAGCGGCGGTACGTACAAATGGATAGATTTGTTGAATGTTGTTCTCAGAGAAAACAGGAGTAAAAGTAGAATGGCGAAGTGGTTGACAACCTGCTGCGCCGGCAGAGTGTTTCTTGCGCCAATGGACCCAGGCTTTTACCTGATGCTACATACTACCAAGTTTCGGACCCCGGCGAAGTCTATTAGCCTCAGTCCATTAGCGTATGAATCCGACTAACCAGAACTAATTTTGTCTATTTCTGATTGATATTGGAAACTGATGGGACCCTTTTGGTTTTTGATTTGGTGAAAGTTGAAGAAAATTCTTGCCAGAGAAAATGAAACGCCATGCAACTTCTTTGTAATCTTCGTTATTTAGTTACCTTTTTTGGCTCACCGTTGCGACAACAACAACAACAACTTGGCGCATTAAACAAATAGCAGCAACTGTCAAATTACAAAGGCCCATACAAATTTGTCTTCTTCTTCATTCACTTTGCACACAGCGCTTTGGACGTTTTGTGGGTCACCAGCTACAACAAAATACATTGAATTTTATCAACTTGCTTAATGTGCCTTAGCGTAGGTCCTAATGAGATTTTTTTTAAGATTGGTAAAGAAACTTCACAGATTTAATCCCATAAGATTAAGGTATCATTGGAAAGGTATTTTATCACAATTTGCAAAACATGAATTGAACCTACCATCTGATATGATTTTTTATATTAAAAACAAATATTTTTATTAATGCAAAAAAAAATATAAATAATTTTCTGCAATATTTTGGTGGAGGTTTTAAAATTTAATACATTTTTATACGCTGATGGAAAAACAGAGCCAATTTGTATGTTTTGTATATTGACTAGCAAACTGTGAAATGCGGGCTTCCTGTGTTTGTCTAACAATTAAATCTTCGGAAAATTCTTATCCATCAAAACTTTGAAACTTTAGAATACCTTACCATCTCAGTTTCTTCTTCGATCAAATTATCAACAAGCATTTACTACTAAAACGAACTGTCAACATTTTTATTTACAAAATTTCGACTCCATACCTTCTAGTAATTATATGTAAGCGGATGTACTGGGAAATAGCCTTTACTCTTAATCACTTGATTTGCTAAACGTTGCAAATTGCTATCGTTATTTACATATTGTCCATTGAAGATTTCGGTGCAGAGAATATGAATTTTATCACGTCCATGTGTGCACACAGTCGATGCGAGCACCATTTCATAGTCGGCCAATTGTAGGCCAATGCAATAGGAGCGTGAAGCACGCGATATACTGGCGAACATTGCATAGAGCGTTGCTGCAATATCGGCAACACGTTTCATTTCCTGATGTTTGTTAACAATAGAGGTGCCATACCGCGTAAGCAGCAATTCAACGGACATTTGCAGACGCGCCACTGATTGTTCAATGCATTGTGCTGCTGGTTCTAAAGTTGGATGTACATTTTCGTTCAAACTCATTTTAGTCTTTGGGTTGTCGATATTGGAACTTTGCAGGAATTTGCTTAATATATGGCCGGGGTGGAACAGTGGATTACGTTGCATGCGTATTGTATCGGAGAGTAAATTCTGCAAAAAGTTGCCTTACAAATTAAACAATTCAAAGTGTTTTTAAAGTAAATTAACTTACGCCGGCATGTTGCAAACCGGAGAGCGCAATGTATATTCGCAATGTGTCTATTGATTCACCATGAGTGTAGAGATGGGCAGCATCGCGGAACAGCACTTCGGTTTCTTGGCCGGAAAGCAATGATTTTGGGCCAATAATATCCATGCTTTTTGAGGCGATTTCAAATAATTGCGTGAGACTATAATACTACATAGGAATAATAACATAAAAAGTAGTAGTAAATATAGGTACCATAAGAAAATTTTCTATAACCCACTTTGGTAATAGCGGCTTCCAGCGCCACATCAGGCGCTGCAAATTCATCCATTATACCAGCAGTCATATAGATCATGCTTTCAATAGCATAGGTGGCGCATGCCGCTTTCGACAAATGCATCTGCATCATTTCCAAATCTCTGTAAACACCAAGAAAAATAATTTTTCAAACGCTGTTTCATTCTATAGTCAAATTATTTCTACTCACTTTAGCTGCATACTGCATTGCCTGCTTTCAATGCAGTACGTTGTTAAATTATTGACCAGTTGCTTTACTATACCTAAGCCTAGGTGTGCGTTCCGCAATCGGCCACAGCGCAACAACACTTCTGCTACTTGATTTCCTTCATTTGGAGCGCCTACAACAGAACTTGGTGGTAATAGCACTTGATCAAATTCTATCCGTCGTACTTGTAAGCCCCTACAGCCGATGGTTAAATGTTGCTCGCCCAATTTAACACCTGGCGTATTACCGTCCACTAGGAAAATGTTTGTACAGCGCGCTGCATCTCCTTTCACGTTCAGACGCCGTGTTTGCGCGATAACTAGGAAGAGTGGTGTTGCATCGTTACTCGCAAAAGGTCCGGTTACTGCATACGCCTTTTGTCCATTCAAACACCATGCATTGGTATCCGTATGGAATTCTGCTGTAGTGTTGAATAAATCGTCCTCTGATATGTCATATTCGAATATTGCTTCAACGCCGACGAGTGAGCCTAAAAGTAATGGTAATTTTTAATAAATGCATTTCTATCAATACAATTTCAAAAAATTCAAACTTTTTAATACTCACCGTTTACCAATTTGGGTAAAAAACGCTGCTGCTGCTCACTGCTACCAATTTCTTTTAGCATATCGATTATTACACGATGTGAAAGCAAACCAAGCGCAATATTAGCGCTATTGCACTCTGGTTCTGTCAACATTAAGCTGCTTGTAAAACCCAATCCTTTGCCTTCGAAATCGGTCGGCACATTTATGCCGTACAAACCCAACTGCCGTACACCATCAACGACTTCTGTGGGAATTTGGCGTGTGCGGTCAATCGAGGTATTGTTTACTTCATCGGTAAAGAAATTCTTAAGTGGCACTTTCTCGTTTTCAATCCGTGTCATGTCTTCTCGTGGTATGACCTCAGGATAGCCAAGCATTTCTTTGTCAACCACACCAACAAAAAAGTTCTTCACTAGCGGCAAACGTGAGCGCAATTTCCCCTCATCTGGTGCAATTTTAACACCCGCACCAGTGCGTCGTCTTTTGTCTAAGACATCTGCAGCGTTAGACGATTTTTCGCCACTAGCTTTTATCGCCGTTTGGCTATCACGCCCAGCGGTAGTGCTGGTGGTACGTGTACTTTTTTTATTCACAAATTCAAAGTTTTTACCATAATTTTGTTGCACAATTCGCTGCAGTGTGGGTCGGAGACGTAACATTTTTAGTGATGTCTTAAAGTACTACACGGCCATAGAACATATGACATCTGAATTGTCAACTATCTGTTCTCACATGATGGAAATGAACAGGTGAAAAAAAAACGATAAATGCGTACCTAGTGATGTGAGTTTGAGTGTAGAAGCTAGAGTGAGTAGTCGTTTAGGTACAAAGGCAAAACGGGAATAAAAATTTTTGACTGCTGAAATAACAAAACATTTAAGATAGTTATAGGCAAGGTGAAGTTTATCAAGCTGCTGATTGAACTCTCGCATGGTGAATATTACGGCGAAATGATGTGTTCAAGGCGAATTCATATAAGGTGAAGTTGATCAAGCAACTGATTGAATTCGCTTGGTAAACGTTAAGTCAAAATGATGTGTTTGTTGTAAATCATATTGTCACTGTGCATATATTTTGTTAGTGTAAACTTTTTTTTTTGTACTTATAACACCACCTGATATGAAGTCGCCTTGGATGTGTTCATTGTAAACCATACTGTTCATTGTGCATGTTGTTGTTGTGGCGGCGTTTACCATATAATACGTTAGTGTAAATGATATGAGTTCGCCTTAGGAAAACTCACACAAATATACGCCAACAAAATTGGCTCTTATTCAGCAATTTTTAAATATTCATTAAATTAACGCCTATGTACGCTGATGTACACATCATAAGCAAAAAAAAGCAATATAAGTTTGGCACTTATGTTTATTAATTTATTTCTAATAATTTTTCATAAAATAATAGCACGTTCTGTAAAATGAAATATGTATATAAATACAAGTTTCAAACTTTTTAGGTAATATCCAAAAATTTATCAACTTTCACAAAACTTTCGGGTATGCAGTTTTCCTTCAGTAAAAAAATGTGCACGTTTTAACGACGAAAAATTGGCCTTTTTTCCGACCATTTTCATTCCACATAAAAGTGAATTTTATTGATGCGTTATACTTATCCAGGAAAACGCCCAACACCGTCAGCCAAAAAAATTATCAAAAATCAACGCGACTCACTTGAAACTTGATCTTTATTCTACTAGATTTGCATGCGCCACACAAGTAGCATTCCCAAAAAAAATCAGGATTAAAAATTTGAAAACTTTGACAACCATTTTTTTTTTTAATTTGTCGAACTTTTATACAATTTCTGAGAGTTTGAAACTTTTATTTATGTATAAATTATATGTATGTAGGTATGTATGTACTGAAATATTTTACAAAAAATTATTATTAGTTCGTACGAACTAGGAGTTTGCTATGCCGATAAGTTTTGCATTTATACGGATTTTCTTTTTACACGGTGTTTTATAACAATGGGACCGCATAGGCTTATTTGCATAATTTAATTATTTTTACACGTTTTTACGTTACCCGCGTAAAAGAGAAACAAGTGCACGTTTTGTGAGGTTTTGAAATTGAAATTATTTCGTTGGCTTTAATGAATCAAACTTTTATAAAAGCAAAAATACTAGCTTTCAGTTAGTAGCTTAATAATGCATTTGCATATATGTACATACACATATATTTTTATAACTTTTTGCTGGCATGCAAACCAATAATTTTGCATTCGCCTTGAACTCATTTGTTTTTGCTGAAGGAGGAAAAATAAAAAATATTGTCTGCCCAAAATATAAGGACAACAAATTTAAATAAATATCACTTAGAGTTTTCCTTATATATCGTTCGATTCCGATCAATATATTTGTTATTAAATTTCATTTTAAACGATATAACCCATTTACTTATTCTGGGGCAGCGATGCGCCAGGTAACAACTAGTTGAATATAAATTTGTAAAATAATTTGACAGTCTAAGCCACAACAAAAAAAAACAAGCCTATATATGTAAATATTTGTTTCAGTACTGCTGCTACCACCTTATCTTAACTCGCTAATAATGGTTATTTCTTAAACATTTTTTTCTATTTATTTCTTGAGTTTTAGCTTTTCACTCAGCAAATAAAACTAAATTTTTTGTGGGGTTTTCACACAAATTAAATTTAATTTTCTGAGTAATATATACATAAAACTCTAAAAATAACGATCATTTTCCAACTAATAAATAAAACTCAAGAAATAACTATTATTTTCCAAGCAAAAGATAAAATAACGATTAATTTCTGAGCAAAAGAGATGACGCCAAAAAATATCGATCAAAAAGTAATTCTTTTCCCCCAAGCATTTTTGAAGCATCTTGATCTGCCTAAATACATACGTTGCAAATCATTATCGGACAGCCCTTAGTATATGAAAACAATAAAGCCCTAAGAAGGCTAGATCGGTTAAGTCCGAGCGTGTAAAATCCATGCCTGTGCCTTCGAGAAATACAATACTTAAGCATTATAACCCAGAATCCCATTAAGTTTATATTTTCGATACGTTGTAAATTTCCCATGCGAAACATGTCAACGTATCGAAAATACCTCTAGATTGACATTTTTTGTATGAGACTTTCCGATTAACAATATGTAATTTCCATGTTTCATATCCGAAACAGGAACCGCAGCATCTAAGCCTGTCGTTTTATTTTTCTACCCTTTCCCTTTATCAAAATCCAATCAGTTGTTTGCCGAATCTTTTATTTTGCAATTATTAGTTCACTTTATAAACTCCCCTTTTTCCAACTTTATGCTGCTTATCATGTCTACAAATTTGTATGCTTATTTGATCTATAATCCAACTTTTTACCTTAGTTCTTGTAGTTTGAAGTGGTAAACCGTAGAATACGAGAAACTCCCAATTTCATTGTAGTCGCTTTTTATCAGCCGCTTCCTTGTGAACTACGGCGGCCACCAATGCGGCACCACGTCCCGAGCCATCCTCTGACAGCATTATGTCATATCTGTAATCCTTCTCAACAAATTTATCCAATGTTTCGCGCATATAGCCATCGATGTTTGGATGACAACGATAAACGGTGCCATCGACCCCAATTATAGTGAAACTTTCACCCACTCTATTCACCAATGCACCCAGCGTCACACCCAGCATATTGCCAGCACGTTTAGCTACAACATCGCAAACGTATTTGAATTTCATGCAGTCCTCCGGATCAGCATCGTTCAGTTTGAAAACATTGCTGAATACTTCTCGCACAGTGGGCCATTCGTCGCCTTTGTCGTTAGCAATCTCAGACAGCACCTTCGTTTCGATGCAATGCTGTTTTTTCGTCAATATATCAGTGATTTGTTTGCGAAGTTTACATTGAGCGAAAACCAGATTCTCATTGACAGCACGCAATAAAATCAAGCGCACCAATTCACCCAGATACATGCCTGAAAATAATAAAAGAAAGTCAGATAATATTAGCTATAGTTCTTCGTTGACATTTTTGCTCATTGAGCCTTTACCTGCTACCATTTTTTCATAAGGCTGCGCACCAGGATTCAATGAGTGTTTGTCAATAATTTTATCGTACTCAGTAATTAAGTGATCGAGACCGCCTTTCTCGCCGAATGCGCCCCACTCGACATTTATTATAATTTTTGGTTTATCCTTGTATTTGGCATCTAGTCGCTCACAATTTTCCACCTTTTCTGTGTAGCAAGCATTACAACCAGTACCCACAATCAATCCTATATTACATGATGGATTACGATGGGCACATGACATTTGCGTACCGGTCGTATCATTCAATATGGCTACCATATCGATTTTCAGTCCCTGTCGTCTTGCAATAGCCGCTTTCAACATTGAGCCCACATCTTCGCCTACTGTGTCCGAGCAATTGAAACCTTTTGTCCAACGCACCAGTGTAGCTTTACTTAAGCCGATTTGTACGCAAGGGAATGAAAATGTGAAACCCAGTGGCAGGTTTTCGTGTTCCAATTTGTTCTCACAAACGAACTCATGTAAACATTTGGCGATATAGTCGAAGAGTTGGGCACCGCTTCCGAGTAGTTCCTTTTCGGTCAACTCGTATATCTTTGCGACTTGTTCGACATCGTGACCTGCTTTTAGCGTAACGAGCAGCACGCGAAAATTAGAACCACCCAAATCAAGTGCAAGAAACTTGCCGACTTCATTACCGCTGGGAAAATCCTGTACGTATGTGAGATAGCATTTTGTACTCGCATCCTTGTTTGTTTTAGCGCCCAGACCTTTGCGTATTTGTTCGCAAAAATTTCGATACATACGTTGGAGTTGATCTTCATTGGGTATTAAGTCCGTTAGAAATTCGCGCAATCGTGTAATTTCGCTCGTCTCGCTCATTGTTGTTGCTTATGGTTTTTGGACAGGTTTTTTTTTTGGTAGTTGAAGTTATTTATTGTGAGCATATGTTGGATTCGCGATCAAATAATCCTCAATTTAGTAAAAATAATATAAACAGAACCAAAACTATGGCAAACTTATGAATTTTGTTATATGTAATAGCACGATTAATTTTGAGAAATGTGAAGATTTTTGAAATTATTTCTAATGTAGTAAATCATAGAACTGCTTTGTTATTTTGAAAATTCTTAGCAAGGTTAATTTAGGTAGAGAGCGTTCGCAATTCCATTTCATCTGAAAATGAAAATGTTGTCCTTTCTGAAATCGAAAACTATACCCCTTTTTCACTTTTCTCCTGACACGCAATCAATTTTCCAACAAAATATTGACTTTCGAAAAAATGGTAGTCTAATTCACTATGTACATATGTATGTATGTACCATAGATGGGCACACTGCATTATATATTTACTGCATTACGTACAGCAGTAAACAGTAACACTTTACTGATAATGAAATTAAATTTGCATTACCAGTACAGTTTTACTGATTACTGGAAAAATTAGCAGTAAAAATATTTTTTTACTGGTTACTGAAAATAATTTGCAGTAAAAATAATTTTTTACTGGTTACTGGAAAAATTTGCAGTAAAAATATTTGTTTACAGCTTACTGAAAGAAATTGCAGTAAAAATACTGATAATATCATTTGATTTGCAAAACCAGCAAAATATTTACTGTTTACTGAAAATAGTTACTGGTAGTTAAAAATCAAAAGCCAACCACTAGGTCAATGAATAATTAAAGAAAATTCGAATATTTTTGTTTTCATTGAAACATTTATTTCAACTTGTTATCCGCCATTAGCTTTTCTTAAAACAAGCATTTCGAAATTTGCATTGCTGAGTTTTTGCGTTCTAGACCGGTTAACAATACCAGCGAAAGAAAACAACCGTTCTACAGGTGCAGATGACGGTAATGGGGTATTATATTTTAGAAAAACGTTTTTAATAGCCTGATGTTTATTTAAACAACTTGTTGTGGCGTCTCGTTCCACCAGGTATAAAAGCGTTTCCTGAAGATAATTGCCTGAGTCAGTGGAACCACTCTGTATGCTTATATCTATTTAAGTGAATATATGCATAAATCAAATATTTAATTGAAAGTCAAATGCAAAAATTTTACCATTACTTTCTTCCCCGAAATCAAGGAAGGTTTTTTGAGTACTTTGAGGCGGAACATGTGTTGCGTCATCTGCTATCTTTCCATACTTCACCACATAAGTGTTGAACATTTTTTTTACTTCTTCTTCTGTTTGAGTCAAAATAAAAGTCAAAATAAAAATTTGATTTAAGATTATATTTTACGCAAGGAGGACTTTCTTTTTTGGTGATCTCAATCCGTTCATAATATTATAAATATTTGCATATAATTTTTGTTTGAATCTTTTTGGTTTTGAGTTCTGACTCTTTTGCATTTAGTGTTTCATGTGTATTTTTTTCTAAGGAAAAGAAGACAGAGGAAAACTAAAAATATTTATTGAGTACATACATGATTTAAATTCCCTGATGATAGTGCACAACATTTTCATTACCAGTAACTATTTTCAGTAAACAGTAAATATTTTGCTGGTTTTGCAACTCAAATGATATTATCAGTATTTTTACTGCCATTTCTTCCAGTAACCAGTAAAAAATTATTTTTACTGCAAATTTTTCCAGTAACCAGTAAAAAAATATTTTTACTGCAAATTATTTTCAGTAACCAGTAAAAAAATATTTTTACTGCTAATTTTTTCAGTAATCAGTAAAACTGTACTGGTAATGAAAATTTAATTTCATTATCAGTAAAAAAAAATGTTTACTGCATTTTTACTGGTACTGCAAAGTGCCCATCTATGGTATGTACATATATGTATACTAATCCACTCCTTTCACCCCTTTCTTAAAAGTAAGATAACATAGATTTTGAATTAAAATTTTGTGATATATTTTTCGTTTTCAGAAAGGACTACATTTGTATCGGAATAGGTAAAGAATAGGGTCCACTGAGCTAGGAGAAATACAAAGTGGGCGTGATCCGCCTTCTACTGATTCTTATGTTGTACAACTTTTTTAATCATTTAAAATAAATCCTTAAAATTTTTAATCAGTAATTAATTAAGCGAGTTCTGTATAAAAATAATGGGGATGGCGTAGCCGAAGTTCGACCGACCGGTGTTATTTTTTAAAGCGCGGCCGAAAATCTCCATAGCAAAAAAAAATTCTACACAAAAATACTGGAGATGCAACGCAGAGTTTACAATATCTCTGAAAAAATGCTAATTTTGGCACATTTCCAAAAAACAAAACAAATAAATCGTATCAATTTCGAAAAAAGTTAATATAAGTTGTCATAGCACATTACGGAGCATTGTGCAAAAAGCAATGACTAGGGTCAGGTGCGCAGGCATGAGAAGATGAAGTACCACGGTCTAACCATGTAATCCAGGCTTCTCTGGAGGGAGCATGTCCATGCAACGGCATCCGAAGAAACTAAAGCAATGATGGTGTGCAGGCGTGTAGCAGGACAATAATAACTAGATCGATAGTAACTCATGGTGCGATGGCGTGCGTCTCGAGGACCACGTGTTCGGCTGCGGCACTAGATGTAACTCTAAGCCTGACGCTACTACACATAGTCAAAGAACAGACAACCAAACGAATCCATGTAACATAGCTAGAAAGTCATATTGATTCGCTGCGCAAAGGACTCCCGCTAGCTCAACTCCCCAGATAGGATATCATCAAGCAAACTGCACAACTGCACTCACAGCTCAAATACACCAGAAGACATAGGGGCCGACGTCTTTGGTCCGGTAAGTTCTTAGCCATCTTTCAAGGCGACGTACACGCCATCCTTCTGTGTGCAGAGGTCAACCTAAAAAAGAACTACAGCAGTTTGCACGTAATTTAAAGAGGGGCCAAATGGCATTCAATGCCCTATATTTGTATGAAGAAAAATCGCCATTGGCTCTTGAAGGCATAGAGAGACTCAATTCTCTAGAAATAAGGAATCATATTCAGCTCTTCTACATCCAGTGCATGTATGGTTGTAAATTTATTTCAAAATAAATATTTTGCATAAAATATGTATCTACATATGTATATTTTACTTGTCAGCAGTTATATTTTGTAAGCATCACAATTCCTCCATAGAAAGAAACTCTATAAGCAGCGTACTTCAATTAACGGTGCAGTTAATATCAACCGGCTGTTGAGGTGCAGATTCTGTAACTGAGAAATCTATTTGCCAATTATATATTGAATAACTTATACTAAAATATCGAAAGTAGCCTTACTATCTGATTCGTAAGCCGAGTTATGTATTGAGAGAATCTTCAGCAATGGACGTAGTTGCAACCACCACTGTACTTTCGGAATGCGATGTCTAGGAATTAGAAAATATAAAGCATTAAAAACAAAAAAATGTTCGATTATCTATGAAACAGGTTTTTAATTAATAATTAATGTAATAAAGTCATAAAATATGAAAAATTTAAGGTTGTGTTATTTGAACTCCCTTTCCTCTGCAATTTAACAAAAATAAACTTTAAGCTACTTTACAATTATATGATTTTATGACTTTTTACGACACGTTACAACATCTTGTGATTTTCTACATATATGCACATACGTACATATGTACATATGTATTGTATGTAATTAGGTGATTCACAAGGTGTCATAGAGTTTTAAAATTCAAAAGTTAAGTAGTTAGATTGCGTAGACAAAAATATGACATACGAGTGTTAGGAGGATACCTGGTGAATCCTCTAAATATAGTAAGTAGCGTTTGAGATATTCTATAATATATATAAAAGAATAAATTTTTAAATTTCATTAATTATCGCTTTCAGTAGTAACATATAGCTTAGAGACTGTATTTAATTAATCTGTTAAAAAATATTAGAATTAAATTTAAAAAAATGGAATTTGTGTGAATTTGTTATTAATTTACTCGTTTCTTTTATTTGCATAATTTTTCTTTTTTGTAGTTACTGGTTTTGTTTTTGTACTGCATGGTAACATTTATAAATAAATATTTTCACAGATTTTGTATGTATTTGTCCCACCAGTCACAAAAATCTGTCCCACAAATTACAATTTTAAATATTGTTTAATATTTCTATTAAGTTTATATACATAAGTCAAATTCGTAATGAAAATGAAAACGCAGATACATAATATATGTATTTTACAACACAGAAAAATCCAGCTTGAAAATATAGTGCTATTTGTGTACGCATATGTAAAAAAGAGGGATTTTCTGTCACCCACCAATTACCTTCATTTAAATAATAGTTAAAAATAATTGTTAAAATATGTTGACAAATTTATTTTACTATTGTAAAAGTGCCGATGAATGCTTCTTTTAACAATCTCTACAAAAATAAGAATTTACATACATATGTATGTATACTAAATTTACATATGTACATGAAATATGTATGTTTTTTATTTAAGTCATTAATTTATATTTTTTAGCTTTAGTGTTAATTTTTTTAACTATTTAATTCATTTTGTTACAGTTAAAACTCCGACCAAAAAAGCACTGAGCTGGTAAATTCTTGCGCAATCATTTCTCACCGTACATATAAGTAAATTATATTTTTAATATCAGTCAAATCGGATCATAAATGCGTTTTTTAATACATAATATCGTGACTTCAATTTTCAATTTTTAGCCTATTAAGAAGTTAGTTAAAAATCTTTTGCCAAATTTAATCCGAGCAGCAGAGAACGAAACTGACGTACAGTGGAAGAGATTAGTATAAGAATATTTAAATAGTTACAGATAAAAAGAAAAGATTTTTAACAAAAGTAACAAGAACTTTTTGTAAGTGAACTTGGTTTGTACGTTTTAATTTTATTGGATTTGGCGTATGACAAGTGTAACAGATTGCCGATTTGATCGTAATTTTAAAGATTCCTGAAAACTTTTGTGACCAAATGATGACGACCTCTCCTTACGAACAATTTGACTGGTTCTCAAGTATGAAGACAGTTATGTACATAGGCAACTAAAAATTACACTGTGTAAATACTTGCTAAAAATTTACCTTTTCGACTAATATATAATTCTCGTATCCTAATTAAATCACGTAGCAGCTCTAATACTTAACTTAACTAGTATAAAATTATAGTATAAAAAATAGTGTTGGAAAACTTTGCGAAAAAGTCAATCTATGTATGTAGGGACAATCTTGTGAAAATTTTTCGGCACCTTGTATCTCAAAATCTAGATGTGATGAAAAAATTTGGATGACAGTTTCAGAATCAGCGGACCCAAATCCATATAAAATGTGATATTACATCAAATGTATGTACATTCTGGCTGTCGCACAGTGAAATGAAAAGTTTTTGACAGAGTTTCAACTGAAAAAGAAAATGTGGCAAACAATTTAAATTTACCGCTTTTATTTAATTTGTAATAACTTTTACATTTTCCGTTCAATTTAGAAGCTCTTATGCACCAAATTTTTGTAATGAAATATTATTTAAAAAAAATTATTTAATTTTTTTTTTTACAAATTATTTAATTTTTTTTTACTGAGAAGGGTATCGAAAAAGTTCAAAATTGTCTTTATTCTTTGTATTTCGGCGCCGAAGTACTTCGTATTTACACAAAGTGTATACTTATCAGCATAAAGACAATAACTGTAAAATTTGGCAATAACTGGCACCTCGAAAACAGGAGTTTTGTCTACCACTTGAAAACGCTTTTTTAGACAAATAAATGAAACTCATTTTCGTGAATGAAGAACTTTTCCATTTTAAACAAGTGTTAGTTATTGACGAATTTTTCTGTAACGCATTATTTTTTATTTTGCACGCTTTACCTTATTTTATATGCGAAAAGTAAATAGTATTTTAAAGTTGAATTTTTTACGCTAACAATGTACTTTTTTATGTCAATGAAAGGTAGTATAAAGGAGGCAAGACCGAAGATAGCATATCTCTACTTGTTTTTACTTAATTGTCTGCTCTCGGCATTCCGTACATTCCGTGCATTCTACATCTATATCTTTATCGATTAGACGTGTGTATGCATATGATTCAATATATTGATTTTATAACATCGGTTTATATTTTTATGAGCTGCTATTTTTACTAAAAACTTTTAATTAGTAACTAAGGCTATTCGTCCTTACGACTGCTTGCCTACTCTCTTCCTTCTATATTGCCTTGTTTTCATTACGTCAAATATGTTAACATTTTATTTTTTTTTTTGCGTTACTTTAGAGATCCTTTAACGTTTTCAACCGCTCGACTACCTTGATGCGACAAATTTTTCGCCCGTAACGCTACATCAAATGCCTGTTTCTTTTATGCCTATATTGCGCCACACAAAATATGATTTTATTTTATGCACTCATATTTTATCCGCTATTAAATTACGCTTCAAAAAATATGGTATACATCCCTACATAAATTTAGGACTTACTGAAACTCTGTTTCGTTACGTAAATCTTCCACTGACGTAAATTTGTAATCAGGACCCTTTATACCGATCATACATGCTGATTGCTTGGATTTGGTCATTATTGTTCCATCGGGTTGAAGGCTCGCTTTCAATTGTTTTCTTATAAAGTCAGCGCAAACGATACCCATTTTTGTTGCAAGACAACGGTCGAAAGGTGTCGGGTAACCACCTTGTTGCATATGACCTAATCAGAGAAAAAAATACAACAAACATTTACTCAAATTTTAATGTTGGAATAGCAAACTTACCTAAAATATTTGTACGACAGGTAAACAAGCCATTCGATTCCTCTTCATAGAGTCGTTCCATAAAACTTGCAGTATAATTTTTATTGGCCCCTTCACAACGCAAAACCAGTCCACGTTCGATACCCTCGTTCATCTTGGCCGTCATAATGAAACAATCCCGTTGTATGTCGCTCACACGAAATCTTTCTTCGAATATGTATGCCGAATCCGCACCACTTGCCATAGCAGCCATATTGGCTAAATATCCACAGTATCCACCCATTGTTTCGACAATGAAGACGCGTTTCTTGTAGCCACGCGCCGAATTGCGTATCAAATCGCAACATTTAGTGATCTCATTTAAGCTGGTATCTGAGCCCACGCTATACTCTGTGCCTGGCATATTATTGGAAATAGTTGAAGGTATTATAACCATCGGAATGCAGAATTCTTGATAGTGTGACCGCTCCAATACCAAAGATAAGACAGTACGGTAAGCTTCGAAACCGCCAATAATAACCAATGCTTGTATATTAAATTCACGAAAACGGTCTGCGATTTCAGCAAATTTACCTTCGGGAGTGATACGATTCATGCCGAGAAAAGCACCACCTTGCCCACACCAACCGATTACATCACTCCTTCGAGACGTAAATACTGAACCATGAACTAAGTTAATGGAAATGTTAATTACATACTTACCAGCTTAAGTTTTTCACTTTACCAGCCAATAGACCTGTTAGACCCGTCGAGATACCAACCACTGCGTCACCGTGGTAAATTATCGCTCGTACAAAGCTACGTGTGGCGGCGTTGATTCCACATGCCGGCGAACCAACATTCATTACACCGACATTAAAGGGAGTCTGTTCAAAAGTAATATATCTCATAGTCAGCAAACAACAGAAGTAGAGAGTTTTTTTTGCCTTGTTACATACACAACGACAACTTTTCTCGGATGCCTTTGGTGGTCTGATCAATGACAGCATCTTTAACGCCTTCAGGTTTTCTTGAAATGCTGCTCCGCGCAAGGAAATTGCTTTCTCCCAATCTTTGGCCTTCATTGCAAGGTTGACTGCATGTGTTTGCTCTACAGCTCCCATTAGTGGTATCCTCTCAATGCGATTATTAACCATAACAATTACGGCTGGTGTTGTGTTGGATGTTGATTCCATCACGGCAACAGTTGCTTCAGCGCCCATGCGACAAGCTATGATACGATCGAAGGCGCTCGGCGCTCCACCACGCTGTACATGACCTAAAACCGTAATACGACTATCCCAATCTAATTTTTCCTCGATAACTTTTTTTATGATTTCTGCCGTAATTGGTTGACCGTGTATGTCGTTCGCTCCTTCAGCAACGATAATAATGTTCAACCGTTGACCAGCATCCCGCTCCTGGTTTTACACACATACATATATGGAAAATAAAATGTTATTTAACTTAGTGTTAGTTTTTCTAGTCCAGTGATATGAATGTAAAAAAGAGTACATCATGAAGTACTACTGATTATCGTTCAAGAAAATCCACTGTTCTGAAAGTGTATGACAGAGTGAAAAATATATTATCCGTAATTAAGTCCGTAGGGCTTTCTAACTTAATGCCGATTTGTACCTCTAATCTCACTATCTGTGGGAGTTAAAATTGCAATCTTTAGCACGCACTGTAAGATTCTAGATACTTAAGGCTTGTTTACACCGGAATACACGGTTTTGTACCTGAGCAATCAAGGTAGTCTGTTTTTCGCTAGGTGTAAAAGGTCGTGTAAGTTATCATCAGCCATAAGTTCTCTTATGTCAGGCTAGGAAATCTTTGGAAACTTGAACGCCACATGCAAATTCTCAAAACTTTGTCGACACAGCGAAAATCGGATTACAGATTTCAATTCTTTCGTAAAAGAGTTGAGTTTGTATGCCTGAGTTACTGAAGTCAGTCTAATCCTTCCATGAGAAATTCGTTTAAGTAAAGAACCTCTTCAGAAATCTAAATTGTTTGAAAATAGGGTCAATTGAGCTTCTTAGTTAGGGACAGTTTACAGTGCATGGTTAAATTCCGTTTAAGAAATTCACCATAGTACTTAAACTTGCACTGAAAACCTGGCCCTAGATAAGCGTATAGCTTTTGTTAATCTATCTGGTGTTGTTTTATTTTAGAATAAGGACAACTACTGGTGTTTCAATTTCATTTTCACGTAAATACCTTTTTTAATTTATCACATAAACGGTCATGCCAATCTTCGGGAGGTGGTGACTCTGGACAGAACACATAATCTGCTTCTGATATAATACCGGAGGTTATTGCTAAGTAACTGAAAGTAGAAAACAATAATGCGCATAAATAAATTTTAAAAAAAATATAATTTCTTATGATTCCAAAAATTACAATTAGAAGACAATTGGTTTAGAAAATTGGACAGCATTTGGGCATTTCAGACGAAGACAGTCGTTCTTAAAATTTGATACAAGAATGCCCTTGTAACTAAATTCTTGGGCCAACGGTGTAGGGGATTTCAATGTATGTGTGCGAAATGAATATAAAGCAAACCACAATTTATTTTACCAAAACCAATAGGGGTATAAGAAGATTGAATAAAGTTTTTTGGCTTAATGCCTCATACCTATAGGTTATGTACAGTGGTGGATCTACGAGGGGGTTTTGTGTTAAACCAAAAAAAAAATTTTATAAAAATTTGACAAACTAAAAAATTTTCAAACTTTTTAACACGATTTATTAATTTCTTTTTCGTCAAAACTTTTTTATACACTTTATTATAGTAAAATTGAATAGACTACATAACTGCATATTCTAAAATTCCAATTGAGTAAGACATTTTGATGACATTTTGAAACTTCGACTTGCATGGTTTTTGTTATAGAAATGACTAAATTTTGACACATCTACTGGGAATTGCCTGTAGCTTTAACAACAAATATAGGGTAATCATTCCAGATAGGGAATGGTGGGCCGGGGGCAATCATTCATTTCGGTTCTACAGGGACTGCTCAGAACTAGAGAACAAAATTGAGAGGCATTATTATTACGCCTACCTGGCCATTGTGGTGTCTTCCGAGTCGAACTGGTGGCAATAAAAGATCGGAAGAAGATACATAGTGCAATGTGTACGCAGTGTCATGCACTAAGGAGCAGAAAATTCATGGGATGAGTATTGTTCGAGAATTTAAGTGTCCTAACTGAGTTATAGGCGCGTATTTACTTTGATTGACAAACTCCACGCGATGGGTGAAATAGGGGGGAAAGGGATCATGGTATCACCACGAGCTTGGATGTGTCGGTAAACCAGTGTATTTAGCCACTTCCATCGAACCTAAACTTACTAAATTTGTATAAAAAAGATTTTCATTAAGTATGGAAAGACTTGCCAATACATTTTCCTACAGTTTTTGCGAACACAGGCGTGTGTACATGAAATGGCGAATTTCCATTGTTTATGTTAAATGCGACGAACATAATGAGTTTGGCTGCGAGAAAAACACGATTATTTTTGGCCTCACAAGACTGTTAGTGCACATTAGGCTGGCATCTGTTTTACATATTACGTATTGTCTCCTCTTTCAAATCAATTTTATATTTTTAAGTAGGAAGAGATAGTAAAGGATCATTTGGAAAGAATGAAGAGATCAATAACAAAAAAATTCATTTTTTTTCAATGTTATTATTTGGAGGACTAGGTTTATTGAATGTTGTACTAACCCACAATGTCGTCCCATAACCTCCATTATAAAAAGGCGCTGATGTGAGTAAGCTGTACTCACAATAGAATCGATGGCGTCAGTGATGCGATGCAAAGCGGTGTCCGTGCCGATGGTTACATCGGTGCCACAGAAATCGTTATCAATGGAGCCAACCTTAAATATAAAAATGAAATGCTGCAGTTTAAGAACTGAATAATTTTTTATGTCACCTACCACTCCAACAATATGTAAATCACTAAATTTTTCTCTTTGTTGCCTTGTTATTTCGCCTGAGGCCGCTAATTCATCTAGTAATCCGCTCCATTCTTTACGGAATATATTCGCGCCTGTTAGCGAACCATCGCCACCGATTACAACTAAACGGTTGATTTCTTTAAAAAAAAGACGTACTATATATAAAAAGGGTATTAATTTAAAATAGGCGAGAAAGCTCATCAAATTGAGTTCATTCCTTCAGTTGCGGCAAGACATAAGATAGAAAGTTGCATAGCAAATTTTGCATGCAGCGAATCAAAATCCACCAATTGTAGCCAATAATAATAAGCTGATTAGTTAAAGCAATGCTCCCATAGTGACATCCCCTCAACTTTTATGCGCCCTGTCAGTCAAATTGTGGGCGCAGACGCAAATTACTCATTCTGATGAGACTATACTTTTGAAGTTGTACTTATACGCACCTCTTTGTACTAAATTGAATGCTGCTTTCTTACGTCCTTCACGTTTTTGAAATTCCATACAGCGTGCCGAGCCGATAATTGTACCACCCACGTGTATAATTGAGGATACCGATGACCAGCTGGCCTTGACGAACTGATCACCACCGGCAACCATACCTTGATAACCCTCGCGTATCATGTAAGGCTATGGAAGGCAAGTGAGATTAAGTTAAGAAATATTTCGAACACGCCAACCATACCTGACAACCCAAAAAAATGGCCATACGCACGCAGGCGCGCACTGCTCCATTCATACCGCAAGCGTCGCCACCGCTAGTAAAAACCGCTAAAGACTGGCCCTTGTAAAGATTTCGGGAAATCTTCGACATGTTATTTAAAATAGCAGTGTTGTATTCACGATAAACGGTTATTAATTCGAAAGCGCTTGTTTTTCTTGCTATTCTTGCTAGAATTGAAATTTCTTTTTGGAACATTTGAAGCTTTTGACATCCTACAATTGATGTCATTTTTCCTCATAAGTAAATTATTTGGATTTTCAAAGTAGTGGAAACACAAAAGATTTAAATATTTTTCTGTGGGATTTTTATTGCACAGATGCTTATATGAACATTAATATGTTTTAAAATTATTTATTGTCTAATTGTTTGTGTTACATATTCGTTTTAGTCTAAAAAAGCAGAGATTTTTAACTTTGTGTCCAATTCTCTTGTTTTTGCTTAGAAAATAGGATACTGTTCGACCGTCAGACTAATTCCTGCCCGAACGATTTTCTCAGTTAAAAATAATACATGTATAAATCGTGCCTTCAACTTATTTTACTTTTGGTATCTTGACAATCATAAAGCTCGAAGTAAAGATAGTGATACCGTTATCCAGAATGCGAATTATTTCGCACTGTTAGTAGTGAGTTTTGTTCCTTTAAGAATCGTTTGTTATATTACAAAAAATCTAAAAAATATAGTATCTTCATGCTTGAGAATCGACGAAAGCTATACCCTGAATATCTAAATTTCACAAGTTAGAAGAGAATGGGAATCAAATAAAAGTGGTGAGAATCCTAATTCATAAAACCGATTATCGTACGTGTTCAATACACACAATTTCGTTGTAGTTATCTAAATTGTCAATCGTAGACAATTTGAGAGTCGTATTCGTAAAATTGAGACGACTTGTTCTCATTTTCATCCATCATAGGATTCAATGAAAACGAAATTTCAATGATTTCAATTTTAAATAGAAAAGGTATGCTGTCTCAATTCTAATCCAATTTGGTGGCAATATGGAATTCTATAAAACATTTTTAATTTCATTATATTTTATTTTCCACAACATTTTCAATTTACAGACAAAGAAGTAAATGTCCACGGAATTGGTATTGAAATTGAAATTATTTGAATGGTAAATGAAAATCTATTCGTTATTTAAAATTGTTTCAATGGTGAACGAAAATGTATTCTTCATTTAAAAATAAAAAATTTGTGAACACAATTTTATTTTTGATTTAAATAATTATTATATCAAAAATACCAGTCCTGCATATAACTTTATAATAATAACACAAAATGGCGGGACTATTACCGCAAATTCGATTTTTTTATTCTTTAGTCATTTTTTTTTAATCTTAATTTAATTTTAAAGTTGTTTTCCTTGTAATTATTTTATTTGTTTCATTTTTAAACAAGGAGCGCGTTTTTTTGCCCTGAATCCAGATTTTGAGGATGTATTTTGAGTATATATTTTTTAATTTCTCAAGCAGTTCCACAATATATGCTATGCGACTTTTCAAGTAAATTTTTACTGTTAAACACACCGCATTTAGAGAAAAATAAAATTTTTCACTTCAAATATTGACGTTAATATTAATAATTTAAAACTTAATATTACATTTAATCTCTTATACATATTTATAACTTTTATGAGACTACGTAATTTTCATTCAATTTAATTTAATATATGTACATATATTGTAGACAATCTATTGATAATTAAACCAAACAGCTATAACTAACTTAATTTTGACTATCAGCCCTGTTCTGTATAGTTAAAGCAATGGAAGGAGAGAACTATTTCCACGAGATTTTCTATTCAGAACAGGCTTGTATGAATAGGCCTCAATATTTCTATAATAGGGCATTCACGATTTGTTGTATTCTAAGCAAGTACAATAAATGCCACGATTACCCAGAAACAATAATCACTGATGCACAAGAACAGTTAGCCTTTCCCTGCAAGAAATGAACAAGGAATATTAAACGTCACGGAGTTATGATTTTACTTTCCGTACATTTCTGGTCGGATTCATTAATGAATGGTGAAATTTGCTAACCGTTTCTCTCCGTATGCCCCTTTTGCGTAATTGTTTATTGCGCGAATTTTCACATCTGTTGTGTTTGTATATGTACATAGATCCCCTGTCGGGAATAATAAGTCAGCTGCATGGTAAAAAATATTTAAAAACTAATTTTTTGTGAACTACTTGTAAACTAATTTAATACAGTTTCGTTTTTATATTATCATTTTCCATGCTAATTGGAAATGAATGCGTTTTTAAGTTGTTGAATTTAAATGACAAATAATTGAAAAACATGGGATCATAAGGTAGGGAATAGCAATTAGTTGTCATTGAAAAAAATTAAAATTAATTTCATTTCCCTCAGGGGTTGAAAAACTTTGCATAGGATTCAATTAACGAAATTTTGCAGGGCAAGGAAACCATTTCTTTAAGAATTTATAACATATCTGTCTTTCAATCCAATCGATTGAACTGTTCTCAAAATAATACCAGCTGTTTACCAACTAACCATACTTTTTTTAAAACAAATTTTGCACAAGTCCAGATTAGAACAAGTCGATATACGCCAAGTACAATTTTATATAATAAAATTAGCGTTTAAAATATATAAAAAAAGAGGAAAAATGCTACGACGGCAAACATTGTTGTTATCAAAATGTCAGCGCATTTTATTCAAGCGGCACATAACATACAAGAATCTGCTTGCACTAAAAGGACGTGGTTTCTTTCAAGACATTTTTCCGGATACAGCAAAGTAGAGCATTATAAATTAACTAATGACTTTTATAATCATCTTAATTTTAATAAAATTTGCATAACAGTGATCAAATGAAAAAGCTCTTCACAAGTGGGCCACAAACGATCTATGCCGGATTTGATCCCACAGCTAACAGCTTACATGTTGGCAACTTGCTGGTTATAATGGGCTTATTGCATTGTCAACGTTCCGGTCATAATCCTATAGCACTGGTGTGAGGCTTAATATTTTATAATCATTTCATAAGCAGAAGCTATAATTGAAATACGCTCTTATTGTATTAGGTTGGCGGTGCTACCGGTTTGATTGGTGATCCCAGTGGACGCAAAACGGAGCGTAATCAATTGGGTGAAACAGAAATTGAGATGAATTTGAAAGGTATTAGATGTCAATTGGAAAGAATTTTTCAAAATCACCAAGACTGTTTATGGGACGATAGCAAAAATAATAGAAAACTTCCTGATTTACGGTAGATATGATAGATATAAAAACATTAATTTTATTTTCTATGATACATTTTTCTTTTAACAATCTGAAGCGTTGTAAACAATGCCGAATGGTACGCGAATATAAATCTTATCGATTTCATAGCTAATATGGGCCGTCATTTTCGTATGGGATCGATGCTATCACGTTCTTCGGTGCAAACACGTTTGGAATGTGAATCTGGTATGAGTTTCACTGAATTCACATATCAAATTTTCCAAGCATACGATTGGCTGCATTTATGTCGCACATATGATTGTCGTTTTCAAATGGGCGGTTCAGATCAGATGGGCAATCTGATGACGGGGCACGAGCTGATAAGTCGCGTTATCAAGAAACCCGTTTACGGCATGACACTCCCAATAGTCACCAATGAAGAAGGTGATAAATTTGGTAAATCAGCAGGAAATGCTGTGTGGTTAGATGAGGAGCGAACATCGCCATTTGCGCTATATCAATTCTTTGTACGCATGCCGGATTCTGAAGTTGAAAAGTTACTGCATTTGTATACATTTATACCGCTAACAGAAATAGAACAATTGATGCGAGAACACAAAAAAGAGCCAGAGAAGCGAAAAGCACAAACAATACTGGCGGAAGATGTAACTTTGCTGGTGCATGGGGGTGTGTGGCGTGAACTATTTAATTAAATTAATAATATAAATGCTCCACTTCGCTTGTTACAGAAAATGGACTTAAGCATGCAGAACGGGTTACAGATGCTCTGTACAAGGGAAGCGTGGATGCTTTGGGTGAACTTAATTATCAGGAAGTGAAAAATGCATTTTCGGGCGCCGAAGTAGTAGATATTCTGGCTGAACCAGGCATGTCTATGCTGCAACTGGCAATGAAAGCCAAATGTTTTAGTACCGAAAGTAAGAGAATTTTTGAAAATTTTTATTTTTTTAACTTGGTGAAATAACATTGTGTTTGTTTAGGTGACGCTGCGCGCATCATTACCGCTGGAGGTTTTTACATTAACCAAAAACGTGTGCAAAACATTGCAGAAATTATAACTGCAGGCATACATATACTCAAAAATGGGCTTTCGTTGTTGCGGGTGGGGAAAAAGAATTTCTACATTGTACGCTGGCTTAAGTAAAAATCCACCATTTTAAAGATAAACTATTTAACGTGTTGTATAGGCGTAAAAGTATACAATAGTGTTGTTGAATTTAAGTAAAACTTTATTTCACAAAAAAAAATATATATTTACTAGGTCCTAGCTAATCTCGCCGCTGCCGGCTTGCGCCAACGCTTACGTGCAAGCAAATCCTTCGCCTTCTCTTTTTTCAGGTTCTTATCATAGAATTTGCCGCTCTTCGTAAATGTTTTTTGTTCATTACGCATTTCAGCAAGTTTTCTATTTTTCTGTTTCAGTATATTTTTCTTATTCGCAGATTTCTTCTTGCCCGCTTCAGAAAATTGCACTTTAATGGTACGTCCTTGCAACATTGAATTATGCAGTTGGAAACCACGTTGATAGCCCTCAATGTCAGCCATTTCGACGAAAGCAAATCCACCAGAACGTTTCTTAGGTATACGTACGCCCTTTACCGCGCCAGCGCTGGCAAAATGTGACTCCAAGTCACCTTTCGTAGTCTCGAAATTTAAATTTGTCACATAGAGTACATGGCGATTGGCTTTTGCAGTGCCACGCATTAATGCTGCCAGCTGCTCCTTTGTTAAATCGGTTTTCACTTCATCTGTGTCTTCTTCATAGCTGTCACTATTATCGTTCTCAGCTACTTCACTTTTGTTAGCTTCGTTTGTTTCGCCGTTCTCCAGCGCTCCATTGGTTTCTACAACCACCTCCTGTTCGCTATTTTCTGCCGCGGAATCATCATCTTCGTTATCACTGCCACTGATATTGTGGTATATTGGTTTTTCTACATATGTGCCATCCAATATCTCCTGGCGCTTGACATCGTCAAAGTTACCCAACAAATCCGCCGCATCGCCATTCGCTGTATGCCGCACACGTTTTGGCTTTATAAAATTTTCCACGTCGTAATCGCTATCGGACGAATCTTTATCCATATTTTGAGATTTTATTGCAATTTGACTTGAAATTGCAGAGAAAGTGTTTATTTAAATGTTTTGCCTTAGTTGGACGAATTCAAAACAAAAACACATGTGATGTGGGTTCAATCGCTGCAAGTAAATACTGAATACTCTTCTTTATATACCAAGTATTTTTTAATCGATACTTTTATCTTCCGTCTCGAGTACATATCGAAGAAAGTACTGGGGCTCAAAATATTAATTTGTACTGAGTTTCGGCGAAAAGTTACTTACTTCTACAATGGGGCAGTGGCAGTATCAGTAATCATTTATTATTTTAGCAGCAATTGGTCTAACATTAACTAATATACTTTGGTCTAAGCTTAGTTTCCAGCACTCAAGAAAAGGCTTAAGAAAATTGTCTAGCGTCATGAATTATACACATAAAGTTGTATACGATAGAAGAACAACCTTGCAACATGAATAACTGTGCAATAATTTGCTATTATTGATAACCAACAATTATTCAGCAAAAGATACTTAATCGAATATGTATCTAGAACGCGGCATATTTCCTTGTTTCCATATATATATACCTTAGACCTTTAGACCTTTAATAATCGGTAACATTGGCGGGAAAATTAGACTAGTAGTCAGTATGTTGGTTATTTTTATACGGGCACCGGGTATCAAATGACCACTTCTCTTCTTCGCTTTATCGCATTTATGAAAATGAATTCTCGGAATTCTTTATTTTCTTGTAATACATACACTCTTTGTTCATTGTACTCCACAGCTAACATTGATCTCAAATTTTCTTTGACGTATAAGTATGTGCGGAAGCATTCGCCTTATTCTCATCGTTTGCAGGAATGTGGATATGTACAATCGATAACTTATTTTCGATATGGTCAAGTACTTTTTGCAGGGTTGTAATAAAATATCAACTCATGCCGCTTCATTTCAAAATGCTAGCTCACAATAGTGCGTCGGTTAATAATTCACAATAAATGCAAACACTACCCAGTTTTTGCTGTAAGCATTTGAATCCATCGATGTCGTTTTCTGAAAATCTCCCAAAATCGAGCTACGTTATATTTAGCGATAACACATCGTTTAAAATTTACTTCCAGTTGCGTAGGTAATATGTTTGTATCTTCCTTATCACATGTGATTTTTTGGTGTCATTTAAATTTATGGTGTAAATTTATTGTAAATAAAATCGGATTTGGTAACAAACCTTATCACAATAGCAACTCTGCCTGCCAGGTCATTTATCGTTTTACAGCATGCTAAGTTCGAACAAGAACGGCGAATCTGAATTTAGATACCTGTTGGTAAAGTAAATGCAGTTTTAAATTGAGTTCTTCAGATGATAGCTTACTTCAACTTCATTTGAGTGTCCTAACATACATACATATGTATTTATTAACTGATATCGAAGGCTTATTAAAATATTATTAAATTACAATTTCCAAGGCTGTATCGTTTTTGTTACATAAACCGTTTTATATATACCTGCACATTTTCGCAGTTATATGATTTTTTTATTAATACAAATATACTACATAGCTATATACAATTTAAAGTGGCCACGTATATCATATTAATTGCATCGAGTTCGTTCGCAAACGCAGAATTGCAGTTGCAATGGAAGCAACGCGTTCGCCAAAAAAGAAATGTGAGGCAGTACTGCTTGTCGTCAAAAGTTTTTAATGCAAGCAGTAGGCAGGACTTTAGCAAATTTTTGCAGCTAGTGCAGTAATATTTTACAGCTACGCGAGAACGTAACCAAAATAGATGCTTGAGAAAACTGATTACTTTCTCTGTCTCTCTTCGCTTTATGTATCTATTTGTATTACAATTCAATAAAAGATTCTCCGAGTCTGTGGGTTATCAATAATCATGTTAATTAAAAATGCCCAGCCATTTTGTCAACTTCATGGCAACAAATCATTCCTATAGATTTTAAAGCAAAACAATAATAAAATGGTAAAAATAATTTTTGATTCGCTTTTAAATTTTGGGAATACATATTTATTTCCATTGAAATAGCGATAGGGCTGCCCATTTTCTTTGGCGTTCGGAAATGCTACATAAATAATTTTCCGCAGCACAACACAAACGCAATGACAAAGCAATTGAAAGAGCTGATAGGGCAGTAGGGAGGCGGCTTTGAAACAGGGTTGCACAAAAATACTCCGCTTACGTGCGTTTGACATTGGTGCATTCATTGGCGCACCACCCAAGGGGACTTTTTAAAATTAAATTGGCGTTAAACCGAACTTCTTTTTTGCAAATATTTTTTTTATTTATTTATCATATAATTGATTTTTACATGATCATTTGATATGCTCCTGAGGTTTTAAAAATGAATTTGTTATTATATAACAAACACCGTATAAGTTCACATTTCAAACTTTGTAGAGATTGAAAACTTTTTAATTAAAATTTTTATAAAAATTCGAAGTTTACAGTTTAATAGCTCATTAAATTTTAGCTGGAACTTTCCGTTAATTTTGGATAATTTTTTTTTTGCTGTTGGTGTTACTCATTTTCTCCAATACAAAAAAATTATCGGACGTTCTTTATATGGAAGAAAATGTGTCACACTGACAGTAAGAAAATAAATAAAAAATAATTTGCTATTAATTACACTTGAGTTAGTTTAAAAAATTTGAAAATTTTAATGGGCTATAAAATTGCATACCAGAACTGTTTCTAAAAATTCTGATTTAAAAGTTACCAACTTAACTAAACTAAAACTTTGCAGAATTTTTGAAATTTTTGCAGTTTAGTTTCTGCCAGAAAATGAGCAAAAAATAAAAATTAAAAAAATTTAATAAACAGAAGAAAAATATTCAAAACTTGACAAAATGGCATGACCCTATTAAATTGTCCGGCACTGTATATGCATGTGAAGGGAAAAATTCATACTTACCGCAAACTATTCAATATCGACAAGCACAAATAAACAACAAATCGTTATAAATTTTTTAACAATCATTTTGATTTTATTGATTACTGTAGGGATAAGTATTTTTTTGTTTTTTTTACTTATGCCAACCTTGTTTTGGTTTTCATTAACCTTACCGTTTTCATACGGTTGTTCATTTAGTTTCTAAAATAAATTGTTCATCTGTATCTACATATGTTTGTAGTATGTGTGTATTGTATGTACTTAGTATTGATTTAGTATATTTGTTATAATTTGTTTGTTGTGTTATGTTGACCACTTTATTTTCATTTATTGTTTCATTCGTATATATAAATATACGCATACATACACATTTGTATGTGTTTGTATGTACATATGTATGTATGTATGTTCAGCTTAATTTCAATGATTTCATTTCAGTTTTTTTATTTTTATTGATAATAGTTAACGTTAGGTATTCATATTTTAACTCACTACAGTAGCTGCACTAAAATTGGCAGAGTTTCGTTCGAATTTTTTTTTTAATTTTTTTTATTTTTTTTTTTTGTTTTTTGCATTTTAATTCCTTGCTACGAGCTACACATACATAGCTGGATTGCAATTTGTATGGCAAAAAAAAAACAAAACAAGATTCAAAATAAATTCGCCTTTTATATGTATAGATATGCAGTATGTGCGAACGTAACTAATGAAAATTGAATTGCAACTTTTTTAAAATCTTTTTGTTTTTTTTTGAGTTTTCAACAAAAACTTCTACACATTTAGCTTGCGAACATTCCTTATTATAGTCAGCTCGTTCACCCCACAATTTACTTTTACCCTTTACCTATTACCCCCATCCCTTGCACACACCACATATGTACATATGTACATATGAGGTATTTTTCTGTATAAATATGAATTTCTATATGCATGTAGGTTTGTAAGGATATTGAGAAATCAAAGGTACATATCTAGTACATAAGAATGCACAAATATTATGGCCATCATTTGTAGTTTGATTTTTTTCTTTTCTTTAATTGCTACCAAAATATTGTACAAGTATAAGTGATATTTTTTTATATTTAAATTTTTGTCATAACACAAAACTACTACCGTATTATTTTTTCATATAATTATAGTTGTTTTTCCAGTTTTTCAAAATACTTACCTTAAATTCACTTACATTAAAACGCTAAATTCTTAATTTCACTTTTTTTCTAATTCTTTATCATTATGTAAGTTATCACACATATTTATATATTTAAGACAAACTGCAATCACTACTGTTATTTTAGAATTAAATTTCGTTTGCTTTCTTTTTTTGTTTTCAAAAATTTTCTTTAAACAACGCACTACTACAAAGATCAACTTAGTATGTCTATTTTTGTCTGTCTATGCTTGCACGAGTAAAATGTGTTTTTCTTTTTTAATGCTTTAAATATTTAGGGGGGGCAAAATATTTGAGTTGCCTAAGTTTTGGCGTTTTTAATTTTTGTGAATTTTTTATATATTATTGTAATATTTTTCAAAACTGAAGGCGGAATAAAAAAATCCAACCACTTACTCACAAATAAAATGTAAATATTGAGCCAAGGCGAATTTATAGAAGGTGATGGCATAAGAGCAGCTGATTTGATTTTTTTTATTCACCTACATGTATTTTGTTTTTGCTTTTGCGTATTAGCTTTCAAAAGCCTTAAAAGCAAAAACAAAATGTATTTAAATTTTGACAACTCTTACACAGAAACAAAAACAAAATACATAGGAATTTTGTAATTGTATTTATAACACCACCTTGTATGGATTCGCCTTGTATTGAGCAAATGCAATTATTGAACGTTTCGTACATATATTTTCGAAAATGTAATGTTAATTTTATCAATAAACAAAGCTTAATTTTGTTTTCTTTCAGAAATAATTGATTGTTATAAATGTTAAGTGCATAAGAAAAAACTAAATTTTTTCAATAGTTATCAAAAAAAAAAAAAAAAAATGAACACCAACACCCTTCATTATTTATACAAAAAATAATATCAAAAAAATTTTTTCTTCGGATGCTAATAAAAAAGTTGCATGTCAAAATAATATTGATTTGTCTGTAAAAATATTAATAAAAAAAATATACAAAACACAGAGCATATTTTTTTTAAATAAACGAAACAAAATTCTTTTTGAAACTTTGTTTTTTTTTTTTTTTTTGATGTAAACGACACCAATTTCACAAGTCAATATTTTTTTCTTAAGTACTAAAACGAAATGCTTTAAATTTTGTTTTCGTTTTTGATAATCAGCAGAACAAAATAATTTTTAAATAATAATTTCATATAATTCTTGGAACAATTCTTTTTTATTTATCATGTAGTGAAAAAAGTACTACAAAATTACAGCACAATCTCTTTAATCTAAACCTCGAGGTAAAGAATATACGTAATATGGAAATATGAGTCAAATAACCTAGTGGTTCAAATTTATAATTTTTTTCAAGTGACTTCCTGCCTCAAGAAAGGAATTTGAAAAAGTAACATTTTTTACTGTAATGAAAATATTTTTTTTTTCCATTTATTTGTGGATTTCTTACAATTATGGTTTACATTTTTTTCTAATATGGCTCTTATATTGAGAACTGTTCTTTTTTTATGGAAATAAAATATATACTTTAAAACAATGTTACTTCAATCGATTCGAGCTGGTAATTTATTATAAATTGCTTAGCGGATTTCTAAAAAAATAGGAGATAAAGCAACGAGCGCTTCAAGATTTCCAATTACGGTTGAATACCGTCATTTTTTTATTACTGCCAATTTCGATATTGTATAATCCGGATCAAGCCATGAATGTAAGTATTACTCAGGATTAGAGAACTACAGGGCTTTGACCATGTTCGGCCACGAAAGTTCGGTTCGGCTACGGCAAAAAAAACCGAACTTTGGCCGAACATTTGACAATTTTTTTTAAGGTCGAGTTCTAATATGTTTCTCTTTGGAGAAACTCAAAACAGTATTTCGGATTTACATTATTTGCAGTAATAATACCGAAAGAAATTATTCGCTAAATAACGAATTGGACACTTCCTTCTCTTAATGAGAAATTTTCTGTCCTTTCATCAAGTGAGTAATTAATTATTCTATCCTGCAGATCAGCTTTATATCGCGTCGGGTTGAAGGTGAAATTGCAGCTATTCTTTTTACATTACAATATAAAATGATTGGATTTCGAGTATTAAAAATGGGTGGTTTTTATTGTTATTTTTATAAACATACTTCTCGTATGCCTTCGATTAATATTTTAGGCCATTCATATCTTCGTTTCGCCTTCGACCGTCCTCTAGTTAGGATTAAAGATATTGTGTTGCAGTAAAACATTTTCGACAACTTTTTATATGGAACTGTTTTCAACTTTATATTCTATTACATTATTTAAAACACAAACATTCGATTTTTTTTTTGATTTTTGGAACATCGGGATGAATTTATGCTTCAAATGAAAATTACGGTCATCACTCGATATGTACGTGAAAATTTATAAAGTAAAACATCCAATATCCATTCACCAAAACTTAAAAAAAATGTTATTAGGATTGCCAAATGATATTAAGATTTACGTGAGCTTGTCTGATTTGAAAATGCCTCAAAAAATGGATTTTTTTAAAATTAAAAACAGTTTTGTAAAATATTTAAAATAAATTACCTCTGCTGTTTAAGTTTAAAATGTCTGCATCTAAATATTTACACATTTTTCCAACGCAATCATAATAATAAGAGATTGACGAAAACCAAAAAAAAAATGTTGGTATGTAAATGGATTTATTATTTAAGGATGAGAAAATATCTTTACAATGATACCTTAAAAGTCTGCATCGGTTTAGGCTAAGTTATTCAAAGTTTTTTTTTAAGACAATTTTTCATCATTAGCGCATTTTTAAATGCTTTCAAAGTAAAAAAAAAACTTAATATTTAAAAATAGTTTGTATTATTTTTTTTTTTTTCAATTTTGGCCAGCGCAGTTTTCTGAATTCTCCAAGTAAAATTTGTCGACGAAATAAAATGTATGCATATTTTGTTCAATTTTCGATATCTTTTCGTACTCACGTAGCGAACTCAATAATTGCATGTGAGTGGATTTGATGCAGCTTCTTAATTTTTAACACTAAGCCACTTTTTCGCAGTGCGAGTAGATCACGTACGGCAGTTAACTTCGCTTGTTTTTTGTTTTTAAAATTCCGGACTCATCCCAGACTAATTGGATTTTTAGCAGGGTATAATCAACTGCAGATTTCAAGTTGAGTTATCTCTCTCTACTGTAAAATTTGACCGCAGGTCTTTAATCGGAAGCAAAATTCGAAAATTCACAACAACTACTTTTTATATAGCCAAGTGCATTCTCCAAACAACTATTAAGTTTGTAAATTAATAAAATTTGGTAATTGAATTTATTAAGTCATGGCACAAACACAGAAATCAACAACGCACAAGTTAAGAAATTAGTTACTACTTGCTTAATTTATTTTGTGTTTTTTTTTTATTGTTTGTAGTAGATGAGCTGGAAATTATAGTTTTTTTTTTGGTTTCACTTCTTTTCTTATGTACATACATAGGTGATAGGTAAAATAGTTGAACTCGAATTGGTCTTCTAAATTGCACCACTAAAATCCTTGGTTCGTATTGTTACGAGCACAACAGAAAATTAAAAAAAAAAAATCTTTATGTAGGTATTTTTTTGAACAGTTAACTTCTACATTGAAAAATGTAAAGTTAACAAATAGTACACATTTATTATTGAAACGTCAGGATAAAGGGAGAAAAAAAAACAAGTGTATTGCAGTTACATTTCCACCGACAACACCCCTACTACAAATATATGTACATACATATCTAATTTTATTTTTTAAATTATTGTTTTTCGACTTTTTAAAGGCGGCGGGGATATGTCACAAAAATTAATTCGTTTTCCTTGCTAGTTTTATGTTAATTAAAACATTTTTTGTTTACATATTTATTTGTATGTATATAGTATGTATGTATGTTTGTTTGTTTGTTTGTTTATGTATTAGTCTCGTTTCATGCAGTTGTTGGTTGTTGCATATATATGAAATAAATATAATATAAATATTGTATCTACATACATTTTATGCATCTCATAAGCATAATTTGTTATTTTAGACGCATTCAAATTTGATATAATCATTGCATAAAAAATTGTTTAATAGTAAAGAACACTTTCATTTATACATACATATGTACGTATGTATGTACATATGTACATATGTATAGTATATGCAACTACATGTTACATATGTACATGTATGCATGTAATATTATTTTATATTTATGTATAACTAAATTGTAATAATTAATAATTTTATATAACATGTGGAAGTAAGCGGAAAATGTTAAACAATAAAATTAAATTATATACTAAATATTGCATTATAAATATATATGTATATGTATGTATTTATGTTTGGCTCTAAATATTGTACGCATTATTTTTTTCTAATGATTAATTACTTATTAATTTCTTCTTGTTTGTTTTTCTTTGTTTTTTCCTTTAGTTTATACATAAAAATCACTTTTATTTTATTCGTCGAATATCGTAAATGCAACACGCTCATATCGTATCACAGAAATGCTTACGCACACACACACGTACTCACGCGCGACTCACATTTACCCTTGAATACATAAAAACAAATACAAATATTTATTTATTATATAAGGCAATGAGCAAAAAAAGATTATACAAAATCAAACAATAGATAAATATAAAAACAAAAAATCATTTTCGAAACTTTGTACTTAAAATATCAATAAAATAATATCAAACGATAAAATTAAAATTAGAGTCACATATTATATTATATATTCAAAAATTTTCGCTTAAAGTAGGCAATTTTGTGCGCTGAAACAAGCTGAATTTTTTTTTCTTAATTACCATTTACATTCCAACATTTTTTTCTAATAAAATACATTGAGAGACTTTAATACAAATTTTTTTTAAATCCAAATTCAAAGTAGGTTTGCAATATCGTAATCGATTTTATTTACACAATGTTATTTTAGAGGAATACGCACAAAAATTTGCTTTCCTTAAATTCAAATAATTTAAACTAAAAAATAATACTTCAAAAAATGTGTTTGACATCAAAAAAAAAAAACAAAAAAAATTAAAATCATAGGCACTTAGTAAGATAAATCACCTTTTAACCAAAATCAAACTTTAAGCTTAGTATTCAGCTTTGAAAAAAAATAACAAGAAATATTGTTGATTATTTCTGTTGCTTGAAAAAGTATTTTGACGTTGCTGTAAATTTTCTTGAAGAAATAAATAAACGAGAGTTGCAAACTCTGATTTAAGAAATTTGTGATAGAAGAAAATTTCTGTTGCATTTATTGTGCGTATTTTTGTAATTCAATTTTTTGTGTGTTCTTGAGAGCTGAATACTTAGCTTTAACATGAAATGAAAATGTTTAGTAATTAGCTGAAAAAAAAATATCAGTAATTTAATAAGTTTGCTCTGTTGACGCCGATTTAATACATAAAATTGAGCGCCAACAAGTAGGGAATATATAAAAAAAACTAAGCGCACATTTAAAACTTGCTTTAAAATTTTTAAACTCATATGACGGTTATGTAATTATATTACAAAAAAAAACTTAATGTACACAAAAACCCAATATATGTATAAAAAAATTTTATTTGCAAAAATGAAGTGTTTAAAATATTGCAAAACGAAAAACTTCATTACACACCCAAAATTTTGTTTCGTTTTCGTCGTTATTTTACAACAAATCAATTAAAATAGAAAATCATATTATTCACTTATTGAAAAATTAAAACTATATGTATATGTCAAAAAAAATGTATATAAAAAAAATTTACAAAAACGAAAAATTAAAAAAAACACACAATGGGTTTGAAATCGTTTCAGTTTTAAATGTAATACAAAATCTAATTGAACTATTTAAATTAAAGTTAAGTAATATAATAAATCGCGAATTAAAAAAAACTGGAATCACTTTCCAAAAAAATCAAATTGTAATAAAATACGGTCGAACGTTGAATTATTTTAATCATTATATACATTTTTTTTTAATTTAGTAATATAAAATTATTTGGATGTTTAAAAGCACCAAATAGATCAAAAATTGATATACAGCTCATCTTCGAATTAAAAAAAAAACTGGAATCACTTTCCAAAAAAATTAAATTGAAATAACAAAATACATTATTTGTCCAAACGTCCAAAGATAGCCAAAATATAAAATATTAAACGAGAGTAAAATCAAAACAAACATAAAAATCAGAACACTACACTATCCGTTAACTTAAAACACGATTTTTTTACAACTCGTAAACTAATTAAATAATAAAAAAAAATCAGTTTAATATTCACTCTGGTATTTATTTACATATATCTTTTCTATTTTTAGAAACGTCAACTTTTTGGCTCAGTTGTAGCCATAGTTCTTGTACAAATTTTTATAACCAAAAAAAAAAAATTAAAAAAAACAAAAAAAAATACAAAAAAAAAATCAAAATGAAAAAAATATACTTCAAAAATTCACACACTCTGTCGGATACACGCTTATACAGATAAACTTACATTCATACTAAATGGATCGATATTAGCGTTTGCACATATTCACATTTCAACGAAAATTCGAAAATAAATGTGAAAACCACAATTGAATAGATTTCAAAACAAAGAAAAGAAGAGAAACGAGCTGGACGTGATAGCAGCAGCAACCGATCATCAATATGTGTATACATATGTACATTTGTATATTGGATTAGCTACATAATTGAGTTGAGTATCTTCCAAAAACAAAAAAATCGTTAGTGAATACTCTCAGTTGTTTTCGAAATCGCTTAACATAGAACTAATAATAATAGTTTTCAACAATAATTGCGCTGAAAATTGCAATAATTGGAAAACATAGAAATTTAAGTAAATATTTGCTTTTCAACTAAATCTAGAAATTGGACAGCACTTTCACTGAATATTTCAGCTCGATACCCACACCTACAAACACAACCACAAATCAACAAATTTATGCTGTACTCGTAAAAGTTTTTTATGGCAAAGTAATTTCCAAAAAGTTACTCGCAAACTGAAACGCCTCCATTGTTTATATAACACACTACTACAACAGGCTATTAACATTTCAATAATTTCATACTTAATTTTCGTTTTTTCTTTTGCTTTCATTTAAATTTGTAAATTTCATTTCAATTTGTATTGTTTTTGCAATTATTAAAAAATATATAATATGTATGTATATCGTATAATGTTTGTTTAAGTTAATCTAATAGAAAAATAATATTTTTAAGTAATATTTAAAAAATAAATAAAATTACACAAATGTGTTTTGTATCGAATTGTACATAAGGTATTTAGTTGACGAGCATGTAGTATGTATGTATGCGTGTGCGTGTAGATTGCACAAAATAAAATTTAAAACCAACCAAAATAATATGATCAAAACGTTTTTGAAGCGTATCGATGAGTGGAGGTGAATGTGGAAATGATTGGAAGTGACTGTGGAAATGAATGGAAGTGGGAGTGAGTGTACATAAAATGTAAATTATTAAAATCGAAAGTTGGCGCATTAGCACTACATCAAATTCAAAAAATAGACAATACGAGTAGACGACGAGGAGAACGTATGTTTTGCGGTTGTGAAAATATGCCATAATTGGTTTGTTGTTATTGTTGAACAGAAAAGATGACTGAAAAGCGAGTTGAATTGGCTATTCCCACAACTCAAAAGTCTGCGGCGGCATGCCGATTGCGTTCGCTATTTTTTTCTCTTCTTTTACAGTTTGCTCTCTGCCACCCAATCAACTAATCATCTGCTTCTGTTCCAGCTCAGTAAAATCTCCTTCGGCTCCAACTCTTCTTAATTATAACTGCAGTGCCAATGTTGCAAACGTAAACGCAATTGTTTCCAAAATAGTAAAAAATAATGATGCGTTTGTGTGCGCACTACCCGCACCAATTACTAAATTTTACTGCTACCACTGCCGTTACTGTTATTAGTTGCAGTTGATGTTGTTGGTGGTGTTGTTGTTGTTGTTGCTGATGGTACTATTGTACTTGTACTATAACTTGCGGCAGCTACAGCGGCTATAATATTTGTACTACTACTACTACTGCAAACACCACCACCACCACTGCCGCTATTGTTGCTTTGGTCTGGTCGTGCGCTGTATTTGGGATTTGTTGGCATAACGGTGTCGGTGACGAGATCATTTGGCGCCTCTAGAACGCCCTTGGCATGTGCTGCCGCCGTATCACAATCGGTGCGGCGTGAGATCAACAAGCGTATATCGGTGTGCAGCGATAGGCGACCCGAGCGTGACGTTTGGAATCTGTTTAAAGTGGAGGATAGAGAAAGGGGGGAAAGGAGGTTTGTTTGAAAACGAAATTGGGTATGAATTTGATACCAAAAACTCGGCGCTTTAATATATGTATGTAGTAGTTTTTTTTTTTTAATTAAATTGTCTACAGCTGCGAGCATTGAAATAGTAGCGCAAACGTATTGACAAAGTATTTGTATTTATTTAATTTTTTTAAAATAATTTTTACTATACATATGGCTTATACCAAAACAAAAAAAAAAAACATCAAAGTTTAAAATTTTGCTGAAAATTTTGAAAAAATCCACAAATTTTCACCTAAATTCCAAATTTTTTAATCACAATTCTTTTGTGCAGTTTTGTAGTTCATGAAGTTTTATTACAACAAATTGCAAATCTCAAGTTTTTCCAAATTCCCCTTAATTTTGGTAATTTTTTTGCTGATGGGTTTATGCATTTTTTTCCAAAAAAAAAATCTAGCAATCGTTATATGGAGGAAAATGCGCAATACCGTTAACAATGAAAAAATTTGAATTTAAAACTTCGTTGGAAATTTTCAGAATTTTTCTAAATTTTCTGCAAAATTTTATACAATGATTTATTTAGAGAACGACCTATCTTCGACCTTGAACATGTTTGGCCACTAAAGTTCGGTTTGGTTTCGGTTCGAATGTCGGCGAAAATTTATTAATTTTTATTGATTTAAATATTTTGGGTGGTATTGTGAGTTGCAAAGGGAATGTGTTGGCTAAGAGAATCCTCACTCGAAAATGTTTGAACACATTTGTTTGGATTTACTGTTACCATACCCAAAAAAGTTCACCCATATTTGACAAATGTGATATTGAAAAGCCAAATTACTGTAAATAATATTAAAAAGAATACAAATAATAACCGCCCGCCCGTTCGATTAAATTCGAGTAAAAAGATTCATTCGCTTTGCAACATACAATACCACCTTATATGTACAAAAGTTTAACTATGATTGGTGCGTCTAGTGATGTGTTTTCTATTCCCAAACAACGGCGTTAAATTTTTACATTTACATTTTCTCAATCTCTCGAAGTTCATTAATACGTTTTATGTTTTATTCTATTCGCCTTTTCCTCTCTCTCATTTTTGTCTTCTTTCTTTTTCACTTCTGTCTTCCGCACTCAATTTCAGGACTTAACGCGCTGTAAAAATTTAAAACTTCATTTGCTCGGTGCTAGCACCGAGTTGTTGTGGGATGATCAACACAAATTGAATGACCATGAGAAATTTTTGACAGTTCGTTGACGCTTGTCGCGCCAATTTAGGGATGGGACTTACTTTAAATATGTTTCCCTTTGAATGTGTGTTTCGTTTTCAATTTGAAAAATGACGATAGACTATTATTTTTTAACCTATTCCACATTATTAAAAATTAAATGAACACAAATACCTTGTCAAAATTTATCAATCATTCGCGCTACTATCTCATTGCTCACAGCTGTCTGTGTAATTATACCCGAAACTTTTATGCATACTTTACTTACCTTAAATGTATGGAATAACGTAAACGTTTCATATGCTCAGCGGATATGAAGTGTCCGAGATTGCTTTCGCCATGCAGGCCGCCACTAGGTGATACGCGATATTTGTTTTTGGCATTATTATTATTATTATTTTTGCTTTGACAAAATTCACTATTGTTATTGATGTTTATGCGCAAAGTATCATCATCTCCACCAGCGGTGCCACCAAGGCCATTTATATAGCACATGCCGCCGCCGCTGTTACCATTCTGCTGTGGCAAATTACTACCGGCCTGTTGCATATTTTGCGTCGTCGCCTCATTCATACTGGCTTCGGCCAATATTCGTTGTCGAATGAAGGTTTGATGTAGGGGTGGCATGTCGCGCATATCGTACGGTATAACGAACATACGCACAACGGTACCCATGGGATTCAGCAAAGTTGCTTGCACAGTGCCGGCGCGAGGCACCGAGTAACCTTTGCGCGGTAGACGAATTTCACACTGTAATAGAAATTAAGAAATTAGAATTGATTGGAAAATCTAAAACATCGTTTCAAAGTTTACGTTTTATTTAAGACTAAGAATTAGTTGTTTTATTAGAAATAAATTTTAATTTTTTTTATTTATTTGTTAATTTTTTATTTATTTATTTTATTAATTTTTAAATATTTATCTTTATCTGCAAACATTTTTGTAAATGCACTCTTCTTCCCTTTTTAATTTATTTCTGAACACGCTTGGTTTGATGCCTACATACCTACATAGTTTTCTAATTATCGTATAAAATGAATTTTAAGGTTTAGAACAGGTGGTAAACCCTACTTAAAAAATATCTATAGATTAGCAAAAGTATTAACTATATTTATATATATATTCTGGTTTAAAGTAATAAAGTTTTTTTTTTTTAATTTAGGTAGCAGTAAAACTTTTTCGAACTCTTTTCATATGACACTACCCGGCATGCGTTGCCAAGCCTCAATAAGTAAAGAAAAAAGAATTAATTAGAAAAGTATTAAGCCATGTTTCAATAATTAAAGGTTTGCTCAGTAAGCAGTTTTCTCGTTCCTCCTCAACAAATTGTCTCTATGAATAATGCGTTGCGTTGCTAAATCTTCCGATTTACGTGCAAATTATAGTAAAAGCAAAATTTGTGAAAAAAATGTCTATGTTCTTTTTGAATAAAAGATTAAAATTGTTCTTGAGAGTTTTTGCTTACGCAACATGACAACTACTCTATATGTATAAGGAAATCTTGGTAGTTAGTAATTTTTCTTTATGCAAGTGTAGAAACAATATTTTTGAATTTCGCATTTGGGGAGTAAGTGAATAATTTTTCCTATGTACGCGATCACGATTTTCTTTCGAATCTCGAGTAGTACTAAATTCAAAAGAAATATTTATCCATTTGCCATATGCTTTATATCTGTGTTATGTTATGTGGCCATCAGCTAACAGCCTTCCCGGAGCGTCAACGAGAACTTGCAGATTTTTAAGTTGCATTAGCGTTATCGTATATCTTGAACAATGTTTTCGTCACATATCAATGAACATAAGTATTTTGCTGTTAATAGATAACCATTTATCTTGGATTAACATGAGGATACTTATGTCCGATTTTTCTTAAGATATTTCTAAATTTCTATAGTACGGAAGTTGTCAAAATTATTGCAAATAAATTGTATATTTGTTATGGACAGCATGCATGTAACTGCTGCTTCTTCCTTCTAACGTCGCATTCTAAACCAAATTTGTTATATGCTTCTTTGTATATCGCACATAGTAATTCGTCATCAAAGGTTTTTTAATGGCTTGAAACGATATGGAGTCTCTGACTTCGTCAAGCAACATCTTTGATTAAAAGCATTCGGCTCTTAAGTTTCTGCCATCGCAATATGCGCGACTGAAATTATTATTTATGTCAAATTTATGTTTAAATGATTCAGTAGTATTAAAAAGTGTTGATAACCTTGTAAGTTGCCATCAAATTTTTTGTAAACACCTTCTATATGATATTGTAATATTTTCCATATGTTTTTAAATATATTTTATGTTTGCATTGGAAGTTTTTTTTTTAAATAAGTTTCGTTTCGCAGATATTTTAAAATTTGTGTGTAACTAATAACCAAAGGAACGAAAAATTACACTGCAGATGACACAGCGCCAAAACTGGGTTTTCTACACACAAAATTTGATAAGCAATCACGGAAAATCGTTCCATATATGAACATCAATAACCAAAATCATTAATTATAAATTTTAATTTAAAAACTCAGTGACAATCCTTTAAAATTTAAATGTTATTGAAAACTTTCCGCTTGATTACTTTATCGCAAAATCTTACTTCATCAAACTAGTTTCGCTTAGCTTTTCTATATCAAGGAAAACGGTTGTGATGCCGCCAAAAAAAAGTTAGAGCTATACACATTCCTTATAGTGTCTTTACAACGCATGCTTAATGCCGCTTCAAAGTTGCACGTCGTTATACTAAAATTTAATGGGATACAAAACCGCAAACCTAAATTTTTTGAAAAACCTTGAATGAAAAGGTTGAAAATGTTGTTGAATTTTTCTAATTTTCGTCAAAAATTTGAAATGTTGACTCTCTGACCTAGGAATGACCAAGATCATTTTAAACAATTATTAAAAATTGAAAAAAAATTGTCAAAATTTATCAAAATTTTACGTTTCTATTATTTTTTCCACCACTATATATGTATACATATAGAAGATTGCAATATTCTGAAACATTTATCTATCTTGTCACAATGTGTCCTTTTCGCTCTATATAGCTTTTTGTGTAAATCTAGCGGGGCTTATAAATTTGACATTTGAGATGCAAGATTTCGTCATCAAGAATATTTATACATTGCAAGGAAAATTAAATTTTGGTAAAGTATCTGCAACAACAATCCCACAATATACAAATTTTAATAGCCCAGCAAGCAAGCATAGGCAAACGAACAGTTTTTCAGCCTTTGGCTTTTCGGGACAAAATTTGCAACCAAACAACTCCACTCGGTGGAAGGAGGCGTTGCGACCCAGATATTTTGTATTTATGGTAAAATATTTCTGATGTTCAGAATATATTAAGGCACTATCTATCTACATTGAAGGAAATAACTCCACAACAATTGCTCCGCTAGGTGACACTGAGATCGCGCTATTAAAAGATAAACTTTATCAAAACGTTTGCAATCGATTAAAAAATTTTCCACCAGCAATACCAAAAAGGATAGCATAAAAAAATACAAAATTTTCGTCTACCGTCTCAAATTTTTACCGCCTAGAAGTTAGCCAAATAAATTTCGATTTTTAAATATGAATAGCTATAAAAATACTTTCGAGACTTAAATCAAAATCGCAATATCATCTAAAAAGTTTAGAGAGTGACATTCGTCAATAAAATTCATATCGTTGTATGATATTTGTATCGTGTGAATTGTGTTCGATTATAATGTGTACCAAGGCGAATTTATAGAAGGTGATGGCATAAGAGCAGCTGATTTGATTTTTTTTATTCACCTACATCAAGAATGATAGAATACAAGATTGCGCCGCGGTGAAATGACAGATCTCGCCTTTAGTAAACAAGAATACGGGAGAGAGAAAATTGAACAACTTCCAATATTTCATTGAAAAACGTGTTCTAATTGTTCTAAAGTGTAAAAGTATGAATTTATAGGCAGACATTTAATAAATAAATTCGCAAAATACTAAAAAAAGTGTCTCTTTTTCTTAATTTGTGAAAAAAGCTTTGTCTAGTTGAAGTTGAGAATTGTCAAACCCGGCAAAACCAAAGTAGCGGTACTTCTAAAGGCGTCACCTTCAGTATTCAGTACACCGTGCACCTACATGTATTTTTTTTTTGCTTTTGTGTATGAGCTTTCAAAAGCCGTAAAAGCAAAAACAAAATGTATTTAAATTTTGACAACTCTTACGCAAAAACAAAAACATAATACATAGGAATTTAGTAGTTGTATTTATAACACCACCTTGTATGGATTCGCCTTGATATGTACATAAGTATATAATTTACAACTTAATCCCTACTCACCACATATGGCGTACTCAGCGATTCGCCGCGCAATTCGTAGAAGTATGCCGCAGCTGGTATGGTTAGCTGAGTGGGGCAAAAGCCACCGGATGCACCCAACAGCACCTTGAAACCCATAACTTCCACTTTGGGCATCAAACGCTTCTGCAATAGCGATTCCTCAAGATTCCCAAGCAGTGGCAGACGTCCGAAAGCTGCTGCTACTCGTGCACATTGCTTCAACGGTGACGTAGCTGGACTATACATACCACCGCTGTCAATATCCTCATCGGAAAATTGTTCATCGGAACCGAGTGATGAACGATCCGAGCGATCGGATAAATGGCGTGAACGGCGCTTATAGATCGCCGCCTGTTTGGCAAAGCGTGGTGATAGTGATGGCGAATTGGGCAGCGTTGGTGCGGAGAATGACTTTTGCACAGGTATATTATTCAGTTCGGTGGTGAGTGGAGATACACAAACATTACCGCTGCTGGAATGCATAAGTTGGTGGTGAAGCTGTAATTGGTGGTTACCGCTGCTATGGAGTGCTGCCGGCTCAAAACAGAAAGTATTATCCTTTGTAGCACCATGTATTGGTATAGGTGATGAGTGGCTGCTGGTTATAGTGGTACCGGTGGTAGTTGGAATTGGATTGCAAAAAATAGGTGTGAGATTCACTTTGGGCAGCCCTTTGCGTATCTGCTGCGCACTATGGCTGCCAGATTGAGGTTGCTTGTGTGGCTTGGCGGCCGACGTGGTACAAGTAAGACCAGTGGAAAACTCTTTGTTGGCGCAAGTGACACCAAAACCATCACCGGAAGCACCAGCACCACCACCAGCTGCTTGCATGCCGCTAACGCTTAAACAACCTTCATAGTTACAGTGCAGTTGTAGCAAATTGGGTTTCGGTGTTTGCTTGCACTGGAAAGACTTTTCTGCACACTGTTGCCGCGTTTGCCGTTGCTGTTGACTTTCATCATACTTAGTGTCGTTGGCTGTGGTGGTAGGAGTTTTAAATTGTGATTCATCAAAGTATTCGCCATCCATGAGCGTGATGATGGTGGGCGGAGTATGATTTCCACTGCGATTGCAGCCGCTAACCTCTTGATCACCGCCAGCACGGTCGGTAGCCGTCACATGTTGAAAACCGGTGGATTTGCTCGAATTGGAGAGCGTGCAGCGATCGATTTGTGGTGTAAGTTTAGTGGATGATACAAATGATTCCTGCAATACGAATTGAAAAATTTATAAACAAAATTTTTTTAATAAAAATATGTACGCTTAGCTTACCTCTTCCATTACGTCGTTGCGCGGTGGTAGCACTGACAGTGGCATCGCTGCTAGTTTCTTCTCGCCAACAATAAATAAATGATTTTTAGCTATTCTCTCAGGGCCATCTGTAATGAATGGAATGTCGTCGTAACGCTTCCCACCATCATCATCGATAGCCTCGGCAATATCGTCGTTGTCCTCAATGGCATCACACTCACCAGCTAAACGTTCGGTGGTAGCGGCAGGCACGTCGGCACCATCATTGCTGCCAAAATTGTGCTGTGTCTTTTGTCGCTTACAAACTTGACAACCGCCAGCTCTGTTCTCAATCGAGCTGCTAATGCCAACCGGACCAATTGTTGCACTAACACCCGCCTTACTATTACCATTCGCCATTGGCGCACCGCTCAAATGATTGTTATTTTGCAATTTGGCTCCACACGGTTTGCGTGGCTGTTCCTTTTTGTGTTTCGCTGCTGCTACTTTGGGCGTGCGTTGTATGGCTTGCAGCAGCAATTCGGCCTTGTTGCGTGGCGTATGAATAATTTCGCTGCTGCTGATGCTTGACGCCGTGGAATCGTCCATTTCGTCGATATCCTGTTCGGTGGGATCATCTATGGCTTCTTCCATCTGGCGATTTTCGCCAGCTGTGCAACGCAGACAAATTAGTGTCTTTTCGCAGCCACATTGTCGGCAACTGCTCATAGGTGTCTGCGTGCCCGTTGAGATCATTTCGATGTGTGTGCTGGTGCGTGATTGTTGCATAGTTGCCGTCGTCGTCGTCGTCATCGTCGTCGTCGCCGCTGTGCAACACACTGATGCATCCTCGTCGCCTCCTTCGTCCATCGGTTGGCAGCCATTCGCTGCTTTTGAATCTTGTCGTCTATGCTGTAGCTCCATTGAAACGCCAAGTTCGCTCGAGGCATCCGAGGCACTTGAAAGTGGCTTACGTGGCTGTACGTGGTGTTGATGCTTCTTGTCGCGTTTCAACATACGCTTGCGATACTTCATCAATTGCTTCTCGCGGTGCGACATATTGGCGCCAGAACCGAAAGCGCTCGTACTGGCTATGCTATCTCCCGTACTATTCGCCGTATCACTTTGGTTATCGTATTCATCGCCGAACGCATCACCATCAGCCTCATCCAATGTTAATTCTTCTTCATCAATGAAAAACATACTCTTATGCTTTGGTGCACAGCTGGTGCGATTGCATTGCTTGTTGCTGTCACAGCCGGCATCATTGCTTCGTTCGTTTCTGCTAGCCGCTGCAGCTTCAACCACGCCTCTATCACTTTTACCATTCGCAACGGTTGCCGGCGTGGTGGTGATGTTGAAAGCAGTGGCGTGGCTTCCTACAGGAACTGCAGAAGTGGCAGAGGAAGAGCTTGCAGTGGCTCTATTTATGAACACATGTGATTGCAGAGCACCGCTATTCGGCGGCAACGAAGTATCAGCTGAAGCTGTTGCCGCACTAAGCGCTGCTGCTGTAGACGCAACAACACATCTCCCCGCACGACTGCTGCGTGGTGTTTCTTCCATTTTGGCACAGCTGCTGCCATTGCGAAAAACAATTGAATCACTAATATTTATGCTGTCATTGGACGTTGCCAGCGAATTTGGTGTACTGGATGTAATAGCTGCCAAGTGGGATGATCTGCTGGGCATTGTTGCCGTTGTTGCTGTTGATATTGCTATTGTTGATGGCGACGTAGCTGCATTTGTTGTTTGTTTGTTTTTGTTTGCCGTTGCTTTGGCTGCTGTAGTCGTTGTGGGTATTATTGTTGGCGTCGTCCCCGGAGTGGACAACATTAGTGTACCGATCTTCGGTATGCCGCCGTTAATGCGTGGAAGACTTTTGAGACAAACCGAAATGCTACAATTCTCCGAAATATTGACATTCGGAAAATTGTGTACGTTTGGTTTTGAATTAAAGCAGGCAGTGGAGTCGAATGATTTGATTCGGTAGAATATATTAAGGCGTGGTCGTCGATTCGCTTGCAGCGCATTGTTGAGCTGATTAAGCGTATGCGAATTCGGCGATGTACCTGGTGTGATGTTGATATTGCTGCTGCCACCTGCACCGCCGGCACTACAAACCGGCGTGGCTAGATCGCCGGCGGCGCCTGTGGGCGTGTGAAAGATAATACGACCCGTATCGTATATGGTTTTATCTGATTTCTTGATCAGATCACACCAGGCACTGATTTGGGAAAAATACAATTGGCTCCGTATTGCACTGCAGAGTGACGGTAGGGTCATGGTGGGCGGTGGAACTCTAGTAGCGTAGTAAAGGAAAAGTGTTAAAAGTGGTAAAAACAAAAAATTTAGAAAGATTCAAGCTTCCCCTATAAATGTTGCCTCGTAACTCGCTGCGTTTATTACTTACTTTTCTTTTCGGGTTATGATCCATTGTTCGAGCAGCATTTTGTGGTTCACCGGACCCAAGTAGACCTCTATGCAAACCGGTTCGCCGCGCCCCATTATCGTCTGCATTTTATGGCAGTACGCTCGCCAACGGGAGCACTAAGAATTAAAAATATTTGTAAATAATAATACCGCCTACCACCCCAATACACCAAACCAACACCAACACTTACAGTTATATTTACATATGACATATCACAGAAATGATCCTCAGCTTCAGCGGCCTCACCCTTCGCAAGGCCCATCTTCTTGAGGAACTGATCACAATGCGGCCCCTGTTGTGGGTATTTGGACGCTGTTGTTGCCCCAGACATCGCCGTCGCAGTCGCCATCGCCATTGTTGCCGCAGCCGCCGCTTTCGTTGTGTTGTTTATTGTTGTTGCTACGGACGCAACCGTCGTTGCTGTTGTTGTATTAACGGCTGTGCCTGGTATTGGTATGCGGCCAGTGCCTAGGCTCATGCCAGTGCTTGCCGAATGCCGCATATATCTTTCCTTTGTATGCAAAGCACTGCTGTTATTGTCCACTGCCGGTGACCAAAGTGGACGTGGCGACTGAACACCACTGCCACAGCTACTCCCCGAACCGGGTTGGTCGATAAAGCGTTGCGCTGTTGTTGAGGCTGTTGGTGTGTTAGCGCGGTAAATGTACATCGACTGTGGTGGCGGTGGCGAAGAGAGCGCCGCAAAACGATAACCACTAGGCGTACCAGTGGCTGCCACACTCATACCACCATGACTTGGCTCAATTGAGGGACTGCCGCTGCGTAGACAAGTCGTCGCCAGTGATTGTAGCGAAAACAAAAAGTTCTCTGAGCCTGAACCTGAGCCAGGTGATGAGCTTGCACTTCCTGCACCAACACTGCTACCACCGGTTGCAGTCGCTGATGCCGTACTACTCATTGCATTCAAATTTGCGCGATTTAGTAAAGTACGACGTACAATTTGAAATTCAGCGCGTTCGGTGGCACCAGATTCATTGATAGCAAGAGCGACTATTTCCGGTTCACGTGCCTCAACTGCCACGGGTTGCTCATATGTTGTGCTGAGGTTAGCAGCCGGTGAGACTTGTCGCAATTGACACAATTTCTGTGTCCAACGTTGATGTGTGCTCTCCGCCGACGAGGATGCAGATCCACCCGAGCTGCTATTGTTGTATGGATCGATATAGAGTGGCGAGGAGTCACATGCATGTGAGCCACCTATGTTGCTGTTGTTAAAGGCATACGGATTCGTTGTTATATTAATCACATGTCCACTTCCTACACTACTACCATAGCTGGCTGCTGCTCGAGATGTCGATGGACGACAGGTAGGCGATTGACGTCCACCACCAACAGTACCACTAGCACTGCCACTCCCACTGCCACTCCCACTCCCACTCCCACTAATACCGTATGAGGTGCTAGCTAGCAGATTGCTCGCGATGTAATTGCCGATCGTACTGCCAGCGCCACCGCCGCCGCTTCCACTACCACTCAGGCTGCAGGTATCAATGGCAGTGGCAGTGGCTCGCATCACTTGTGGTTGATATTCATCGTCGGCAACGGCACGCCCCTCTAGAATTAGAGAGGCTAGCCCCAACATGATCGGAGAAATTTGTGCGATAGGTGGTGAATTGGCAGAAGCGGTTATAGATCCAGACGTTGGCGTTGACAACGAATTCAGCTGGCCATTGTTTGTATTTGTATTGTGGTTATTGCTGGTGGTACCGCTAACGGTAGCGGTAGATGGGGAACTGCTGACTGTGGTTGGTATCATTTTGGCTGAGTTAGTTGAACTGCAATGAAAAATTAAAAAAAGCGGTTATTGGAAGATTCAAACAAAAAATTTGAACATTATAGAGATAACATATAGTTTTACATACTGAGTGAAGTGAATCAAGCGATTTTAGAATGAATGACAGTCTTATTAATATAAAAATGTAATAATTTTAAATTTTATAAATAGAATAAACTACTAACAATCAAAAAGTTTCACGGACGTAATAAAAATATAAATTATGGACACGGTCAAATTTGCGGGTGGGACAAAAATGGGACGGCGGCACTTCTAGGGTTAACGAACCATTTTAATATTTTCTTAAGGATTTCACTGTACATTGGTTATGGAAGTCGGCTAGGAATTAAGGCCATTAGAATGCTGAAAGAGGTGCTGGCTAAGCCAGTTTATTTGAAAAGCCCTTTGAAATGTTCACTATCCAATTTATTAACTTTTTTAAATTTCTACTCATGCTATGTATAATATCAGTACACTCGTTCACTTAATAAGACGATTAGTGGACGAAAATGGCTAACTAATTAACGCGAAGATCGATAACTTATCCCCACTCCAGCCCTCCCTGCCCTGACGGAACAAATTGGATAAAGTGCTAGTGCTCGAACTGCTTGATAAACGCTGATGGGTGCCGGTTTGACAGGTTGCAAAACCCAAAAGAAGCTGTGGCTTCCAGAAAATAGAACGATACCAACATTTTACCGAGCAAGACTGGTCGAATGATCAGTGGTTCAATGAATCGAAACTCAAACATAGCTCAGCTTTTTAAAACATAAACGATCATCCCTTTTGTTATCCTTTCCTACAGATATTTGAAACACCTGATGCGACGTACGTAAGGCGACGAATGGCCACAGAATACCACATAGATTTTATGGTTCTCAATGTTAAGCAAAATTAAGATCTTAAGATCCGTATTGTAAACTGTACTTTTGGATTCGCAATCGCTGGCCAAAGAGATCAAAAAGGCACATTTTGTTTGGCTATGTAATAAATTAATCCTGATCAGGGTTAAAAACTAAAGCATTTTGTGTAGCAAAAAGATGTCCTTTAATTGTCAAGTACCAATCACATCATCTTGTTATATTTTTGGCTAGCTGGATGTGTGGTTGGTTGCCAGATTGAATGGCGAAGGGGAATGAGAGTGTAGAATTTTCGTAAGTGACCTCGCAAATGCAAATTGAAGTGCATAACTGAGAGGCAAATAGAAAAATTTAAATATACATATGTATGTAAGCATGTATGTAGGTCCATATGCCTGTGCACACGTGTATGAATAGTGATTTGATGTTCGTGTATAAACTGGGTCATGGTCCAAATGCACATAATGCACAATCAAAGCCATACATGGGGGAGGGGACTTACAAAAGTTCACTTAGTTGACCAGAAAAAAACACTAACAAATTATTTTCAAATTTATTCTTAATTTTTTTCGTCCTTTTTTATTTTCCTTACTTAATCCCCATTGATTTCAACGCACTTATTTAACCTATAGATCCTCAAAACAGTCTTCAAAATTTTGCTTTCTAAGCTATCAAGCTTAGCATTTGGCGCAATGATTTTCTTTAAAGATCTTTCCTCGCAAATTTTACTTAATTATTTGGGCTAGATCGGGGATTATAGTACAGCTCATATTTCTTCGATGCCAAAGATCGCAATTAGTTACTTGTTTTATTAGCAATGTGAGCTGGCGCGTTGTCATGATTTACAAAGTACCCCAGCAAATCCCAATTCTTACGGTTTCCCAAAAAAATTTTTAAAACTTTTGGTAATTAGTCTTTGGTATATCATTTTGCAGTTACTGTTGTTGTTGTATACATGGTCATTATCTTCAAACTCACCAAAAGGGGAGGCCCAGGAAACGAGCGGTTTCGACAGGGTCCGACCATAATGAAAGGGGTGCTAGAGGAGTGGGTTTGCAGTGGCATGTAAATAGATGATTGGTATCTCCACATGCCGAATATATATTTAAGATGTCAAGGTCGAATTTGAAAGGGTAGGAGTTAAGTATACTACATTATCCAGACCATAATGGAACCCGAGTGGCGAGGGATTCTCGAGGTAGCTAGAGCTCTTCATTCGCAATTGGAGGTGGTTTGACTACAATGACAGTATTCGCGGTGCGAGAAGTTTCTTGGTAAATCCTCTTCAGTGTCTGTTCTGTACGCTATCGGATCCAGTGGACGACTGCTGATGTTTGCTACTTAGCTTTTAGGGGTGGGTTTGATCATGTTGGGCTCCATACCATTCAATACTGTTTGGTTTTTGTCTCGTGCGTATTGAAAAAAAAAAAAGATTCGTTCGTTGAAAAATTCATCAAAATGCATTCGATCTCGTTTTTGGGCCTCATTTACAAATTCCCATGGCCAAATTTCTTCGAGTATCCAAGATGATTACTTAATATTCGCGATACAGTCATGATATTCAAGCCCAAATAACCAGCAATAATCTTGTCTGTCAATCGTGAACCCTCGTCAACTTTGCACTACACCAGAGCCACAGTGACTTCATCAAAGGTGGAGTCTGGTCGACCTTTTCGGCGATCGCCTTCTAGAGAAAAAATGCTCGGTCTGGAATCTTCAGACCACCCGTTCCATTTGCAATTTGGCATTCATTAAATATTTCTAGTGGCTTTAGTTTACGACGAAAACCGAAGACAATCACGTTATGAATTTCTGTTTGATTTGTTGGTGGAATCTCATCTAATACCTCCTTCGGTTTTTTTGCGATTTCTCATCATCATTTTAGCCGATCGACCACAAATTGTAGGAGAAGTTCGGCCAATCATCAAGCTATGATGTAAGCGCCAAATTATTATTATTAGGTCCGTTTCTTTGTACCCGAGTTGCAAAAGAACGATCCAATTCGGATACAATTTCCTATGCAAAAGCAACCCTGCTAGCATCTTTCATGAAACATGCGATTTATTTAGTGCTATTTAAGAACGCTAAATACTTTTGCTGGCAAATTTTTGGTTGATTTGGTTATACATTTAAAAATATTATATAAATAAAAACGGATTAGGTATTAAATGAAAATTTACCATGTATTTTCTTAAGGCTCATTTACAATAGGACAGTTCCAAATAAGCAGACCTGGCCTATTATTAAAAAAATAAAATGCAAAGGGTTGGGTATTTTTTCTTTTTGTTTTAAAGATTTAAGATGCACCATCAAAACGAACTTTTGTTATTTCCCCTATATACTTAGAAATATTCATACCAGGTGCGCAAATATACTAGCATAGATGCCCACATATGAGTTCGTGCACATAACGCTATAAATAGCAAAAAATCATAGCATAGCAACAGTTGCCGAATGTGAATATAAATATATAGTACATGCACTTGTATGTGCATTTAAAATCTGGTTGCAGCATGCAGTGGACGCGTGAAACCCTTGGCAAACAGCAGCCACGGCCTGAGAGCATTTTGTCAAGTACAAGGATTTTCTTAATGGGCACATGCCTGCACATACAATACGTATAATACATACGCACATGCATACAAAATACATATACATATACTTATTGTACATACACCCCTCCATATATTCAACCCAAGCCGCTTCGAGCGCCCAACACTTTCCTTGTGGGAGGCCTGTCTTGGAAAGTAGCGCAGTAGAACGCGCCGCGTTGCAGTGAAAGTGATAATTTGTTGTTGTTGTTGTTGTTGTTGCCCTTATCACGTTACATTTCAACGCCATGTATTGAAGAGCGAATTGTAACGAGGTCGTTGTAACAAGAACAACTACAGCAAAATAAAAATAAACAACCACTACAACAACACAATGCAGCCATTGTACAATGCAATTTCCGCAATATGAATGCAATACGTGTAACTATTTTAGGGCCCGAAGGCTACGGATACGGATATACATACATACAGCCAAAGCCATCAGGATATGTACATAAATCTATCTCAATATGGGCATATAGTATAAATATAAGAGGTACATATGTATGTATGTATATACGAAATGCAGGTCGATTCATGTAAACTAGGTCAGCGCATAATGACCACCGACGAACAGGGACAGTTACTATTCTTGGCTTTTCTTGTTGGACGTTTGATTGAAAGTTTTGATTGTGAGCGCATAATAGAAGCCATCAGGCTGCACAAGTTGTGGGTGCAATTAGTAGTGCATATGCCTATATGTGTATATGTGCACCTAAGTAAGTGTCATGTGTATTTTTTGTTTAAACTTTTCATGCAGATCAACATAGAATGAAAACTTGAAAAGTCACCACACAACAGCCACACAAAACTTTGCGGCGCTAGCCTCCACCCTCAGTGTGTGGAAAGTGTGCCAATGCGCACAGCAAACTTACATACATACACACATACATATACCCATACGAGCATACACATATATACAACTGTTGCGTAAAATATACTGAAAAGTTGTATATAGTATTTTTGGCAAACTTGTTTGCTGAACCCCAAAAAACAAAAATTTATGCACAGAAGTTTGCAACAAATGTGTGTACTCCGCGCTGGATTTTAGAGTAGCTCGAATGTTAGAACATCGCGAATTCTTCGCAATTTAAGGGGGTCAGATCATTTAAATCCAGAAAAAAAAATCGAATCTCTCTTTCAAAACCATCTAAAAACATAACATAACAACATAAAAATCATAAACAAAATAAACATCAAAAGATATTTCAGGATCGCGTCGATTACGTGTTGCATTTTATTAAAATTTTTGAGCACGTTTTTACAATCGGCGTGCACGATTGCGCGAAAAACTTGGAGGAGACGCACAGAAGAGCTGCCGAAAGTTATGATAAAATCAGACGTGGGCAACCAGCATCACCAGACTTGGTGGAAGAGACGACTCCAACCTATCAAACTTCTATTTTGTAAAGTAAGGAAAACTGTGAATCAAAAATATGAAGAATTATATTGATTTTTTTAATTTTCGTAAGTGAAAATATGCACAATTTTTATGTTGAAAATCGATTTGAAAGTTCAAACCAAGGCGAATTTATAGAAGGTGATGGCATAAGAGCAGCTGATTTGATTTTTGGTTTTTGCTTTTGCGTATGAGCTTTCAAAAGCCGTAAAAGCAAAAACAACATGTATTTATATTTTGACAACTCTTACGCAGAAACAAAAACAAAATACATAGGAATTTCGTAGTTGTATTTATAACCCCACCTTGTATGGATTCGCCTTGGTTCAAACATAGGAAACAATTAATAATTTTCCTTGGCTTTTTGAGGTTTATATAGATTAAAGAGAAGTATAAAAATTAAAAAAATATTTATGTATATTAACAGTTACAGTTAAGAATTACAAACGCTACTTTGCACGCCAATGGGCGGTATCAGCTGCGACACGTTTCACTGCACCATGGATTCCTCCGTTATTTTTCAACGAAAAAAAAACAAATTGTTTGGCTCTACGTCATTCCGCATATACTTTTACGCATACATACATATTTCGTATAACATATTACATATTTCATATTTCATATATGTATGTACACAAACCCTCATTTACTGTGCCACATTTCAACAGGTCAAGTGAGAGAGTGAAGTTCTATAGAAATTTAGATATTCACGATTTTTTTGTTGTTGCTGAAGATGTGGGTGACCTAGTGAACTAGTTGCAGGTTGCACAACACAAATTTTTAAAAGTTTAATCCATAAAAACTGAACGGCGTTAGCAGCGTGCATATCTATGTACCTACTTATATAACTTTATATGTATGTATCCCCTGGTAATGATTACTATTGGTTGGTAAGGGGGCACGAGTGAGTGTTGATAGTCGCTGACCCAATTATCTCGAAATGAAACCAGGTTGAGTGAAAGCAGAGTATTGATTTTTGCGAAATTGCCAGGAATTTCGGAGACGGCAATGTTAAGTGAAAAACAATGAAAGCGTGTGTCTTTGTATGTATGTATGTATTTGGGTATTGACAGTAATATTTGAGCAAGTACATACATACATACATACATACATATGCTTGTACTTACATATATGGGCTCTTATATTGCCTGTGTTTCCAAAAAATAATAGCAAAATTTTGTTTGGTAAGTTTTGACAAATTTAATTAATTTTTATAATCATTTTTCTTTTTTTATAAAAATATAGATGATTCTATAATTAAAACCTAAAATTTCGTACTTTTTAGGCAATTTATAATAATTCAACAAATATCTAACGTTTTATCTGACCCGTTTCTTCAGTATAACGAATGAACAAAATTTATTTCGTATGCAAGAAAATAAATGAGCTATAAAGCTGTATACTCGGAAATATTCTAAAAATTCGTATTACATTTTTTTTTTTAAATTTTGATAACAGTTAAGTATTCTAAAAATTCGTATTTTTGATAACAGTTTTTTATAAACATGATTTTGAAAACTCTAAAATGGTGGACACCTTTTTTTTAATTATATTATGTAGTACTAAACTTTATCACCAACTCACAATTTTAGATAACTAAATATCATTAAAAAAAGGTTCAGTTTCAAAAATACACGAAAATATTATGCCGATTAATTGATTTTTATAATCGCTTGATTTTAAACTGGCACATAAGTAAAAAAAAGAAATATAAAATAAATAAAATCAACTTTGTAATATAGAGCGTTTTTATAAATGAAATAAAAAATAGAATCTGCTTTTCTTTGCCCATAGTCTTGATAAATTTTGATCTCAAATTTTGAACAATAGTAATAGGCTGCTTTCGTAAACGCAATATGCAAAGCTTACATGCATTGCATACTATTCGTAAACGCCACTGCAATAATTTAGACAAAGTATTGAATTCATAAATGAATGACAACTCTATTTCATGCGCATGAGTTGTCAAAATGTGCATGACTTTTGTTTTAAATGCAAAGCAGGGTTGTAATGCATAAATGCATGGCAAGGCATGGGCATCTGTTTTAAAAATGCTTTGCATATTGCGTTTACGAAAGCAGCCATAGTAACATTACGACAAAGTTTTTGTTTTTTATTGAGTTAGAAAAAATAACTTTGTCATAAAAAAAAACATCTTACTTTTAATTGGGTACTTCATTTGTTCAAGCAACCCACTTAAATTGTACGACGATAAGTTTATATTTAGGGATTATTTTCATCCACGTTTTTCAAAATTTTCTAAAGACTTTACAGAACGAATTTATTGTACAAAAATGTTCCTAAAAAATTTTGAGTAAGGGGATGACCAAACAAAAGAAAAGTGTTCGTCTTAAGCCAAGAACTTAGCATATTATGTTAGAAATATTCAAATAAACAATGTAGAATAAAAATTAAGAATATAAAGTTTATTTTATATTTAAGGGCAACCTTGTAATTTTCTTGCAGTGAACGGATTTTATGCTGTCATTATACATACATATGTACATATAATAAAAATTATTTAAATCCAAACTTTATGCTAAATTTAGAAAAAGACACAAGTATTTATCAAAATACCGAACTTTTTAATCAGAATGCACATTTTTCCGCAAAATCAAATGCGGAAAAAAATTTCAATCAAAATCCGCGGTAATTGTTAGTCAAATTGGTACTTTATTCGATTAAGAATTGAATATGGAAATATTTACACCATGTTGTAACTGTGATTCCTCCGGATATTAATTTATCAACAAAAGCATGTAATTGAACAGCTTAAGTAATCAAATTACAAATGGATCGCTTGGTAGCGATAACAAAAGACGTAAACAGGGTGATGCACTCTCGAACTTGGTAAATCCTCATTCGTGACATGTAATGAAAAAATATTCAATAAAAACGAAAATTAAGATACAAAGGAAAATCATTAAAAGAAGTGGTACCCCCCAAATTGTATAGGAAATTTTGTTTTGTATCTAAAAAAAAAACTGACATTTTTTATTTGCATGAGCAAAAGAAACCTTAATTGCAATCAGATGTTGTTCAACAACTTCAGCAACACGCTTTGCATATAGCAACATTATCGCTCAGCAACATCCACACCCAGCAACATCAATTCGTAGCAACATTAACAAACCTGTTAACAGTCGCCATGACAACAGAAAGCAGTATGTAAACGTATTTTTACTTTTAGTTTCTTTTTTTTTTATGTGGATATTTCTTAGTATCTTGACCTGTATATAGCTGCGCTCAAAAGAATAAAAAAACAACAGAAAAGTCAAAACAAAACATACAACAAAAACAATAATAAACAAATAAAAGCAATAAATTGAGTGAGAGAAAAAAATACGGCTCTTGTTGAGAGGCTGCCCATGGATTACCTTTGACTATGGAACGAGTTGAGTTGGTGGCGTGTTATCAGTACGCGCGACTCCCCTGCAAAACAAATCTATGTACATGTCCATATGCATGGGTGTGTATATATACAAGCAACACAAAAAATCGAAGTAAAAACAAAATAAGCAAATTATTGCTTTTGTGTGCATTTGCAGTTTGCGAGCGACAGTCAAGCAAACACTATGCGCAAAGAGAGAAAGAGAGAGTCAGTGTGTGTGTGTTAACTCGCAAAGCAAATGTTTTATATCTGAAAGATAAGCAAGGGAAGAGTTACCACATCGGTAGAAAAGTTTGGAGTATTTTGCATTTCGATTCTGAGCTAATTTTATGAAATCGAAATGATTAATGCTGGTATATACCGATTTCGAAAACCTCATACGATAAGGAAGATAAAGAGTATGGCGGTTTTGTTTTCAAAAATATCCATATTTTGCTTCGAGGTATAGAAAATTAATTGCCCACTTGATGTATAAAAAGTCAATGTATCGATGCATCACATTTTTTTCTTTCTAGTACACTGAATAGACATTTAAATTTTTGAATTTCACAACAAAAAAAAGGAAGTGATTTGACCGAAAAATGAAAATGATTTCAAAAAGTGTGGTTTGGAGGTTCTTTTTTTAGAAAAACTGTTGGTTCCACGTTTGATATCCATCTAATTTAAACAGATTAAAATACTCAAATGTAGCAATTTTCTTCAGTGTTTTAGATTTCTTAAACCTTTTGATGAACAACCCCCAAATTTTGAAATAAAATAAAATTAAGTTTAGGTCAACAATATTAATTTTTGAGATTAAGTCCGATATAAGGAAATTATTTGTAAAAAAGACAACAACAATAAGGGTTAGTATAAATTAGAGCTATTTCGGAAATCACCAAATTTCCTAATCAGTAGTGCGATTCACTAACTTATTTTAGAGATATTCGTTTGGTTAACTCAACTTAACCAAAATTTTAGCGACCCTGCTATTCAGTAACCATTTTTTAACGATTTTCTCATTCGCCGAATCAGCTGTTGATGTTAGCTAGTCGATGACCGACAACTAAACGACAACCAATTTTATGTTGTTAACTCAATCGAGAAAAGTGAAATTCGTGACTTCAATTTAAATAAAAGAAAAATTTTAAATTCGGTGATTTGTTTTCTTGTAATTAAAAAAGGAACATTAAATAATGTCGTTTAAATATTTGGCATATGATTTATCACGAGGTGATGAAGAAGTAAGCGCTCCAACAGTGGATCGACGTTTACTCCGAGATGTGGACAATCCCTTTCATTTAAATGCAACAGACTTTCAAAAACTGTATCGGTTAACTCCAGACTTGGCTGAATACCTAATTTATCAGCTTGATAACCAAATAAGAGGATCCAGAATAACAGCAATATCAACTGAGAAACAGGTAGCTCGTGTAATCTTTAAGCCTGTATGCAATTTTAAATTTTACTTTTATATTGGTAGGTTCTAGCGGCGTTAAGGTTCTTCGCAACTGGTTCACCAGAAAGTGAGGTTTCCTATGATCCAAGTGGAACGCCATTCTGCTAAAGAAATGTTTGCTTCGGCCTCGTCTCCCTTTGTGGGACGCTGTATTGGAGCCGTCGATTCCACGCACATATCAATTTTTCCACCAAGGAATCATGAGGAGGCTTATGCCAACCACCACATCTACTATTCAATTAATATGCAAATGGTAAAAGCAAACTTTTACAAGGATCCATGTATAAAAACAGAAATATAGTTTAGTTTTAATATATAGATAAATGATTATAATTAAAAAAAATTTAATATATGTATGTAAATCCTAAATACGCTGGAGCACAACGCGAAGTTTGAAAACGATAACCATGACATATTTGCAGGTTATTCCGCATATTCCTTGGAGTCGATTTGATGACTATTCTAACAAAACAGACTATATACTACTAGACTTGGCCCTAGTAGGCTAGTAATTATTCTCTAAATTGAAATCAAACTTGCTGGGCTGTTACTTTTTACCACTTTTCTTATATCCTACCAACAAAATTAAATGAAAGATAATATCGTAATTCTAATCAAGAATTTTTCTACAAACCCCAAAAAATTAAGGGAGAATCTTTGATGATTAAATGAAAAAATGATTAAAGAAATATAATTAGCTCAACAAATGTGATTGATTAAAAAATTGGAACAATTTTACTAATAAAATATTTTGTTGTGAACAAATTATTTTCATAAGTTTACAAGCGAAGGCTGATATCTAAAAATCTTATGCAAATTGAAATTGAAGTGATCATTTGATACCTAATGCCCATACAAATTAATCGTCAAACTGGAGAATAGTTTGAGTTAATTTTCCGGCTAATATAGCCGATAGTTATAGGTCAGACTTGTTGTTGGGTTTGGCAAGGAAATAGTAGTTGGCAGACCATTGATCAATTTGACATAGATTATAGATGACCCATATGTAGTATAAGTTTAGATAAAATGTCATAAATTAAATAACAAAAATTGTATATATTGGCAATACTTCAATATATGTACATTGTACATAATTAAGAGTGGTGCTTGAAAATCAATGGGGATTTTTACGTTGCGAAAGACAGAGCGAAAGAGAGAATTAAAATTGGGGTATGAGACACAAACAAAAGCGCAACTGTGGAAATTGAGCACACTTATAATATAAATACATACGTACATATGTATTGACAAATGTAAATAAACACGCAAGCCTTAAAGAGGTAAGCCAGAGTGGACCTCAAAAACAAGTACACACACATACGCACACATTTATGAGTGTGTTTGTATGTACATATTTTTGGAGGAGATGGAATCATTGAGGTCGGGGCTTGATAGCATTTTTAAGCACGTGCATGCATGACTTACACAATCAGATACAAACCTGAAGAAATTCACAAAAAAATATATATATACACACACATACATACATACATATATACGCAGTATCCATACACATTTTGTATACTTGGTTATACTTATATTTATAAACATGTCGAATGCCAATTTTAGCCAGATATCATACATATACATACACACATATGTAAATTCAAAAGAAAAACCAATAAAAAAAAAAAAATGAAAAATAACACTTTCGAGTGAAATTACTATACACATACGGACATACATATGTACATACAAGCCGCTAATTAATATGAAAAGATGCTAACTAATAATATTTCGCCCAAATCAAGTTCTTTACTTTGTGGAATAGAATACTGCGTAATATATCTGTGGCGTTTTGCCATAACATCTTAAGTCTTAAAATTGAGTTTTGAGATATTGGCGATTTTCTCTCAAATCTATTGTGTTGAAATTTAATGAGTTATTTTTAATCAGGGAAAAAGTAAAACTATTCTTTAAGACATTATAGGCAGATTTTGAAAAAATATTTAGTAAGAAGAATGTTTTATTCGTTGGTTTGTACATAATATATTTTAAAAACGGGAAGTTAAGAAAAATCAAATGTTTTAATGTATGTAATATTTTCAAAAATAAAGATAAGAAAAATACAAATGGCGATAACTTTCTTTAAAATTGGGATTTTTTAAATAGGATTGGACACAAATATGGATTATGAGTAGGAGAACTAGAATATGACCTTAACTCGATTTTGACTTAAGTCGACTTAAGATGTTTTGGTAAATTGCCACAGATATGTACATATGTAGCCACTATTAAATCTTATAAAATTCGATAATATTAAGATGAGAAAAACAAAACGCCCTACTCATTTCTCAAATTTTTACAAACTCATTTCATAAATAAAAACAAAGGATGGAAAAGCATTTAATTACTATTGTTTTTTATAATTTGCACAACTGAGTGAGTAAGATATATCTACTCACAGATTTGATAAATCATTTAATACATACATACATATGCAATTTTTCATTCTCAAGACTGCATTAATGGAGACATAAAGGCATTTTTTATTATGGTAATTAAAGTGGTTATTTTTTTAAATTCCAAAAAATTAAGAAACATCATTTTTGCCGGAACTAAAATCATTCCCAATTCATGAAACACGATTTCGTTAATGTACTTAGCTGTTTTCTAAAAGCCCGGACACACAACAAAGCAAATTACTTATTTTCATACAAATTACTTCGCATTAACCAAGTGCGTCCACACTTGCCATTCCTAATTTATCTTGATAGCTCTGTATGCTCTGTAGCTACAGGGTTGCTTAGTTCTTTGATCAAAGGAACAAGTGTGAGAGATTGTGTACATTTTTGATATATTTAATTTTTTTTTTTTGTGATATCTCTCATGACACCGCGAACAAAAAAGCTAAACAGCCTCAATCTTAGACATTTTATTTAATTTTAAAAGTCGCAATACAACAGTAACGGGCGACTTCCTTGCTACATAAATTACGAGATGCAATTAAAAAACAAACGTCGTGGAGAAAAGTGTCGGGAAGAGTTTTGTTCAAGGACATAACAGTTTTAAGTTTTATTGCAAAAACGTAATTAGATGTTAACTATTTTTTATTTCACCGATTAGAGTTATTCCTAAATTTTATTTTTTATGTTACATGATAACTGTTATGCTGGAGAGATATTTTTTATTTCGCAAACTTTTATTTTTTATGTTACTCGATAACTTTTATGCCGGATAACTATTTTTTCCCAAGGACGGAAAATAACAGTTACATATGTATATCTGAAAACTGCCACTTAAAAATTCACAATGAACGAAATGTTCTACAATCCAGTGTAACTACCAATCGATATATTGTTTCACCGAGAACCAAAATTTAAAATAATCCTTTTTTGCAATTTTATGAAAAATTACAAAAATAACAGTTAATTTTTATTTTTATTCCATAAATCGAAAATGATAATTATTTTTATATTTTTATTCTATTGTATAGCATAAATAGAAAATAACAGTTATTTATGTTTTTTAAAGATAAAAGTAAGAAAAATAAGGAATAAATTAATGAGTTATTAATAAAGCTTACAAAATAATCGTTAGAGATCAATTTTAATAATAAAATTTGTAACTGTTGCGGTCCCTGTTTTTTCCATTGACAATAAGAATTATTTTCCAACATTTGTTTTTTATGTTGCTTGATAACTGTGATAGAGAAATATTTTTTCCGTTGCCAATAAGAGTTATTTCACAACGTTGCCTGATAAAAATAGATGACGAAAGTGAAGAAGCTCTAATAAAAAATAAACATAAGGATAAAAATGAAATAAATTTTATCAGACCACGTAAAATAACTCTTATTAGCAACGGAAAAATATTTCAATTGCATAACGGTTAGTTGGCAAAATAATAATAAAATAAACGTCGGAATATACATATGTAAACCCTCTTCTTTTCTTACTGTTATGACAACTTTTCGTAAATTTCAGAATTCGAGCAATGTTTTCCATTTGAAAAGTCGATAAAACAGTTATTTGTAGTACCTGGTATTGTTGCTTTATGACAACACATTGGGTGTTTCCAAGAGTGCCAAGAAGGAATGGGATCTCACAGAACTCGAGTATCCCTATACAGTTCCGACTTGGCGGCTATTATTTATTCTCTAAATTGAAATGCAATTTGCAAGGAAATGAATTTAGTACTATTGATGAAGTGAAATCAGCTGTACATTTCATCTGCAAAATTTCAGACTAGTTTTCTTTAAGAGTATCGAAATTGTAGTAAAGCGCTGAGCAAAATATATTGAAATAAATTTATGTTATATTAAATATTAAAAATATTGGTTTAAGATTTACACTTCATTTTATAGATCAAGCCAGAAACTTTAACAATACTACATAATAAGTAGTCAGACGGAAAAGTAATGTGTAGCAAAACACAAAGTAACGAATCGCTCGTATATAACTTCAAAAACATATTACCCATTCGTTTATCTTAATATGCGTGGTTTCGTTCAATCGTTTTTGTTAATTTTGCGTACAAGAAAAAAGTAATACATACATTACCTATATCCCCCCCACTGGATGCCTACACATTTTTCACATATTTTTTATAAACACTCACATAGTAGATTGTATGTAATATGTATAGGTTTTTGTGATTGTTCGATATAATAGCAGCCACAACTATCAGAGTAGTAATAAAATTAAAAAAAAAAAACAAAACCAACTTATCAACATTTTTGCCATCGAGTACACCCAAGCCAGCCCAGCACAGAGTAGACTTGCCAGTCAGCTGATTTTTGTTTTCTTTTACCAGTTTAATTTTTAACATAATTCTTCACATCTTTCTTGACATTTGCCTTTTTACGCGTTACTGCTCCCTCTCCTCAGTAATTAAGTGCAATGGCAATGAGTAACGGCTGGTTATCATTGAAATGGTTGTGTGTAATTAACACGCATATAAAAAAGTGGATTGGTTTGGTTTGAAGCAAAAATTATGACAGCACCACACACATCCGCATAGTTACAAAGGTTAATGATAATTAATGGAAAATGGTATGGATTTGAGTGGCTATTTTTTTTTTAAACTTATAAATACAATATACCAAAGCGAAACTAAAACAAATGACCTTAAAATCGTGAAGGTCCACAGGCAAATGAAAGCAACCCCAATAAATTAATTATTACAAACAGCTTTTTTATAAGTGGAAACATAAAATTTAAATTAATGCAGTGTAATTAAATATAAAATATTTAAATGCGAGTATTATTATTTGTATATGTAATAAAAATCAAAAGACTGATTTCCGATTTTTATGGTATGTTATATTATGATATTTGCCACTTTTCCTCATTACAACTCTTTAGTCAGAAATGCTTGAAGCAAATATGTATAAAAGAAACGTTTTTTATTTGTTAACTACACTTCGCGACAACTTTATGGCACTTAAACCCAACTCGAAATTGTAATTTCATGCGCTAATTGCGAAAAAAAACGTAAGCGACATTTTTATCAAAATTTTCTTTTTGTTTCAGAAATCTCCTTGAACATCAAGAAGCCTTTTTATTCTACATCAAAAATAAAATCACTTACATAATGTCGCTTACGTTTTGTTTTTTTGCGCCTATGGCTCGATATTTTCTGAAAGTATATACAGTAATAAAACTCTCGATGAATTTGCAAAATTTTGCTCAGATTTTATTTATGGCCTACTAGTAGTCTTTTAATGCCCCGAGCTAAGTTTTTTTTTTAGGTGGAAAAGAATTGTTAAAAGAAAAATGTCTGAGTGAACTGAATAGGTGAGACATATAGGAAAATTTCGCGAAAAATATTTTCGTAGAACATTTAACCCGTTAGCTACCACATAAAATTGCTCTTTTGATCCTTACTTTATGAAACACTTAAAAAAAAAAACAAATTTGGGAAGTCGCTAGTGGGTTAAAATGTGCTAGAGAATTATTCGCCAGAAATTTTTGATTTGCGTTTTTAAGTTGAATTTTTTTAAAATAAAATTTTAAATTATTTATCTGAAAAAAAAAAACAGTTCCGAATTTCTTGGTTAAACTTTTATCGGAAAATACCACAATAAATGCTTTCCTAAACACCAATACAATGCGGCCAGTTTGACACTTACTTGTTTTCATAAGTCTGGAAAGCTAATACTTTTTATTACTGGTCTTCTCAAACAAAATCTCTTTACGATTAAGAATTAATTCTACAAAAGTAAATCTTCTAATATTATCCATAAAAATTGGGTAAACAGCGCTTTTAATTCAGTATGTTAATTTTACTAAATGGGAGCGTAAATGAATGTTTCGTATTTTTAGGTAACTTTTTGCTATTACATATTCTGTGGGTCAAAGTGACCCGGGCTGGCGTTAGCGGGTTAAAATCTTCTTTTTTTTTTAAATATGTATACCCTGTGAAATTGTATGACTTATTTTGATGTCACAAATCAAATTGCTATATTTTCTCCTAATTGAGTTAAGGTTTCTTCAAAATGAATTAAAGCCTCGATAAATTGAGATCTGGTTTTTCCAAATTAATAAATACATATTTCTTAAGCGACAATTCAATCCCGTTTTTTTTCTTCTTTTGATAGTTTGATAGTCTTCTTCATTGCAGATAAAGTTTTTTTAATTGTAATTCTACCTTTGTTTTTAGCTTAAAAAAAAAAGTCCGGTAAATAATTAAAAATTTATGTAAACCTTAAAAAAAGTTGACTCTGAAAATGCAAAAATCTGTGAAGGGTTAATTGTATTATATGTACAGTTGTGGTCGCAAAAATAGTATTATGTTCTTGATGTAATTTTGATAAAATTTTATAAAAAGATAGTGAATTCTATATAACAAAAAATATGTAAGTAGCAAACTTTCTAGAAAATGTATGAAAATTCGAAAAACTAAAATTCATTATTAAACTTTCGGAATTTTTTTTGTTGATTTTTGATTTGTTTTTTTTTTTCGCTGACGGTGTTGCATTTTTCTTCCATCTAATGCATGGACAAAATTTAATTTTATAAAATGCTAAATGGGCTCCAAAACTACAGTTTGCTAAAAAATCGGACTAAAAAGTTAGAAATACCGATTTGAATTTGCCCAATTTTTATAAATTTTCTAGACAGTTTGAAATTTCGACTTATATGGTTTCTGATATAGCTTTAACTATATTATTAAAATTCAATTATTAAAATTAAATAAGGAAATACAAAATTGTCAAAATTTATTAAAGCATTTTGATACTATTTTCGTTATTACAAGTGTATGTATTTATGAAGAGGGTAGTCGTGCTTGATCGTTTTTGGCAAACAAATTATTCACATCAAAGCAGGTTGGTTTATTTCGTGACTTAAATAAAATTAAAAAAAAAAATTGTTTTGTTTTTCACTCGAACCACTCCTTCCTACCATTTAAAACGTTTAATTATTTATGATGTTGGATGAGTGCTTTTATAAAGTGTATTAAATTTGATAAAATGTGAAAATAGAGAAAATATGTAACAAAGATAATTTTTTAAGCATATCTGACTACAAAGCATTATTTTGAATTGAAATAACGTGACTTAATTAATTCACTTCTAACGTTATGCTCAATAATGTTTTTTAATTTTATATGTATGAGTATAACAATATCTTTTTTATTATTATAAAATTGGGAACGCAAGAGGAATTTATATTATTTACTAATATAAACCATATGACTGACATGATTGAAAGCTTAGTCATATTAAATGAATAAAAAAAAAAAAACTAACAATACTTAGAATCACAAGTGTCGCTCATACGCAGTGTCGCACTTTGAGAGATCTTGAAATAAAAATAAATACAATATTGGCAAATAGCAAACGCATTTCACATGTTAATGGCAATCAAAATGGAAAGCTATTGTATTATGTTGAAAATCAAAAATAAAATCACATATACATACATACAACAACAAAACTTTTTAAGCTCTAGTTTTTTGTTTGTTTATTTGCTCGCACACGCTGGCTGTCGTCTCCTACGCCATTTTACGACGTACACAGCTAAGCTACACTACGTCAATTCTAACAAAATTAAATTTGTAAATTCTAAATGCGTCAAAATGTCTGTCTCGACATTTACAATCGATCGAACACATGCTGCACAGCACAGCATAGCCGTCACATACGCGTAGAAACATTTGAGCCAATTTTCGAGGTTGACCGACAGAAGTGAAAAAAACGAAATAATTTTGCATGAGAATTTGTTCATTGAGTTCTATGTATGCATTCTTATGTATTGCATATATACATACGTACATACAGTTGCACCTACGTAGAATTCATAAATATCAAAGTTTAAAAGAGAGGTGTAAATCATCGACATATCTAAATTAGAAGGCCACTACCCTTTCAATCACATCTGCTAAACAAAAAATGTTTGCCCATTTAAAATCTTTTGAAAGAGCTTAATTCCAGTACAAAGAATCCCAAATTAGCATGCAGCACTTATTTCATTGTGTGTTTTTTTTATTTGCCACACTCCCATTAGCATTTTAGACAGCATGAGTAGAAAATTAGTAAACAAAAATATCGATTAGTGTCGTAGACATAAAAGAGTGGGTGTATAATGATAAAAACGTAAAAGGGTATGCAAAACAAAATGTGTGCATTTAATCGCTATCTGTACCCTCATCGTTTACAGGCACGTGGTTGAACTTGAAATAAAAATAAAAATAAACACTACAACCGCCATTTATTAGCGAATATATGTACGTACATACTATATATGTATATACATATATGCTAAATCCTAAATGAGATGTTGAAAGGATACGATTATCTAATATATAAAAGTCCTGCTACTCACGACATATCGCTCAAACTGTTAATCTCATTGCATTCAGCCTAAAAGTATGCATAACAAAATGATAACAGTTTTGATATCTTTGTTATGCGTGGATTCAAAACAACGGGCTATTACAACTAGTTTAAGATATTTGGAATGAATTAATATTTACCTTTACCCTTTTAAAACACAATAATTATTCAAAATATGCACAGTAGGTATATTGCGTGAAATTTCTATTTTGCTTCTGAAGTGAAACATTTCTGAATTCGTTTAACAGCAAACAAATTCTACATCTCTAAAAAACACGTATATGCATTGTGTTTCGCAAACTAAATTTGCCATTAGTAAGTAGGGTGTAATAACCCAACCAAAAGAGCAGTAAAGTTACATGGTAATTACACAGTGCGATGAGTACTTCATTTTGGTGTTGTATTTCGAAGTGGTTACATTAAAGTTGTGTTCCCCGTAAGCCATCCCAAACGTCTGAAAATGTCTACAACTGAGCCCGCTAAATGCCCAACAAAGTCAAGCCACTTTGCTAGTAAGTGAAACCAACATCAATTCAAGGTCGAGGTTGCAGAGGTTTGACTAAAATATACCACGAAAACCAAGAATCGAGTAGCCATACAAAATTTATTTTCAAAAATCTTACACTTAGCTTAAGGTAAGCCCAATAGAATCTTTCGTCAAAAAATATAGACGTTTCCATTTGTACAATCAGACGGAGATTGAAAGAATCTGGCATCAAAAATCGGGGCACACTTCAAACTTAGCTTTCGACAGCAGTGCATATTCAATTATCATGGGCAAGGGAGAATTTTGAATGTGATTGGAGCAAAGTGATATTTACAAATGAATCATATTTCGTTGTTTGGAACAACTTAAAGAAATCTTGGATCAAGCAAAGGTTCATGTTTGACTGTATGTACACAAAATCTCTACGCAATGTACATATATAATCAAACTGTACGAAAAATGTTTGCTAAAATCTGCGCCAAAACTTTATAGACAAAATACAAATTCTTGGATCCTTCGAGAAGATTACGATAAAAAAAATATATATAGCAAACCTAATTGAAAATGTGCGGGCTGTAATGAAACGAAGATTCGGGAGGGAAAGTGTCCACAACAAAAAAACTTGCTAAGACGCTAAAGAAATTTTTGAGGAATCTGTATCCAAATTATGCTAACCGCAAGTTATTGGCTACGATGTCAAGCAATTATAGACAGCAATAGAGAGGGGACGGCATTTTAACTACAGCGCGATCTAAGTATTCCAAGTTGTAACAAAAAGAAATAGTAGTATAATAACTTTCACACACTTTTTTCACGTTCAACAGGCGAATCTGTTCTGTGAAATACGACACTGTGTAGTGCGAGGTTTCGTTTTCTTCAGAGGAAAACTTTTGCATGAAGTGCACAATTGGTAGATGGACTAATGGGAGTATACACAATATAGGAATCTCTAAACCCAACTGGACTAAACACTCAAGAGAAGCCGATCGTTTTCACAGAGTTATAAGTTGTAAACTTACAAAAAATAAGAGCGATGCTAATTGTTACCTCCCAAATTATATTAAATATACATTGGCCGTTTTTTTTAAATTTGTAATAACTTTTATATTTTCTGTCCAATTTGACATTCTGTTTCACCCAGACATTTATAATTATCTTTCTCTAATAGAGTTTATTCACTACAAAAAGTGTATAAAAATGAACAATTTTCAAAATGCTCGAAAATGTCCTTATTTTTCTTTGCATTTGGACTTACTGGCTTACTGGCCAAAAAGTACTATTCCGATTTACACAAAAGTTATATCAACGTAAACTTAAAAACGATACCAATAAAAGGTTAGGTTAGGTTTGCTATTCTGGAGGTTTTTACCAATAACTAAAAATAGACCTCAATAACGGGGTTTTTTTCCTATATCTCGAAAATGAAATTCATTTCCGTGTTCAGCGACCCAAAATTAGTCTAAAAAAGAATTTTTAATCAAGCAATTTTTTCATGTACACTATTGTTGTTGGTATTAGTCACAAAATTCAAGTTATTTGCTCGACAAATTTTTCAAACCTATTAGTTTATGGGTTCTTTTTAATTTTGTATCGTTGTGGCAGAATAAAAATTCAGCACTAGTACAAATTACTGCTAATTATTAAATATAGCCTAATGTTTAATAGTAATAAATGATGCTTCGATGTATAGAGAGCAAAAACCGATAACAATAACGATTACGATATGTATTTTACATTTCGTTTCGTTTATGCAACAATTATTATAAAATAAGAATTGAAGTTTTTATTGTAGGCCTCCCAACATTTCCTAATTATAAGGGCCCATAATGGAAATAAAAAACTACAAATGTGTTTAATTAATAAAGAAAATCATGATTTTTTTTCAATTCTGCAATAACAAGTCTATGCAAATTTTTTATAGCTACGCTTGGCTAAATAAATACGAAAGTAAACATTATTGAGAATTCGATAAGCAAACATAGCCGAAGGACATCAATTCGGAAGCAGTGGCCATTTTTCAAGGCTGCCAATTGACCACACATGCGAACACGTGCCACCTGCCGATAAAACAGCAAACAAAAAAGTTACAGCAACAATAAGGACATCAGCAATCCATTTTAGAGAATTTCTGAGTGACAGCTGAGAGGCGCACAACGATAATAATTTTGTAATTATTTATGTATGTCAGAAACTTTTAGACAAATAGACTTGTAATATATACATAAATATGTACACTTATTTGCAAGCACATATTGTCGTAGAAATATACAATATTTAGAATGTTGGTAAATTATGGAAAATGGCGCATATTAATTAATTGATAACGCATAGCTAAGGAAATGGAAAGAATGAATCAACACTTGTGTAAGATGTATGTACGAATATACACAGAAAAGTTTTTATTCAATTTATGTCAACGCAATATATAACTGGATAATTAAGATTGAACCGCCGAAGTAGGATTTTCCTAGATATTTTATATCGAACACAAAATTGCAATTATGGAATTCCTTAGAAAACGAATGCATACTAGAATTGCAGCCGTTGTGTTTGAATCGTAGATTAGGGTGGTTCAAAAATACATGGACAAAAAAAATTTAAGTCGCAATTTTAATGCTCTCATCATACTCTAGGTATAATATCCTATATCGATAAAATATACACCTGTATTCCCCAAAAAATGTAAAAATGGGCCCACCAATAGTAATTAATATTAAAAAATTATTACATTAACAACTGTCTTTTTCTTTCTTGGGCGCTGACTTTGTAGAATGAAGCATATTGCTTTTCAAGGATTTTAAGCAATTTTAATGGAAGATTGTGTTTTCCCGATTTAAAATATATGGGATAATTTGCATGACCGCAAAATGCTTTTTTAATCAAAAGCACAATAGCACTTTTTTCGACTTTCATTAATTTATTTTTTTTGTATAAAAATATAGTTAGTTCCAAAAACGAAAACCACATAAATCAAAATTTAAAACTTGATCCAAAATTTAAAAAATAAAATTAAAAATTCAAGTTTTTTTTAAGCACAATTTTAAGGATTCTTTACATTTGTAGGGAATAAAACGCTTAACTACGTTAGAGAAAAAATTTCCAAAATCAACTTTTTCCATTTATTCGTATTTTCTTTTTTTTGGAAATTTTTAAGTATGCAGTTTTTTCAAAAAATCACATAAATTCAATAAAGAAAGAATGCAAATTTGTCAAAGCATTACTTTTCGTATAATAGGTGTATGAACATATAAAAATGCTGCTATTTACTAAACTGAATTAGAAAATTCATTATATTTAATATATCGACCAAAATATTTCGGAAAAATATTAAGACTTACATACATGACCGCATTGAAAATACTTCAAATAATTGAGTGTTTATAAATCCACATAATTTTTAAAAAGATTTTTCAAAAAAGTCACCATAGGTCATAAAAATCTTCAAACTTTTTTTTGCGAGACACCCTAATGTATATACATACGTAGATATAAGAATTTATGTATAAAAGGGTTTGAAAAAAGTTCCCAATACAAATATTGCAGACGGTTAATCTATTGAGGTGACTAAACTTTATCCAATTACTTTAACTATCTTATTGGTAATGATATTTTCTAATCCTTAGAATTTATAAACTAATAAAACATTACGAAATTACCCAAGAATAAACAAATATTTAGTAAAAAAAAACAAATTAAAAAAATTATAACAAATCAACCAATTCATTTACAAGCCTCTCCACATACACACAGCTATGTATTTATGTATGTATGCAAGTTTACAACAAGTATTCCGGTGGTGTGGATGATTCAATTGTTGAATTGAAAATCAGGTTTTCTTGCTAAGAAAAGAAAAAGGTGATGACTAATTAATTATGAATGTGTGATTTATAATAAAACAATCTAAATTATTGGATTGTGGAAATTTTAGTCTTTTTTTAATATTAACACTCGTAATGAACTCAACAAACTCAGAGGCAGGTCTACCGTGAGTCAAATAAATTATAAATGCTATCCCTCAATTTTTAGAGCCTAAAAAACAAGTATTTTAAAAAGTGTGAAACCTTCTAATTTAGAAACCCCTATACCTATAAATTTGGTAAATGATCAAAAGGAATTTTAGCCAGTCGAAAAAAAAATTTACAGTTCATAACTGTAAATAAAAATGTTAATCCAATTACAAGAGTTGCACCGGGCTTATCCACAAAATATATAATATATTTGAAGAGCTTTATAAAATGAAATTTCTATACAAACTTTCGATTTATAAAACAGTTAAAATCTTCTTTGGTTATTTGCTTATAAAATTAAATAACTATTTTTCAAATTTCAACTAAAAAAAAAGCACTCAATAAAAAAATATTTTCTGAGTCTTCTTCAGAGTTATTGTTTTTTAGTTTAATTTTTTGCTTACATTTAGAGTTTTATATTTTGGTTGAAAAATAATTTATTGAGGTAGATTTTTTGCTTAGATAATAAAAGGTGTTTGAAGATTTATTAAAAAGATAGAAGTTTTTTTTTTAGTTTTATTTAAAAAATAAAAGTTATTTTGTTATTTGAGTTTTGTTTTTTTTTTCCTTAAAAAAATGTAAGTTTGTTTAGTTCTATTTTAATGCTGCGAAAAAACAAGTTATTTTAGAGTTTTATTTTTCCATCACAATATGTAATATTTTTTTGCTTAGAAAAAAAAATTATTTATAAGGGCAGTTTTTCCCCATAGTATGTCCTTTTTTGAGTTAGTATCAAAAACAAGTTTTTTTAAATCAAATTTAACCAAAAATATTTCATGTACCTTAAACAGGTTAATAGTTTCGCCTCATAAGCCACTGTAGAAATACCATTTTCTATACAAAAACTAATATTTACCGATTTAAGTTCGAATTTATATCCTGAATCCTTGCATAAATTTTTAATTAGTAAATTAAATTCAAAATAACTTTTATTTAAGCAAAACATAAAACTCTAAAAACAACTTTTATTTTCTAACCTAAAAATAGGGCTAAAAAAATCACTTATTTTTCACCAAGAAATAAAACTGAAAAAGTAAATTTTATTTTGTTAGCGGAGCTATTAAACTAAAAAAATGAGCTATTATTCTTAAAGCAATAAATAAACCTCTTATTTTCTGAGCAAAAAACAAGAACTAAAAAAATTATGTTTTTTTTTTCTGAGCAATAAATAAAACTGAAAATATAATCGTATTTTCTAAATAAAAAATCTAACTAAAAAATTAATCATATTAATTATGTTTTTGAGCTTTAGGTCGTATGTTTTAACTTAAAATGTTTTCCGGTTTATTTGTATAAAAGTTAGGGTCCATGTGAAAAATGTTAGGCCTGAAGAAAATATAATGATTCAACTACTTATTAGCTACACAATGTTCTTTTTTAATTATATGTCTTAATTGATTATTTTTTCGTTAATTTTGTATTTACTCACCAAAGATGTATCAGAGGTTTAGCTAGGTTACTATTTTTCTTCTGCTTCACCGCCTTTCACTTATTCTTCGATTCTCCTTCCTTTAGTGCTCTAATTTGCAGCAAATAATCGAAAGTTATTATTGCTGCGCTTCAGCACTTCTGCTGCTGCATTCGTTTCAATCACTTTCGCTTTCGCTCCGACGACGGTTGCTGTCAAGACCTTCAAAGACCTTTCAACCTCAAATAACGATGACTGTTGTTTGATTAGACATTTTTATGGATAAACTTTTGAGCTTATCTGGAAAAGATAAAAGAAGGGAAAATGATAATCTCAAAAATAATGGCAATTAAATTGTTTTAAAATAAGAGTGTAGATATAATTTTTTAACATATTTCTGGTTGTAATATAATTATATAATATAATTTATATATAATATATAAATACTTATAATTTATAAGTAAATTCTCTAACCAAAAACTACTCAAATAATAATTTCCTACTAGGTTTCGATGTTTCGAATAGCAACATATACTACTTATATGTACATTCACAGTATAAAAAGTGAATCTTAACTTAAATTTTTGTGTTTACTCTCAATATACACTCACGAGCACCAAGTTACTATATCAAAACAATCGTTAAAACAAAATAGACGTTCTTTAGACGTTTCTAGAAATATAGACGCATAATCATAGCAATAAGTTAAACCATACTTTCCTTAGAAAAATACTAAAAAGATACATATATCATAGTCAGTTTAACGCCATTTTCTACTAAGAGCCTACTTTACACCAACAATTACTTTACAAAAAAAAAAACAAAACGAAGACTATTACTCAATGCTGTCAAACCGGCAATACAGAATTCTAGGAATCTTCTAAATGATGGTTAATATGACCTAACGCTACTTGGCAGTCATAGTGAAAATAATGAAGATGGCGCAGATTGTGGTACCGCTAATCCTCTCTTGAAAATTTTGACACCCCTTCTATGACACAACAGATTTTGTTAACAAAAAACAGTGTTTGTATGTATTCTCGCAATCGTGTGTATTCCTTTCAACGCATTTAACAATACATCTACAACAACTTGTTTCCTCTCATTTCTCTCTACCGGTAAATCTGGTGTGACGTCACATCCAAGTTACTCTCTGAACTTCAGATCAATCAGCGCAATCTTGTATTCTACCATTCTTGCTTGGCAGTCAGTTCACACCTAGATATGTAACTAGATAAGACATTCTCTCAATTGCCCACAAAATAGGGTTAACGTTGCCACTTCAGTCACCCTATTATCAGCTGACAGCAAATGGAGTGAGACCAATACGCGAAATAATTGGCAAAAGCAGTAATCTAGGTAGCACCAAAGTATTGTCAAATACTGAAAATCTAACTGATTTCCTAAACCAACGCCAAATAAACTTGTACCACAGTAGCGAGTAATCGGGTGCTTAAGTAAGTATCTATTATTTATTTATGTAGCACAAGAAAAATTGGAATTCCCGAGAGAAGAGACTGCTTGCGAGAACTTATAAGCTTTGGTAGCCATATAATTGAAAGAAAATTTATTTTAAAATTCAAAACGTCAGTCAAAACCGGGCCGGTGGCTTTGTCTAGCCTTTAGCTGCTAATAAATAAGCCTTCTGGCTCTAAATCCAATGGATCAAGTCATTCCATTTATATTTTTGGCATTCTTATTAATCGATAATTATTTATAATATCGAAGTTCCTTTCAATTTCATCAAAATATAACATATTCACGCTGTTCTGAACCAAGATCGCAACTTAAGAGGGGAAGTACATTTCGAGGCCGAAAAAAATAATTTTTTTGCAGTTGATTTATAGGGAAACGAAATAAGTAAATATTTATTTTGAGTGATGTCGGCAGGTTGAAAAAAAAAACATTTCTTACAAAAGTGAAAATTTAAAATTAGCTAATTTTTCAAGGATCTTGTAAGTTATAGCCGCTGACGTCGTAAGAGCGAAAGCGATGCTGGCCGCAATTTTCATCTGAAATCAACAAACCAAACATTTTCTTACCCAAGAGCGTTTTTTATTGTAGATAAATTAAAGCACTCGCGACATTCGAAAATTAATCCTTAAAAACAGGCTCCCAAAAAAAACAAACAAAAAAAAAAAGATTTTGAAAAAAAAAAAATCGTTGTACTTGCAGTCAAAAATTATTTGTTTTTGAAATCTTTATGCTATATAGAACATTTTTATACTTTTTAAAAGGAATATTAGATAATGAAAATCAGTTTCTAGTTTTGTTTATTATCAGTTACACAATTTTGAAAAACAGAGTTTCGAGAAAACTCCGTTCAAAGTTTGTCAAGAGCTCGATAACTGTTGTAACATTGAAACGATATTCTATCGGTTAAAATAACAAAAAATCAATTTTTGGAAATGTCGAAAAGTACTTCCCCTATAAACGCTCCGATCACACAATTTATTTGGAATTTCGTTTCTTTTTACAAATTTAGTGACAGCTTTTTTCACTCCAACTTTAGCGCTAACTCGAAGCGAAAAGCGTACATAAAAATATTCTCTAGTCCGATTTTATTATTATTTCCAGTATTTAAGTAAGTTTTCTTTTTGTTGTTTTGAAAAAACAATTTTTGGACATCATTAGGAAGAGATCAAATTTGTTCAATAAAAATAATAAATCGCAATCCTTTGGCTCCAATTAATCGAACTCAATTTTAATCATTTCAAAATCGCCATCGGACAAAATTGAAATACATCATTTAAAATGCAAATCACAGTTACATTTGCTGCTACATATTGCAATCAAATGAAAAAGTACATACAAACCTTTTATTTAGATTTAATTTCAAATTATTTATGCATTTTCATTTCAAATTCTCAATTGTAGCACAAGTTTGTTATGGAATTGCGAAAAATAACAAGGTAAACGAAAAAAGTGTACGTTAGTTCTTATGGCAAATATTTATTGTAAATATTGTCAGCAATAAGTCAGAGAAAAAAACTAAATGAAATATGTACGTAAAAAACAAATACAAACAAAACAATAACACCAACAAAGAGCTGCATCATCATTTAAGCTGGTAGAAATTGCGACAGAGAACAGAAAACCGAGGTCATTGAATTGAGGTCGCTTTATTTTATTTCATATTATTAGAAAGGGAAAAGAGATGAAAAGCGGCACAAGCTATGTAGAAAAATAATCAAAGGAATTGCTGTGGCAAAGCAACCGTTTTGAAAATATAAAAAAAAAACAATGCTTACCACAATTGCACGACTATTTATTTCACTGCACTTCACTTAGTTCGTTCATTTGATTAGTATTGCTAGCGAATGCAATAAAATCAAAATAGGTAATGGTTCGGGGTCATCGAAAAGGAAGAGTAGGCAGCCAACGATTGGCGATTGACAGAAACAACGGGTGTACGACGGCAAACGGACTGATTATACGGAGAACCGTTGGCTGTATTTAATGTTATGGAGTTGGGCAACGTTCGTGTCCGCCATGCACAGTGTAACGTGTATGGCAAAATATAGTGAACATATTAAATTGACAAATTCGGAAAAATTGTCATACCAATCGACAGTAAATATATATTTTTTTTCATTTTTCAAAGTTGACGAGCTTATAAAATAAAAGGTTCACTAAGTAATAACAGCTTAAGCTTATAACATTATTTCAGTATGCAGCGAATGTATTGATATTCCAAGAATAATATAATACAAGATTGCGCATTCCGCGCGGACCGCTAGTCCTCTCTAGACAGTATCCTCCATTTATATAATTTTTTCTTTGCTCTCTCCTTCTCTAGCTATTATAACGTCACTATCAGTTGCTCTCAGCGTGGAAGGCGCAATCTTGTGTTTCATATTTCTTGATGATTTTTAATATAATTTTTATTTTATTATACTTAAACTACTTTATATTTCATTCTCCTTAAGTTAAATATAAATTTCCAAAAAAAAAAAACAAAAAACAGAAAAGAGCATGTACAAACTGTGAAAACAATGAAAAAAGGCTAGAGAGATCCTCAACATTTAGACCGAAGAAACCTGAATTATACCGGTTGAATGAGTTACTGCGTTTTCCAAATGACTTCAAGAAAAAAAACCAACCAAATTTGGCCCATCTTCTCCAAACTTCAAAGCAATGGTCATTGGTAAAAAAATAATTTTGATAACATAAATATCTCTGGGAGTATTTTCGGAAGATTATTGGAACTTGTTACGGAAAAGGGAGAGTGTTGCCTCCAATACTAACTGAATTTCTCATGCTGCTTCTCGGGACATGTTTTTTTTAAGAGTACTGGAACTTGATATAGGGATAAATTAAAAAAATCCTATACTCATGTAGAAAAGTCGTAGATATTGCAAAAGGACTGTGGTTCTTCCAACACAATTGAAGTTTCGAACAGCATATCTTTGGAGTATTTGAGGTAAACTACGAGAGATATTTGAGGTAGACTACGGGAATTTTGTTCGAAGATTTACCGTTCAAAATAATATAGAAAAGATAAGCGATCATGGTGGCTGTCAGACCAACTAAAATTTCTTTTGTGTATTTGTATAAAAATGTGGAGTAAAATCTAGTTTGTAATACAATCTGTACTATAAAATCTTAGCTCCTTTCTTTCGTTATTTTGGGGAATGGGAGTTTCTTTAAAAAGGCTACAATTTTGTAAAGTTTTTAGGAGGTGTTTCCATCAGGAACTGTTATAATTGTTTACTAAAAAAATAATGATTTTTATGGTAGTTATTTTTTCGATCAAATTAAATCGATATTTTGTGATTTTTATTTTATCGATAAAAAAAATCATTATTCTTTGATTTAAAAAAAAATTGGCGATCTTATTTGGTAGATATTTTATGAATTCTATTTTTTCGATCCAAAAATAATCGTTATTCTTGGATTTAATGAACTTTAACAAATTTTACGGCGATAGCTACAATAGAAAATACACCAATAATACAATCTATGTTTTATAATCGAAAAAAAAAATCACAAAATATCGAGCAAATGTAATAATCAGACAAACTTAAATCCAAGAATAACGATTAATTTTTTGATCGAAAAAATAAAAACCACGAAATAACGATTATGCAATAATTTTAAAAAAATAATCTTCTAAATAAAAATTGGACCTGATTTGCATAAGGATAAGATCGATATGTATATTCGAATGATTTTTTTAAACGAAAAAATTAAAATTGCCAGAAGGATTATTTCGATTTAATTAAATTTTGTTTGAAACGAATACTTCAAAAATTGGTTATTTTGAATTTATCGGTTAAAAAAAAATATTAGGAAGCATTACTGATTATTTTCGATCCCAGTTCTAGGTTCTAGTTAACCTAAATTCACGAACAGACTGAACAACGCCATTTGGTAAATGAATTCTGAAATATTTGACAGTCGTAGTTGTAGTTTCATTCAGTGTGTTACGGGTTCAAATCCTGGCCGGGGCAAGTAACATAAAAAAATGATAGAAATGTTTTTTTCTAATAGCGGTCGGTCGCCCCTCGGCAGGCAATTGCAAACCTCCGAATGAGATTTCAATTATATTGGGCGCGATTCTTTGTAGCAAAAGAACACTAGGTAGGATAAGGAATTGCATATAAAGCAACAATACTAACTCGGAAAAATATGCGAGTTGACCCAACTCGGTAAAATGATATCCGACCTGAGAGGAAAGGAAGTGAAAAAACTGCGCTATTGTGAATGAGCCGGAAGAAAATACATGGGAAATTTTAGTTTAAGACCCATTCGTTTTTATTTGCATAGTATTTTTAAATATATAACTACGTTAACCTAAAATTTGTTTGCACAGCTATTTTCTGTTCACAAATAGCACTAAACCAAGCACATCTTTCATGAAAGATCCCAACAGGGTTGCTTTCGCAACGAAAGGAAGTTGTATCCGAGTTGGAGGGCTCTTTTGGAAGTCGGGTACAATATCAATACCGTGAGTAGGTATACCAAATTTTATCAAACTCGATAGAACTTTTCTATATAAACGTGAATTTTCTATAGGTGGGCGTGACAGGAGACCAACTTTAAAAAATCATCAAGTATATTAAAGATATAAAATATGGCGCCTTATTGCAAGATAAATATAAAACAGATGTTTATAGATTTCAGTACTATGGAAGGTATGCGTGTTCTTCATCTGATTTTGCTAGGCCACTCTCTATATGAGATAGTTACACTGTGCCCCTTCGTTTTGCCTTGCCGATGCAGAATCAACACGGCAAGTTACTACATACACTGGACACCGATTTGCAGTCTGTGCGTGTCTAATTTGCAACATTGCGCAGCAAATGCAGTTCAAGCCTAAGCTAATGAAAATCTCCGTGGATACATAGCAAATTGTTACAAGTGTAGCACGCCATCCTTAATTTGGTCACTGCCAGCCACTTGGCGCAAAGCGGTAACAAACATAGAAACTTTCTGCTTTAATTTGATGTTTTATTGTAGTCATAAAAAAAACACACACAATATGAAATGCCTAAAATGTTGGATGACTAAGCCTAGTGACTCTTAGAATGATGCATTGTAGCATTAAGTGATGGTTCTGGCAATACCAATATTGGTAGCAGTAGGAAGAAGCAGTAGCAACAACAAATATGAATGGTGTAAAAATGAAAACAAGTTTTATGATGTTTTGCTTTTGTATTTTTATTAAACGAGTACGTGCTATGTAGTATGTTAATGCTGAGGTTATAAATATATGTACATATATGTATGTACATATGTATGTATGTATTGGATTATATTTGTATTTATATTTTTTGGTTTTTTTTTTGTCAGCAGATGGTGTTCATTAATGGCTGTGTATTGGAAGAGTACTAATCTGGCGCAAAGTGGGGCATTTTCGCCTAATTTTCTACATAAAATGCTGGGGTTATTATTTAAAAAAAAATGTCAAAACTCAACCGGACTTTTTAGCAACATCAGACTTATGTATGTGCATACAGTCACTTTCAAAAGTAAGCATACAGTGGTGTTATTTGTAAAATATTGAGATTATTTTTCAAGTTAATAATTTTTCGTAAATTTTTATAAAACAAAAAAAAATATCTTATGAAAAAAATCTAATCTTTATAAAAAACTTAAAAAAGCTCAAAAAAGTGCATACTAATTTTAAACTTTTTAATCAGATTTTTTTTTTTGAAATTTTGGGTATCTATGTATGCACATTAGAATGCATTCCGATATATGGCGTTAAAAAAAGTTGAAAATGTACACCTCGGGTTTGAAAGCTTACCTGGTGAGGATTTTAAAAATGGAAAATTTTCTGTTTTTGGCGCCCTGTAAAAACAGCTAAATTCTTAGTTTTAAGTTTGGCTGAAAATTATTTTTGATTTTTAATCATTTTTTTTTTTACTGAGGGTGTTGCTCATTTTTTCCATATAACGAATGATTGAAACTTTTGTCTATATGGCAGTAATGGTGCAACATCGTCCGCAAAAAAAATTGTCAAAAAAAAAACAACGGTAATTATTATTGACACATCAAACCTTTATATCATCAAACCATTATACTAAAATTGAATAGGCTATACAGCTGCATACTCAAAATTTATAATTTATAATTTAATTAAATTCGACTTTTCAACCAGGTGGCAACCCTTTCCAAAATATAGCAAACCCTAAACCTTATCCTCTGCAAAACGAACCGTTCGACTTTGAAATTTTAATTCTTACAACTTGTGTATAATTCAATTAAATTCGAAACAGGTGGCAACCCTAATAAAAGTTAGCTATGAAATTTGTTTCCTATACAAACTGTTTGACACCGACTTTTCAAATAGGTGGCAACCCTCTCTCAAGCATAAAATGTACCCTACGAGCTTTCTCATATCCATTAAATATTCATAAAAATTTTCATAAAAATCGCTCAAGCCGTTTCGGAGGAGTTCGGCCACAAACACCGTGACCCAAAATTTTTATATACATACATATGTATGTACATTTATGTATATAGGTCTAGCAATTTATTAATTTTTCTTTATTTAAATACCGAAAGCGATCTGTCATTTACCGCTTACAAAATTGAATTCCCCTGAGACATATATAGTATGTACGTAAGGTTTTTATGTATTTCAATTTGGAAAGCCTCATTTCCTAATAATCTTCAATTTATCTACAATTAGCAGCTCAACTTTAATCCGAGATTAATTTTAGTGCAATTACTTTAAGCGGGATTGTTTTCGAACGCACATGAACAAGTATGTAGGTATATATGTATATAGTTGTAGTTGCATAGTTACTAAATAAATTCTGCTGCATCGAAAGTAGATAGTGAAGTTGGCGGTGCATTTATTTGCTTGTAATGCAATCCACTAATCACACATACAACATACAAACATACGTAGTCGTAAAATAAGCAGCACTGAACCGAAAAGTCAACAGCACATTTGTAACGCTCTTGCGAGCAACAAATGAGCGAATAAAAACAACAAATAAATGCAAAATGATGCAACAATTAAATCGGATCAGTTAAATTAGGTGTACATACATATGCCATACAAAATACACCTGTGATCAGAAAAATAGTAGCATCATCTAATTACAAGTTTTAACAATTTTGACTTTCCTTCTTTAATTTTAATAATTGTCTTTAAAAATATAGTTGATTCTACCACGTGTAAATTGTAGTTTGAAACTTTCTAGAAAATTTATAAAAATTCGACAAATTAAAAAAAAAATCCTAAAAATTTTAAATTTTTTGATCAGACAACAGATTTTTAAAAATGAAAATACAGTTTCGAAGAATTTCAAAACAATGCCGCGTTATTACAGTTAAAATGAAGACAACTGTAAAGTTACTAGCAGATTTTTGACCCAATTTTCTGTAAGAAAATTCTTAAGAGTCAACTTTATCTCGACTACGACTAAGGAGCATTGATTGCAACTGTACAAAGCTTATTAAATTTGAACTAAGTCGAACCATAAATACATATGGGTTTTCTAACAAAATCCTAACAACGGAGTTATCTAATGGATTTTTATATATATTTTCAATATTTTTTGCACCTATAGAAAAGGTATGCCGATTCTAGCGCCTTAGTGCGGATTAATTTTTTGTAAAAGTACTTCTCGTCGCCACCCCATTAAACGTTTCCAATTGCATCAAAATCGGATCAAAAAATGAGATTTTTTGAATATCTCGCATCTAGCGCCACCTGGCGCATTTATTTCTCATAAAATTATTTGTTATTGCACCAGCACTGTACTTTTCTAATATCATCAAACCATAAATACGTATTTTCTGAATATCTCGACTCGTGCGCCATCTAATTAATTAAGCCTTTTGTCCGTGCTACGGTTCTAAGGAACTTACTAGCTACATCGGTTTTAGAGCTAAGTTGACACACAGAAAACGTTTGTATATACATATGTACGTGGGTTGTCTTTGATGCTCTGTTTTCAGTGAATTGAAAAATTCATCCCCTGCAAAAGATGGAATTAACTCGTGAAAAAATTTCGACCTGCATTATCGAGACATCGAGACTTTTGACGTTGAAGCATCGCAGTTTGCCACTGTGAAACTTTGGAAGAACGAGTACTAACGATTCGTGTCGGATGTATTTCGTGAAGGCCGTCCAAAAACGTTTGTTGTGTGACATATCGCGAGATAGTGGCATCAAGCTTTCCAAGCGCCCCATTAAAGATCGTAGATATGGTCGAGTGCTTCACAAAAATGTTTCCAAAAATTTCCAAACACTCTCAAATTCTCAACTTATTCATAAAGAACCAATTTCGCATGGCCTCGTCTACAAAACAAACTTTGATTCTTTTATTTTTTTTAGCAAATTTCGAGTTTGATATATCTTTGAAAATAATAATATTGGCACTTTTTAGATAAATAATGACTTTTGCGACAATAGTCTGAATTTGTGGAGAAAATTAGCAATCAATCAGAAGTTGACAAAAGTAATTTTAGTGACGAGCAAGGAAAGTCACTTTCGAGGAAAAATCCGATCACAATGCCAGCAAATTACTGCTGGTCCCTCATGCGTGAAACACCTGACAATTTAATGAATAATGTTTTAAGTATTTATAAGTCTGTATATGTATATTTATGCATGCATATCTTTCCTTCAAGTTTTGTTTCAAAGTTTTCAATAAAAGCCAGAATTTTCATTGTACTCAAAGATTTTTTTATTTTACTATTTGAAGTAAATGTAATAATTTCACTACCCTTTAGTTAATTCGGAAAAAATTGTGTAAATTTCTGATTGCTTGCAAATTTCTTCCACAGGCTCAAACTATTTTCGCAAAAGTCATTATTGATCTAAAAAAGTACCAACATTCTTCTTTCCAAAAATATATTAAAACCTAAAATTGCTAAAAAATTGAAAGAATCAAAGTTTGCTTTGTAAACGAGGTCATGCGAAATTGGTTCTGTATTTGGCAATTTTCAAACACATTTTTTTTCAACCCCTCGGCTAGATGTCACTTAAAAAAAGGTAATTTCACTGCAGCGTAGTGTTATTATTAGCTACTTGAAATTGAAAAAATCTGGATTAAAAAAATTTAAAAATGTAATAATTTCACATATGTGTATGGTTTTTGTTATGGAATTAAATATTTTTATAAGAAATAATTAAAATGAAATAAGTAAGAAAAAATTTGTCAACACATTTTGGTACAATTTACGTAAACACAACTGTATATGTAAATATACACCGTGAATATTGTCAATGCAAGTGACAGGCGTGGCAAACAAATGAGGATGCATAAAATTGCGATAAAATATTTGAAAGAAAATGCAAATTTAACTTAGTCCATACATAAGTATAGGGAAATATGTATGTACATCGGTATGTACATATTTGGTAAGCAAACATTGAAATTAGTACAAAAGTACAGCCGATGGACGCATTAGCATAAAAACCGGTTTTCAAGCGCTTTTCAAAACCACCAGCATAAATTGTATTTAATAACAAAAACAAAACCGATTACATTACTAAACATAAACAAAAGCAAGTAGCATTTGAATTGAAAAAGTTTTAGTAAAGGAGGTGGAAAAAACGTGAACGTGACCAGCAAAGCGCACTGCGCATGTGCAACGCCACTTCACTTGGCGGATTGCCCAATCAATGAGGTGGTGTTGCTAGTGGCGGTGATGAATGGTGCGCGGAAAGGCAAGAGAGCGCGCCAATGGTTGGAAAACGAGTTTGAGCGCTTATAAATAAAAAAAGGTAAAAACAAAAAACAGAGAGCCGTTGCGGGAAACAATCCGAAAATCGGGCGGGAGTTTCAATTACAACACGCAATAAAACCGACAATAACAATTATAGCTGGTTTTAAAAACAACAACAAAAACTCAAAAAAGTATAAACAATAATTGATAACAATAATATAAAAGAAAATAATATTAGAAATTAAGTATTCAAAAAAAAAAAAAAAAAAAAAAACAAAGCAAGTACATATATTGCAAAGACAAACGCCATTGACTACAAACAAACACCAACTGCCGCAAAGACAAAGTGGATTAGGTCGCACGTAACTCGAACGCGCCGCATACAACCAATTACACATACATACATACGCAAACACATTTTCCAATTGTAAGTCTGCCCATGTGCTTATTTAGCCGTCGTCTATTCGTTTTATATGCTAGCGTCGTGGTGCACTCAATTGTCTGTCTTTGGTGTTCGCATTTGATTGCGCCTTGCGGCCGAGGTGCGGCTTGTCGGCCGCTTGGCTGCCTTGCCTTGTGCCGCTTTATATTTCCAATTTGCGGCGTACAAATCAAACTCCAGCGCGCGCAACTCACCCAGCAATAATATGTGTATGTGGGCACATAGCAACAATAGATATTCATAGTGTGACCAGATGATCAGAAATCAAAAGTGAAGTGAAGTTGTCTAAAAAAAAAATGGTTAGCAAATTTTAGATGCTATGAAAAAAAAGGGCAAAATAAAAGTCAGCAATCATTTCAATTAGTAGGTACGTTTTGTATTTGCCAATTTGTGCAGCATTTTCTTAAAATGTTGTTGTTATTGTTGCTGTAGGGCTCACTACACCCTGCTATAGATCAGCTTATCCATAGTCGTTATCTTCAAACTATTCTAAGGGGAGACACAGGAAACATGCTGTTTCCGTTGGGGTTGGACCTTAGTGAGGGGCGTGTTAGATGAGTAGATTTTCAGGGACATGTGAATAGGTGGTTGGTATCGTACGGGGATTCTCCACATGTCGGACATTCATTTGCGATGTCGGGGTCGAGTCCGGATAAGTAGGAGTTGATGCTACTACAATAGCTGAAACTCTTCGTTTGCTTTGGGTGATGATTTGACTCCTATTACAGCATTCACAGGCCGAGAGTTCATGAATGTGGGGATTGGCTCACGGTGAATGCTGTTTAGAGTTTGTCTGTACGCTATCGGATCCATCGGTTGGCTGGTGAACGACTGGATCTCGTCGTCCTTAAATTCAGAGATGTCCCCTGACATGCCGAGTAGACGGCTCGGCTATTTGCGGGTTCGTGTTTGGGTGTCCCATTCGGTGGCATCCTATCAGGAAGTGCTTGCTGAGCAAGATGTTATGCTCCTTAACCGGGATGGAGGAGTGTCCCAGGCGACATCAGAAGACATAGCGTTTCAGTTTGGAGTGGGGTGTTTTGACAGGTCTGAAGCTTCGTCCTCTATGTCGTACTGGTCTCCGGCGTCCAAAGTGGAATAGCTAAAGTTTACCAACTGCTGCCAGCGAACGACTTGAGGACCTCGTTGCAGCTCTGTAATTTATTGACGAGTGCAAATTGGTCGTGTGCGTCTGCTGGTATGTACTTCTGGTTTATAAGAAACGAGCTGAAATTGAGCTCAAATTCATAAGGTGTGTGTGTCTATTGTGCCGATAGCTAGCGCTGGTGTTTTCTAAAAACCGTATTTACAGCGCGATCCCGTTTAAATTCAGAATAGGTATTAGCTACATAATAACACAATTTCATTTGAAAATTGGTCCGATAGATGGCGCTAGAGCTAAGATATCTCCAAAAACCGTATTTACAACCCGATTTCATTCAAACCCGGAACATATGTACATATTTATAACCGCCATGTATTTTAATGAAATATTTCGATAATTTAAATTTGTAGAATAAACATATTGTTTTAGTATATATGTATGTACATTAGGGCGGTTAAAAAGAAAAGTAAAGTCGCTGTTTTGTTTTTTCAAATCAAAAACTATTTATAGGTCACTCACAGTGTTCAAAATTTCCCAGGTGTTTCATATGGGGAGAAAAAAGTTCTTGTTTCTGTTTCTCTTTAAGAGACTCCAAAGGATAATACCCAGTACGTTAATTGCCAATTTTTTATGTGTCTAGTTTTGCACTTGCAGTTTTTAGTGTTTTTGGGAATCCGTTAAAAAATAATTAATTTATATTAAGAAACTTTGAAGCGATTTTTCGCGCTTTTTTTTCAATATAAAAAAAAATCGGAACATGCGTTATTTGAACGGAAAAAATTATAAAAAAAAACAACAGTAATTTGTAGCAGCTTGAGATTTGGACTTGCCAATATACTTATATTATGGTGCTATAGTTATGACAGGCACTATTTATTCCACGAAATTGTACGAAAAATTTGAAGTTGGAATCGAAATCATATGAATTATTGAACTCATTTTCAGACAGTATACATTTTTTTTTTATTAAAAAAATTATATTTAAAGTAAAAAAGGTTAGAAAAAAGCCACGAAACTCGAACTAAAATTTTGAGGATAACAGAACAAAATTCAATGCTAAATCCAGCCTCGAAATCTGGTCACACTGCCGACTAGAGTCGAATCGAATTCGCTCGCCATTTGGAAGTAGGTAGTTGTTGCAATGCCAACAATGAGTACAAGCATTAGATGCAATTGTGGCGCTTTCAAAGCGTGGCGATTATGCAAAGCATTATGCATGTGTGTGTGTGTTGTGATTTTATGTTTGTTTTTTTTTGTTTAAAATAAATTTTGGCAATAGATCAACGTGAATGCGCGCCAGCTTATTAAGCTTATTGGCGTTGCCAGCTTGGATTTTGTAATTTTATTTTATTTTTACATTTTTATTCATTTGGCTTTATTTTTTTGCGCTATAGAACTCCAAATGCAGGCAACAGCGACAGCGACAGCGAAGTTATTAACTGGCACAACAAGCGCCTAAAATCAAAGCGATGCGACACCACACAACACACATGCGCAGTTAAAATACAAAAACACAGCTATGTACATTCAACGATTATAGGCGGTTATTCGATCGTTTCAATGGCTTTGTGCACTTTGTGTATTGGAATTGCTAGAGCTTTTTGGCGCGGTTGCCCAAGTAGCAACAGCCAGCTGTCCATCTGTCTGTCTGTTTGTCTATTTGTCTATTTGGTGTGGCAACATGGCGACACGGTTAGGTGTGCTGTGTGTTAGCACAGTTTTATGTAGTTTTGTAAGCCACTAAGTGGGTCATGGTTAGTATGTTGCATGCTGCCGCTTGTCGACTCGACTGCCGTTATTGTTATATTCTATTTTCGCCCAATACAGCTGATACGACGAGTACAGCCGGTCAGAAACAAAATGATTTGGAGTACGATGTTTGTAGTAGTTTTTTTTTTGAAAGGTGTATAAAGCAAAACAAAAAAAGAAAGAATTATGTAAAAACCTCTACGATGAGGAGAAGTACATTTTGCAGTTGATTTGTAGGGAAATGAGCACAGTTTTCTGGAAATAAGTATAATATTTATTTAGACTGATTTCTGAGGTTGAAAAAAAAACATTTTTTACACAAATTTAAAGTTGAAAATTAAAAATCTTTAACAAGGATCTTGTCAAAAATTTGCTACTAACTTTACAGTCGACTTTATCTTCAACTGTACGAAACATTGTTTTTGAATTCATCGAAGCTTCATTTTAAGCTTTACAAATCTGCTGTAAGCAAGGCAGTCGCGGGTTTCAACCAGCGATAATGAAAATTTTTGAAATGTACGCAGGTACAAATCGAGGAAAATCTTTATTTACTTTGCTCACTGCAATGGCTCTATCCCAACTTTATTTACATAGCTCTTATTAAGTTTTCTTGCATCACTCACTTCAGCCTGCAGAAGTTCTTCACATAAAATGTCCTACTGAAAATTTCTGTTGAACATTGTAACCCTCTAGCTGTCAGATTTAATCAACTTGTATGAAATTTACTTTAAACAAAAAAAATGCTCATTCAATTTTACTATAGGCCTCTGAAGACAGGAACTATGCTCAACTAAAATGTAAAAAAATTTTGATGACTTTCGTCGAGGCCCTAAAATAGTTGTGACAGTTTCCATTTAAAAAAAAAATATATATCAAGCAGTCGTACTAAAATTGAATAAGCTATAAAACTGCATACCTAACCATTTTCTAAAAATTCTACTTATAATATTTGAAATCTAGATGATAATTTTGTTGCATTTGTTTTTAAATCTAAACAAAGTTTGCAACTTGGACTTTTATGGTTTCTGTTGCAGAAATAACTACATTAAAAAAAAACTACAATTAAATTATGCGAGGGTAACGCCGAAAGTTACCGGGAGCGACCAACAGATGGCACCCTATATTTTTAGAAAATTTTATATTTTTAACTAAGATAAAAAATATCGCCAGACAAAAATTAGGCGTAGTAGTCCCAAGTCTCAAAAAACCCAAGTACATAAACAATATTCAACATTTTCGTCAAACAAAAGTGAATGATCGCTTTTTTCTTCCGTACAACTGGGTCAGTTCCCACTGTTGCTCTTTGGAATCAAAGAACAGGCAATGCTGAAGGGTATAACATAATTTGCTTGTCCAAAATCATCGATGAAATGAGAAAATATAACAGAAAATGCCACATCATACCAGGACAATGCCAGGTCTCACACAACAAACTGGGAACAGTTGATTATTAGAAGTTGAAATAATGATTCAGAAATGTATAGTTATTAAAGGCGAATATTTACAAATACAATAAGGTTTTACTCTAGTATAATAAAGTGCAAGTTTGAAGCGGTTAAGTAAATTAAATTACCAACTTAGTAGGAGAATAACTGCGGGTATAATAAAGAGACTTTTTAAGATTGTAGCATCTGTTTTTGACGTCAATGTCAGCTAATTACTTTCGATTTATTACGTAAATGTTGCAAATTAGATATCCATATACAGAGTATGTAGTATACTGTAAATCACTCTTATTATTTGCAAAATAATGCAATTGAGAAAAACCAATTACATTACTCATACGCCATGTCGCTGATATTAATGTAAAACTACATATTGTTTGCTTATTTATATATGTATGTACATATGTATGTGTATGTAGATATGTACACATGCCCATATGTGCAATATTATTGTAGGAAAAAATGTACAAGCACATCTGTATGTATGTAAATAGTTCAGAACATATGAATTATCTATTAAAAATATGTATTGTTGTAATTGCGTATGCATGCATACAAAACTATATTTAGGAGAAATAAAAATGCAACTTTCAGGCAGAAAATAACATAACTAAATAGCACACAGACGTAACTATTATAAGAGAAAAGGGTACAATTTAATCAATAATTATTATAGTAAAATATGAGTAATATATAGCTATTATTCAAAGGCTTATATTATAAAAGTCTTCTCATAATAATTATCAGCGAAATAAATATTTTTAAGCCTTCAAGGACATTTCTTTTGAGACTTATATTATAAAAGTCTTTTCATAATAATTACGAGTTAAAAAACATCTTTCAAGTCTAAAAGGACGGATCGGTTGTAGGACCATTTCGGAATTAGTTCAGGCCAGATTCGGGTCTAGTTTAAAATCACTTCTGGACGAGTGCAGTACTATTTCGGGTCCCAAAATAGTTCGGCTTTCAAATTTTCTTTTTCATAATTATTATGCTAAGATTTGTGTAATATAAGTCCCAAAATTAAAGGCTTTGAAAGAGGTAAAATAAGTATCTCGCTGATAATTATTATCGAAAGACTTTTATAATATAAATCGCATAGAAATCTGTTTAAAATAACTATTAGCGAAAAAAATATTTTTAAGTCTTCAAAGGCTTTTATTTGAGACTTATATTATAAAAAACTTATAATAATAATTATGTCCCAGTGCCCTAGGTCGAAAGGAGTAAATTGGCCATTCTTTCTCTTTTTTATTGGCGATGTAACCGTCAAACTTTAATGGTATTTTTGTTCGGTATTGTTTGAAATTTAATTGCGGAATGATTTAGCCCGGCATCCCAGAGGATCTATGTGAGCTTCGAGCAGCAGCCAGTTGTAACTTAACCTAGCCAAGCGCGACACAGCGTCCGCAAATTATTCCACTGACTTACGATAATCAGCATTCTATGAGGAATGTAAATTATTTCGCGCACTGTTATTTAAGTGGTTTGTAATAAATTATTTAAACTTTTATCTAATTGTTTTCACATAATAGGTAAGGCGAAGTTAAAAAAAAAACTGTTAATAAACTTTTTTAAGGTTAGGGCGAGTCATTAGTCAAGTGGAGTGGAGTACAACTGCACTCAATTTTTTTGACACTGAATTGACACTATCCAGGCCCTTCTAATGTCATTACAATAGTCACCAGTTGCAAGTGAAGATTTTGGTTGCACATTCAAATCGTAGGTATTCTGAATTCTTGGTAACGTGGCAAAAATTACAAAAATTGTTACCTGCCGGTAAAGAAGTAACAAGCTAGTTACAGCTGTTCTCATAAATATTTTGAAATGTAAAAATCAAAGCGGTATTATATAAAGCTAATAAAGGAGCTTATGAAACTTTTAATTTTACAAATATAGAATGGAAGAAGCACTTTTAGTCCTTCGGGCTAAGGAAATCGAGCAAAAAATGGTGTTCGAAAGGAAACGGCTGCTAAGAAATCTGCGGGACAGCAGTGATCCATTCTCAGTTTTGTAGAATTAAAGCCGAACTGTTCACGAAAGAAATAGTCTCATACTAAAATTACACGCAATGTTAATGTTAAAGAAGGAGTTTATGCTCTTATGTTGGATATTTAAATTTTTTATTTTTTTTATTTTTTTTCTGTGGGCTTTTACGTTCTTTGTATTAAGATTTTGTCTGAGAAGACCCCTAGTAAAATTTTCTGGGACATTTTAATCTTCTTACGATTGAAAAAAATTTTTGGAAGTAAGGATCACAATGACACTTTTAGCTGGGAGCTGACGGGTTAAAAGGTTCTGTGAAAATATATCGTGTGAAATTTTACTGCAGACGTTTTAACATTTCACTTCGATCAGGCATATATTTTAACTATTTTCCCACTTTTTTGAAAACAACAACAATAACGCGAGATAAATTTTGTAAATTCGACGAGTTCGGTACGATTTTTTTATTTTTAATTTTCTTATCTAATTGAATTTTAACTGCTCGCTACTGTATGTATGTGGATTTGTATGTGTAGTTACAAAAACGCGTGACAGCAGAGTTACAAAAACGCGTGACAGCAGCTGATTTAATTTCAAATTGCTCTATTCAGAAGCGTTGTGCATAGTGTCGACGAGATGGTAAACAACAACTCAGCTACGATTTCAATTTCGAGTATGTGTGTGCGATTGTACAATCAGTTGAGTTTTGATACATTTCTATGTGCATAGCTATGTTTGTACGTATTTACATAGGTCCAATGCATTTATATACTTTACATACATAGATGCATTCGAGATGCGAGATCCGCATTCAGATATCAAATATAACTTCATGCTTTTTACCATAGAAGTGGCGTTTGTAGGAAACCCAAAACCAACTGCCTCAATTTCTTTTCACTGACTTAAAAGGTGTAATGAAAATAAAAGCATAAATTTAATTTTTTTTTTACAAAGTTTCAAACACTTTACCCCAACTTAGCTTTCATGCACTGATCATGGCAGTAAAGTGGCATTTGTGTGCTCCTATATGTATGTAGATATTGTATATAGCGTGCGGTAATTTTATCTGGTAGTGTTATCAAATTTTTTATTTGTGGCATACCACAGCTATGAGTTATCCGCTTAAATACAAAAAACACAAAAAACATGACAATGAGAGACTGCTGGTGAAAATGGCATGACACGCGTTCGGCTAAAGTCTGTATACGGATATAGCGAATGTGTGTTGTTGCGGTTTATGGAATGATTGTTTCTTCTTTTGTTTTTATCTAAATAGTAGATTACATAATGAAATTGCATTGTAAACAAATATTCATATGCATTTACTCGTACATTCTATCAGTCATTCAAATGAATGCATGAAGGGAAGGGAGAGTAAAAAGAAAAATGTGTCATTTTCATTGTTGCAACTCTGGGAAAGCTATACATCGTATGTTAAATATGGCATTTGTGTGTTTTGTTGCGACCTTCGGCATTTTTGTTTGTATTTTTTGCTGATAACTCACTTACGGAAATGAAAAATATTTATTAATGAAGCAGCGTAGTTTGCATAACCATATTACGTATAATTTCTTATAAAATACAGCTATGCTCACAAAAATAGCAGCATAATGTGTTGACCATTTTGTCTTTGCTTATTTAATTTTAACTATTTCTTTTATAAAAATATAGTTTACCCTATACCAAAAAACTCTCTGAAATCAAAGTTTAAAATTTTATAGAAAATTTGGCAAATAAAAAAAAAATCGCAAAAAATTTTAACCCTATGTTTAGAAAATAACCCGAATGTTTAGAAAATTTTTAGGTACGCAGTTTTGTAGCCAATTTAAGTTTTTTATAATAAAGTGCAAATATCAAATAGCTAAAAATTATTGTGGTTTTTTGAAACATTTTTTGCTGACGCTGTTCAGCATTTTCTTCCATAAAAAAAATTTTTGAGCACTCGTTATTGAGATTCAACTGGCTACAAAACTGCATACTCGAAACAATTTCTAAAAATTCGGCTTGAAAAGTTTGAAATTTGTATGAAAATTTTTGAGATTTGTAAAAAAAAATTTTGGACTCCCCATTTAATTTTTTGTTTGAATGTGCTATAACTTCATAAAAAAATATATTCAAAATAAATTAATAAACAGAAGTGGCAAACTGCCTTATATTGAATTTTGTTCAAAATTACATATATGTATGTATGACCGATACTACTGTACGCCAATAGAAATCAAATTCAAGCCGTAAATAGCCCAAAATTTGTATAAATAATCTTTGATGACCAGCTATTCTTATCAAGGAAATTTTAGCTGAAGTAAGGTGTATAAAACCTTTATTTAAAATAAAACACAGAGAAATGAACGCAGTTCCTAGTATTTTGGATTTAAAAGTTCACACCGCGACGCGTCTTAGTGTGTTCTCTAAATTGGTACGTCAAGTGTCATAAAGTCAATGTCATCATTGCTTTTTGCTTGAACAAGGTTGTGGAATAATACAAACTTATTTCCAAAGTCAATGAGTTTATTGAAAAGAAGTTTTGAGCGAAATTAGGCAACCACCGCGCCGCTGTTACAGAAATTCGTGCTAAAAGTTCGTCAGACTGGCATGCTTGTGGACAACACGCCAAAATGTGGCTACCGTAGCCGAGAGGGGGCGACTCAGTCCGGGAACATCGTTTCGCCATCATCTCAGCAACTCAACATTTCTCCCACCAGCCTAATATGCACACAAACCTCGCATTATTCACTTACAAGGTCCGATTGCTTTTGCGCTTGAAGGCACGCTTCCATTCGCTTCGTTACCGCTTCTCTGTTTGGGCCCTAGAGCAGCTTAAACTGGAAAACAAGTCTGCTCGAAATATCCCCTTTTCTTCTGGCGATACACATTTACATCCCTACGGCTATATTGACAAACAAAACGGCCGCATTTGGGGATCGACAAACCGGCACGCGATCGTCGAGAAGCCAGTGAGTGACCGTTTGGAGCGGTGGCTAACGGTGAGCGCCACAGAGTCAATAGCCATGCCCCATAGCCCATGCCACAATGGATCTTTTGTGAAACAAGTTCGGTAACCGCTTTATCAGTCGTATGGGCGATGTCACTTGGCCACCTCGGAGCTACGATTTGACGTCGTTAGACTTTAGTTTTTTGAAGTACCAATGTTCCGACCTAATATCTAGAAAACTATTTGTGATACAGAGTCAGAAACTGCTACCAAGGTATTGAAAACCTGGGTTAGCAAGATGCGCTACTGCGAAGCCAGCATAGGCAGCGACAAAAGTGAAATCACCGCTTGATCTGGCCTGTATGTCAGAAAAGATTGATAGTGCTTGTAAATAATCTGCAAGAGTTCTTAACTGGGTCCCGAGTCTGCATGAGCTTCGATAATACTATTACTTCCAGCAAAGGAATTAGCTGAGGCCCGAATCTTGGATATGGACCGATCTAGAATACCACAATGTAATCTACATATATCTTCTGAAACTTTTTCTTTATACATTAAGATATGTAGTCTCCAGGATATGTCCAGGTCTAAGTAGTTGACGCATTTGAGTATTCCAAAAGAATACAATTAGGTACATTTATTTATTTACAAAATAAGATATTGATTTGGCTAACCCCGTTAAGATTTTCGGTTGGGCAGACATGTCTCAACAATTGAAAATCACGGTATCCGCCTGATATTTCTGTTAACGCAGATGATTTAACATAATCTGTGGAAAATGTAGATGCCCCTCAAGAAATGTTTATTGCAGCGTTAGATGAAAACTTGGGACTTTAGCCTTGAGCAGTCTAGGAGAAAATGAAAAGATGCTTTTACTGCATCATCCTCCAAGGAGCAATGTATGTAGGTATAAATTAGTACTGGGTCTTAATGCATTGGTTCCATTCAGACAACGTTCGTTCAGAATTTCTATCAACACTAATACTTCCGATTATGTGAAAATAAGAAGCAAGTTTAAGTGGGTTGAGGTGACTCTCAATTTCGAATACTCTGGTTTTCGCCAAAATTTCAGTATGCTAAGATCAATCTGCTATAAGCCAGATACGATCTCCATTCTGTTCTTTTTTGATGAAACTATCCACGACCTCCATGCTTGGACCGGTCATATAGTTATCCGCAATGCTACTGCAGATGTAAGTGAGTTATTATTTGCTACATAGTATATGAATAATCCTATGCTAAGTAAATAATTCATTCAGCTGATCATCGCAAACTTAAAAGTTCGTGGCGTATGAAAAATGAAAACTATACTAAACGAAAACAAATTCGTATTTAACAAATATTTCAAATTAATAAATTAATAAACTATTAGAAAAAATTACAAAATTGATGCTGTAATGAGCTGAGTTTTTTTTTCATGTAGCAATCTAAGCAATAACTATCTACAAATGTTATTGCGCTACAGGCGTTGCCATCGCCATTTTCATTGCACAAATTACTAATATAGAGTTATGTAGAAAATGCAAATCTGCGAGACAACCAGAACAATGACAAGACAACAGACGAGTGTTGTTTATATTGTTTTAGTGATTCCACGCTTTCATAATAATTTTTTGCATTTATTAGCATAAATTACTTATTTCAATGTAAACAATCGGAAAGAGCCAACCAAGCTAAGCACCACCGAATGGGGAGTGGAAGGTGTTGTCAAATGAATTTAGCGAAAATGATAATGATAGAAACTACGTAAAGTGTAGAAAAGAATTTAATTACATACAGTAACGTGAAAAAGCGAAAAATAAAAACAGAAAATAATTCAAATAAATATTAATAAAATTAAAAGTGATAAAAAAACTACAAATAAAAACTAAATATAAAATTAATATTTAGCTCTCAGCTGAGCTGAAATTAATGCGCAACGCCACAATTCAAATGCTAAGACAAAAGCAGTAGGCGGCATTTGAAGGCTGGTACTTGGGAGTGTATCTGATTGTGTGTCTGTGGCTGTTTGTTTGTCTGCTTGTGGTAGTTTGGCAACATTTGTGAAGGCGTGTTTTGCTCCTATAGTTAATTTTTTTATTTTTTATTTTCTATGCTTTTTATTTGCTGAGCCTTTAAGCTTTGAAAGGTGTGCACAGCGCAACAGCAATGCTCTAATGAAATGCAGCGTGCACACGCCCGCCCACAACAACAGTACTACAGTAGAGGCAAAAACAAAAAAATAAATAAACAAAAAAATACAGAAACTCAGCAACATTTCATCATCAACAAAGGCAAAAGTCATTAGCTGTGAAAGCAGCACCAACAACAAAGGTGGCAGGAGCTCCAACAGCTGTCAGTCAGTCACGTGGAAATTGAAGAAAAAATACAAATCCAATTTATACTTATTTTTCTTCGTTAGCGAACTACACTTTGTCGGGCGATGCAATTTATATTTAGCAAAAGTTAGGAGCAGAAATTTTTTTCAGTATTCTACAAAAAAGAGCCTATAAGGTGATGTTTAATGACGATACGATTTTCAATCATCATTCAAAAAATTTTGAATAGTCAATAGATTTTATTCATCGTCCAAATAATTTTGAATAACGAATACATTTTTATTTATTATTCAAATAATATGAATAACTTTGAATATCGAACAGATTTTCATGCATCATACAAATAAATATGGAATAGATTTTCTTTCATCATTCAAATAATTTTGAATAACGAATACATTTTTATTTATTATTCAAATAATATGAATAGCTTTGAATATCGAATAGATTTTCATGCATCATACAAATAAATAGGGATAGATTTTCTTTCATCATTCAAATAATTTTGAATGATTATTAGATTTTATTCGTCGTTCAAATAATTTTGAATACTGAATACATTTTTATTTATTATTCAAATAATATGAATAAATTTAAATATCGAGTAGATTTTCATGCATCATACAAATAAATATGGAATAGATTTTCTTTTACCATTCAAATAATTTTGAATAATTATTAGATTTTATTCATCGTTCAAATAATTTTGAATAACGAATACATTTTTATTAATTATTCAAATAATATGAATAACTTTGAATATCGAATAGATTTTCATGCATCATACAAATAAATAGGGATAGATTTTCTTTCATCATTCAAATAATTTTGAATAACGAATACATTTTTATTTATTATTCAAATAATATGAATAACTTTGAATATCGAATAGATTTTCATGCATCATACAAATAAATAGGGATAGATTTTCTTTTACCATTCAAATAATTTTGAATAATTATTAGATTTTATTCATCGTTCAAATAATTTTGAATACTGAATACATTTTTATTTATTATTCAAATAATATGAATAAATTTAAATATCGAGTAGATTTTCATGCATCATACAAAAAAATTCGGAATAGATTTTCTTTCATCATTCAAATAATTTTGAATAACGAATACATTTTTATTTACTATTCAAATAATATGAATAACTTTGAATATCGAATAGATTTTCATGCATCATACAAATAAATAGGGATAGATTTTCTTTTATCATTCAAATAATTTTGAATAATTATTAGATTTTATTCATCGTTCAAATAATTTTGAATAACGAATACATTTTTATTTATTATTCAAATAATATGAATAACTTTGAATATGGAATAGATTTTCATGCATCACACAAATAAATATGGAATAGATTTTTTTTTATCATTCAAATAATTTTGAATAATTATTAGATTTTATTCATCGTTCAAATAATTTTGAATAACGAATACATTTTTATTTATTATTCAAATAATATGAATAACTTTGAATATGGAATAGATTTATATGCATCATACAAATAAATATGGAATAGATTTTCTTTTATCATTCAAATAATTTTGAATAATTATTAGATTTTATTCATCGTTCAAATAATTTTGAATAACGAATACATTTTTATTTATTATTCAAATAATATGAATAACTTTGAATATGGAATAGATTTTCATGCATCATACAAATAAATATGGAATAGATTTTTTTTTATCATTCAAATAATTTTGAATAATTATTAGATTTTATTCATCGTTCAAATAATTTTGAATAACGAATACATTTTTATTTATTATTCAAATAATATGAATAACTTTGAATATGGAATAGATTTTCATGCATCATACAAATAAATATGGAATAGATTTTTTTTTATCATTCAAATAATTTTGAATAGTCAATAGATTTTATTCATCGTTCAAATAATTTTGAATAACGAATACATTTTTATTTATTATTCAAATAATATGAATAACTTTTAATATCGAATAGATTTTCATGGATCATACAAAGAATTTTGAATAGGGAATAGATTTTTTTTTATCATTCAAATAATTTTGAATAATTATTAGATTTTATTCATCGTTCAAATAATTTTGAATAACGAATACATTTTTATTTATTATTCAAATAATATGAATAACTTTGAATATGGAATAGATTTTCATGCATCATACAAATAAATATGGAATAGATTTTCTTTTATCATTCAAATAATTTTGAATAGTCAATAGATTTTATTCATCGTTCAAATAATTTTGAATAACGAATACATTTTTATTTATTATTCAAATAATATGAATAACTTTGAATATCGAATAGATTTTCATGCATCATACAAATAAATATGGAATAGATTTTCTTTTATCATTCAAATAATTTTGAATAGTCAGTAGATTTTATTCATCGTTCAAATAATTTTGAATAACGAATACATTTTTATTTATTATTCAAATAATATGAATAACTTTGAATATCGAATAGATTTTCATGCATCATACAAATAAATATGGAATAGATTTTCTTTTATCATTCAAATAATTTTGAATAGTCAATAGATTTTATTCATCGTTCAAATAATTTTGAATAACGAATACATTTTTATTTATTATTCAAATAATATGAATAACTTTGAATATCGAATAGATTTTCATGCATCATACAAATAAATATGGAATAGATTTTCTTTTATCATTCAAATAATTTTGAATAATTATTAGATTTTATTCATCGTTCAAATAATTTTGAATAACGAATACATTTTTATTTATTATTCAAATAATATGAATAACTTTGAATATGGAATAGATTTTCATGCATCATACAAATAAATATGGAATAGATTTTCTTTTATCATTCAAAAAATTTTGAATAGTCAATAGATTTTGTTCATCGTTCAAATAATTTTGAATAACGAATACATTTTTATTTAATATTCAAATAATATGAATAACTTTGAATATCGAATAGATTTTCATGCATCATACAAATAAATATGGAATAGGTTTTCTTTTATCATTCAAATAATTTTGAATAGTCAATAGATTTTATTCATCGTTCAAATAATTTTGAATAACGAATACATTTTTATTTATTATTCAAATAATATGAATAACTTTGAATATCGAATAGATTTTCATGCATCATACAAATAAATATGGAATAGGTTTTCTTTTATCATTCAAATAATTTTGAATAGTCAATAGATTTTATTCATCGTTCAAATAATTTTGAATAACGAATACATTTTTATTTATTATTCAAATAATATGAATAACTTTGAATATCGAATAGATTTTCATGCATCATACAAATAAATATGGAATAGGTTTTCTTTTATCATTCAAATAATTTTGAATAGTCAATAGATTTTATTCATCGTTCAAATAATTTTGAATAACGAATACATTTTTATTTATTATTCAAATAATATGAATAACTTTGAATATCGAATAGATTTTCATGCATCATACAAATAAATATGGAATAGATTTTCTTTTATCATTCAAATAATTTTGAATAGTCAATAGATTTTATTCATCGTTCAAATAATTTTGAATAACGAATACATTTTTATTTATTATTCAAATAATATGAATAACTTTGAATATCGAATAGATTTTCATGCATCATACAAATAAATATGGAATAGATTTTCTTTTATCATTCAAATAATTTTGAATAGTCAATAGATTTTATTCATCGTTCAAATAATTTTGAATAACGAATACATTTTTATTTAATATTCAAATAATATGAATAACTTTGAATATCGAATAGATTTTCATGCATCATACAAATAAATATGGAATAGGTTTTCTTTTATCATTCAAATAATTTTGAATAGTCAATAGATTTTATTCATCGTTCAAATAATTTTGAATAACGAATACATTTTTATTTATTATTCAAATAATATGAATAACTTTGAATATCGAATAGATTTTCATGCATCATACAAATAAATATGGAATAGATTTTCTTTTATCATTCAAATAATTTTGAATAGTCAATAGATTTTATTCATCGTTCAAATAATTTTGAATAACGAATACATTTTTATTTAATATTCAAATAATATGAATAACTTTGAATATCGAATAGATTTTCATGCATCATACAAATAAATATGGAATAGGTTTTCTTTTATCATTCAAATAATTTTGAATAGTCAATAGATTTTATTCATCGTTCAAATAATTTTGAATAACGAATACATTTTTATTTATTATTCAAATAATATGAATAACTTTGAATATCGAATAGATTTTCATGCATCATACAAATAAATATGGAATAGATTTTCTTTTATCATTCAAATAATTTTGAATAGTCAATAGATTTTATTCATCGTTCAAATAATTTTGAATAACGAATACATTTTTATTTAATATTCAAATAATATGAATAACTTTGAATATCGAATAGATTTTCATGCATCATACAAATAAATATGGAATAGATTTTCTTTTATCATTCAAATAATTTTGAATAGTCAATAGATTTTATTCATCGTTCAAATAATTTTGAATAACGAATACATTTTTATTTATTATTCAAATAATATGAATAACTTTGAATATCGAATAGATTTTCATGCATCATACAAATAAATATGGAATAGATTTTCTTTTATCATTCAAATAATTTTGAATAGTCAATAGATTTTATTCATCGTTCAAATAATTTTGAATAACGAATACATTTTTATTTATTATTCAAATAATATGAATAACTTTGAATATCGAATAGATTTTCATGCATCATACAAATAAATATGGAATAGATTTTCTTTTATCATTCAAATAATTTTGAATAGTCAATAGATTTTATTCATCGTTCAAATAATTTTGAATAACGAATACATTTTTATTTATTATTCAAATAATATGAATAACTTTGAATATCGAATAGATTTTCATGCATCATACAAATAAATATGGAATAGGTTTTCTTTTATCATTCAAATAATTTTGAATAGTCAATAGATTTTATTCATCGTTCAAATAATTTTGAATAACGAATACATTTTTATTTATTATTCAAATAATATGAATAACTTTGAATATCGAATAGATTTTCATGCATCATACAAATAAATATGGAATAGATTTTCTTTTATCATTCAAATAATTTTGAATAGTCAATAGATTTTATTCATCGTTCAAATAATTTTGAATAACGAATACATTTTTATTTAATATTCAAATAATATGAATAACTTTGAATATCGAATAGATTTTCATGCATCATACAAATAAATATGGAATAGGTTTTCTTTTATCATTCAAATAATTTTGAATAGTCAATAGATTTTATTCATCGTTCAAATAATTTTGAATAACGAATACATTTTTATTTATTATTCAAATAATATGAATAACTTTGAATATCGAATAGATTTTCATGCATCATACAAATAAATATGGAATAGATTTTCTTTTATCATTCAAATAATTTTGAATAGTCAATAGATTTTATTCATCGTTCAAATAATTTTGAATAACGAATACATTTTTATTTAATATTCAAATAATATGAATAACTTTGAATATCGAATAGATTTTCATGCATCATACAAATAAATATGGAATAGATTTTCTTTTATCATTCAAATAATTTTGAATAGTCAATAGATTTTATTCATCGTTCAAATAATTTTGAATAACGAATACATTTTTATTTAATATTCAAATAATATGAATAACTTTGAATATCGAATAGATTTTCATGCATCATACAAATAAATATGGAATAGATTTTCTTTTATCATTCAAAAAATTTTGAATAGTCAATAGATTTTGTTCATCGTTCAAATAATTTTGAATAACGAATACATTTTTATTTAATATTCAAATAATATGAATAACTTTGAATATCGAATAGATTTTCATGCATCATACAAATAAATATGGAATAGGTTTTCTTTTATCATTCAAATAATTTTGAATAGTCAATAGATTTTATTCATCGTTCAAATAACTTTGAATAACGAATACATTTTTATTTATTATTCAAATAATATGAATAACTTTGAATATCGAATAGATTTTCATGCATCATACAAATAAATATGGAATAGATTTTCTTTTATCATTCAAATAATTTTGAATAGTCAATAGATTTTATTCATCGTTCAAATAATTTTGAATAACGAATACATTTTTATTTATTATTCAAATAATATGAATAACTTTGAATATCGAATAGATTTTCATGCATCATACAAATAAATATGGAATAGGTTTTCTTTTATCATTCAAATAATTTTGAATAGTCAATAGATTTTATTCATCGTTCAAATAATTTTGAATAACGAATACATTTTTATTTATTATTCAAATAATATGAATAACTTTGAATATCGAATAGATTTTCGTGCATCATACAAATAAATATGGAATAGATTTTCTTTTATCATTCAAAAAATTTTGAATAGTCAATAGATTTTGTTCATCGTTCAAATAATTTTGAATAACGAATACATTTTTATTTAATATTCAAATAATATGAATAACTTTGAATATCGAATAGATTTTCATGCATCATACAAATAAATATGGAATAGATTTTCTTTTATCATTCAAATAATTTTGAATAGTCAATAGATTTTATTCATCGTTCAAATAATTTTGAATAACGAATACATTTTTATTTATTATTCAAATAATATGAATAACTTTGAATATCGAATAGATTTTCATGCATCATACAAATAAATATGGAATAGATTTTCTTTTATCATTCAAATAATTTTGAATAGTCAATAGATTTTATTCATCGTTCAAATAATTTTGAATAACGAATACATTTTTATTTATTATTCAAATAATATGAATAACTTTGAATATGGAATAGATTTTCATGTATCATACAAATAAATATGGAATAGATTTTTTTTTATCATTCAAATAATTTTGAATAATTATTAGATTTTATTCATCGTTCAAATAATTTTGAATAACGAATAGATTTTTATTTATTATTCAAATAATATGAATAACTTTGAATATCGAATAGATTTTCATGCATCATACAAATAAATATGGAATAGATTTTCTTTTATCATTCAAATAATTTTGAATAATTATTAGATTTTATTCATCGTTCAAATAATTTTGAATAACGAATACATTTTTATTTATTATTCAAATAATATGAATAACTTTGAATATCGAATAGATTTTCATGCATCATACAAATAAATATGGAATAGATTTTCTTTTATCATTCAAATAATTTTGAATAATTATTAGATTTTATTCATCGTTCAAATAATTTTGAATAACGAATACATTTTTATTTATTATTCAAATAATATGAATAACTTTGAATATCGAATAGATTTTCATGCATCATACAAATAAATATGGAATAGATTTTCTTTTATCATTCAAATAATTTTGAATAGTCAATAGATTTTATTCATCGTTCAAATAATTTTGAATAACGAATACATTTTTATTTATTATTCAAATAATATGAATAACTTTGAATATCGAATAGTTTTTTAAAGAATCATACAAATAAATATGGAATAGATTTTCTTTTATCATTCAAATAATTTTGAATAGTCAATAGATTTTATTCATCGTTCAAATAATTTTGAATAACGAATACATTTTTATTTATTATTCAAATAATATGAATAACTTTGAATATGGAATAGATTTTCATGCATCATACAAATAAATATGGAATAGCTTTTTTTTTATCATTCAAATAATTTTGAATAATTATTAGATTTTATTCATCGTTCAAATAAGTTTGAATAACGAATACATTTTTATTTATTATTCAAATAATATGAATAACTTTGAATATCCAATAGATTTTCATGCATCATACACATAAATATGGAATAGATTTTCTTTTATCATTCAAATAATTTTGAATAATTATTAGATTTTATTCATCGTTCAAATAATTTTGAATAACGAATACATTTTTATTTATTATTCAAATAATATGAATAACTTTGAATATGGAATAGATTTTCATGCATCATACAAATAAATATGGAATAGATTTTTTTTTTATCATTCAAATAATTTTGAATAATTATTAGATTTTATTCATCGTTCAAATAATTTTAAATAACGAATACATTTTTATTTATTATTCAAATAATATGAATAACTTTGAATATGGAATAGATTTTCATGCTTCATACAAATAAATATGGAATAGATTTTCTTTTATCATTCAAATAATTTTGAATAATTATTAGATTTTATTCATCGTTCAAATAATTTTGAATAACGAATACATTTTTATTTATTATTCAAATAATATGAATAACTTTGAATATGGAATAGATTTTCATGCATCATACAAATAAATATGGAATAGATTTTCTTTTATCATTCAAATAATTTTGAATAGTCAATAGATTTTATTCATCGTTCAAATAATTTTGAATAACGAATACATTTTTATTTATTATTCAAATAATATGAATAACTTTGAATATCAAATAGATTTTCATGCATCATACAAATAAATATGGAATAGATTTTCTTTTACCCTTCAAATAATTTTGAATAATTATTAGATTTTATTCATCGTTCAAATAATTTTGAATAACGAATACATTTTTATTTATTATTCAAATAATATGAATAACTTTGAATATCGAATAGATTTTCATGCATCATACAAATAAATATGGAATAGATTTTCTTTTATCATTCAAATAATTTTGAATAGTCAATAGATTTTATTCATCGTTCAAATAATTTTGAATAACGAATACATTTTTATTTATTATTCAAATAATATGAATAACTTTGAATATCGAATAGATTTTCATGCATCATACAAATAAATATGGAATAGATTTTCTTTTATCATTCAAATAATTTTGAATAGTCAATAGATTTTATTCATCGTTCAAATAATTTTGAATAACGAATACATTTTTATTTATTATTCAAATAATATGAATAACTTTGAATATCGAATAGATTTTCATGCATCATACAAATAAATATGGAATAGATTTTCTTTTATCATTCAAATAATTTTGAATAGTCAATAGATTTTATTCATCGTTCAAATAATTTTGAATAACGAATACATTTTTATTTATTATTCAAATAATATGAATAACTTTGAATATCGAATAGATTTTCATGCATCATACAAATAAATATGGAATAGATTTTCTTTTACCATTCAAATAATTTTGAATAATTATTAGATTTTATTCATCGTTCAAATAATTTTGAATAACGAATACATTTTTATTTATTATTCAAATAATATGAATAACTTTGAATATGGAATAGATTTTCATGCATCATACAAATAAATATGGAATAGATTTTCTTTTATCATTCAAATAATTTTGAATAGTCAATAGATTTTATTCATCGTTCAAATAATTTTGAATAACGAATACATTTTTATTTATTATTCAAATAATATGAATAACTTTGAATATCGAATAGATTTTCATGCATCATACAAATAAATATGGAATAGATTTTCTTTTATCATTCAAATAATTTTGAATAGTCAATAGATTTTATTCATCGTTCAAATAATTTTGAATAACGAATACATTTTTATTTATTATTCAAATAATATGAATAACTTTGAATATCAAATAGATTTTCATGCATCATACAAATAAATATGGAATAGATTTTCTTTTACCATTCAAATAATTTTGAATAATTATTAGATTTTATTCATCGTTCAAATAATTTTGAATAACGAATACATTTTTATTTATTATTCAAATAATATGAATAACTTTGAATATCGAATAGATTTTCATGCATCATACAAATAAATATGGAATAGATTTTCTTTTATCATTCAAATAATTTTGAATAGTCAATAGATTTTATTCATCGTTCAAATAATTTTGAATAACGAATACATTTTTATTTATTATTCAAATAATATGAATAACTTTGAATATCGAATAGATTTTCAAGCATCATACAAATAAATATGGAATAGATTTTCTTTTATCATTCAAATAATTTTGAATAATTATTAGATTTTATTCATCGTTCAAATAATTTTGAATAACGAATACATTTTTATTTATTATTCAAATAATATGAATAACTTTGAATATGGAATAGATTTTCATGCATCATACAAATAAATATGGAATAGATTTTCTTTTATCATTCAAATAATTTTGAATAGTCAATAGATTTTATTCATCGTTCAAATAATTTTGAATAACGAATACATTTTTATTTATTATTCAAATAATATGAATAACTTTGAATATCGAATAGATTTTCATGCATCATACAAATAAATATGGAATAGATTTTCTTTTATCATTCAAATAATTTTGAATAGTCAATAGATTTTATTCATCGTTCAAATAATTTTGAATAACGAATACATTTTTATTTATTATTCAAATAATATGAATAACTTTGAATATCGAATAGATTTTCATGCATCATACAAATAAATATGGAATAGATTTTCTTTTATCATTCAAATAATTTTGAATAGTCAATAGATTTTATTCATCGTTCAAATAATTTTGAATAACGAATACATTTTTATTTATTATTCAAATAATATGAATAACTTTGAATATCGAATAGATTTTCATGCATCATACAAATAAATATGGAATAGATTTTCTTTTACCATTCAAATAATTTTGAATAGTCAATAGATTTTATTCATCGTTCAAATAATTTTGAATAACGAATACATTTTTATTTATTATTCAAATAATATGAATAACTTTGAATATCAAATAGATTTTCATGCATCATACAAATAAATATGGAATAGATTTTCTTTTACCCTTCAAATAATTTTGAATAATTATTAGATTTTATTCATCGTTCAAATAATTTTGAATAACGAATACATTTTTATTTATTATTCAAATAATATGAATAACTTTGAATATCGAATAGATTTTCATGCATCATACAAATAAATATGGAATAGATTTTCTTTTATCATTCAAATAATTTTGAATAGTCAATAGATTTTATTCATCGTTCAAATAATTTTGAATAACGAATACATTTTTATTTATTATTCAAATAATATGAATAACTTTGAATATCGAATAGATTTTCCTGCATCATACAAATAAATATGGAATAGATTTTCTTTTATCATTCAAATAATTTTGAATAGTCAATAGATTTTATTCATCGTTCAAATAATTTTGAATAACGAATACATTTTTATTTATTATTCAAATAATATGAATAACTTTGAATATCGAATAGATTTTCATGCATCATACAAATAAATATGGAATAGATTTTCTTTTATCATTCAAATAATTTTGAATAGTCAATAGATTTTATTCATCGTTCAAATAATTTTGAATAACGAATACATTTTTATTTATTATTCAAATAATATGAATAACTTTGAATATCAAATAGATTTTCATGCATCATACAAATAAATATGGAATAGATTTTCTTTTATCATTCAAATAATTTTGAATAGTCAATAGATTTTATTCATCGTTCAAATAATTTTGAATAACGAATACATTTTTATTTATTATTCAAATAATATGAATAACTTTGAATATCGAATAGATTTTCATGCATCATACAAATAATTTTGAATAGTCAATAGGTTTTATTCATCGTTCAAATAATTTTGAATACGGAATACATTTTTATTTATTATTCAAGCAATATGAATAACTTTAAATATCGAGCAGATTTTCATGCATCATACAAATAATTTTAATAGGGAATAGGTTTTATTCATCGTTCAAATAATTTTGAATACGGAATACATTTTTATTTATTATTCAAATAATATGAATAACTTTGAATATCGAATAGATTTTCATGCATCATACAAATAAATATGGAATAGATTTTCTTTTACCATTCAAATAATTTTGAATAATTATTAGATTTTATTCATCGTTCAAATAATTTTGAATACGGAATACATTTTTATTTATTATTCAAATAATATGAATAACTTTGAATATCGAATAGATTTTCATGCATCATACAAATAAATATGGAATAGATTTTCTTTTACCATTCAAATAATTTTGAATAATTATTAGATTTTATTCATCGTTCAAATAATTTTAAATACGGAATACATTTTTATTTATTATTCAAGCAATATGAATAACTTTAAATATCGAGCAGATTTTCATGCATCATACAAATAATTTTAATAGTCAATAGGTTTTATTCATCGTTCAAATAATTTTGAATACGGAATAAATTTTTATTTATTATTCAAATAATATGAATAACTTTAAATTAGATTTTCTTTTATCATTCAAATAATTTTGAATAGTCAATAGATTTTATTCATCGTTCAAATAATTTTGAATACGGAATTCATTTTTATTTATTATTCAAATAATATGAATAACTTTAAATATCGAGTAGATTTTCATGCATCATACAAATAATTTTGAATAGGGAATAGATTTTCTTTAATCATTCAAATAGTTTTGAATAGGGAATAGGTTTTATTCATCGTTCAAATAATTTTGAATAACGAATACATTTTTATTTATTATTCTTATAATATGAATAAATTTGAATATCGAGTAGATTTCCATGCATCATACAAATAATTTTGAATAGGAAATAGATTTTCTTTTATCATTCCAATAATTTTGAATAGTCAATTGATTTTATTCATCGTTCAAATAATTTTGAATAACGAATACATTTTTATTTATTATTCTAATAATATGAATAAATTTGAATATCGAGTAGATTTTCATGCATCATACAAATAATTTTGAATAGGGAATAGATTTTCTTTTATCATTCAAATAATTTTGAATAGTCAATAGATTTTATTCATCGTTCAAATAATTTTGAATACGGAATTCATTTTTATTTATTATTCAAATAATATGAATAACTTTAAATATCGAGTAGATTTTCATGCATCATACAAATAATTTTGAATAGGGAATAGATTTTCTTTAATCATTCAAATAGTTTTGAATAGGGAATAGGTTTTATTCATCGTTCAAATAATTTTGAATAACGAATACATTTTTATTTATTATTCTTATAATATGAATAAATTTGAATATCGAGTAGATTTCCATGCATCATACAAATAATTTTGAATAGGAAATAGATTTTCTTTTATCATTCCAATAATTTTGAATAGTCAATTGATTTTATTCATCGTTCAAATAATTTTGAATAACGAATACATTTTTATTTATTATTCTAATAATATGAATAAATTTGAATATCGAGTAGATTTTCATGCATCATACAAATAATTTTGAATAGGGAATAGATTTTCTTTTACCATTCAAATAGTTTTGAATAATTATTAGGTTTCATTCATCGTTCAAATAATTTTGAATAACGAATACATTTTTATTTATTATTCAAATAATATGAATAACTTTAAATATCGAGCAGATTTTCATGCATCATAAAAATAATTTTGAATAGTCAATAGGTTTTATTCATCGTTCAAATAATTTTGAATAGTCAATAGATTTTATTCATCGTTCAAATAATTTTGAATAGTCAATAGGTTTTATTCATCGTTCAAATAATTTTGAATACGGAATACATTTTTATTTATTATTCAAGCAATATGAATAACTTTAAATATCGAGCAGATTTTCATGCATCGTACAAATAATTTTGAATAGTCAATAGGTTTTATTCATCGTTCAAATAATTTTGAATAGTCAATAGGTTTTATTCATCGTTCAAATAATTTTGAATAGTCAATAGGTTTTATTCATCGTTCAAATAATTTTGAATACGGAATACATTTTTATTTATTATTCAAGCAATATGAATAACTTTAAATATCGAGTAGATTTTCATGCATCATACAAATAATTTTGAATAGTCAATAGATTTTATTCATCGTTCAAATAATTTTGAATAACGAATACATTTTTATTTATTATTCTAATAATATGAATAAATTTGAATATCGAGTAGATTTTCATGCATCATACAAATAATTTTGAATAGGGAATAGATTTTCTTTTATCATTCAAATAATTTTGAATAGTCAATAGATTTTATTCATCGTTCAAATAATTTTGAATACGGAATACATTTTTATTTATTATTCAAGCAATATGAATAACTTTAAATATCGAGCAGATTTTCATGCATCGTACAAATAATTTTGAATAGTCAATAGGTTTTATTCATCGTTCAAATAATTTTGAATAGTCAATAGGTTTTATTCATCGTTCAAATAATTTTGAATAGTCAATAGGTTTTATTCATCGTTCAAATAATTTTGAATACGGAATACATTTTTATTTATTATTCAAGCAATATGAATAACTTTAAATATCGAGTAGATTTTCATGCATCATACAAATAATTTTGAATCGTCAATAGATTTTATTCATCGTTCAAATAATTTTGAATAACGAATACATTTTTATTTATTATTCTAATAATATGAATAAATTTGAATATCGAGTAGATTTTCATGCATCATACAAATAATTTTGAATAGGGAATAGATTTTCTTTTATCATTCAAATAATTTTGAATAGTCAATAGATTTTATTCATCGTTCAAATAATTTTGAATAACGAATACATTTTTATTTATTATTCTAATAATATGAATAAATTTGAATATCGAGTAGATTTTCATGCATCATACAAATAATTTTGAATAGGGAATAGATTTTCTTTTATCATTCAAATAATTTTGAATAGTCAATAGATTTTATTCATCGTTCGAATAATTTTGAATACGGAATACATTTTTATTTATTATTCAAATAATATGAATAACTTTAAATATCGAGTAGATTTTCATGCATCATACAAATAATTTTGAATAGGGAATAGATTTTCTTTTACCATTCAAATAGTTTTGAATAATTATTAGGTTTCATTCATCGTTCAAATAATTTTGAATAACGAATACATTTTTATTTATTATTCAAATAATATGAATAACTTTAAATATCGAGCAGATTTTCATGCATCATAAAAATAATTTTGAATAGTCAATAGGTTTTATTCATCGTTCAAATAATTTTGAATAGTCAATAGATTTTATTCATCGTTCAAATAATTTTGAATAGTCAATAGGTTTTATTCATCGTTCAAATAATTTTGAATACGGAATAAATTTTTATTTATTATTCAAATAATATGAATAACTTTAAATATCGAGTAGATTTTCATGCATCATACAAATAATTTTGAATAGGGAATAGATTTTCTTTTATCATTCAAATAATTTTGAATAGTCAATAGGTTTTATTCATCGTTCAAATAATTTTGAATACGGAATAAATTTTTATTTATTATTCAAATAATATGAATAACTTTAAATATCGAGTAGATTTTCATGCATCATACAAATAATTTTGAATAGGGAATAGATTTTCTTTTATCATTCAAATAATTTTGAATAGTCAATAGGTTTTATTCATCGTTCAAATAATTTTGAATACGGAATAAATTTTTATTTATTATTCAAATAATATGAATAACTTTAAATATCGAGTAGATTTTCATGCATCATACAAATAATTTTGAATAGGGAATAGATTTTCTTTTATCATTCAAATTATTTTGAATAGTCAATAGGTTTTATTCATCGTTCAAATAATTTTGAATACGGAATAAATTTTTATTTATTATTCAAATAATATGAATAACTTTAAATATCGAGTAGATTTTCATGCATCATACAAATAATTTTGAATAGGGAATAGATTTTCTTTTATCATTCAAATAATTTTGAATAGTCAATAGGTTTTATTCATCGTTCAAATAATTTTGAATACGAAATAAATTTTTATTTATTATTCAAATAATATGAATAACTTTAAATATCGAGTAGATTTTCATGCATCATACAAATAATTTTGAATAGGGAATAGATTTTCTTTTATCATTCAAATAATTTTGAATAGTCAATAGGTTTTATTCATCGTTCAAATAATTTTGAATAACGAATACATTTTTATTTATTATTCAAATAATATGAATAACTTTAAATATCGAGTAGATTTTCATGCATCATACAAATAATTTTGAATAGGGAATAGATTTTCTTTTATCATTCAAATAATTTTGAATAGTCAATAGGTTTTATTCATCGTTCAAATAATTTTGAAAAACAAATACATTTTTATTTATTATTCAAATAATATGAATAACTTTAAATATCGAGTAGATTTTCATGCATCATACAAATAATTTTGAATAGGGAATAGATTTTCTTTTATCGTTCAAATAATTTTGAATAGTCAATAGATTTTATTCATCGTTCAAATAATTTTGAATAACGAATACATTTTTATTTATTATTCAAATAATATGAATAACTTTAAATATCGAGTAGATTTTCATGCATCATACAAATAATTTTGAATAGGGAATAGATTTTCTTTTATCATTCAAATAATTTTGAATAGTCAATAGGTTTTATTCATCGTTCAAATAATTTTGAAAAACAAATACATTTTTATTTATTATTCAAATAATATGAATAATTTTAAATATCGAGTAGATTTTCATGCATCATACAAATAATTTTGAATAGGGAATAGATTTTCTTTTATCATTCAAATAATTTTGAATAGTCAATAGGTTTTATTCATCGTTCAAATAATTTTGAATAACGAATACATTTTTATTTATTATTCAAATAATATGAATAACTTTAAATATCGAGTAGATTTTCATGCATCATACAAATAATTTTGAATAGGGAATAGATTTTCTTTTATCATTCAAATAATTTTGAATAGTCAATAGGTTTTATTCATCGTTCAAATAATTTTGAAAAACAAATACATTTTTATTTATTATTCAAATAATATGAATAATTTTAAATATCGAGTAGATTTTCATGCATCATACAAATAATTTTGAATAGGGAATAGATTTTCTTTTATCATTCAAATAATTTTGAATAGTCAATAGGTTTTATTCATCGTTCAAATAATTTTGAATAACGAATACATTTTTATTTATTATTCAAATAATATGAATAACTTTAAATATCGAGTAGATTTTCATGCATCATACAAATAATTTTGAATAGGGAATAGATTTTCTTTTATCATTCAAATAATTTTGAATAGTCAATAGGTTTTATTCATCGTTCAAATAATTTTGAATACGAAATAAATTTTTATTTATTATTCAAATAATATGAATAACTTTAAATATCGAGTAGATTTTCATGCATCATACAAATAATTTTGAATAGGGAATAGATTTTCTTTTATCATTCAAATAATTTTGAATAGTCAATAGGTTTTATTCATCGTTCAAATAATTTTGAATAACGAATACATTTTTATTTATTATTCAAATAATATGAATAACTTTAAATATCGAGTAGATTTTCATGCATCATACAAATAATTTTGAATAGGGAATAGATTTTCTTTTATCATTCAAATAATTTTGAATAGTCAATAGGTTTTATTCATCGTTCAAATAATTTTGAATAACGAATACATTTTTATTTATTATTCAAATAATATGAATAACTTTAAATATCGAGTAGATTTTCATGCATCATACAAATAATTTTGAATAGGGAATAGATTTTCTTTTATCATTCAAATAATTTTGAATAGTCAATAGGTTTTATTCATCGTTCAAATAATTTTGAAAAACAAATACATTTTTATTTATTATTCAAATAATATGAATAACTTTAAATATCGAGTAGATTTTCATGCATCATACAAATAATTTTGAATAGGGAATAGATTTTCTTTTATCGTTCAAATAATTTTGAATAGTCAATAGGTTTTATTCATCGTTCAAATAATTTTGAATAACGAATACATTTTTATTTATTATTCAAATAATATGAATAACTTTAAATATCGAGTAGATTTTCATGCATCATACAAATAATTTTGAATAGGGAATAGATTTTCTTTTATCATTCAAATAATTTTGAATAGTCAATAGGTTTTATTCATCGTTCAAATAATTTTGAATAACGAATACATTTTTATTTATTATTCAAATAATATGAATAACTTTAAATATCGAGTAGATTTTCATGCATCATACAAATAATTTTGAATAGGGAATAGATTTTCTTTTATCATTCAAATAATTTTGAATAGTCAATAGATTTTATTCATCGTTCAAATAATTTTGAAAAACAAATACATTTTTATTTATTATTTAAATAATATGAATAATTTTAAATATCGAGTAGATTTTCATGCATCATACAAATAATTTTGAATAGGGAATAGATTTTCTTTTATCATTCAAATAATTTTGAATAGTCAATAGGTTTTATTCATCGTTCAAATAATTTTGAATAACGAATACATTTTTATTTATTATTCAAATAATATGAATAACTTTAAATATCGAGTAGATTTTCATGCATCATACAAATAATTTTGAATAGGGAATAGATTTTCTTTTATCATTCAAATAATTTTGAATAGTCAATAGGTTTTATTCATCGTTCAAATAATTTTGAAAAACAAATACATTTTTATTTATTATTCAAATAATATGAATAATTTTAAATATCGAGTAGATTTTCATGCATCATACAAATAATTTTGAATAGGGAATAGATTTTCTTTTATCATTCAAATAATTTTGAATAGTCAATAGGTTTTATTCATCGTTCAAATAATTTTGAATAACGAATACATTTTTATTTATTATTCAAATAATATGAATAACTTTAAATATCGAGTAGATTTTCATGCATCATACAAATAATTTTGAATAGGGAATAGATTTTCTTTTATCATTCAAATAATTTTGAATAGTCAATAGGTTTTATTCGTCGTTCAAATAATTTTGAATACGAAATAAATTTTTATTTATTATTCAAATAATATGAATAACTTTAAATATCGAGTAGATTTTCATGCATCATACAAATAATTTTGAATAGGGAATAGATTTTCTTTTATCATTCAAATAATTTTGAATAGTCAATAGGTTTTATTCATCGTTCAAATAATTTTGAAAAACAAATACATTTTTATTTATTATTCAAATAATATGAATAACTTTAAATATCGAGTAGATTTTTATGCATCATACAAATAATTTTGAATAGGGAATAGATTTTCTTTTATCGTTCAAATAATTTTGAATAGTCAATAGATTTTATTCATCGTTCAAATAATTTTGAATAACGAATACATTTTTATTTATTATTCAAATAATATGAATAACTTTAAATATCGAGTAGATTTTCATGCATCATACAAATAATTTTGAATAGGGAATAGATTTTCTTTTATCATTCAAATAATTTTGAATAGTCAATAGGTTTTATTCATCGTTCAAATAATTTTGAAAAACAAATACATTTTTATTTATTATTCAAATAATATGAATAATTTTAAATATCGAGTAGATTTTCATGCATCATACAAATAATTTTGAATAGGGAATAGATTTTCTTTTATCGTTCAAATAATTTTGAATAGTCAATAGATTTTATTCATCGTTCAAATAATTTTGAATAACGAATACATTTTTATTTATTATTCAAATAATATGAATAACTTTAAATATCGAGTAGATTTTCTTTTATCATTCAAATAATTTTGAATAATTATTAGATTTTATTCATCGTTCAAATAATTTTCAATAACGAATACATTTTTATTTATTATTCAAATAATATGAATAACTTTGAATTCGAATAGATTTTCACGCATCATACAAATAAATATGGAATAGATTTTCTTTTACCATTCAAATAATTTTGAATAATTATTAGATTTTATTCATCGTTCAAATAATTTTGAATAACGAATACATTTTTATTTATTATTCAAATAATATGAATAACTTTAAATATCGAATAGATTTTTAAAGAATCATACAAATAAATATGGAATAGATTTGCTTTTACCATTCAAATAATTTTGAATAATTATTAGATTTTATTCATCGTTCAAATAATTTTGAATAACGAATACATTTTTATTTATTATTCAAATAATATGAATAACTTTGAATATGGAATAGATTTTCATGCATCATACAAATAAATATGGAATAGATTTTCTTTTATCATTCAAATAATTTTGAATAATTATTAGATTTTATTCATCGTTCAAATAATTTTGAATATCGAATACATTTTTATTTATTATTCTAATAATATGAATAACTTTGAGCAGGGAATAGATTTTCTGTCATCATTCAAAAAATTTCGTATAATTAGTGGATTTTCATTCATAATTCACATAATAACAAAATAACATACATTTTCATTCAAACATATTCAATCACTCAAAACATTTCAAAATTCAAATAAAGAAATTCAAAATTAATTGAGGAATGAATGAAAATTTATTCCACAAGTAAAAATAAAAAATTTGTGAATTCATTTTTTGTTTGTTATTTGCATAATAATTCATTGAAAAACGCCCATCGCTGATGTACTACAGAAATACATGTGTAGGATATATTACTTACTTACATATTGTATATAAAACATAGATATATTTTTCTGCGCAATTTCTATTACATATGTATTTGCGTAAATCTTGCACGAGTATAAATGCTTGGAATTATAATTAATCGAAATCATTCCCGAACAGCTGATTTGCAATAGAAAAAGTGAAATATTCCAATACTACTTACTGGGTGTGTACGCCACTTGACAACGGAAAATTAGATTTTACTAATAGAATATCACATTGACACACATTTGCAAACAACTCGGTAAGTGTCTACTCATGTGTAGAGAATATATTTTGTTTTGCGCATTATTAAATGCCCTCTTTGGTGTGGATGATAAAGCAGCTGTTTGACAAGCAAATTTGCATTTTCAATGCAACGACAGTTGAGTACGCAAATGAGCGATTAATTTAAATACGTGATTATTTATATATGGATGTATGCACATATTATACATATTTATTTAGGTACATATGTATATACGTACTTTATGTTCGTCGATGCAAAATTTATTTAGCATAGTCTGCTCCAGCCGACAAGACACAAATCGTGAAATGGGTAAAAGTGTAGTAATTTGAGTTTTTAGAAAACTTTTGGGTACGCAGTTTTGTAGATTATTCAATAGTAATACCTGTATGCAAGTATCAAAAGGCTAGAAATTCTTGTGGCTTTTTGGCAATATTTTGATATTTTGTTTATGGAAATTTATCTTCATTAGAAACATGCATTTTATATGGCTGAAACGTCAGCTCAAAAAAATATTAAAAACTAATGGAAATTTATATAAAATCCATCCGGTATATTAAAAAGAGCTAAATTACAACAACAAAAATTTGAAAAATCAACCGGACTCTTTAGTCACTTCAGAATTGCACAATATTATTACTAAAATGAAATGAGCTATAAAACTGCATTTTGACAAGTATTCTAAAAATTAAAATCAAAAATTTTGAAATTTCAACAAAACTTAGTTTTGTAAGAAGACAATGCTGAACACCGTCATCAAAAAAAAGTTATAAAAATCAATATGAAATTTTTACCAAATTAATTACAATAAACTTAAATTGGCTGCATCACTGCATGCTCGAATTAACAAAAAAAAAAAAAAAACATTCGAATAAAAAATTTTAAAATTTTGATAACTTTTTTTATTTGTTCAAAATTTTTTTTTTAATTTTAAACTTTACTTTCATGGTTAAAAATTTAAGTTTAGTGTATAAAAAAATTCCAAGGAAAGGCAAAAATTGTCAAATTTTTCAATACATTTTGCAGCTATTTTTGTGATCATTGATCTCTGAAAATTCTTGTATTATTCGTTAGCCCACACTAATTTCTAATGAAATTTTCAGGGGAATATATTTGTTGCAAATTTTAACTCTAAAAATAAAATTTTAAAAAATATGAGTCAACGGCTGGGAAATTTTGGGTTAAAATGTTGCACAAAAAAATGCGTCATTTAATTTTCTACGACAATTTAGACACCAGATTAACGGTATATACATTTTATAAGAGATTTTTCAAATAATTTAGAACAGGTTGAGACCACAGGAGAAAAATAACAGTACACTGTAAAAAAAAATGTGACGTTTAGGGATCAAACGGGTAGTCGTTCATTGTTCTAAAGCTCTTCAATTTCTTGTGATTTTTTGGTGTTCGCACAGTGTTATTAGCGTGTGCATTTCTGCTATAAGAAAAAGCGTAAAAATCTTACTTACTAAACAAACAACTAAGTAATTGGAAATCTAAACCTTTCCAAAGTGTAATACAAATATGACTGTTAGAAAAATAAAATAACAAAACACTGGAAGCTTTTTTAAACAGCCCAGCGCAAAGTGAGTAGCTTTTATTATCATGATTATAAAAGCGCAACCTTATAAAACAAATTGTAACATGTAAGTGTAGAATGTCTGAGCACCCAAACTAAATACACGTACAACTTTTTTTTCGTTTTTTTTTTTTTTACAAGCAATCAGCAAATCACCGTGTGCAAAATAGGGGAGTCAGTCAAGATCAGATCAATTGCCACCTCAGCAAGTCGCCAGAATGTCTACAGCGCAAATGTTATCTTATCAACAACAATGAAAAAACTCGATTTTTACTACATAGAAGCTAATAACAATATAAAAACGACACGTATTGCATAAGTTCAGAAATAATACATACAAAAAAAGTCGTTTGGGATCAATGAATTGCTGATGAAATTTGTGAAATACGCCTTTAATACAATAGTAGATAATACCAAGTTCACACGACAACGAAATACACTTGCTGAAGACGCATTCGTGATATTTTATTAAAACAAGTTGAAAGTGCATGATTTCGCTTTGTAACAAACCAATCCTGATAATCTCGAAAATATCTAAATTTTCATTGGGTTTTCATAAGCAACTCTGTGTTCGATAACTTTTTGCAAAATCGATGATTTGAAAGAAAAAGGAATAAGAACAATAATAAGAAAAAATCGGGGTGGAGAAAAACTGAATTATTTATAAAAAGCGGCACTGTTTGGTGTGCATAGAGCGAAGCTTTTATTTTGTAGCTCCGGGGTGTCATTTTAGTTACCGGATTAACTTAGAACAAAAAGGGTAAATAAATAGAGAAATGTCATCGAAAACCAGTTAGTAAAAAGGAATGCTGTCTAGACGGTCATGTTTAATATTGAAAACATCTCCTGAAAACAACTCATTTTCATTGCCGTGTGAACATGGTATAAGAATGTGCATAGCTAAAACGACAAATAACAATAAAATAAAAACCATACGCTTTAGATATGTATGTACATATATAGACACTCACATATATAGTTATGTACATACATATGTCGCTTGTCACGAATATACATTTATCAAAATAAGTCGAAAAGCTTACACAACTCAGACATACATATGTAGAAGTACAAGTGTAGCGCTACAGGGTATTATATCAACAAATCGTTTATGATATTAGTGACTCAAATTATTTTGAATAGCAATGACATTGAAATTCAGTGTAGAATGATTTGGTAAATCATCAGCTAACATTTGTTCTACTGGAACACTTACGGCGAGATAAGCTTTTTTTTTATGTGAATTTCTATGACTGTTTTAAAGCTTTGGGTCATACAAAATGTGCGAGTACTAAAGTTATGCAAGCACTTCTATAAATCAGCTGACTAGTTAAGTTATTTACTTTTCTCTTACACTAAGGCATTTTGTGTTATTTATTTATTCACTTTAGCGCTTACACTAGGGCGTAGAGTTTAGAAAATTAGTAAAGATTTGTTTTGCTACAGAAAAATCAAGGCCTATAGAATATGAGATCTGTATAAATCAAGGGTCCTCAATTTTATACAAAAGATCACGAATTCATCGTTATAATTGTATTAAAAATGTTTCGATCAAATTTTATCATTATTTGGTGATTTTTAGGTTTTCGATCACAAATAATCATTATACTTGGATATAAATTTCACCGATAACATTTGATCGCTATAATTGGATTTCAGTTTTATCGATCATAATAATCCTAATATCATGCCCTAACGTAAACGAAATTTTTTCAAAACTTAATTTTTGATGCAGAAATGCTCCTTGAAAATCTAAATGAAATTCTGCATCAAAAAGAAAATTTTGAAAAAAATGTGCTTACGTTTAGGGTTTAGTAGAAAATAATACCAACCACAGTCATTTGTATTTGTTGTCGTTCGTACGATTGACGAAAATATATCTCTGAAAATATAGACCAAATGTGATCGTAAATATTCAATTTTCAAAAATAATGACTACTTTTCATCGAAAAAATAATAATCACAAAATATCGATAAAAAAAAGGTATCGATAATTGCGAAATAATTTAACATAAAAAATCTTCTAAATAAAACTAAGGTCAAATTTTGTTAATGCGTGCCAAAAAAAAAATTAAATCGGTATAAATGAGTTTTATTTTGAACAACGATTATTTCTTCAACCGAAGAAATCTAAATAACGATCTTAACCAGAGACAAGTAGCTATAGAAAAGCCGAAAGGGCTTTTGAGAAGCTTGCGGAAAATCCACTGTTCGAGAGGTGCCATTACATTCAGACTTCAGGAGCGTTATCTCGTCATGATAACGGATTATTTGATGACTGAAATTGAAGCCCCGTTAAAATCATGAAGATATCCGGACCGTAACGATTATAATTTTTATCAAAAGAAAATCATACGATCATGTTCTGAAAATCGAACGATTTGAAATCGTAATATCACACCTGTAGACCTTTTCCTTTGTGGCAAAGGAATAAAAGAGTTGGAAGGCAACATTACCCGCGTCATTCGTTTCAAATACCACCCGATATGCTCGAAAGAGTCATCGAAGGTTTAAACTTAAAGCTTAAAAGAAATAATACTTCAAAAAAAAAAAATGAATGAAAATCGATGAAATTGACTTTTTGGGCTTTTTTAATATTTAATAATAAAAACTATTAATGTGGGTGTGGTTTCATACTGCATTCTAATTTGTTTAGAGTACACGAGTACACACATTTCGAAAAGTGCACGCTCCCTTCTACACATAAAAAAAATATTCAAAGTTATTATCACACCCGTTTCCTCGTGGATCACTCAGTAGCAAAGAAAAAAAACATTTATTTTAATTAACTCACATTTATGTCTTCTACGAATCGAATGGGAAACTGCGCAGCAATACGGCATTTATGTTTGAAATGTAAAGCAATAAATGATAAGTAAACTACTGGATGAATAACTAAATGCAAAGTTAAAAAAACATTGAGGAAACGTAATATTTTACTTTTATAGATATTAAATAAGCGATTGCCTTGCGAGTGAACAAAGAAGTAGGAATTGTTAATTACAAAGTGGATGGCAGATTGCAAACAAAAGCTACTATCAGAGTTAGACAACACACAGCTGACATTTGTCATTAAAGTGTCATATGCATAGTTGTATGTATGTATGAGCTTATGTGGTAAAAATAAAAATTTATTTAAATATATAGTATAGTAAATTGAAATTGACAGACCGAAGTAGCTACAATTACGCAACAAAGTAATGAGAATAAAAAATATAGAATGATTATACATATGGGATTGTGTATTATATTTAATGAAAACGAAGTTTAAAATGACAATTCAAGAATTTTAAAGGAACAAATTAATTAAATGAAAGCTTTTCTGTATGCACACGACCGTCTTCGTTGTAATCTAGAACGCAACTCTCCTTGCCCGAAATTCAGCCTCTTTCCCTGAATGCCGGTGTTGCCAGAAACAAGAGTTGCCAGGATGCAAAGGTGATTAGGGATTACACCATTCCCACATACATATAAGGTAATTTTATTCGAAATGGAAAACGTGGTTGTACGGACATCAGAAAGGGAATATTAAGACTTTTTTCTTCTTAAATATTTAAAGCGAGCTAGATGTCGCGGCAACTTCTGCGATTAACCATTGCACCTCAGCGAAATGCCTCCTTCTTCCAGTGTTACAAATACACAAAGCCAAAAGCTTTTTACAAAGTCTTTGAATATCAGTTGAACGGAGAGTTGGCCCAGAATCGATCGTTCCACGAAATTACCTATGACTTACTGGACCGGATGCTGCAAAACGCAGGGACCAAAAATAACTGTTATCTCTAATATACAAATTGAAAACGTTGTTCAAGTTCTGAAATTCATAACAGTTTTTCAAAGAGACATATTTTTTATTTCGTATGTTATTTATGTTGTCAATAAAAATTATTTCCGATTAACTCTTTTTTTCCCGATAAGGGCAAAATGCTTCTTCCTTATCTATTGGACAGCTATTTCCCAACGTTTTTTTTACGTCGCTTGATAAATGTTATAAAGAAAAATTTTCATTTTGTTGGAAGTAAAAGTTATTTCCCCATATTTTTGTGTTGACTGATATCTGTTATGAGGAAGAAATATTTCCTCCGTTGGCAGTAAAGTTATTTTCGAAAGATAATTATTACTGTTGCCTGATAACGGTTATGCAGGAAAAATGCTTCTTCCGTTGTCCTTGACAACTATTTCCCAACGGTTATGGTTTACGTCGCTTGATAACTGTTATACAGATGACATTTTGTTTCGTTGCCAGTAAACGCCATTTCTTAACCCTTGCTTTTTTCCGATACCAGTGTTCAAATACACAGAACAATTTTGTAGGCATTGGCTTCACATCAAAGGCAATGCCTAAACACTCTTGAATTTATTTTATTTTTACGACTAAAATGCCACATCTTTTCTTAGAAATTTATAACAATTTTATATTTGCAGTCAATATTCAAAGAAATTTTAAATTAGACAAAACTTATTAATATCACTTTCCTTCGCCTTCGAGCTGATAATGCCATAAGGACACGCCCTTGATTGCCCAACAACAAGCTCGTATGTAGCTAGCACCTTCGCTGTCACACACACACACACACCAAAACAAGTGCACCACCCCACACGACAGCCTCGTTGAAGGACATGCACACGCTAAATGCAATGACCTTGAGCCGCTTTTCCTCTCTCTTTCTCGTTTTTTCTTCTATTTTTTGGTGTTTTTTCTTTTGTTTTTGTAAAAGTGCATAGCGCGATGGTTGTTGTAGGCCCATTGTGCGCACCTTGCACTTTAGGACGCATTTTTTTAATTTTTTATTATCGACTTTTATTTGTCATAAGTAGAGCTGCAGTGGACCGAGCAATAGCGAATGTAAGGGGAAAAGTAGAAAAAGGTGAAGAAAAAATATAATAGCAAAACGCAGTACTCATTTTTTTTTTATGTAAAGCGAAAATGTACATAGGCAGAGTACAGATATGGTAGACAGAAACAAGCAGAAGTAAGCTTTTAATTAAAAATGAGGTAAACACAGGAATAATTGCAAAAAAAAAAAAAAACGAAACGCAGATTATTGTTGCGCGTGTAGACTTTGTATGAAAATATATGTAGGTATCTACATTAGACTGGGTCGGGGAAAAAGTTTGTAAGTAGCCCCCAATTGAATAATAAATAAAACAGTTATGAAGATTTTGGCTGTTTTTAGGACTCACCAAAGCCGAAAATTTAAATGGGCCTATAATCCTCTCATGGTAAACTTTTAAGCTCGAAGATAATTGCAAATTTTTTTCGTTCTAAGGCCACCACCCGGTCTAACTACTTGTATACTAAGGTTGTTCGAATTTTCAATTAATGATACATATATGCATAATTTTAATCCAATGGCACAATCTCCAAGATATGTATGTCTTTAAGTTTACAACAACAAAAAATTCATATATTATGAGCGTTGATTTTTATTTTCATTGTTTACTCAAATTCTATCAAATTGTATGTTGTTAATTTTTAATTAAAATGGAAGTGATAATTATAAAATTAATTAAACAATAAAAAAAAGCCACAAATGTTTAGACACTTAAGCTCGGACTCCTCTAATGAATATATATTAGGGTTGTCCAAAAACAAGTGTTAAAAATTCTAATACTCTCACCCCTGGGATTGTGCTATAGATATCGAAAAACAGAAAGTGTTGTTGGTAACTTCTTTTTTATCAAATCAAAAAATATTTAGAGTTCGCTCAAAGTTTCTCATGTATTTTAAATGCAAAAAAAAAATAATAATAATTTTCCAAAGTAAGGTATAGAAAATTCTTGAAAATCTATATTTTCGAAACGGCAAACTGCGTTCCTATTCAAGGTACTTCAAAGAATAACACCAAATAGTTTTTATATTGGACCATATTTGAACGTTTTTGGGAAACTTTCGAGTTATTTAAGTGACTTCTAAATTAATACTTTTTGATTTTAGAAGGCGATATCGTAAAAAATCTCCATTTACTTTTTCTCAATGCATTTTCGGACCACCCTAACATGCGCATTCACGCGCATATCGATTATAAATTCGTTATAAATGCCAGCCGAACCCTACTCATGGTCAATAGGCGGAAAAAATGATGATAAAGTGGGGAAAAACACAAAAGGTAATAAATGAAATTCAAAAAAAAAAAAAAAAACCTGACAACCATTGTGTCTGCTTCCGACAATACATAATGCACGTTTAGCTAGCACACTCAATGGCTGAGCAAATAGTGCATGTGCACACAAAACGTCTGAGCTTTGAGGTGAAAAATTCAGCATTGCTTTTGCAATAAAAGGCAAAGCGTGTTATAATTAAAATTGAGAAAAAACAATAAATTCAATTAAAGACAAATGAAAAAAAAAAATAATAATAATAATTACATACAGGGTGCGGCATAATGGTATAGCAGATTTCAGAAAATCACTGAACAGGCGCCTGTTTAAGTGGGGTGAGGGAAACGGTCGGTCCACTAGGAGGCTGGGATAAGGCTTCCAGTAGGCAACATGTTGTCGACGGGTGAAAAATGGGGCTTCGTAGTGAAGGTTTTTATTTGCATGACGCAAGATTTTTTGAGGAGAATCCTTTGAATGACCACTTCGCTCTTCTGTACTCTGAATTTTTTATAATGCGAATCTGAAGCCACAAAACTTGACTTTAAATAGATAAAAAGTTGTTCCCCTATCATTGTGGAACTCCATTATGCTACACTCTGTATATTTGCAATAAATATTTCTACATAAAAATTATTGTATCATATACACTGTATGTGTGCGACTCACTCACGTAGCTCACGCGCTCACGCCACACACGCCTCACAGTTGTTGCCACACGCTCGGCGTGCACACTTTTTTTTATCCCCCCTCATTTTATACTCAAACACATACAGATAGATATATTTTAGATATACACATATCTACCTACATACGTGCAAACCTGCAAAGTTCAAACCACTTCCGTGCAGCTTTTGCAATATTTCTTTTATTTATTTTTGTTTCTTTTTTCTTTTTGTCATAACATCGGCAATTGCCATTGAAAAGTGTTATGACGTTATGGCTACTGAAGCGATGGTCATTTTCAATTGTCGCTGGTGACTACTACTACTACCTTCAATTGTATGCCACGCACCTACATACATAAATTTATATTTACAAACTTGTATTTTTAGACAAATACATCATTTGCGGAAGGTGTAAGGAGTTGGATCGATTGTGATGGCATATTAGACATTTAATTGGAAAAAAATCTATTTAATTATCATACAAATGTGAATGAATAAAACATTCAACAAATCTTTAGATAAATTTTTGAAAAATTTAGCAATTAAATGCCTTGACTCAGAGCTCAAATGAAACAGCATTATTTTTTAAAATGCTCACAAAGTTTTTCATGGTAAATGTAGAAACGAAACGATACGAGTAAATTACAAGTACATACTTGATATTTTTCCTTTGATACCAAGTTAAACCAAATACTGAGTAGGTATAGAAACAAGTAGGTAGAAAAAAGGCAAATGCTGCTTAGGAATTTTTCTTGTTCAATGTTGCACCCAACCCTGTAAAAATGTAGGCTTTTTCCTTTTTCTTTTCGCAAAACAAAATGTCAAATTAACAAATAAACATTAGTAATAAGTATCTATCCTTGTCTAGCACATGCATTTCATAATGCAATCGTCTTAAGCTATCGGCTGGTTTTCAGGACAACCATCTCCACTGACAAAGTTTCGCAGGGCAGAAAATGTGCATTTTTGCCTCTTAGAAAAGGGCAGTGAAAATGAGACATTTTTTGGTCTATGTATATATATGTATGTTGCTTAAGTATTTTCGCGTTTTTTTAGTAAAATTTTATCTGTATCATATTGTTTCTATACTCTTCACACTTCTAATTGTAGACTCAAAAAATATAAAATAATCAAGAAATAATTCCCTTATGTTGATATAATTTTTTCTTCATATTGCACTGTATTCTCCCAAAATTAATGGAAACCTACAAAAAATTAAATCTGTTTTCTCCAAAATTAATTAATATTTCTTTAATGCCAATTCATTGTAATTTTTCTATCTTCTAATAGCTGTTTTCCTTGTTAAGAGACATTTTTTAAGTGCGTCGAATTGATAGAATTATTCGGACTTAAAAGGTTTTTATACTGTGAAAAATATCCTCGAAAGCTAAAAAAAATACAAAGTATTTTTAATTTTCATCAATTTCTTTTATACTATCTCAATTCCTACATTTTTAACATTTATTATTCTGAGTGTAGGACTCTTTGAGAAAGATTAACTTATGGCTTAAAAAATGAAATTTAACTTAGTTCTTACGGAATAACTGAGAGTATCGATAGGAGTAGTTAGACCCGATAATTTCGTTCGATACTTTCTTTCGATTCTATGTAGTTTCAAGTAAAATATCAACACCTACATGGGTACCATTTCATCCATAGTTAAATCTGTAGTATGTTTTTATAACATAAGTCATATGAATCAAGATAAATAAGATCAAGTTGTTACCCATATCGATACTTCTGCCATTCGCTACCGACATTTTTTACTCGATACTTTCAACCCTATATTTTTTGGAATCGAGTACTTAAAACCCAGTATCGTATTGAATTATCGCAGAAATTTATTTATAAGACAATACCAGCCCTAACAGAGAACAAAACATAAGCGACATCTTTTTCAAATAATTTTTTTATACAGAAATGCTCTGAGCGCATCTAGAAAATTTATTAAAATATGTCGCTATGGATATGGCAATCAGGAGGAATGAAAAAAGTATTAACGAATAGAAGACCCGCATCCAGGTCCATTTTTTTTTTTTGAAACTGGTTTCTTCAAATTCGGCATGGTACTTGTGCAAATACTTTCTAACTGAAAACCCGATAACGTTTTATAAAAAATATTATGACTGAGTTTTATTTTTAACTTAGAATCGATATTTTGGATAGCGAGCATTTGAAAGTAAGGTGAAGATAAAACCATAATGTCAATGTGACGACTTTGGCAAAAACGAATCAACGCGAATGGGTCAAAATACTTGCAGCTCGTTTTCGGATCGGCTAAAGGATAATGATTTTCACAAATTTTTTCTATAAAAAAACTTTCTTACAAAAAAAAACTGTTGTTGAACTGTTGAACCCTGTATTTTGATTTGACGTTAATGCAAAATGTCAACATGTTGGCATTTCATGTCATATTTTGTAGTTAAAAATTTGACCTCATGAAAACCAAGCATTAATGAGTCTGAAAAAAAAAATATTGAAGCAGTTTACTCGAAACTCTGGTTAATTAAATCTAAAGTAAATTATTCGATTAATTTGACAACTGAGTCAAAAACTGTACCTTTTTTACTGTAACTATTTAAAAAACTGGCAGTACTTTTAAATTTTGATTCAAGCAATGTTACGTGGTATTACCGAAGCTATTTTTTGCATTAATTGAAATTAGAGTGTAAAAAACCGAAATGAAAAAGTTAGTAACATGGTTTCGACGAATAAATATATACAATTTAATATGCAATAATATAAAAAACAAACAACCGTTACGTGAACAAAGTTATTATATCCTTGACAAGCAAATACGCCGATCGGGTATAAAAACTTCAAGCTCTAACAAAAAGGTGTATAAATTACATTATGCTACATTGAAAGTGTAAAAAGTCGCATTTTATTACTTTGCATTTTCTATGCAAAGCCTCCAGCCAGGCATTGAGAGAAATAATTTCTTACTTTTTATTCAAGGTCAGCGTTGTTAGAGGTGCCATCAACTTAATAAGAAAAAAACTAAGCATTATACATTGCGCTTTTTATCCACTTTGCATATATTAGATTATATCTAAGTGGTTTCCTATCAAATACTCGCTTATACTGTTTGCGTTTCATAATTACACCTAATTGTTATGGAATCAACGAAATTATTCCAAAGCAAAAAAAAAATTTATTTCATGCTAAAAAAAACAAAAAAATAAAACAAATAAATAAATTTATGTACAATTGCACGAGTATGCATATATTTATTTAAATATAATCGACAAGCAATCCAAGGCCAACCTATGTCATTCACACTGCTGCTTGTGGCTATAGCCAATGATGATAATTACGAATGCAGTAGAACATGATTGCTAAAAATTTCAAAATAGAACGTATGTAATTATGTTTGTCCGATGGCAGCAAAATTTGTATGCGATTAGCAAAAGTCGGAGTTGCGAGAATAAGAATACTACCTACCTAAATACATATGCACATATTTCCTTCTAAAAAAAAAACCAAAAAAAAACATTTATTTGTAATGTAATAAAATATGTACGCAGAGAGTACGCTTACTAAACTTTAAGCTGACAGATAACTTTCGGTCGAATAAAACATCTACACATTCAAGAAATCTTTTTTCTGTTTATAAAATAAACCAAAATAAACAATTGCAAAGCTGAATATTCCAAGAAGATTATTTCACACATCGAAGAGCAGCACTGTGGTAAGAGGGAGGAAATCTCGTCCCATTATTTTCGTTGATGTTGAAAACGACTCAAGAATTCTTATGGGTCAGTAGTGTCAATAGCAGCTCAAAGATAGACAGCAAAACATTTGTTGGCAGTTTGGTTTTTTTATTTTATTTTTTGTTCTCAAGTCGAAATGAGAATTGTACAGCTAAAGATTTTGCTTGCTTGTTTTCTAAAGTTAGTTAACTTTAATTATTTTTTCTTTCTAACTTTTATGCTACCACTATTTGGCATTCTTAAAGCGTGCTGTCAAAATCAAAGAATACACGAGAAGGCATATTATACAAATTATAAACTACGTAATTATTTTAATACTTTTTACTAGAGAACGATCCAAGAATGGCAGCATACAAGATTGCGGGCCGCTAGTCTCCTCTATGACGATTTGACAGCATCCATTCATTAGCTAACGAAATAAAAGCAATTTGCTTTCCTTTTGCACAAACAATGCTAGCAAAAGTTTCAATCATTCTCTCGTTTGGCCGCTTTTTTGCACTTCTTCCTGTTCTCTTTTTAGAATTTTTTCTTTGCTCTCTCCTTTTTTATCTATTATTACGTCACTATAAGCTGCTCTCAGCGCGGAAGGCGCAATTTTGTTGTCTACCATTTTTGAGAACGGCCGAACGAACATCGGCTTCGATTTTTCGAATTTTAACGAAGAACGGTTCGGTTTTCTACTTTTCATATAGAATGCGGCAGTTTTTCGAATGCCAATTTCCACCCGCATTGGACCGATTTTGACGATTGTCAAGTAAAAGTAAATAAACTTTTTTTTACAAACAGCTGGAAAAGAGTCACTGTGTTTAGTATTTTGTAGATTTATTCATTAAATTCCTATCTATAATTCATAGATTTCAAAATTACAACACATTTTTTTCTGACAAGTTGAATGTTACTCAATCTGCTTTTCATCGTATTATTTGTTTACTTTTACTTGACATATGTCATAAATCAGCCGTATATGGAGAATGAGTACTTATTTCGACTGTTTTCTCTTTGAAATAATAAGCTGTTTCATGTGCTAAGTGAGAGGTGGGGTTTTCGTGTGAAGGATGACTCTACGTTTCCTGTTGTGTTTATGATTTCGTCTTAGAATTCAAGGAAGCAAATTGTTGTCTACCATTCAGCATTGCCTGCTCATTTTCGATTCTCAAGAGCAACATGCTTTCTATCATTTTTTTCGAACTGCTCCGTAATCGAACTACTTTTGTTGTATTTGGCTTATTTTGGTAGACCTAGAAAGTGGATTGTTGTTTTGTTTCGGCCCGTAGGCATAGATACAATTTTTATCACCTATTACGATACAATAAACGTTTCCACACAAGCCTAAGCTAAGTTCTTGATAGAATTTTTATCTGGCAATGTTGTTTACTTTAACAAATTTCAAATTTTCTAATGATCGTTTCCGGTAACTTTCATTTGAATATGTGCGATGAGAGTATTGTGTTTAGTGCGGAACTAGTGGTATTAGTTTTTAATGGCTTGACAAATCGCTACCAAAGAACGTAAATTACAAAGAAGTAGCATACTTTCACCGGATATGCCAACAGAATGTATTGGCTTATTTCACCATACCAGAACTAATTTGACTCTTGCTGTTTGATATTAGAATCTGATTGGATCCAATTGGTTTGTGGTGTGGTGAAATAAGCTAACATTTCTTACCACAGGATAATGTCACTGATGTAACTTCTTTGTCATCTACGTTCTTTGTCGCTACTTCGAAACCAGGCTCAACTGAATTGCTGGGACTTGCTGCGTCAAGTCGAACATTTCATGTAAGCAAACATGAACAGACACACCCAAAGATACACACACACACACACACACACGTACTCACTCTATGTGAACTCTGTCGTTCTTGCTGTTTTTGCTTGGGTGTCTCAACGATCAGCTGTTACAGCGACGGGACGTACACGTTTCACTGTCAGCTATTCATTTGCATGCGGAGTGTTGCTGCTTTATTTGTTTTTATATTGTTGTTGCTATACTACTTTGATACACGTTTTATGGCTTTGTGTTTTGCTGCTCCTCTCTTTGTCTATTTTTTGTTCTGTTTGCTTTGCACAACCATTAAATAAAATACAAACAGGCATGCCTGTTGTGACAGCTGTTTTAGATTGACGTTTCGCTATCAGCTGATCGCCACGAGCCCAGAATTAGTTGCATATGTATGTATGTATTCAGTTGCTATATTTATTAATTATTATGTATCAATAAATATCGCCAGTTTTTCGATTACTAAAAAAAAACATTTCTTAATGCAAAAAACTAGCTGGGGAGAGAGAGAGAGATAGAGAGAAAAAAGGAATGCGAGAGAGCTGCTAGTTTCTACTACTAAATTTTTGATTAGCGGAACTTCGTAGTTGTCTTTCTTGCCTTTACATTTTAAACTACTTATTCTTGGTATTTATGAAAGAACAATTAAAGAAGTTTATTTTATATGTGTACCTCAGTAAACTTATTTTTAAAGAGAAATTATTTAAAAATACAGTAACAAAAAAACTTTAACTTCTGACAAAAAACTAAAGACAAACAAAAGCGTCCTTAACAAGTAAAGAAGAGCCAAAGTTCGGTTTCACTGGGCGCATGTTTTTAATTCAAATAACAATACTTCATTTGCCAAACTTAAACGATGAATATTTATAATCAAAATTTTTGAAGATCTGGCTGGAAATATTTCGGAAGATATATGTAGTTATTAATTTATTTCGAAGTTGTTTGGATTTGATTTATTTTCTTGCGTCTGGTACTACTGATTCTGTTCATTTTTAAATACTTAAAAATTATTATGTTTTTATGCCATTTCCATTTTCCATTTTGTTCGAAATATTTCGAATATTGAAAAATCGTCAAACTTCTCGTTGTAAATTAGCAACAAAAAAAAATATTACAAACAAAAATTCGAATTTCGAAAAAATGATGGCCAACTTCACAAATTTAATCGATTGAGTTTTCCAAATGTAGTATTGTTTATTTGAAAAAAATAAACACATTTAAAAAATAACTTTTACTAAAAAAATTAGCTTATTTTGTAAGCGAAAAATATGCCTCCAGAAAACGCATTTGTTTTACGAATGAAAATAAATATTTTTCTAGGCAAAAAAAATAAGACTAAAGCGATTTTGCCAGATTCACAGTTTTAACTGTAAGTTACAGTTTTTTAGATAAGCTTACATTTTTCTTAAATTACCGCATAACAGTTTTTGTTTAGTTGTGTATAATTTAAACTACTTTTGTTTTTTTTATTTAAAATATGTATATTGGTTTTTGTTATTTATGTTTGATAAAATTTGGAAACTGTAATTTCTAAAAAAAATCTTTTCGTTTTAAATGCTACAGTTTTTTGGTCAAAAATCTAGTTTATTTTGGCAACTAACGAGTTTTCTTAAAAAAAAAAAATCTGGCAACACTGCTGTAACAAGAATTATGTTAATGTATTGGTTTTTGTTATTTATGTTTAAAAAAAATTTTAAAATACTTGAAGTTTTTTCGCCGAAAAATCGGTTTATTTTGGAAATTAACAGTTTTTGTTACGATAGTTGTAACAAGGATTATGCTGGTGTGCTGGTTTTTGATATTCAAGTTTAATAAAATTTAAAAAAAACCTTAATTTTTATGAAAAGATCTCAACGTTTTAGATGTTACAGTTGTTTTGGTCGAAAATGTTGTTTATTTTGGAAACTAAAACTTTCTGAAAAATAAAAAAATCTGGCAATACTGAACTATGTTGAAGTTCAGCATGATTTTTTAGGTTCAATTTGAGATATACATATGTAGGTGTAATTTGCGGTACCTAATTTTTTTTATAGATTTTTTTTAAGTGACGATTTTTCTTTTTTCCTTTGCTCTTTACATAGTAATTTTTTCACATACTTTCACAGAATCGTCCCTTCGCCGACAATGGCCATCATTTTAATTAATTAACTTGTTAAATTCGATAAATATTGGAAAACATTCTAAAGTCACTAGAAAAAAATGTGCACCTAATTAATTGCTTTAAACACGAAACTAGAAATAGCGCGTAGCATTTGAACAAAAAAAGTTAAATATAAAAAACCTGTGACATTGTGGCAGCGACCTTCACACAGAAACAACACAAATCTCAAAAACACGCGAATGCAACAAAACGTGTTTGAAAATGTAAAGCAAAAAATATTTTCAACAATACAAAAACAAACAATGAGTACTTCATGAAAAGCGATTAACAATTCTCACAGTGTAACGCGTCGATGTACAAAAAATGTAAGGCCTGAACGCTGCAAAAAGCATACAAACAGTAAATAGGTAGGTATATATGTATGTATGTAATAAATGTAATTCACTGCGGTAATTGCGTACTTAAGTACCGCGTACTTTTAACAAATGCAAGTTTGATTATTTTGTTTGCTTTAGGTACAACATTTTGTTTGTTTGTTTGTATGTACATATGTAATACACAACTATTTTACATTCAATTCGATTACACAATGAAAATTTAGCTAAGCTTTTTAGACGACGTCTGCTGTTGATAAATTTTTGCTGCTAATTTTGTTGGTATACTGCCAACACGCGCGGGCGTTGGGGCAAAATTTTATTCACGAGCGAATACTTACAATTCAAATTTTAATTTTATTTTTCATTGAATTTTATCTCCTACACTCACACCCATGCAAACATAGTAGATACATATGTCAGTACGTAAGTCTTTTACTTTATATTTCGTAATTTATATACCGATATACATATGTATGTACATACATACTCACTGTATATATTTTTGTAAGTGAGCTAATTTCTGTTAAATGATTTATGCCTTTTGTGGCAACATGCCAATAACTACTATTGGCCCTTAGCAAAATAGCGTAGACGACCTTCGCATGAGCTTAAATTTAGAATAGAAAGAATACAAGAGAATACCAAAAGTGAGCAAAATCAAATAGGAGACAAAACAGGAAATTGTTTGGCACAAGCACAGAACTAAAATAAATATCTATCGTATGTACCAATTGAAGTCAGTATATACATAAAAACAAACAGCTTGTAGGCGACGTACAGTTAAAATTACTAGTTCTAAACTCAATACATTTTTGTAGCTACCCAGACATTTTCTGATATCGCACAAGTCAAAGACAAATATCTGAATATAAAATTTACTATTTCGACAAATTTCATACACATTTCTGACCAAAGTATCTGTGTTATTTATTTCCTCACCGAAAGGTACAGGTCTGATCCACGGTGTACTGAATACTGAAGGTGACGCCTTTAGAAGTACCGCTACTTTGGTTTTGCCGGGTTTGACAATTCTCAACTTCAACTAGACAAAGCTTTTTTCACAAATTAAGAAAAAGAGACACTTTTTTTAGTATTTTGCGAATTTATTTATTAAATGTCTGCCTATAAATTCATATTTTACACTTTAGAACAATTAGAACACGTTTTTCAATGAAATATTGGAAGTTGTTCAATTTTCTCTCTCCCGTATTCTTGTTTACTAAAGGCGAGATCTGTCATTTCACCGCGGGAAGGCGCAATCTTTTATTCTATCATTCTTGGGTCTGATCGAATTCTCTCCGATTACGTACAGACATGGCTGATTTTATTTATTTTTCTTTTCCGCCACAAACCGACCGGGAATTGTTTTCTTTTTGCGTTCTACTTCAAATCTGAGTTCGCTAAGAAATTAGTGTCAACAAAAAAAACAATACCTCAAAATAATTTAAATAATGTTAGATATTCGAAGTTGCATTGCGTTTCGTTTTCCTGTAGCAAGAACTCGGGAAAATTTTCCAATAAGGAACCACGCTTTGAAAAAAAAGGGTTGTATAGGGGGGTAGAGGGGGTCCTCCAGATACTAAATCTGAAAATCCCGTCTACCGGAGGCTTCTAGGTTGTAAGTTATTTGTTGTTAAAGTTGAAAAAATGGTCAAATTTAACCTCACTTTTTCCTTTGTACATCAGCTGAACTGAAATTTCGATGTTGCCATATGTTGCTAAACAAAATCTTAAAAAAAAACCTCTGAAAACAAAAAAACGAAATAAAACAAAAACACAAAGGCTTATAGGTATATTTTATTGCCTCTAGCAGTTTTACGAAAGGGTCTTCGCGTTTTTTTAAAATTGATTTACGCCAAAAAAACTCAACCACGGTATCGGCAAAATTCGCCGGGTAGAACACCTTTCCGCGTGGGCGGCCTTCGGCCGCACTTTAAAAAAATAACCCTGGCCGGTCCAACTTCGGCTACGCCATCCACAGAATTTTTGCGTAGAACACCTTTCCGCGTGGGCGGCCTTCGGCCGCGCTTTACAAAAATAACCCTGGCCGGTCCAACTTCGGCTACGCCATCCACAGTATTTTTGCGTAGAACACCTTTCCGCGTGGGCGGCCTTCGGCCGCGCTTTACAAAAATAACCCTGGCCGGTCCAACTTCGGCTACGCCATCCTCAGTATTTTTGCGTAGAACACCTTTCCGCGTGGGCGGCCTTCGGCCGCGCTTTAAAAAAATAACCCTGGCCGGTCCAACTTCGGCTACGCCATCCACAGTATTTTTGCGTAGAACACCTTTCCGCGTGGGCGGCCTTCGGCCGCGCTTTAAAAAAATAACCCTGGCCGGTCCAACTTCGGCTACGCCATCCACAGTATTTTTGCGTAGAACACCTTTCCGCGTGGGCGGCCTTCGGCCGCGCTTTAAAAAAATAACCCTGGCCGGTCCAACTTCGGCTACGCCATCCACAGTATTTTTGCGTAGAACACCTTTCCGCGTGGGCGGCCTTCGGCCGCGCTTTAAAAAAATAACCCTGGCCGGTCCAACTTCGGCTACGCCATCCACAGTATTTTTGCGTAGAACACCTTTCCGCGTGGGCGGCCTTCGGCCGCGCTTTAAAAAAATAACCCTGGCCGGTCCAACTTCGGCTACGCCATCCACAGTATTTTTGCGTAGGACACCTTTCTGTATTTTTACAAGAAGTGTATATTCCAATCGTAATTTATTAATAAATGAACGTTTGGAATTTACAAAATTCAATTTCATTACGCATCCCAACATGTTTTACAGTAAAAAAGAGTATTTCAATTTTGAAGGATCTGGTATCACCAGTAATGAAGTATGGCGGCCATCTTTCAGCCATTGTGTGTTTACGATTGTAGGAGAAAGCAATAGATTTAGAAAATTGAGTTAAATTAATTAATTTTTACACATTTTGTAAAAAAATATATGTGAATGAAGTTATAAAAGCATTAAATTGCATGTATTAGTAAGAATAAACTTCAATAGTGCAGTGCATATATGAAAATATTGTGAAGTAAGCCAAGAAATTTTAAGAACAAATATCTTAAAAAATATAAATATATGTGCGCAAAATGTTATTAAAACCGGTCAGTGAGCATCTCCCCAACACCCCCTGCGAATTTCATTAAAAAATTACCAGTACTTTGGCTAAAACAGGCAATGGTTCCTTATTGGAAAGCCGACCCAAGAACTCTCGCCCTATTTCAACACAGCCAGAAACCAATTGGATCTAATCAGATTTTAATATCAATCCAGAAAAGTCAAATTAGTTCTGGTTTGGTGAAATCAGACGACACTTTATGTTCCAAGAACGGTGGGAGTGATAATCTACGTTATTTGTCTTAAGACAGGATTAACAAAAGCAAAAAGAGGAAGCGCAACAATAAATTTTAAATTGAGATATAAAACTAAGGTAAATGGAATCAGATTCTTATTAGAAATTTTCACGTCTGTCTCTTCGGCAAATTACACAGTATTTGGTCATGATGTACTCAAAGAACGTAGATTACGAAGAAGTTGCATAGCGTTTCGTTTTCCTGCAGCAAGAACTCTCGCCCGATTTCAACACACCATAACCCAATTGGATCTAATCATCAAGTCTAATATCAAACAGCAAAAGTCAATCTAGTTCTGGTATGATGAAATCAGACGACACTTTATGTTCGAAGAACGGTGGGATGGGATGCAACTTATTTTGATCGTTTTCTGCTATGAAAAAATTTCTCACAAAATCATCTGCCGTTCAGAGTTCGCGGATAGTTATAGGTCCCTAAATCTCTATTTGAACAAAGATATAAGTTCCAAGAGTTAAATTAAATTAAATTATATACAAGCTACATATATGAAATATTAAAATATGGGTGTGATGTAATGGTTCGTCTCGGTGAAGAGAAGATCGATAGCTATATTTTCCAAAGGGTTGCCACATGCTTGAAAATACAAATTAAATTAAATTATATACAAGCTTTCATTGGTGGTAATTTATAGTGAAATTTCTGGCAAAAACATTTGCTCCATATATACTAAGTATCCCCTAAGATCTGGGGATTTGTGGTGCATTTCAGCAGCATTTCTGAATAAGCATGAAATTAACCCTCAACACACATTTTTAGTTTTGACTTATTTATGATATTCAAGTTGAGTTGTGAGCCTTGGACTATTCGGGAACTGATAGTATAGTTGTATGGCAATATTTTTCTGATAGATTTTATGCCGTTATTCTCCTGTTTTATGGTAATTTTTGCTTTTCTTGCAAAAAAGACACAAATAAGGTGCATCTTTTGAGAAGTTAGAGGGTTAAAATACTTGCAAAAATTTTCCGCATCGTATTTTACATTTAGCTGCTGATCAAGTCGAATAACTAAAACGTAGGAATTACTTGCATTTCTATGATGATGTATCATAAAAATGTGTGAAAGGGGGGAAAACTTCAAGGTTGCCAAACAAATGCACTTTTAACAAATCTATGTGTATATACAGACATATGTATTAGTCCGCTATGTTCGAGCATAAGCAATTTTTATGCAACGCCATTCGGTCTCCCATCATAAAAAAAAAATAAATAAATACATAAATAGAAACTAACCACAAAAAAAAAACGTCAAGTCAAAACAAAATTGAATCAAACATAGAAATGAAGAGCATTTGAACGCCAACGCGTGCGCATGGAAGTGAGGAAATTTTTCTAGTTATTTAATTTTTTTTATATTAAAGCTGCTGGGCGCTCTCATAGCATTACGTCATTTGCATTGGCAGCGATTGAATGAGCATAAAAAAGCCCACACCGCGCATACCCAAAAGCTTCAGCAACATATGAATTTGTATGTATGTATGTATGTGTGAATGTACATACATATGTATGTATGTATGCATATTTTCACATATATTTATAAAGTTATCACGTTTTTTTCGGTAATCTAAATGCGGAGAACACAAAAATTTCATGCGATTCAGCTTCATTTTGTTTTATTTATTTTATGAAGAAATAAATCAGCTGGCAAATTGTACTATATGTATGTATGTATATACATAAGTATGTAGCATATAAATCATATGTGGGTAAAATATTAAGAAAAGAAAATGCAACCCACGAGCCGATCACGCATATCTTTGTTTTTTGTTTTTTTGTTGGCAGGCATGCCAAAAAGTCAAAGAAAGTTCGATCTCATGTTTTTAAGGTGAAATTTATACCCACTACATACAGAACGAATATTCCCAAAAACGGTCGGTTGGTGATTTTTCAACAATATACATACATATTAGCAAAAATTTTCATGATACATTTTTATTTTGTTAAATTTATATAAAACTATAGTTAATACAAAAACCATGTAAATTTATAAAAACTCAACAAAATTCCATTAAAAATTTTTAATTTTTTGCGAATGCAGTTTTTATAGACCATTTAATTTTGTAGTAGCTAGAAACTACTGTTCATTTTTAATAAAATTTTTTTTTTAATTTTGGGCTTGGCAACTTTTTTTCATTTATCGCCTTTAAAAGTGGATATATTTTATGTGGAAGAAAATACTGAATACTGTTGGCAAATTATTACAAATCAATGGGAATTTTTATAAAGTGCATGCGTTTTATGAAAAAAAGTTCATAATAACAAAAATTCAAAAAATTATAATCAGCGGCAGTTTTTAGGTACTTAAAACTTGCACTTTATTCTAATACAATTAAAGAAGCTATAAAACTGTATACTTGCCATTCTTCTAGAAAATTAAAAATTTTTTTTAAATTTTGTTGAGTTTTTATAAATTTTGTTTGTTTGTTTAGCCACTTCAAACATGTAGTTTAATCTACTAACATTATATAAGTTATAAAACTGCTTACTCGAAAAATTTCTAAATATTCTTCTAATTTTTTTTTTTTTAATTTTGATGAAATCTCTTTGAGTTTTCATAAATTTTGTATGAAGTTTGTATAAACTATACCTGTAAATAAAATTACCACAAAAATCATTATCATGAAACCCTCTGCTTATATAGTAAAAAAAAAAGTCACATATTCGATCAGTTTTGCTCGCTACTGTATATATGTACATACGTCCCAGCAGATAATTAGGCTTGAAATTGTATATTTCAGTTTGGAAATCAAAGCACTTACTCTAAAACTTTTGTAAACAATTTTTAATACTGATTTGAAAACTATAGCTTTCTCAGTGAAAAACGAAATTCGATCTTCATTTGAGGAAATTGAAATTAATTCAAAGTTTATTTAATAAATTAGTTTCAAAAGTGGATATATGTATAAGAGTTGAACATACACTTATGTGTATGTAGTATAAGATTTATTTCTCCCCTCGAATGATATTCAAAATTTACGCAATATTTCCTTTCACTCTTTCTTTGCTAATTTCATTTTAATGGTAATTAATTTCAATAACTTGAATTATGATAACTCTTGGTTTCAATGCGATTTACAAATTTTCTTGAAATTTTAATTTACCTGCTCACCGAATTACGACCGAGGAAGAAATTTCAAAATATTGACTTTACGCTTCAAGCCAGTGAATACATTTTTAAGAGATATAATTTTTATAAAAAATAAATCATGATTTAATCGTTACTTTGTGATATTTTTTCAGCGATCTTTTCTGTAAGTCGCTTTGCGAATCCCTTAACAATTTTGCATAGAAAAAATAAAGAAACCTTTTGGGTATTTTTTTTTTAGTGATATTTGCGATTTTGATAACGAAACATTTTCATATTTCTACAATTCGGGTTATTTTCTAACAGCTGTTTTTATTATCTATCAAAAAAGACATCACTTTTATTTTTTGCACCATTTTAAGATCACTTTTCTTTCCCATTTTTAGGCAAATACTAAGCTTACTATTTTGATCTTCTGTTTTCCCGACAGATTAAAAAATTACTATTTGGGTAATTGATAACGTAAAAAAAAAACAATTTGCGACTATATTGCGTTGAGTGGCGATAAACAGAAAAGATTCTGAATAAAAATATTTGATATTTTCTCCACGTGGATTTGAAATTTTTTTATTAAACTCAAGGCTTGAAATTGTACTTTTTAAAAAAAAATACCGGCGGTCACAATTCGGTGAGCAGGAATTCAAATAGCCTTATCTTTAAATTGAGGTGGATTTGAGCAAAATATTTAACAGTAAATTTAGAAATCAAATGATCGTAAATATCCAAAACTATGTTTGCTGGGTATATGTACATATATCCCCTGGGTATACATGTACATAGTATGTATATACATATGCTTTAAAAATTATTCATATTTAGGTCAAACTTACCCGTTAGATGTTTTCAATGCAAAACGCCATGTTGTTCTTAAATTTGTTCAAAAATTAAAAATAAAACTGAAATGAGAAGAGCAAAATAAAAAAGATTTCATTAGAAAACTGTGAAAAGTCAGATTTTGAAATTTAAGAATAAATAGATCTATAACTTCTTGGCGAGAAATGCCTACAAAAATTTATATTAAAGAAATATGTAAATGCCAATACTAAAAGTAGAAAACGCCTTAGTGCGTTGAGTTTGCGTATCTAAAAGACGAATTGAATTAGTGAGCACAAATGCAGATTTGAATTTCACAATAACAGACGAAGACACTCTGTCAACCACGATTGGTGAAAAAATGGGTTAAGACGGGGGTTGTGTTAATTTCAAAAATGGTAAAAAAAATCTTGTGAATTTCGTGAAGGCGCTGGTGGAATTGAATACGAAACAAGTTTACGAGTGAATTGCCGATCGGGTCTGCGTGAAAAATACGATTATTGTCTACCTCGCCTCTGTTGGTCTAAATCAGTGTTTCCCAACATTTGTTTTTTACCAGGGACCACTTTGGTCTCATTCGTATCAGCACGGACCACATGGTTAAAAAAAAAACAAAGTTTAACTAAAAATAAACTTTAATGTTGCTATTGCTTTTCCTTTCTTCACCTAAGATATGTATATCCTTAAATTTAATTAAAATATACACAAGTCAAATGAAATAATAAAATATGGGTGCCAAATGGTTCGTCCCGGAAAGAAGGTTCATAGCTAAATTTTATCAGAGTCCAGCTTGAAAAGTCGAACTTAATTAAAGTTTACACAAGTTATATGAATTATGAAAATATGTCGTCGTCTCGGCGAGGATCATACATGTATTTTGGAAAGGGATGCCACCAATTTGAAACGTCAAAATTTAATTGAATTATACAGCAGCATAAAAAAAATACTAAAATATGGATATCAAGCGATTCGTTTCGCTGAGTAGAAGATGTATAGCTTAGCTGTATTCTGAACACGAGTTATATGAAATAAAAAAAAAATGGGTGTCAAACGGTTCGACTGGTTGAGAAAACGGTTGATACCTACATTTTTGAGAGGGTTGCCACCTGTTTGAAAAGTCAAATTTGGTTAAATTATTCCCAAGTTAAATACGAAATAAGAAAATACGGCTGATAAATTGTACGATTCGCACAAAAAAATCTTATAGTATATAGAGGGTTGCCATAAATAAATATAGGCAGGACAATGTCTTCCCGGTTTTTCTAGTAAATTCAAGTAATGTAGTTTTTGTTTTTTAATTTTTTCGAATGTATAAAACTAATTTCCGAAATTGTCAAAAATTACCACCTGTTTGTTAAACTTTTCACTACCTTTTTGAGGTCGGCAAATTACATATATTCACCTCATAACTGTCAAAAATTTCTATTGCAATCTACTTTGCGACCAATTGTTCTATTGGAATACGGGAGGGAAAAGAATAGGCCTAAGTTTGAAAAGGGAAAATAATAACAACAACAACGCCTAAAGTCGAGTTCGGAGCGTAAATTTTTGAACAAGAAAAAAATTGTGTTTTTTTATTCATTTAATAATTTAGTCAATGAAACAATTTCTTACAGACTATTGATAAAAAAGCATTAAAATCACCAATAAAATTAACATTAAAAAATAGTGTTTAAAATATTTATAAAAGATTGCTTCGATAACGCGAAGTTGATTGCTACATTTTCAGACAATTCATTAAGTTCACGCATAGATCTGGCTAAAGGTGAATTTATAGCAAACTGAGTTTTAACATTTACCCAATAGAAAGGGTGAGAAATGCGAAGAGTGCGTTTATGAACATTAAAACTAATCCCCTCCAAAAGATAGGGACAATCAATTAATCCTTGAATAACGTTAAATGTAAAGGTCAATGACAAAACGGATCTACGACTTTCCAATGGCTTTAGGTTTATCAACATCAGACGGGATGCGTAAGATGGCACTGGGCTTGTAAAGTTCAGGGGCTTTAGAGCAAATTTGAGGAATGTTTTTTGTATACGTTCAATTCTCCCCGTAGAGAGCTGACTATAGGGCCTCCAAACAAACACAGCATACTCGAGACGAGAGCGAACAAAACTAGTAAATAATATTTTTAAGGTGTATGGGTCTGAAAATTGTGTACTATTACGACGCGCAAAACCAAGAAGTGGGTAGGATTTCGCTACAATATAGTTGATATGACTACTAAAAGATATGACGAGTAAAAATAATGAAGCTAATGTGTAGATTTGTAAAAACAATAAGTTTTTAATTGACTCGATACAGTTGGTTGATTCCTTGCTTCGATGAAGCCATAAACAAAACATATGACCAAAAAAAAAAAAAAACACATTTCATAAACACACTCAAACCCCCAGCAGCGGAAAATAACACACATATGTACATATGTATGTACATAAAAAGACCCAAATACCTACCCAAAACCAATGTCAACATACGAAACTTGAAACATACAGACAAATTTATATGTATATCAAAATGTTTTCTATCACTGCGCAAAAGAAGGCATGACAAAAGGGTATTGAGCAGAGGCCAGTGTAACGAGAGAACACAAAAACAGAAACCAAAGTAAAAACAAACAAACTGCAAAGTAAAACCAGAAACTAAAATCATATACAAAGTAAACGCAAACAAACGTATTCAAAGGTCTGAAAAGTTTAAGTAGGTATTCATATGTTCAAAACAAATAAAATAAAACAACTGATAACCAACTAGGCGGTAAAGAGTGGCGAATGGCCAAAAACGAGTCAGGCAGCGTGCAAGCGAAAAGACAAAAGAAAGCAAAAACAAAACAACAAAAAAGAACGCAAAAAGGAAAATGCTGCGAGTGTACGTAAATATAAAACGAGTCTTTCAAGTCAAGAGACATACATATGTACATACATACAGAGTACATATGCGCATATCTACATTTGTAGTATATTTGTATTTTATGGCAAGCAGTTGCCCAGACCAACTGAAACATGTGAATACATATTTACATATACATATACCAAATATATAGACATACAGCGGACGTTTTGTAGACCCGACCCGCAACAGAGAACATCAAACATCTCTGCCCGCAACGCCATGAACAACGAATGTGTGTCAATTATTACGAATTTTCCACTCAAAACTGCCCCCCAATACGTACTAGCTGGGTGGTGCAGAACGAGTGTAAAAGGAGCACAGCACAAACGTAAGGGAGGGGTATATAAACAAACTGATATATGAATTGATATCAGAAAACATATGTTAGACACTTTGAAAACCACCCGGTGGGAAAAACTTCGAGCAAGCAGCTGATGTGTCCGTGTTTTTGTTTTTAGCCGTTAAGGAGGGGCACGTAAAGCAAAACAAAAAAAATTTTGAGTTTAAGAAGGTTATATTGAAGCATACCCCTACCATTACAGCTTGTTTCTTATTTATGGCAAATTACGGCCTGATTCCCAACGTTTTGAGAAAGCATTTTCCTCTTCAGCTCTTCGCTTTCGAAAATTCTATCAAACAAGATGAGTTTAAGCTTTTAGGTGAAACCTAAGCGCAGATGTGAATGGTAACAATACAGCGTACTTTATTTCATACATTAACTTTAATTTTCTGGAAAGAGTCTTCAAAATGTTTTTTAATAAAAATCAAAATCATTCAATTTTATTCTATGTTATTGAATTTTTCATGTGAAGGTCTGTTTGAGTACGTCTAAAAATTGGACTTTCATATTTGCTCTTTATATCTAACACTTCAAAACACCTACGAACCTTACTAATCACTAACTAATATAGTCAGCTGATCCCTCTACAAAGAAAATTTATGAACAGAACAGAGAAATTTAATTTTTTTCATCTTTATTGCCTTTGCCATTTTGGGGGTCCCCACTATTTATTGCATTTAATAAAACTAGATTATATAATGCACTTCATTTTCATAATTTTTTATTGAAAACGCATTAAAAGTTTATTAGGTAGCGTGGTTGTCTTGCGTGATGTAAAAATCGTGGGTTCAAGTCTTGCGGAAGTCTGATTAGGGGAAGTGATAATCTCCGAAAGTGCAGCTATAACTTCTACCGCTGTGAATTTGTTGATTTATCCCAATAACTTCCAAATATTGTATAAAAATGGCCTTCAGCTCAAACCTATTGTTGTCGACTTTTATTTATTTAAATACATATAAACAACAATTAGCTATTATGCCATATACCATATCCATTTTTCTCCCTCATTAAATTCTTCGTTCCGAATTTTGAGCGAATTTACTGCATGGTTTAACACAACATTGAATATTTTTATTCTGAACGAACCCGTTGCATTATTCATTAAAATATCGTTATATTTTGTTTTTTTGTAAATTACCGCTATATATGTATAGTATGTATGAAAAAGGCGCGTGGTTTCCTCTGAGATCTACTATTTTCAAATTTAAGTTTATATACCAAATTTGATAGACTTGCGCAAATTACCGTTATATGAGAGATGGACGTGGTTTTATCCGATTACTACAATTTTGAAAATTATGCCTACAACTTCAAACTTTTCCTCTAAAGCGGGTGGCGCTAAAACTTTTTAAACAACGTATTTGTCTACTTTGTTGTATATCAAACTTGAGCAAATTGGCTTGTATAGTTACTAAAATATAGATTTTTTTTTGATTTTTGTAAATTACTGCTATATGTAATTTAAATCTAAAGTCCGTACCAAATCTGGTAGAGTTTGGTACGCGAGTTTCGAAGATATATCTATTTTCCAAAAAATGTGAACCGACGCATCTCTCTACAACTCAACTCAGTCTAGCAAATCTGAGGAAATTATCTTTTATATATTGTATTTTTTGATATACGCCGAATTCCGTTATCTAGGCGTGGTTATTACCCGATTTGCAATAGTCAAGGGCAATATGTCTACCAAGTTTCGTTGAGATATGTCAAAATTTACCCGTTATCGAGTACACGGATGGACAGACAGACATGGCTTAATAAATTTCGATATTAATTCTAGGAATTTTGATACATATAGATAAAACTATTTTGGATGTTTTGGGCTTTTACAAAAAATACATGTATTTTTTCACCACAACAAAAGTCAATTAGATCGAAACAGATTCTATTGTTGCGTGCATTTATTTTAATTAATTTTTGATAGAAGAATTTTGAATGTGAAGCGATGTTTTCGTTTTTTTAAATTTCTATGTCATCCAAGTAAAACAAAATGAGTCTGAATAAGTTTTGAAGTATTTGTGATGTGAAGTCTCGAAGTTATTTATTGTGAGCAGAATGTCAGCGTTTGTGAAAAGCGCATGGAAAACTACTATAATGATTATCCTTTTTGAAATATCAAAACAAAGAAATGTTTATAGAAAAGGGCATGAACTTTAATTTTGTTTGAGTGATTCAATAAAAGTGTGCATTCAATTTGATTAAAAAAGGATATAGCTTGTTTTTATTTTATTTTATTTGCCTACAGCAAATTCGAATTGTATAGTCATAATCAGTTATGCGGTAGAACTTTTTACACCTAACATATCCTTCATATTTCAGCTAAATATTTTCAGTAGTATTTTGAAACCAAGCTCAAACTGCTTACCACCATTTTCCATGCTTCACCTTTTTGCATTACCTACAGGGGGGCTTCCTTTGATAAGGAAAATCCATGCCTGTTTAGAGCAGAAAAAAACTTCGAGGTATTGAAATCAAACAGTACAAACACCTCAGGTACGAAAAGGGAACGAACAAGTACAATAAAAGTGGAAACAAGCAAAAATAAGTATTCTTGTGTTTGTTTTTTTTCTGCTCTGAAGGGCCAGCATTCGAATATTTATCTGCAAACTTAGTGCTGTTGTCCTTTATCTTCTATGTAGGTATGTACTCGTACGTACATACATATGTATGTATATAATGATAATGCACTTTGTTCAGGTATTTAAATACATAAATATCTATTTGATTATCACGCCATTTTTTTATGTAACTATACATTTTTGTTATCAGCTGTATCACAAAAAAAAAACGAGAAGAAAATGAAAAAGAATTTCCCGATAAAGTACTCGTCGTATTTATGGATGTACACAGCTGTTTGTGTTAAAAAAAGTTTTGTAAGGTAAAGATGAGCGGAGGACCATTGCAGAGAAATAATTTGTAAATAAAAAATAAATGCTTCGGAGTAAGGTGAACTTTTATTGTTTTCAAAATAAGTCTACGTAATGCCGTATAAGGAATTAAAAAGCACCTAAAACTTTGAAAATAATATGACTTACAGCCATACTAAATGAAATATAGAATGTAAAGAATTACCTTTAGAAATGTGGGACATAAGCAAGCAAACCCTAAAAAGAATAAGAAAAAATCACCTTTTGCCGAATATAAGGAGGGAAGTTTTTTTTCGAAAATTACCTATTTAAAATAGGTTCCCTAAAAAAATTAAAAATTATTCGTTTTTAAAATATTAGGTCTACCTACATAAGGTTTTTATGCTCCATAAATTTGATTATGAAAATCGGTTCACTAGTATTTTATTATCACTTACAGAATTTTGGAAAATATGGTTTTCCCGTTTTAAGTTTGAGGTGTCAAATGCTCGGCGGGTTCGGTAGCTACGTATATACAGTGTCGGACAAATTAATGGGGTCGCGACAATTTGACAAGTTTTTACTATTTTTTCATGTTTGTTTAATGTGTATTATTTTTGATATCGATACATAGCTCATTTTCCAACAGAAACTATGTATGTAGATCCAAATTTCAAGCGTTGCACAAAAAAGAGAAAAATTCTGCAAACTTTTATCTAAATTCCAAACTTTTTAAGCAGAATTTGCCGAAACAATTTTGGTATGCAGGTTTCTAGCCCATCAAAGTTTAGTTCTTGAGTGAAATTGCTGAAAAAAAACCACAGCGTTATGATAAATTATTTTGGTGATGGTGTTACACATTTTCTTCCATACAAATTATGTTCGAAAAATTTTATGAGCTGTCACCGGACTGATACGAAGTGTCCCAAAGGGAAACAATATCAGGAAATACTCAGAAACTTTTAATTTTACCAAATCTATTTGTATTTGTTTCATAATTTTTAAATAAATAACCAAATTAGTCAAAGATTTCCCTGACCTACTGTTTTTTAAATGATCCAAACTTAACAAGGATTGACCATAAATCGAATATACCTTAAATGATTGCCCTTTAGTTCGAGACAAATGGCTTTTTGCACTCTCAGTTAACATTAATGTCATTTCGAAAAAAAAATTAAAACTGACCGCTTCTCAGAAAAATTTATTTGCGTTTGACGCAAAATTCTACAGCTCTCTTCACGCGTAATTCTGCATGCATTCTAAGTATTGAACTGTGATTTTTATTTCAAACGCTGTTAAACTTTTCCAAAAATTCTGTTTGACTATAAAAAAATGTGTATATATATTTTTTTTAAATACAGAAGCAAGACTTTTAAAGAAAATGGACGAATGTTTTATTTACGGTCATTTTTAGCAATTTTAAGAATCAGCTTTGAATTACATATGTTTAGCAAAAAATGATTATTCGGCCATTTTGAATTTATTGGAAAGGTCGTTTCATCCGCGGTGTTTTGAATACAGAAGGTGATAACGATACTTTGCTTTTGCCGATTTTGACAGTTCTCACGTAAAAGTAAACAAAACTCTGTTAATGGAAATTAACAGTAAATGGACAGTTTTATTTTTCGCAACTTTGTTAATGGAAATGAACAGCAAAGAGAGTTTTAAGTATTTCCTAGATTTTTTTGGAAGATAAAAGCAGATTTCTCACTGAAAAGTTACTCATTTTTCGTTTGTTTATATTCTACGTTTACTTTTACTTGAGTTATGTCACAAAACTTTTTGAAATTTTTATGGTTTATTTTTTATGAAACAAAAATAAATTATTACCTATCAAAATTGATCGCAGATTTCTGATCGCAAAAGACAAAAAAAGTTGCTCGCCGATAGGTACTTTAAGAAAAAAGCAAAAATATCCTAAGGAAAATGTTACTTATTTTGATTAATTGCGTTATTTTCTCTCGATTTGGTAAATCTTTCTCCAAAATTAATAAAAATCTACATAAAAAGAAATCTGAATGCTGAAAGAGCAGTCAATATTTCTTTAACACCCCATTCATTACCATATTTCTATCTTTTGTTAGCTGTTTTTCTACAATCTAGATAATATTTTTTTCGTAATAGTTATTGGAAAAACAATGTACCTAAACTTATTTTCGAGTGCAGCGGTCCAAAATTATTCTTCAATTAGTTAGCTTTTAAATTAATTAATTTTAAGACTATTTACCTTTAAAGATATTTCACACCAGCGGTTGTTGGTTGTTGTCAAAAACAGAATCTTTTATTGTAATATGCGCGTACATATTTCATTTCCAACACAGTTTTTGAATCATATGGTAGATTTTTAAATTATTTCACTTTCGTTTAGTAGCAACTATAATAATAAATAGCCACCGCACTAAACCACATTGACACTTTTCACATTTATTGCTAGTAGTGGTTGCTGTTGTTGTTGTATGAATATAAATTATCGTTATTGACGATTTGTGTTTGCTATTTGCATCACATGAACAAAACTGATAATAATTTAAACAGGTACGATTTGTAGTAGGTATTGAGAGAAAAAACTAAACGCGAAAACACAATTGTAGCTGATCTATTAAATTGATTTATTTAGTTGCACTTGAAATTCATGTGACGTTTTTTTGACAAATTAATTACATTTTCAGCACCTGATTTTCAAGGAAATCACCTAAAAAAAACTTTTATGTTATGACATTCAAGGGCAATAAGAGGTTGTTGTATGCAGTTATTTGCAATTGTTTTTGTTGTAGCAGCGTAGCAGTTTCACAAGTTCTAATTTTTATGTTGTAGGTAAAATGTTTTGTAATTTTCCAATTTATTGCATTTTTTTGGCACTTGAGTAGATTTTAAAAATTGTGTAGTTGTTGTGATTGCTACAACTAACGCAATGCGTTTGAATTCTCCTTTTACTCAATTTTGCCTTCACTTTATGACACAGGTAAATTTCCATTAGTTTGTCGTCTGCAGAACCAACAAAACGGCAAGACTCAATTTAACTGAAGAAAAATAAACGAAATTCACGCACACAACAACTGTTCAAATGTAGGTATGTCTGTATTTAAATAACTGTATAACTGATCGACTTCAAATGTTAGCTGTACGAGAACGCGCAGTCAGGTCAGCTGTTCGTTAACTGAACAATTTTAAATACATTTTCGTTAATTATCTAATTCAAACACAATTTTTTTTTATCACGCCGCCGTAAGTGATTTTCCAACTGAATCCAAGATGCGACTGAGTGCCCGTCCAAACGTCAACTGATGTGCGCGACTATTTCTCGTCAATGTGAACAATTCGTAATCAAACAAGCTGCTGTTGCTGCTGCTGACCAGCGACCGAACGAGCGAGCCAGCGTGCTGGTATTGACAAACTCAACTGACCGTCCGTCAGGTACATAAGACCAAAAAAAAAAAACAAAAAAAACCAAAACGACAGTGGAAAGCCAGAAAAATCACAAGCGATGCAAACGCACACACTCAGGTCGCTCGCATGTCGATAAATTTTTCACAAACAAAATTGGTCTGCTGATCGCGCTGTTAAATCCTGGGCGAAACTGTTGACTGAGTTGTAAATTAAAAAAAAAAAAAATCTTATCTAAATTTTCTGTTTGTTTTACGATTTAAAATTGGCTTTTCACTCACACATCTATGGATATATATTTATTTACATATATTTATTATGTATGTATGCACAAAATTGAACTGCTGCGTTGGAGACACACCTCCCTCAAAAACCAGTACAAATATGCTGCCTCTCACTATGATACATACATACATACATAGACACACACACACACTTGCATATGCACCAGTATGAGGCCACACTGCTTTATCAACTTCCCGTCACCGCACTGCACTGCTCGCTATAACCGTTCGAATTACTGCTGCTACCGTTGCTGCTACTGTTCACTGCACTAAATTTGCCTGCTGCGGCCAAATGAATTGGTGTCGCACTAAATTGCGATTGGATTTTTCTACGTTTTCAACGATTGCCTTTCAAACGCAAATAGCTACATACATATGTATGCACATACATACATACAACAAGGTATGTATCGAAATCAAAATCAAGTTGAGAAAATGTATCTGCTACACGTAAACAACCAACTACAAAACTCGCTCACTCACTTAAAAGTGTATAGATAGTTTTTGTTGTTGGCTATTGATGGCGTATCACTTTTTGCCTTTGTCGTTGTTGTTTTTGCTGCTGCTGCTTAAAACTTTAGCATGTAGGGGAGTGTGTTAAGTAAAGTGGCGTAGAGACGATGACGAATAAATGAATACACTTTGCGAAATTGTTGCGGAAGATGAGCTGCTGATTCTGCTGTGCAGGCACTTTTTTGATTTTTTTTTGTTTAAATCAACCCGTCAAAACCGTCGCACTGATTGTATATTTCATTTGTATGTATTTTGCGCATATTTTATATGTAATGTATGCGCTGACTGAGTGAGTGACTGGGTGGCTGGCTGGCTTCCTGGCATGCGTTTGCTGCTTTGCGAATTCTCAACAGCAAATTCTTTGCACCGCACACCCAAGATTCGAGTCTTCCTGCACACACACACCCACACAGAAATCCCACAAACTCCTCTATCAGCCTCTTTTCCCCAACTTTGCACTTCTCCAACAAAACAACACACAAAAATCACTGCACTGCACTGTTCTGTTCTGTTCTGTTGTGTTCACTCACTCACTCACTGCTACTGCTTCTTCTTCACGCGTCTGCTCATCGATGTTGTCACTTGCGTTGTATCTATTCGACTGAATTCCAAACGCAACGAATTGACTTTCTAAACAGCTGAGTGTGGCCAAAGCAAAAGCAAGTCGAAAAAATTACTTACATATATACATATATACCTAGTTATGTATTTATATAAGTAAATAGATGAACGCAAACGAACGACGCAATAAATGTATATAACACTTGCTCGCACATAGCGACGAAATGTAAAGACAAATGCAAACGCAATTACAATAACAACTGACAACAAACAAAAGCCAATATTTTCACACAGGTCGTAATCGCAGAGACGACTTGTTTTGCAAGAGAAATGCAATAAAAGGCAATACAAGAGGTTTGAGAGTGAGAGAGAGTGTGCGCCCAGCTGTGCGAGTGCAACGACGCAGTGTAGCCAGACTGGGGTATTTTGTATTACGTAGCCGTTTGGTCGTTTTTTGGGTAATATGTGATGCTTTTCTGGAATTCTATAATTTCTCGATAATTTATTTCCCCAAAATTGTTCCATTTAGCTGATTATGCTGCTTAGTCTCTTCTTCATTTCGTCGTTGAACCAGGCGTTATCGGTTTGCTTCAGAGGTGCAGATTAAACCAACAGGGGGGTCACACAGGGTGGCCGCATTCCCCCAATACTGTTTAACAGCTCAAAGCTGTCTCAACCGACAGAGGGAGTCACCATCGTCTCGTATGCTGATGACTCTTCGATAATGGTTACCGGCAATGTAATTGATGGCAAGTGCTCAAAACTGAACAGTTATCTCTCCGACCTTGCTCACTTTTTCACTGTACGAAATATGAGGCTATCTCCTACTAAGTTCTTATTTACAATATGGCCAAGAAGTTGGAACTCAACATTAATGTTGATGGATTACCCATCCCAACGGCTAACAACTCGAGGATCCTGGGAGTAACCTTCGAAGGCCTACTCTACATTTCAGCGCACACAACCACAATCGTCAATAAAGAGAGCCGCAACTTGAGGACCTTAGTCACTCGCCGGCAGCACTTGGAGTAAAGACAAAGAAGCGTTGTTGGCAACAAACAAGGCGATTAGTCGGCCGATTGCAAAAATTTGGATGGCTAGGACCAGTAGGACACAGTGAACGAATCTTCAGACTTTCATATCAAAACGCCGCACTCCGCACTGCAACGGGAGGTACTCTGATGTGGCCGGGTCAAAGCTCCATCAGCAGGTATGTATGCTACCTGGTAAGTAGCATAGCATCCTGCTCAGCAAGCCATTTCTGATTGGATGTCACCGAGCAGGATGCCCAAACAGGCACTTGCAAATAGTCGAGCCGCCTCCCAGGAACTTCAAAGGCATATCCGTGAACTTAAGGACGAGATATAGCCGTTCACCAGTCAATCGCTGGATTCGATAGCGTACAGATCGGCTCTGAACAGCACTTACCGTGTGTCAATCCCCATATTTATGAATCTCGCCCTGTGAATGCTGAAATTGGAATTAAACCATCACCTATAGTAGACGAAGAGTTTCTGCTGCCTCGAGACTCAACTCGACCCCGACATAGCAAGTGAATGTCCGGCATGTGGACAACCTCCGCATAACATCAACCTCCTATTAACATGCCCCAACAGACCTTCTCATCTAAAACCAGGAAAAATTTTGTAAAAGAGTTTATTCATGGTAGGTATTTTATTCATTGAAGAGCAAGTAAAAAAAAGAATGTGTCTTTTTATTCGTTCAAATCACACGTTGCACCAAACATGTAGGATAGCTAACGAATTATATAACATTCGGTGCTATCACTGAATTTTTCGTAGTCCAAATTTTCGTGAATTCTAAGAAAAAACTATCTCCGCGTCCATAGTAGTTTGGACGGAGCTTAAAATCTGCGAAAATCATGCGAAGATGAATTCAGCGATTTTGCTGATTATCTACAAAAAGGTTAAGTCCCCTCGATGTCCTCTCGATGTCGAGGAAAAGGTTAGCTAATTGTACTCTAACATTGAATTCTAATTCCTAATAAGGATTTGAAATTGCTGAAAGTTTCCTAAAGTTAAAGACTGTATTTGCTTGGCTATATTTGTTAATACATATGTATGTATATATGTACATAGGACATATATTTCAAGCGTAAAATTTTTAAGCTTTTTTGTGGCAGAATGCATTCAGATACTATGTATAAAATGTTATTTAATTTTAATGATCACAAACAGTGGGATATCAAAATTTGCTCTTTTAAAATATTTTGCTTTTATTTACATATGGCCTGTGTAAGCATTCAATGTAATACTTTCTTCGCACTAAGTGTAACGTTTTTTCATGTCATAACCTGGCAACACTGGTACAACAGCAAATGATGAACAAAAGGCGACGACATTTTATGATAACAGAGGCGTAACTAAACTAAAGGAAATTAAAATTACATTTCACAGTACGAGTATACATACAAGAAATCTTTGATAAAGTAAAGTAATTTTTAATATTTGTTAATGAGTTTCAATATTCGTTGGCTCTTTTTTGCTTAGCGAGCGGCTACTGACTCCAATTCTTTCGGATCGTAATGAAGGGGAAAAAAATGATTCAGGCTTTATAAAAATCTCTTGGGAGCTTCCTTTTCAATTCTCAAGTGGCGATTTTTTTTTATCAGAAAGCAGCGAACAGAATTAAAGTTTCGTAAAAATTACACTAAAGAAAGTATAATAACGGCCCATGCCTATCTCGAAACCAAATTTGATAATGAATGATGGCAATTCATGCCAAAAATCATCGTATTCTGTCGGATACAATATGCTGCAATATTGTTTCCCAAGCGTATCTAAAAGAAAAATTATAGGATTTCTGGAAATTGGAAATTTTGTGTATGCTTTGCCAAAAACGTTGGCAGGCTTCGGTCGGTTTTATATATCTTTTAAACAAGGAAGTATTATCGCTTGTGATATCTCAATTCAAATACAAAGAAAGTGAGTTTTTAATTTTTTCTAAATGTGCATGTAATTTTTGTTTGTCAGAGTTCTATCGGTTTGAAGATCAACTGAATATAGGCAATATTTAACATATACACGAATATTTATCTTAAAATATTCTTAAGACTTCTTAAGACTTCCCTTTGGTGCCAGAAAACATCGAGATGAGAGAATTTGTTTAAGAGAATTTGCGGATTATTCAAACATGATTTGAATTTTGAAAATATCCTTCACAATTCCTTTACAGAAAGAGACGTCTGAGATCGAGCGCATGGTTCGATACAACATGCCAGGGGTAACATATGTATGTAAATAAAATGAACTACCTGCATTAGGAAAGAATGCAACATGAAAAAACATGAAAATTATTTGCATGCCAGGTACGGTACATCGTAACATTTTTTAGAAGTTGTCCATAATATCGTTGTTCTTGATCAAGCTGTGATTTTCCAGCGGGTATAACCCAAAGGAATGTTTTGCATTCAATTTTCAATTGATTTTATGGAATTAAAATATGCGAACAAAAATGTAAAGCCATCTGGTAAACAAAACAACTTAGCCTAACTATTTCCTATACTTTTACATACTGTACCATAAAGGTGTACTTTAGGGAGGCTTACCTCTAAAAACGTCGTTTTTTTAATAAATAAAAACATAATTTTAATAATTAAAATAGTTTTCGAAAATATTTTTCCCAAAAAATCACCTTTTGATGATAAAACAGTTTATGCTTAAAATACCAGCGTAAAAATGTTTTTAAAAAATTTCGACGGAATTGTAATAATTACATTTGCGAAAAGAGTGTGAGGTAAATGGGGACATTTGTAAGAAAAAAATACCTTATAAGTCTAAATCGATCAAGGTTTGGCTAAGTTAATCAAAATTTACTTAAATCAATCTTCCAAAAAGGCTCAAAAAAGCATCAAAACTGGTTATTATTCCGTTAAAATTTATTTTAAAATTATTTTTACGCAGATATTTGAAGCTTAAACTGTTTTATTTATTATCTGAGGTGAATTTGTTTTTGAAAAATATTTTAAAACAAAACTAGTTTTGTTTGTAAAACCAATATTTTTTTTTAGATATTTTTAAATCGGTCCAGCTTAAGTAAATTTTCATAGTTTCCCAAAATATTTTGGAGAAAGTTTTAAAGGAAATAAAATAAAAAGTATCGATTGGGGAGTGATGCACCCTAGTGCACATACATACATATATTATATGATAACAAAATATTATATACATATCTGCAAATTTACTTTTCGGTCTACTCATAATAGTTGAATAGTTGCCACTAGCCTGCTATGCTCATACATAGGCAGCTATTAATGCAGGCAGCTCTCATTGCTCAGGGATGACTCTGTTTTCAATCAGCCCTGATGTGAGTGAGCAAAACCGCTATGTATGTATGTATGTATGTATGTCAAATAAATCGCTAAAACTATATGTGATAGAACGAGATGCGATGCATATGTACTCAAATATTCACATAATTTTTGTTATATCGGAAGGTAAATACATTGCCAGATTTGGTCAGCCCTAAGTAATATTTACATAAGTATGTATGTAAGTAAGTAATGGCGATTGCTCAGCGGGCGATCAGCGTTTTGCAAGGTTCTAAACGACGCATTTCGAACAGTTGAATAGACAATAGCCCTACATACCAAGTAACCGAAATAAAATATGTTTCTATGAACATACAGAATAAATTCACATAAAATAATAGAGGAGAGAGAAATTTATAAAGCCTGTTGCGATAAAATAGCAAACCCTGCATAGATATGCTGCTAAGCAGAGTCAAAAATTTATATACATACATATGTATGTATGTAGGTAAATTCACTAGAAGGCAACATAAACAAATACAAGCAACATGTTGCTCAATGGCTGCGTACACGAAACCAGTCCCCAAGCCAGAGAACATCAAACAATTGTTGTAAGTTCTCTGCCCAAGCCTGAGAGACCGAGAAAGTGATTGAGAGATAAGCAATATTTACATATATGCACAAATATATAAATCTATACCTATATACCATATGTAGATATATACATACATATGGATGTGTGTTGCATGGCAGGAGGTTTGACAGATAAGCCAGCAGTCAGCCGTACCAGATAAACAAAAATCATATGGTTTCCTTGCATAAGCAAAATACATACTTACAGATATCCACACATACATATGCGTTCTGATACATATCTAAATACTTGTGTATACATATATGCACATACTGCTATATGATAGTAGATAATGGTACAATTAATACATAGTTCACTTGAATTTTTATTACGACTACATTCATCACTAAGAATGTATTTACTTTTTTCACTCAGCAATTAATTTCACTTCCTCGGTATTTTATTAATTTAAAAACGCTACCGCTAGACACGAAAATAAAACCTTAATGTGAACTGAAAAGTTATAAAAATACTTTGCAAGCAATCTCTCTCCAAGTACGCAAAAAATTAATTTTGAGTAGCAAATTCTACTCCACGAGAATGAAAATGCATCCACTGCAGTGTTGCCATTTTTTCGAAATATTTAAAAGTTACTCGCAAAATTAAAGAATATACTGCGTTTATTTGTTTTTTGTTTGTTTGAAAATAGGCCTGTTTCTTTGTAACCTAGGTAGGTAAAATGATATCCGACCTGAGATGTAAGGTTGGGAAGTGAAAAAACTGCGCTATTGTGAATGAACTCTAAGAAAATACATGGGAAATGTCAGTTTTTTAATATACAACTAAATCAACAAAAAAAAAATGCCATCACAACTATTTTCCGTTCTTGAATAGCACTAATCAAATTGCATGTTTCATGAAAGAACCTAACAGGGTTGCTTTTTCAAGTGGATGTAATTTTATCCGAGTTGGAGCGTTATTTTGCAAAACGATTACAAAGAAACGGGCCTAAGGTTGTTGATTTTGAAAGGGAATAAAAAGTACAACTTATTAAATTTTATATATTTATGTATTGAAATATTTTATAAAAAAAAAAATCATTGAATTTATTATGTATGTATGTTTTAAGACTTCTACTAAAAGATTTCGAAAAATATTAAGATTTACGTGAGCTGGAGGGATTTGAAAATAATCTCCAAAAATTTGTTTTTTTATAAATACAATAATTTTCTTTAAATGTTTAAAAATCTACATAGGCTGATAAAAGAGTAGAACCTTAAAATATTTTTTAAAAATTCGCAATTGTATCTTAAAAATAGGACTTGTAAAAAAAATGTATTATGAGTCTAAATCGGCCAAGTTTTGGCAGTTTCGCTTTGACAACTAAGATGAATACCTACAATTATAAGAAGTTTTCCATATAACCAACGCCGACGCCAAAGACGAAGCTAAAAATTCGCCAACGCTCATCTTTTCGCGCGCTTTGACAATCAACTGATTTTCATATTTCTTTTATTACCCACATTCGCTACACCTCAATTTTCTACGAAAGAACGAATGTAAATTTAAAGATTAATCAAAATAAATGTTCAGCATTATAGTTTTTTAACCTCTCACAATAAATAAATGAGTGTTGTCAAAGCATTTATTGTAGCATCCCTCTTGCGTTTATTCGCTTTACTTACAGAGTTACAAATGTCACGCAAAGCTAAACTTGGCATCGCTTTTGTGAAGGAAAATATACGAGTTTTGTGCACGCCGTTATTTCATGGATTCTAGTGGGAGTTTTCGCGAAATCTACGAAAGAAAAACTATCCTTGAGTGCATCGTAGTTTGAATGTATCACGTATGTATGCCCTTTGAATGTATTGGTTCGTAACAAAACGGATTCAGTGATTCACGGAAATTCAAACGTACTACGATGAATTCAGCGATAGCCCAGATTAATTTTTCTAAAATTTGAAATTTGAAAAAAATTTCTCTCATTTTGAGTATTAATTATTTTTTTTAAATTTACCTTTTATATTATTAATTAAGGTGGCAACACTATCACTGATTACAGAGCATGAGCAGCTGAGCGAACATTCTATGCATAATCAAGAGTGGAAATGCAAACGCAGAAAACCAAAACAAAATCATATGTTGACTTTGCATTTGCTTTTGAAATAAATGTGTATTTATTTTTTAGCTGAGCTGCACTAGTGTTGGTAAATAAAGTTTGTTGATCGTCAACGATTTTTCACCCTGCACAGCTGATTCGTTTGCGTGATTAGTAGATGTGATGGTGTGTGTGTAGATACATATGTGAAGCGACAAAACAAAAGAATAAAACAACAACCACAACTGAATGAGCGAACGGATAGTTAGACTTGAGGAAAACCAGTCAGGCAGTTAGGTTATTTATTGATGTTGATGTTGTTGTAGTCGCTGTTATTTTTTTAATGTTGCCCGTTATGGCAAAGTCCAGCTGTGCGGTGACCATGTACCTATGGCTGTATGTGTGTATGTTAATAATAAATATGTACATATGTACAATATGCGTTCACGAACTTCGTTGACACAAACACCCATTCACTTACATACATATATATATAAATTTGAGTATTGTATATAACAGTACTATACATAGCCAGCGGAGAATAATTTTACCATTTATGTACATATGTATTTATATTCGTCTCCCAACAACCAACTACGCATGAGCTGAACAATTTGGAACACCAACAACTTTTGGGCAAGGGCAATACTGGGCACTAAGCAGTAAATTGTTGACAGAGTCAACTTCGACAACGACAGTGGCGTCAACGTAGACGGAACAGCAGTTCGAATTACACAGCTGATGCGACTGAAGAAAACAAAGGTACATATAAAATGCAAAAGCAAAGAGAAGAAAAAGGGAACAAAAGCAACATATGTAGGAATGTATGTACATATGTACGTAATATATTAAAGTAAATATTAAATAAGAGAAGTAAATATACATACTTACATACATATGGATGTACATATGTATGGATGTATATTATGAAAAGGAAATCTATGTATATAAAGTGGCTCACAGCTGAAATTACTTATGTACATACATACATACATATGTATGTATATTTTTTATAATATTGAAAATATTTTTTTTTTACTAATTTTTTTCGTTAATTTGTTTTAATAAAAATACAAATAATTTCAATATCATAAAGCATAAACGCCAAAAGTTTTATCTTTGTAAAAATTTTACGATAAAAAAAAACAAAATTCATTTAGGTAAATTTTCAATTTTTCTCTCAGAATTTTTAGACAATTTTCGAGTATGTATACATACATATGTATGTATGTACATTATATGTAGATATTATTATAAAATGAAGATTTAGACAAAGAGCGCGCGATTGTTAGCAAACAAATTTAAGAAAAAATCAATGCAAATTTTACTTGAAATCTTCACTTTATTATACTGAAATTGATGGGATTACAAAACTGCATACTCGAAACGTTTTTAAACATTTTGAGAGGAAATTTGAAAATTGAGGTGCAATTTTTCAAGCCTGTTAAAAGGAACGTAAAATTTTTACAAGAAAAAAATGTTGACTTGTATGCTTTATGTTACTGAAATTAACAATATTTTTATAAAAAATTAACATATATTAATTTTTCGGCCTAATTATTTATGTATGTACATATGTATATCAAACAATAATTTTTATGAGCTTCGAAATAGCTATACGTTCTATCCATGTCGCTTTTTCTATAATTTTCCAGTTACAGATGGCCTTGATCTCATGGAAAAGTTTTTTTAAATAAAACAAAAACGGTTTGGGATATTAATTAAATTCTTTATTCCTGTGAAAGTACATTTGATGCCATTATGTATGGAACTCGATTTCTTTTGCATGGTCACCACGGGCACGCTTGCAGAAGTCCAGACGCTGAACCCAATTTTCGACGGTTTTCAAGCATAAATCGGCCGATACTGCTGCAGTTTCACGTTCGATATTCGTACGAAGTTCATCAATCGTCGCTGGCTTGTTGGCATAGACAATAGACTTGACGTAGCCCCACAGGAAATAGTCTAACGGCGTCAAATAGCACGACCGAGACGGCCAATTGACTGGGCCATTTCGTGAGATAAGACGTCCACCAAACTTGGTTTTTAATAAATCGATTGTGGCATTCGCTGTGTGGCTTGTGGCGCCGTCCTGTTGGAACCACATATTGTCCAAGTCCATATCATCCATTTCGGGCCAAAAATATTCGGTTATCATTGAGCGGTAGCGATTTCCATTCACAGTAACGTGCCGGTATTGATCATCACGGAAGACGTACGGCCCAATGACGCCGCCGGCCCATAAACCGCACCGAACCGTAATTTTTTCGAGATGCAATGTTGACTCATGGAGTACATGCGGATTGCTGTCTGCCGAATAACGCATATTTTGCTTATTGACGAAGCCATTCAGCCAGAAATGACGACGACCATAAATTGGACGTAGCGCTCTTAAAGTTAAGGCCATTGACTCCGAATTTCGGTAGTAAATTTTAATAATTTCGATTCGTTGTTGGATTGTATGTCTTTCCATGATGAAATGGCAAACCTTACTGATGAGAAATGTCAAAAGAGCGGGAAAAAATATGGCGTCGTTTGCTGTCACTATCGGTCTACTTTTGTGCGTCCCTATAGCAAGACCCTATATATATATACATACATACATATGTGTACTTATAGCAAGTAAATAAGGCAAATGCAATTTCTTAGACCATTTTGTGAGCGAAACTTTTCCAATGAAAGTATTAGAACTAGGTAGGTATTCTAGTAAAATCTCCAAGGTTTTTTGCCTTCTCAGATTAAAGTTATTTTTTATGGTAAATTTAATGTAAAAATTCCTGTTAAATGTTTTGTTTTTAATTTTAAAATAATTGAAATTATAGAAGGTAGGTATTTCGTGTATATTTTTTGCATTTTATTTTGACGAATTTGTTTCCTCTTCTTCTCTACAATAGCATAGCTGTCAAAATTTTCCTGCAGTAAAAAGCTCACCATGGACCTTGGCTACGGTTTGACACAGACCCTATATATTAAAACTGCCTTCAAAATCTTTCGAAAACAATATTAAGATTTACGTGAGATGGATGGATTTGATTCCGTTGAAATTTTTTATTTAATATTATTATGCAGACCTTTTAAGCTTAAAATGTTTTATTATCTGAGGGGATTTTTTTTGGAAAATCTCAGAAGTGAGCGCGGTATCCTGCAGCATGTGCTGTCAATTGCTGTTCTGGCCCTTCCTCATCTTGCGGTGCAGGAATATCAACGTGGGTTGTATGCTCGAACCGGATCCCCCCAGTCTTGCCTCGGCTCCTCTTCTCGCACACTCATCCGCCTCCTTCTCGTTTCCAGGGGTGCCACTGTTCTTAGATCTTCGATAATTTCGAAATCACATCTAGTTAGTCGTTATTGACTTTAGAGCCTTAACCGCCGCCTTACTGTCTACTGGAGGTGCGTTATTTTTACCAATTTTGAAGTTATGACAATGCCAAAGATCCCAGCTAAAGTAATCTGGAAGTCTGCGAGCTTTCCTCAATCAGAGTTTATTGGTAGAAAACTCCCGATTCTTTTCCTATATTCATTTTTGAGCCATCCGTGAAGATCAGAATCTCATCGGAGTTAAAAGTCGAGTTCCTTGATCTGATAGTCTTGTTCCACCCCTACTTGTTTTATGATGGATGCATGACCAGTGTAAGTTGACTGCACCGTTAGACGCCATAAGTTTCAGAGCGCTCTTGGATAGTTCCAGAGCATCTCAAATACCTTTTTTTGGTTGGTATCTTCGGAGTATCTCCAGAGTCGCTTGAGGTGTCGAATGTACGGCTCCCGTTACCTATAGACATCCCTCCCTTGAATCTTTTGCAAGGTGAGCAGATAGGATTTGACATCAGCCGCCTCCCGCCAGACCAGCGCTATGGTGCTATGGGTTCGAATAGGCCTTACGATCGCTGTATATATCCAATGAAAACCGCACGGTCGCAAACCTCCGACTTTTTTAATTGCACTCTTGAAGGATTGGAGCGCGTTAAGCGCCTCCTTCTCTGCTCTTCAACGTATCTTTCCCAAGATAGTTTAGAGTCGAAAATTACACCAAAAAATTTAGTCTCCTTCGACAGTTTGAGATTTTTGCCACTATTTGATGGAATTCTAAAACTGTCTATTTTATAAAGGTTTGCAAACAGGACTAGTTCCGTTTTAGCAAAGAAGTAGTTTGTTTAATTCAAGGTCACACAATTTTCAAGACGTTTATTGCCTTCCTTAGCCTACAATTTAAACCGAAAAGTATAATTTCACTATCGCACAGTGTTATCGGAAGTTTCGTAAGGAATAGGATAGGAAGAATATTGACGAATTCGTATCGACGGGTTAAAGACCATTATCGCAGATATCTTGTCCAATGTTTTTATGTTCTTATAGAATTTGTAGACGAGTTAGCCTAGGTATTTTACTCAGGTAAGTATTTTAAACGTTTCTACTATTTCGGATTTATTAAAAACAAAACATGCGTGCACCTAAATGCGCGAGCCGGAAGTAAAACTTCTTTGTAGTAGTGAAAATTTATAAAAGTAATCGTAATATTTGGAAGTAGCATTAGTATATACATATAGTGGTAGAAATTATTGATACAATTAGTAAAACTATTGATACAAATTAGTAAAAATAGTGGTAGACGGTAGTTAAAATAGTAGTAGAAATTATTAAAAACAATGGTAGAAATTACTAAAAGCAGTGGAAGAAATTAGTAAAAATAGTTGTAAAAATTACAAAAAAAATAGTGGTAGAAATTAGTAGTATCAATAAAAATAATGGTAGAAACTGCTAAAAACATTGGAGGAAATTAGTAAAAATAGTAATAGGAATTAGTACCTAAAAATAGCGGTAGAAATTAGTAAAAAAAAAGTGGAAAAATTAGTAAAAATAGTGGTAGAAATTATTAAAAATAGTGGTAGAAATTATTAAAAATAGTGGTAGAAATTACTATAAACAGTGGAAGAAATTAGTAAAGATAGTGGTAGAAATTACTAGTGCGTCAATAAAAATAGTGGCAGAAATTAGAAACAATAGTAATAGAAAATAGTAAAAATAGTGGAAGAAATGAGTAAAAATAGCGGTAAAAATTAATAAAAATAGTGATAGAAATAAGTAAGAATAGTGCTGGAAATTACTTGTACTATTAGTAAAAAAAAAGTGGTAGAAATGAGTAAAATATGGTTTTCAATAGCACCCACTTATAAATACAAAAATACCTATGTTAAGGTTAATGCGAGAGGTGCGCTGATTTGTAAAAAATATACATACACATTTATAGTGTAATATTTATATATGTAAATAAAATAAAATATAAATTCAGATTACAGAGGAAGAAAGTGTTAACGAAATAAACGAAAACTTGAATAATATTTTTTATGACAATGCTTTCACCGACCACTCAATACAATCATACAATTCAAGATATGTATGCACGTATTCTCTTGATTTGCTTTATGGATTTCGTGGTTGGTCTGAAAATATATGAACATACATACGTTCGATATCTATGTAAATGCGTATGACTATATTATGGATTTAAGGGTTTCAATTCTCGCAAACAAAGAAAATGCGTACACAATGTTTACGTGTTAATGACCTGGCAAAAATCTAGGGCTGAGTGAACTCAGACGAGGGTAAAGAAACCTCACAGCTTAGAATACTGGATGGCAAGGAACTCAAAACAAAACCATGTAGACAATTTAAATAATTATTAAAAAATAATAGGTGTGCGAAATTTTTTACAAATTTTTAATGGTTTTGTATTTGATATTCATTATTTGGTTTATAAAAGTACAGTTTATTGTATAGTAAAACCATATCGAGTCAAATTTCAAACCGTGTACAGAACTTAATAAATTTGAAGTTTCAAATTTTTTAACTATTATAGAATTTTCATAAATTTGTTTAGATACACAGTTTTCCAGACCATTAAATTTTAGTGCAAAAATTTATTATACTAAAATTGAATCGACTATAAAACTTAGTACCAAATAGTTTTCTGAAAATTCTGGTTTGAAAAAAAAAAACACTCGTGCACCTAAAAGCGCGAGCCAGATGCCAAACTTCTTTCTCGACTTTACAAAGAGATAGAGTTAACTGTCTATGGGAGTAGTAGTGGTTGTAGTCGTTAGTAATAAGTAGTAGTAATAGTTGTGGTGGTTCGTAGTACTTAGTAGTAGAATTGAGTAAAAATAGTAATATTAATTAGTAGACGCCTTAGCAAAAATAGTAGTAGAAACAGTAGTAAAAATAGTAGTAAATGTAATTAGAAAAAAATTAGTAGAAGTAATTAATACTAGCATAAGTAAAAATAGTAGTAGTAATTAGTAGTAGCATTAATAAACATAGTAGTAGTAATAAAACAAGTAGGAGTAGTAGTGGAAGTAGAAGTAGGAGTAGTAATAGAAGTAGAAGTAGGAGTAGTAGTAAAAGTAGTCTTGAAAAAGTCCCGAACTACTGAAAGGTAAAAAAAATATTTAGTCCGTAAAAACGACAAGTCCATGTTTCTAGGAATATTTTCAGAAGTATTATGCGAAAAAGGAATGGCTAGTAAAATTATCTTGAAAATTTCACTAGTTAACAGTTCTGGCAACTCCCAAATTTAATTTCAATTAAATAAATAAATTTCAAGACAATACTACAGTAGCTTCTATAGCCGAATGTGCTCCCGTATTGTCCCCGGTTCAAATCTCGACCGAGGCAAGCAAATATTTACTATAGAAAAGTTTTATTCTATAGCTTTCGCCCTTTGGCAAGCAATGGCAAATCTCCACGTGTATTTCTGCCATGAAAAAACTTCGCATAAAAATCATCATCAGTGCAACAAGATTCTACGTATTTTATGAAACCAAAAGTTAAAACAATTCAACAATTTCTGTTATAAGATTTTCAAAGTTGGTGATATTTAGAATGCATAGACAAACAATTGAGTAAAATTCGATCAAAAAATGTTTTTTTCTGGAATTTTTCTAGAAAGCTGTGGTATCTTGGAGTTTTTGTTATACCTTACTCCAGGTGGCGCTGTTGTACATTTTTGCTACTTTTTATGATTTTTCCTCAGGAAATAGGGTTTTTATTACTTTTACTGTTGACAAACTATAAATATAAAATTTTTTATATATGTAAAAATTAAATTAAATTATATATATAAAATATAAAAGTTATTAAAAAAAACGTATTTATAAAATATATGATAAATACAAAAATTATATTAAAAAAATAAATTAAAAATACTGTTGACAAATTACAAATATAAAAATTTGTACATATGTAAAATTTAAATTAAATTATATTGTATAAAAATTATAAGTAAAAAAATTGTAATTATAAAAAATATGAAAAATAAAAAAATTATAATTAAAAAAATAAATTAATTCAAAAATTAAATAAACATATAAAAAATCATATTTAAAAAAATTTAGTTTATATACATTTTTTTTATAATTTTAAAATTTATGAAAATGTCAATTAAGTTAAAAATTATTTTTTGGACTGTTTCTGTAAATCCTCACTCCCAATGTACGGAATACCATAGGATAAGTTTTACGATGAAATAAATAAAAAACAAACCAATTTCAATGGAAATCTTATACGGAGACATAAAATTTAACTTTGTAAAACAGTGTTATTATTATTAGATTATTATAGCATAAATTTAGATAAGAAGCTACCAAGCTTTTTAACTCTTTCGATCCCACTTATGCAGGATGTATGCAAGTAAAACCATAATTTTTGAATATTTGAAAACATTGGTAACATTTAGCCCTTTTAAATATTTTTCGTAAATTTATTATAAGCGGATATTTCATACTATTATAAAAACCATGTTAATTAGAGTTTCAATTTATGATAATTGCATTTTAGTCAAATAAAATACAAGTCTGAAGTGACTAAAAACTACTGTATGTACATTATTATTATTTTTTTTGCGATCTTGCGCAGTTGTCGCATATAACAAAATTATAAGAATTTACGAAACTTTGCGATAATTTTTTTTTTTATAATTTGTAGAAACTTGAAACTTGCACTTTGTTAGAGTAAAATTTAATGGTCTACGAAATTGCGTACTCCAAAAGTTTCTTTAACTTTCTGCGAGGAAAACTGAACATTTTAAATAAATTTTTTTCAAGGTGATTAATGTATCGTAAAATTTTGATTTGAATGCTTTATGCTATTGAAGTGAACTATATTTTTATAAAAAGTTAACGAAAAAAAATTTAGAACGAAAAATACTGTGAATATTGCAAAAAAAAAAACAATTTTTTCCTAAATAACTTTGAACTTTTTTTAAAATTTATTTTATTTATTTATTATTTAAATATATTCTGTGAATTTTTTTTTACCATAAAACTAAAAAATGTAGATAACAATTTCAACCATTTGTGGGTGAGCAGAAGTAAAACAATCACAAATTACAGAATCTGCAAAATTTGTTTTTTAAGTATTTTCGTAATTTTATTAACCTTTGGATCTGCAAATGATCGTAAAAAACTTTTTATAGTCTTTATATATTCTCTAGCCTTTCTGGAACTCAGCTAGTCTAGAAGAGGCGATATTTTGATACACTTTGCGAATTCCCTATCATTTTTTCGGGAATGAATATCTTCTGAATTTTTCGATTTCACTGATGATTTCTGAGGGTCTATAAACGACAACGTTGCCTGGGAACATGAATTTCGATACGATACGATAACATATCGATACTTCTGCCATTCGATACCGATATTTTTTACTTGGACTTCAGTATTGTATCGAATTTGCGTAAAAAATTATTTACAAGACAATACGACCCTTACCGCAGTAATTATTTTAATTTTATTTTCGATACAGAAATGCTCCTAGAGCGTCTAGAAAATTTTGAAAAATATGTCGCTATCATTTTGCCGCGGTTGGGGCTCGAGTGAAAAAAGTATTAAGGAATGCAAGGCCTGCATCAAGGTGATATGCTTCCTCTGCTGTCAACTTTGATCAACTTCCAAGTGACATATTGATATAATAAAACGATGGAAAAGAACGAGTGCTAATTTTTTTTGAAAACTGGAGTCTTCAAATTCAGCATGTCAAGCTAACGACCTAATCGGTATTTGTGCAAAAAACACTTTCCAACTAACAAACAAATTATGTTTTATAAAAAATTGTGACTGAACTTAATTTTAAATTTAGCACCGATATTTTTGGATATCGATCGTTGGAAATTCGATAATTATGGGTACGCGATTGTTTGAATGATTACCATATTGATACTTTTTTCCGATATAGTGTCTTTCACTCTGTCACAATTGAAATCACTTGACAATAAATTATTATTATTATTATTAGTTTCACCATTTTTTAATTCCTATAAATACGGCGGAAATAAATGACCTACATCACCTTACTGTTTGCGACCGTTTTTATGATATTTTTAGTTATGCTTTGACAGATTCATGGGCTTGCAAATATATCGTGGGATAATAATGACCCAGGCGGATCGATGGGTTTAATTTTTCTGTACAGAGCGAATGAAGGGAATGAGCAACACTTTAACTTCCTAAGAGAGCTTTGAAAAGGATATGTTAAAATGAAAGTGCCCGTAAACAAAACTATACCGATTTAAAATTAAAATCTTCCAATTTAGTTTAAATGATATCATCTTTTGTTTTACTGGAAATTTGTATAATACTTAACTAAAATTTCCTGTATGGATTTGAATATCAAAAGTGCATACATAGGTCTGTAATAAACTCAACTCCTCAAGGTTTCTTTCATTGCTCCGGCAGTTTGAAAATTAAATCTAATTATTAAAGCAAAAAAAAAGTGAGACGAAAACTACCCAAAGAGAACACGTGAGCAGAGAAGGAAAATCGCTATATGCAAAGGTGCTCGTAATGCGCAGTTGTGTTGGTTTGCCATGCGCAGGTTCTCTCTTTTTCACAAACACAAATGGCAAAGCAAAAAACTATATATTATATACACAACCAAACGTCCACACAAACAAACTGATGATTGTGATGAAGACCTGCTATTTATAATTTGTTTGGCTCAATCAGCTGTTCTGATAATTCCTCCGTTCAGACACAAACATTACGAAACTGACGATGAATGACGTTGACAAGGTGGAGAGCGAAAATGAGAGCGTAGAGGTAAAGAGAGCTAACTAATTGACTGAAATGTGAAGCAAATCGAATAAGTATACAATGTTGTGTATAGAATTAAAAAAAAAAAAACAAAAAAAAAAAACAGCGAGGCTACACATTTATTAGCAAAAATAATAAAATAAATGTAAAGACCTTAAAAATTTGAAATAAGGTCCAATTAGCACAATGAAAAATTGACAAGTGACGGCGGAGAAAAGATTAGACATTTAGCGGTATGTCAAAAGGGGTTTTCTTTATCTACATATGTACATCCATATGTGTTTCTGTATGTGTGTATGTACATACATACTTATGGCTGCGCATATAAACAGGCTTATTAAACTAAATACAGTATTTATTGTTCATATCATAAGCAACAAAATTAAATTAATTAAGTAATTAAGGGCGTCCGCTCGCCTAAAATTATGAAGAAATCGATTTTTTCTTTTCTTTAAACGAGAGGCTGATTATCCAAGAATATCTGTACGAAATTCCAGATCGAAATTAAAAGTATTTTAGAGTATTTTAGTCGGTTAAGTGACACGTGCACCACGGCGAGTCGATGGGTGCAAGTCACGCTCCGCGTTTGGTTGGCACTTTAAGACGCGCTTTCGCGAATCCATTTGTTTTTTTCTAAATTGCGTGCATAACTAATAACTATTCGATATGAACCTATAAAATTAAATAAAGGCTTTTCTTTTGGATTTTTTTTTGTGCATTAACTGAAAAAAATTTGTCGGCGCAAATATAGTTTTTTTACGCCTTTGCAAAAATGTATTATATATTTTTATATACATATATTTTTCCGTTTAATATTTTTGTTGGGCGTATCGAGCGTTATCATGCACGCAGATCGGAGGCGTGCGCGGGAAGACCTTTTGGTACGTTTTCGATAACTTCGCCAATTTTCCGTATTTTCAACCAATAGGTTTTTTTTAAATTTCTTTATATGTTTTTAAAAATATACCCTATAGAAAAATATCCTATGTTGTTTACATAATTCTTAAAAAAAAATCAACCTTTTTTTGGGCTCTAGGCGTGCGGACCCCTTAATTAAAAAAAAAAACAAAAATTTGAGTACGCGGTTTTGTTACACACTTTTGAGTTCAAAGCTGTGAGCATAATTTCAAAAAGTATAGAAATTTTTTGCCTCATAACGTCTCATATAAATGTAATTTACATGAGCTATACAACTGCATACCAAGAAGTGTTCCAGAAATTCGCATTAAAAAGTTTGGCATTTGGGAAAAAAATTCTTTTAAATTTTTTATAAATTTTGTGCAAATTTTATTCGGTTTTTTATGCTTTTTATTATACAGTGTACTCCCTTCGTCGGCCATGTCTCTTAAGCGGGCACCGCCCATGAACGGACGATATTTTGCTATAACTACTACGTCGTTTTGTGTAGTAGCATTCGTTCATCAAAGGTTCTTCTTCACAATATTGATGGGAAATCATTCAGCGAAATCTTAGTTTTCCATACTTAAGAAGCAAAATTTTGAAAAATGGGCATGGAATCTTCACCTTTGTATACGACCATATAGAATTTTTGAATTTGAATTTATTTAGACTGAAGGACATGAGATTAACATAAACAGATAGATATCAGCTATGCGCGCGCGTTACGTTCCCAATAGAAATAGTTACAAATCGATTATTGACGAAAACCTGATCGAAACTAATCAATATACAAACAAATCCGTTATTTTTCATATTTGTTTACCCTAGCACAGTTAATGTACAGTTGGGCAGTGATTTTTCAATTCAGATATTAAGGAAGATGGCCCAGATTTTGTTCTATCGATTTAACTCAAGGACTTTCTCAAAGGAATATTGCGGGTGAAAAGTTTTTTACTTCGAAAAATTGGAATGAAGATTCAGCAGAGGTCGAATTACGTGTTCAGTGAACGAGCTACATACATACATGTCACCTAAAAATACATACATATTTGCTATTACACGATAAGTGAACGTATCGCTTATATCGTAATTTGGTATTATGATTTTGGTTATGAGTGAACATATAGTAAAAATTTGCTTAATTGGTTATTATAATAAAGAATATGTGTGAATTTAAAAAAAAAAAAAAAACTTCAACTTTCATTTACAGACAAACGAATCTAAACACATCATAGAAATCAAAGGAAAGCATGTAATTAAAATGTGATGAATTAAATAAAAAGTGTTTACAGAGTTTGTGCGAGCGATAACAATAGGGACCCTAATGGTTATAAGTGTTTTTTTTTTAAATACATCACCTTATTTTATGATTTAGGTTTTTTTCAATTTTTTATCAAAAATAATCGCTATTCGTGTATTTACAATTTTTCGATCATAATAAACCCCAACAAATTTGTCGGCAATAACAATAATAACACAGTGTTACAAAAAATAAAAAAAATATCGCATAAACCTTCCAAGTCACATGGTAGAGGTCGTTGGGTATGGTCGAAATCGTGTTCGATAAATTTTTAACACCCTCAAATTTTGGATTTATGTCCCAAAAACAGTTTTTCGCGTTTTAGGTCATTTGAAAATTTCTAACTTGGTCATTTCTTAACCGATTTTAGATTTTCAAATGGAGTTTGGAAGTCAAATGTCAGTGCTTTTCGAACATGTACATGATTTTGCCCGTTCAATCAGAGAAAAGTTAATTTTTTTCGCCTAAATCTGAAACTTTTTAAATTTTTTTGCATTTTTGCACATTCAACGCAATTTTGCATCAACAATTTGAAAACATAAAATATAATAATAATAATAAAATATGTTCGTTAATATAGTCTGAAAAATGGAAATCACATGAAAGAAGGGTATGGCTGGGCTTTATTTCTTTGTGCAAAAACTTTTTAGGGAACGAAAAGAGTGCGAATTACTGGAGGCTTATGGAGAAATGGGATGTGACAAGTCTATTAAAGTTCACTTTTTACATTCTCATCTGGAATTTTTCCCAGAAAATCTTGGTGAACTAAGCGACGAACAGGGTGAAGGATTTCATGAAGAAATATCAACGATCGAAAAGCGTTTCGAAGGAAAGAGCCAAGTCAGAATGCTGGCTAATTACTGTTGGTCGCTCCAACGTGAAACTGGCGACCTCTCTTACAAACGTAAAAGTGAATTGAATCAAATAAAAAACCAATTTTATGGAAAAATTTCTTTAGAATTTTGAATTTCTTTCTGTTTGCATCAAAGAAAATGGTTGCTACACTAAATGTGATGTTATAGTTAAAATGAACAAAAAGAACGAAAATTTGTAGAATTTATAGAGCTTGAGACCAAGTTTGTATTAGGGAATAATATGAGAAAACAAAAATTTTTTCAAAGTGGTAGAAGTGATAGCTGCTATTTCGGAGATCACCACATCTCCTCATCAACCTGGCCTCAAGCTCTACAAATTATACACACGATTCATAAATATAAAATAAAAATAACGAAAATTTTATTTTTGGAAAAAAATCCTTACCTTTTATAATTTATGTTGGATTTTGATGATTGATAGCTAATTTTAAAGGTAATCTAATGTTTTTTTAAGTATATGTTAACAAAGATTTGTTACATTTGCAATTTAATAATACAAAATTGCATTAAAATGGCAACAAAAAAAAATGGAAAAATCAGATTCAGGCACAAAAATCTAATTATACTTGTGTTGAATGTGCTAAATAAAGTATACATTTATTCGGAAAGCACTGACATTACGCTTTTAAAATCCATTGGAAAATCCAAAATCGGTTAAAAAATGACGAAGTTAGAAATTTTTGAATGACCAAAAACACTAAAAAACGGTTTTTGGGCCATAAATCGAAAATTTGAGGGTTTTAAAAAATTTTCAAACCCATTTTTGTGTTGTACTTAACAATACCAACAATCTCCACTGTGTCGCTTCAAAGGTTCAGATTCACTGTAACACCGTGTAATGTTAAATAATCGAAAAAAATATCACAAAATATGATCGACAAATAAAAATCCAAGAAAAATTATTTTTTTTTATCGAAAAAAAAAAATACGAACAAACTTGATCGAAAAATTAAAACTCGGGGAAAAAATTAAATAAAATCACAAAACAGCGATTATGCAATAATTTACAACAAAAAATTTTCTGAATAGAAATAAGATCAGATTTCTATAGCACATATCATAAGGATTAGATTGTTATATTCAGCTTTTGTTTTGAACGAATCCTTGCCAATGATTTTTGATCCGAAAATATCAAAATAACGGCTATTTCCGGTACCTGGATTGCAATAATACTAATGCGAGAGGAAAGGGGTTAATCCAGTATTTGAATATTAATTGTATTTTTTCGATTTCTTAATTAATAATGTACTCAATAAAACTCACCTAAGTTATTATGCCAAAAGAGATATGTTTAAATGAAAAAGAGAAAGTTTCTTCCAGCCATAACTTCCTGAAAAAAAATTTTAAATTAGTTAAATTTAACTCGTGATAGTTTAGAAAAAGATAATCAACATGCATCTGAAATATTAAAAAAAAAATTTGTTATTAATCACTTAATTTACTAGATAAATGTAAAAGAATATTTTGTTTTCGTTTTATAACAATTTTTAATTGTTGGCATTTCTGCCACTAGCTAAATATAAAATCGCTATTAGAAATTGTCTTTAACAAGTAGCTGTGCAGATCAATCTATGTCACTCTCGCGTCACTTTTGCCGCGAGTGCAAATTTCGCTTAAATTTCGGTGGATCTTCGTTGGTTAACAAATTGGCCTGGTTATCGACAATAGAATTCTTAAAAGCAACGATTTATTTCATTGACATTAACTGTCCATTTGTTATACTCGTAGCTACTAGTTATGTTTTTTTTTTACCGTAACCTGTTTAATATGCAAAATCGTGCATAAAACATTGTCTTACTTACTATTCAGACATTCATTTTAAAATGTGTTAATCCATCAAAATCTCTAACCGAAATTTACGTACATACATACATACATATTTTATGTACATATATACTTTTTGCGTATCAAATGCCCAATTATGTAAATGATGTAAAAGAAGGAAGGAAATCAAGACACGTAGGTTAGCTAATAAAAACAAAACAGTCATGAAAATGAAAATAAACGTATTAATTGAATAATGAACGAATTTTCTCGAAATCTAATTTCCGAAATGCTCGATTAGTACTTAATTGAACTTAAATTAAGTAAAATCTCGCAAGCAGCCATGCCAGATATATTTGATTTTACTATCACAGACAATAGACAAATTCCAATTAGTTTTTGTTTGTTTTGACTTTTTTTTTGCGAGAAAATGACGCAAGATAATTGGGGTGTTCACAGTTCGTTACAAAATGGGGTCAAAGTTTTATAATATTTTGTAACCACAAAATCTGACGACAACGTTTTCTCAGATTCAGACTTTCTCTTTATTTTTTTGTTTTGTTTTTTGATTAATAGATTAATTTGAGTGACTTTTTGTAAGTTTTTTAAATCAGATTTCCTAAAAGTATCTTGTATCCAATATTCATTTGAATCAATATTACTTCTTATGACAAGTTCATTAAAAAACGTTAGTAGTTTTAAGTAGTAAAGTAAAAAAAAAAAAATTTTGTAACAATTTTGCAATGATATCGGAAATTACTATTCACAGTTTTATTGTATGAAACAAGGGCGCACCCAAGAGGGGTGTTTTGGGACTCAAACCCCTACCAAAATCTTTAAACTATAGTACTATCTTGAAATTAATTTCCTATTTTTAATTAACTTATCGTAAAACCCCATATTTTTCTGTGTGCACCACTGGTATGAAGTTAGATAATAACAAGAAAAGGTGGACGTCGAAAATTTTAGCAAAAGTTACGGCAACCTTTAGGTGGTTTTAAGATCGTGGAAAATTCCTGTAAGAATAAAAGCGGCGACCTGGTGACAGATGTCCAAAGCAAACTAAAATTGTGGGGGGAATATTTTCCCACTTTGCTAACTGGCTAAAGCAAAATCCCGAATCCCAAATCGATGATGACGGCATTAATATCCCGTTACCCGACCTCGTGATCGTGCAATAAGCATCAACTACATCGAGGGCAGTCTCCTTATGGGGGGAAGTACATTTAGAGGCCGAACCAAAGGTACTATTTGCAGTTGATTTGTGGGGCAATCAAGACTGTTATTTTCAAATAACTATAATATTTATTTCGAGTGATGTCTGAGGCTGAAGAAAAAATATTTTTTTTACAAAAAATTGAAAATTAACAGTTTTTTCAAGTCATGTCGCCGCTGACGTCATAAATTGCGTGAGCGAAATTTTCATCTGAAATCAACAAACCGAATATTTTCTTATTCACTAGGGGTTTTTTTTAACTTAGATAGTTTAAAATATTTGCGATGTTGGAAAAATATCCCTTAAAAACGGACTCAGGAAAAAATACGATTTGAAAAAATAAAACAAAAAATCGTTGTACTTGCAATCAAAAAAGGTCTAAAAATTATTTGTTTGTTTTTAGTCTATATAGAGCAGCAGTTTTTTATGCTCTTTAAAATAGGTACGTTTTCGAAAAAAACGAGAAAACCCCGCTTAATGTTTGCGGTCAAGAGGTCAAGAGCTCGGCGGGCTCGGCACCATCCACTTCCGGGAAGCATCATTTCCACAATTTTGAGAATTAGCTTTTGAAACTTTGACACGATATTCTAAGGTGGTATACCTATCGATTAAAATTAAAAAAAAACGATTTTTTTAAATGTCTAAAAGTACTTCCCTCCTTAACATTTCTCATAATGTTCTATCGAGCGTATTGCGCGAAAGTTGGCTTCAGAATTAATGAACTGATTGGATCTTATGAGTATGGCTTTAGACCTGGTAAATCGAACATCGACTAGATATACACGATATGCCAAATATTGGAAAAGATCCGTGAGGCATCAGCGAGTAAAGTTCTTTCTCGACGAACCAACAGCATTTTATATAAGTCTCTCCTCAGCACGTGCTATTGTATGGCGCAGAATATTGGACGCTATAAACATCGTATGAAATGGCCCTTGGAGTGTTTGAGAGAAAAACTCTCCGAACGATTTTTGGTCCTTGGGGTCTCTAGCTGGCAACAGTTAGCAAAGGCTGAATCGCGATTATAGCGCCAATAAAGATAAGTGAAGAGAATTTTCAAATATGAAAATCTCGTGCCCTCCGAAACGTCTCGACCGATAATTATGAAATTTTGGTAAGTATGGGAATAAATATAGACAGAACAACATCTGCCGGGTTTTTCTAGAGTGCACATAAAAAAGACACGGGGTAAATATACTAGCTAACACGAAAAAGTACTTCGTTAAAAAGTATTTTTTAGATTAAATTGGGATCGTTGGACATGAAAAAGAAATTCAATATTTTCCCAAAGAGGTGTTTCTGCGATATAGGCAAACCATCTGGATGATGATAATTCTGATAGTGATGACGCCTACGGCGTTTTTAGGACTATGATTTGAGGGCATGCCTTTGCAATCCTCGGACTCTTAATTGAGAAGGTACATCTACCCGGCTGGCTGATGTCCCCGTAAAAGTAAGGGCTAACATCACGCTATACAAGAAATGCGATGGGTGGGGTAAGCATCGTGAGATATTCGAGAGAGATATCGGGGTTAAAAAAGGAAGAGGCGAGGCGTATCTTCCGAGAGAAAAAGAGAGAAGCTGAGATGCGTTAGTGTGAGGAATTTGCGATGACAGCCTACAGGAAAACCGCCCGAAAATCGTATACTTGATGCAAGTTTCAAAACCGGGCTGAATTTTTGTAAGCACGTCTCTACGTTTCTTAATGGTGATGGAACAGAAAATGTCGGAGACGACGAACTCAAACCTCCAATCAATGCAATCGGAGTCGAAACGCGACTTGGACGAAACTCAAATGGCAATAACGCGGCTAATGCACAACAAGGCAACTTTTCCTCCTTCGCAAACTACAAATCGGCACCTGCTTATATATGTAAATTATCTAAAAAAGATGATCAAGATACTCTAGAGCTGCGCAGCGAGCATACAATAACGATGACAGCGGAACTCATTGACAAACTGAAGGCCGTAAAATTCACGAAAGACAACAATATCGAATCTTTTTCTTTTGACATAAAAGACTTATACCTCTCCTTAATGTAGCATAGATTACAAATATTCTAAAAGCAATGCTACGCTAAAAATAATTTAAAATTAATAATTAGATATACAGGCAAGTGAACGGACTGCAGAAAGAGAGAAACCCAACCTGAAACATCCTCAGTTCATGTGAACCCTAGATTGCCCTTCTGAGGAACTAAAAACAAAATTAGGTGTAACATTCTACGAGAGATACGTAGATGACATTAACTGCGTAGTAACCCAAAAACAATGAAGAAGAAACCCTAGACTACAGAAACCGAAAACGAGGGAAGAATATACTGTCTAGATCTGCCAATCAAGATAGACCAAATCTAAAAGAAGGTTAGTTATGAAATTTATAGGAAACCAACGGTCACAAACACGATGATAGACAACACGTCAACCCTTCCACAGCAACACAAAAAATCAGCTCAAGGCAACTAGTAGATAGACTAGAACGATCACCTCTAACAGAGGGAGCATATAAGAAAGATATGTACACTATTTATAATATAGCTGAAAACAATGGATACAAGAAGGATCTGGTGGATAAAATTAGAAAGAATCATAGAGCGCAAAAGGAAAGCGGAAGAGAGAAAGACGGGAAGACTTGGACGGTAATAACTTAAAACAGTAAATAACATAGGGAAAATCCAACGGACCAGCACAAATACAGAGGACCCACTAAACAGGCAAGGTGTATACCAACTAACTTACGAATGTCAATACAGCTACATAGGACAGATAGGACTCAAAATAAGAACAAGGTTTGTAGACAAACCGGCTGCGGCGTTGTACCATCTGCAGTGTAATTTTTCGAAACAAGACATTCAAGATGGCACAACGCCGAAACCGGCTTGTCGCCAAACCAAATTTGACAATGGAAGACGGAAAATCGTTTCAATATACAGCATCTTATCAGCCTCTCGAAAAAACAGAAGATCAAAAAGAAACAAGGCTTTGCGAACAAAAAAACGGGACTATAACAAAAAGATACAGAAATCCACTGTGATACCAGAGTCTAACTTGGCAAACCATAAGGGATGACGGAAAATATTTCGTTCCCTCGGCAGTCGGTTCGACGATACCGGAACGATCCGGATTTATATCCGGTCAAGGACTGTCACTTCAGCAGCATTCCCCAAAACTGTTACAACAACAACAACGGAAAATCGTTCCAATATATGTACATACATCTCCTTCGGAGGGTTTCCCTAAATTAAAATCACTCCACACCCGAATATAAGTACAGACAATTACAAAGCTAATTTTTTTCCAAGCATTATGATTGATTTCATCCTGTCATATTTTTCTAGTTAAGCAATTTATGAAAAATTTTGCATTTAAATTTCTAGTAAAAAAGCAGCATATATAATTAACAAAATTAAGTAAGTTTTGGTAAGTTTTTGTGTTTAACATTTTCCTTAACTTTTAAGATTTTATGATTTTTTTAAATCTGTACATAAATAGTTAAGGCCTAAGCATAAAGTTTTCTTTTTTTGTTTGTTTATTTTTATTTCTGCCTCTTGCGGGATTTGATCGCTTTGGCGACCCACTTTGGGCACATTTAAATTGGAGGTCAAATTTAGGTCGCGCGCCACATAAACGAAAACCTTAAATTTACTTTTTACAAGCCAATCCATGCATGACTTGGAGCATTGAGAGCGTTCATTTTTCAACAATTTATGTTTGCATGAGTATTTATACATAGATTACATACATATGTACGTGCATATGTATGCGTGGCTGTGTGTACTTAGAGTATTTTGCATGTTCATCCATCATTGCATGGCATGACATGGCATGGCATGAAAGTAATCAAAACTTGAAAGGCATAACAGAGGGCAACTAGGCTGAGTGCCACATACTACCCAAAAAAGTGATATTTTGTACATACACTATATATAGTAAATACTACACACACATGTAAATTTATATTTTTTTTTATACACATACAGATGAAAGTATGCTTTAGTAGCAAGTGAATTGGGCGTTGTTGGTTTTGTTTTTGTTATGCTGTGAGGCGACAATTTGCAAACTACGTGGAGCGCTATGCACAGCTGTGATCAGGAAAATAGTAGCAAAATGTATTGACATTTTTCGAAATCAGTAAAGGTATATTCTTCTTCTCTACGTAGCTACAAAAATTTTCCTGCAATAAAAAGCTGCCGCCGATTGGCACAGCAGAAAAAGAAAATTTCCACACCATAGGAAAACAAATCTCACCAAAGATCATACTTATGTCTATTAGTTTTAAGATCAACGTACAGCTAGTGTTACTAGCTGCTTACAGGAACACAACACGCACCAACTAGCTTAAATACAAAGAGGCGCTAGTTAGTTTCGTCTCTCTCTAAAAATGTTTCTCTCAGTAAGCTCAGATTACTATCGAGACCTGTTGAAGCGTACGCACTATATGGCGGATATGGTTATTTCGGTGAGTTGGACTCATCGGTAAAAATTGATGAAGCTGTCCTCCACTATTCTAATAGTTCCGAAAGAATCGTCGACCAAAATAAGGTGAATGGCGCCATTCGGTCTTTCCAACCATATAAATCTCCGGGCTTAAACGGCATCATTCGTGAAGAGCTGCAAGCGGCAACGGACATCCTAAGTCCTATTTTGACTGTCATCTACAAATCTTGGTTCGTCTTATCTTCATACCCAAAGGGAGTAGACCATCGCTCGTCAAACCAAACGGCTTTAGATCAATAAGTCTCAGGTCTTACTTTCTCAAAACCTTGGAGAGACTGCTGGATAGACACATCCGACAGTCTTTAAATGTGAGTAAGATATCGAATTGCCAACACAAATCTACCTTTGGTGCAGCACTCCATCAAAACGTCTTTAACACTGAAAAAGCCTTAACCTTTAAGAATTCGCATTACGGACTTTTCTTGATATCGAAGGGGACTTAAATTACATTCTACCGGAGTCGATAGAAAAATGTTTATTACATGTTGAACTCGAACGACAATTGGTCGAATTATTTTATCTACTTCTCGGCTCGATAACGATTTATTCGGATATAGGGGGAGTATCCATAGCTTACACAGACTGTCAGTGGGCAAGCAACCTCAGCTTTCAGCAGGTACATCCCAGTAGAGCATAAATACCTCAAATGATGCGGATATACCGATGTCTCCTGGTAGACTCTGTTTGAAGGTCAATGTCTTTGAACTAGCAAACGTATGATGACTCAATGAACGCACTTGTGGGATATTCCGCCAGCTCTGCCCAGAATAGACAAACATAGATCTGTTAGTTTAATCAAAATACAAAAATGCCTCCTACGCTTGATGACAGATATCATAACTGGTCATTGCCTTATGGGAGCGCATGTCAGTACGATGGGCTTTCCCGAAAACGACTATTGCCGTAGTTGTCGTGACGAGGAGGAGGTGGAAAGCATTGAACAATACCTCTGCTATTGCCCTACTTTAGTGAGTGTCAGAAGGAGAGGCTTATATCAGTATTTGTTGTTGCTATTTTCCCCCTCTAAACATTAGCTTTATTAATGATCAACAATTTTCGACCGGATTTGCATCTGGACTTTGAGATGTCCAGTATAATCTTTCCTCGCCATTTGTCAGTTTCCATGCTCTGCAGAGGCGACTCTTCGGTGTTTCGGATCGTTGTCTTCTTTTAAAATCCAATTAATATTTTGCTATTCATACACCATTTCAACAGACGTCTTTGGTAAGAGTTGAAAACTATAAAAGATGATCCATCTGTGAAGATGACGTTGCTCTAAATTTTCCTTAGCCCAGTTTGTAGGGGTTTCCACTTACCTTTTGCCCAAGAGCGGTTTTATAGGTGGTACTTCTGTAACGGATGTTTGATTTCAGAAGACTGTGTCGAATAGTAGCCGTTGAAACCTCAAATAACTTGCGATAATTTTCGCTCGTTCCCTTCAGGTTAATCGTTGGAGTATTATAAAACAGCTGGACTATCGATCCGCGTTTTTTGAATCATCATCAACATTTCCGCGCTCGTATAACCCACTTTTTCAGAAATGATCCTGTCGTTTTTTTTGGTGATATTTTGCGAAATGTGTAGGTCTCATTTTCGAACCCCGTGGATGCATTACCAAAAATACCACATCAAAACGTTTTTTGAAAACCGCACCAATATTCTTTGTTGATATTTTCGTGACACTCGGAACGCGTAACGGTTTTTTTTTGTACCAGAAATAAATTGACTTTATGAGAAAAACTTTATTTTGAAAGGCACTGTAGTAATTCTATAACAAAAGCAAAACAAACAACAAATTCGACAAATTAGAAACAAATGTCATTAAAATATCTAACTCTTTCATACGAATTTTTTAGTTGCAGTTTTGTAGCCCATTCAATTTTACTATAACAAACAGCAAGTTTAAAGTAGCGAAAAATTCTTGTTGATTTTTGACAATTTTTTTTGTCAAGAGTGTTCAACATTTTCTTCTATACAAAAGTACATTTTGCTCATGCATCAAATGGCAGAAAAGGCAGAAGACCGACAGCAAAACAAAAATAAAATATGAACACGAATTTTTGGCTAATTGAAACTTGCAATTTATTATATACATATGGATGTAGTAAAATTGAACAAAATTGTAGAAATTTGCGTAGTTTCTGATAAAAATTTAACTAGATTTTTGTAAAAAAAAATTTAGCAAATAAGAAAAGACAAAATTGTCATTACATTGTGCTACCATTTTTGCGAACACAACTGTATGTAGCATGTATTGAGGAGGGGTAGCGCCGCATTGCTTTTATTGATTGCGATAATGTTACATGTACATTGAATGGTTACACGGAAATCTAAGTGAAACCACATGAAACCTTAATGTACGGAATATTGTGAAGTTGGAATAGTTTGCTAACATTTGCGGAAAATTACAACAAAAAAAATTCTGAACATACATATAAAAATACACATTTAATATGCATACCTCCTTATGTTGTGGTGTATTTTATTAACCTACTCGTTATCAGAATTCCCTGATAATTGGAATAGATGGCATTGTGACCTCGAATATCAAATCAACACATCGCATGACAATTTGTGATTTAAAGAATTTTCTTGAAAATAGAACAAGTACGAAACAAAAAACATTTTTTTTCTTGAAAAAGAAAAAAACAGCACGCAAGTTAAACAAATGCTGCATGAGTGTTGTGAGAATTCTAAACTATCGATGGGACCCTATAACTGTTGGTTTCCTTAATTCCGGTTCATAAGTGACAGTGAACATGGCTCACACCAGGAAAACTCAACAATGTTCCCACGACAGTTGGATATTCTTTATAGAAATTTTGCGGATTTTTAATCAGGCAAGAACTGTCAGCAAAATTCATATTATTCCTAATACAAACCTGGCCTCAAGCTCTATAAATTATACAGACGATTCATAAATATAAGGCCAAAAATAATAAAAATTCACCAAAATTGTATAGAAATCGTATTATGGTGTTACAAGATTTGATTTAGGCTACTCACCGCTCCCTCATACAGTCTATTTCTCCTCCCCAAATAGCGGGAAATATCTAGAGGTTTCTTGGGTCGAATGTATACAACAATTACGCCTATTTTGAGGCCCTTGAAATAACGTTGGATGGAGCTGAAAGGGAACTGAAATAAAACTGTTTTTCACAAAATTGATTGCTTCTTATTTCAATTTTCTGGAACTATTGAACAAATGGCAATTTTTTTATAATAAACAAAAAAAATTAAAAAAATTTTTTTTAATTTTTAAGATAATTTTTTGTTTTGTTGCTAATTTCTTATAAAAATATAGTTCATTCTATACAAAAAGCTTATAATTAAAAATTTAAACTTTTTTTTCAAAATGTATAAAATTCCCCCGAATTCCTATAAAATTTTCAAACTAAAAATTTCTATTAATTTTCGAATATTTTTTTTTTTTTAAATTTTGGCTTCGGAAACTTTTTTCATTTAACGCATACAGTTTATATGTGCAAAACCCCCACCACAAAAAATATTAAGAGTCAACGCGAATTTAAAATATAAAAACTATAAGTTGTATAGAAACAAATTTGTAAGACCAAAATTTATAAAAAAAAATCATTATTAAAAATTAACCGGACTTTGTAGCCACTTCAGACTTGCATGTGGTAAAATTAAATGCGCCACAAAAACTCATACCAAAAAGTTTTCTAAAAATTCATATTAAAAAGTTTAAAATTTTTACGAAAATTTGTTAAATTTTTATAAATTTTTTACAAAGTTTGAAATTCTGACTACGGAGATATAATATATTCTATAAATTGGATATTCACTACAAAAAATTTCCGAGTTAAAAGCGAGAGGATTTAGTCAGATATTAGTAAATGAAATAATAATATAAGTACACCGAAGACTTTTTAAATAAAAGTCAGTTAATTTCGTGTTCAGATGAATTAAGAAACTTTCTAAAGCAACATCAATTTTAAATGAAGAAATATTTCTCTCATTATTGAAATTAAATTTTCTGATTGTTGAGTTAACAGTTTTCATTTTAGATTAAGTCTTCAACAGTAGTGTCAAGGACAGTAAAATTTACAGGATTCAACTGTCTTTTTTCACATTCCTATGCTTATTCGGATTCACTTCATTTTAACCTAGTTCATCTAATTCTAGATCAACAAAATGAAACTCAACAACAAACTATTTAACTCAACTCAATTATAACTTAACTCAGTTCAACTCATCTTCCTCAAATCATGTCAACTCAACTCTATACGCAACTCAACTCTAAACGCCACTCAACTCAGCTCCAACTCAACTCAATTTAACTCTAAATTCAGATCAATGGCACTCACTCAACTCAATTCACTTTAACTAACTCAAATTTATTGAACTCAACTCAAATTAAATCAATCATGTCATGCGAAAGACAATAAAAAAAAATTAAATTAATTTGAATAAAGTTCGCTCGACGCTTTTCTACTTAACGGGAATTAATTTAACTATCTTGTCATGATTGATATGGCTTCTCCAAAGCTTGCTTTTGATGTAGACAGTCACGCGGCGATCAAGGCTCTGAAGTCGATAACGACTAATTCGATTTGTGTTCGGAACTGACGTGGATCTCTGAAACCTCCTCGGTAACACATTCTCAACCTATACTGTAACCCGTGGCACAATAGCGTCTCGAGAAACGAGGAAGCGGAGATATTCCAGGTCTCACAAACTGAGGTAAGGCCCAGAACAGATTTTCTTAGCCGAATGCCAAATTTTTCACGGAATGCAGCGGAACATTCTTCCATCGGCCACATGGTCGGTAGGTTTGGAGCCCCGCATAACGACTTCTATAGAAGCTGCAGAGATGGAGAAGAGGTAGAATCTATCAACCACTTCCTGCGCGAGTGTCCTGCACTACAAAAAATGAGCTGCAGATTTATTTTACATATGCAGATTTTTATACATTTTGAGAAAACCTATGTATATCGCAATTTGAAGAATGACAGGAGTGATAAGAATATTACAAGTAAAACTTTCATTCAATATAAATATCTCTAGAAGTATTAGAGATAGGGCGCAGGCTGTGATGTGTGTGAAGATTTATGTTGTTAATAGTTGAAGCTACATATATTCAATAAAACATGAAGTTTAACGGACGGATATAGGAAACACTGAAAAAACACGAAATTAAAAAAAAATGTCTTTATTTTAAGGTAATCTTTTCATCAAATTGCAATAATTTCTACAGATTGAAGGTTTCTTCAAAATTAAATCCGTGTTCTCCAAAAGCAATACATATTTCTTTAGCGCCAATTCGTTCACAGTTTTCTTGTTTCTGATTTTTTTCTTAAAGCCGGATATTCTTTGTTTGCTTAATGTAGTTTTAAATATTTATTTGTAAAATGATTAGTCTAACTAGAAATAGTTATCTTAAAAAGCTAACACGGAGTGCACGCACGCACAGTGGTCCGTTGTGATGTTCATGACATATTTTGATGAATCCATCTAGCGATTTCAACAACACAAAATCTCCAGATCCTTGGGAGATGAATCTTTATGCGAATAATTGCATTTTTATGCTATACTTGTATACATAAATATATAGCTACATATATATACATATAAGTACATACATATATCACATTCCACAATCAATAAAACAACGATTAATCATTCCATTTAATTGAACATTTGATGTAGCCATTTAGCCCTCAGGGTGAAGTAGTAAAAGAGAAACAACGGAAGTCTTATTAAAATTATATGGAAAAATCGCTTTAATTACGGAAATTTCAGTCCATTGAGTGTAGAAAATGGGTTATTAAATTTACACGCCACTAAAAAGACCCAAAAGCGAAAAGCTCCCCCATGCTATGCGTGCGCGCTGGCAAATGAATTGGTTTCTACGCACTTGTAGCGGCGGTACAATGTACAAACTGTTTTTGTTGTTTTTTTTTTGTGTATTTCTATTTTGTTTTATTTTGTATTATTTTTGTTGCTGCTGGCTAGGCGGTGCGTATGACACGTGAATGGAATTCACACACACACATTTACATAAATAACTTGCTCTTGCCCGGCAGTGAAATGTCCATATTTTCTGGAAGCATTCTAGTTCATGAATTGCTATTAAATGTTACTATAATGAATGTGGCTCAGCGACATCTGTATTCAATATGTTTAAATTTCGAAATTGAAAAGAAAACGCTAATAATCGCTCTCTTCGCTCATAGTCAGCGTATCGTGGTGTAAGGGCTAGGAGACAAGGAGAGTAGAATAAAACCCACAATTTGTGGATATAGTTTGTTTGTATCAAAGTCCATAGATTGTCAAAAATATTAGGCAAAATACTGTGGCACTGATCTGGTTAAATTTAAAAAAAAAAATAATAATATAACTTATTATACAATTTATGGTACAATGTAGCTTGATGTTGTACTCCAAATTGAGGGGTCTATCCCTTTACTGCGATTTCGAACGACATGTAATTTTTGTGAGAAGTTTTTTCATAGCTGAAATACCCTCGGAATCTTGCCGAGGGGATCGCAGTAAAAAAAAAAAGAACTTTTTTATGATTTTTAAATGTTTTTTGGACAAAATAAGAACCACATCTTCGTATTGATAAGTTTTGTCACAGTTTTTTGTTTTTTCTTTATATTATACATATGAAATAACAGTTAATTCCTTTAACTATTTGATAAAATTAAAAACTAAAAATCACAAAAGGTTTCGTAAAAATTTTGAAGTTTTTAATTGAAAAATTTTAGTATAATAAAGTACTTTGTGTGAGCCTATAGTTTTTCCTGTATAGAAATTTCGAAGTATTTTTTTTCTTTAATATTATTTTGACTGCCCCAGCAAAGATGAGATGTAGTTTACATGAAAATTATTTACCTTTTCAGGGCGGGGTTTGATGAATTTTTAATAAAATTTTAAAAATTTTCTTTTCTCACAGAGACCGTTATACATAGTTATAAATTTTTTTTTAAATTATGATTTAGTCGTTATTATGAGATTTTTATTTTTTCGATAACAAGTAAATGCTATTTTAAAATTTTTTCCGATAAGATGTGATCGATATTTTTTGATTTTTATTTTTTTTTTTTACTTTCAAAATTTGATCGATCGTGTGTGATTTTGATTTTATCCATCAAATATAATTGTCATTTTTATATTTAAAATTTTTCGAAAACAATATACGCAAACAAATTTGTCCGCGATGGCAATAATATGTTTTATGAAGGCACAGTAGCGGTTATAATTTTTATGAAAAATAATCATTATTTAATCGTTATTTTGTGATTTTTACTTTTACGATTAAAAATAATCGTTATTTTTGGATTTCATCGATATTTTTTTTTGATAAAAAATAATCGTTTTTCTTGGATTTAAAATTTTTCGATCATATTTAACCGATATTTTGTGATAATTTTTTCGATCATAAAACATATTGACATTGCCGACAAATTTGTTTGCTTGTATTATGATCGAAAAATTGTGAATGCAAGAAAAACAGTTATATCTAATGGAAAAAGTAGAAATCACAAAATATCGATACAATTTTATCTGAAAAATGTAAATTTAAGAATAAGGATTATTTTTGATCGAACAAATAAAAATCAAATATGATCGGGATATTTAAAATCCAAGGGTAATGATTATTTTTGATCGAAAAAACAAAAATCCAAAAATAACGAATATTTTGGAGCGAAAAAATAGAAATAACAAAATAATGATTATACAATAATTGAAAAAAAATATTCTTCTAAATATTAAAAATCAGGTATGGATAACATATGGTATAAGGAGTAGATCGATATGTTAGAATTTTGTTTTGAACGAATCCTTTTCAATGATTTTTATATCCGAAAAAATCAAAATACATTTGTTTTCGGTCCCTGTTTTCTCATGCCCTTTTACCAACTAGCTTTTTTTAATCCTAAAATGATTAAATAATATAAAAATCTTTAAAAAAAATGTTTATGCAAAATATTCGTTCCGAAGCGCCACTATTGATGTAATGTAAACTGACTTATGATACTGGCTGATCTAAACAGGATTGATCTAAGGGTACTTTCCCTTCGAAGCAGATTTTTCTGCAAAGTTTTTCCCCCTAAGTGTGGAATGCAATTCTGCGTGGAGAATGAAAGGATAAGAAATCATATGATCTCAATTGTAAACAAAGAAAATGGCGCTTTCCATGCTTATAAAAACTGTTTCCACTTTCAAACGAAAAAAAAAAAATAATTAGTACAACAATTCTAACAAAGAAGTAGTAAAGTACCACTTTTATGATTTTTTATTTGACACAAAAACTGTTCCAAGTGTTTTCTTATCTAGTTCTAGATACTATAGAAAGACTAAATAGTTAATTAATTGGTAGGCTGACAATTAGCATTTCGTTGCGCATTGCCTCTTCAAACTAGTTGCTATTATCGGTCAAGAAAGATATATGACAAAACAAGTAGTTCAATTGCAAATCAAACTAGTAGTAAACTACTAGAACTACTAATTTTCACAGCTGGGTATTTCGACAGCAGCTCCCTCTATGCAGAAGACAACATGAGCAGCATAAAACCACCAACAATTACTATGCCATGAAACTAAAAGTAAGCGAAGAGAAGGGAAATAGACAGAAGAAATAAACAAAGCTAGCGCAAAAATATGTTTATAATTTCATAAAACACGTTTCCGTTCAAGTGGAGAATTTTAAATATAAACAAAAGGGCAAAAGCAAAAACGAAGAGAAGATATAAAAAATGTAACATAAAAATGCGCAGCAGAAAAAGCACAAAACTTGTATAACCTATTTATGTACGAAGTAAATGTAAAGTAAAAAATATGTATAATCAAAAACAAAACAGTAATAATAATAAATGGATATTTTACGTACACCACACTCACATACAAAAATATGTTTACATATGTGTATTGGCCATATCTAGCCATATGATAATAATTTTTTGTTGTTGGTGCACACGAAATTGCATGTTGTAAATTTTGATCTACTAATGCGTAAACAAAAACCAGAAAAGCGCCGGGCTTTTTCAGTAAAAGTATAAAAAGTGTATGAAATTTCAAAGAGCTTCCTCAGTTTTCACATGACTTGACATTGCCCTTCAATATAGTAAGTAAATTAGCTTTGTTACGCTTCAAGAAGTACGAACGCATTAGATTTTCGGTATGTACTTATGTATGTGCATATATGTATTTGTGTACTGAAATAATTTATTTAAAAAAAATTGGGCGTCTAACTTAAAAAAATGTACATAGGGTACCACAAAAAAAAATTTGTCTAAGTATACAGCCAAGAATGTTAACAAAAAATGCGAAAAAAACAATTGAGATTCGTACAGATTTAAGAAGACATTTGAATCGTTACACTATGCTGGTTTAGGCGTTTTGACGTTGCAAAAATCTTAACTTTGGAACTAATGATGATGTTTTAAGAATAATTTAAATTGCATCTGAAAGTAAAATAGCTAAGCCTTAAAATAATTATAAATATAGGGTGTTATAATAACAACGTTTCTATTTTTTTAAATTATTATCAAAGTTGAAATATTTTCGAAGATTGCAAATACTAAAAGTTTTCAGTAAATACTAAAGAAAAACTACAGGAAGTGGGTCAATGAAGCACTGAAACAATGAAGCACAAGCTAAAATAAGTTAATAGTTTTGGAAAAGAGGCCAGGGCACTGCCCAATTATGATAAAAAGTTGTATCTCAGCAGCCGCTTTACTAATATACATACTTATATTGAAACGATTTTTCGTCATCCCCTGTCAAGTTCGTCGCACGAAAAATTACACTGTAGATGGCACAACGCCGAAACCGATTTGTCTCCAAACCAAACTTGACAAGGAATGTCGGAAAGTAGTTCCAATATAAATTACATCAACTTCTCAGCCTGTCGCAATAACAGAAGAAAAAAAGAAATAGCTTTATTAATATCTACAAAAATCGGTGAGCCAAAGTGAGAAGACGAACCTGGTGGGGCTACTCCGACGTTTTTGGTTTAAGGGCTCACCAGGGGTTTGCAGCATCTGCTCATCAGTAGGGCGTCTGACTCGGAGCAAGCGGTCCGCTATATAAAAGTGCCCTCAATTGAAAAATACCCCAGAATCTGGTTACGCGCTGGGCTTGGTACTCGCCACGTAAAAACAGCTCCCAATTAAAAATTTAAACAAAGTCATGGATGAGACCTCCTGTTCGTTTAAAGGACTATGTTTTAAAGGCATGCACCTGGAATGTTCGGATCCTTAATTGTGAAGGTGCCTCTGCCAGGCTGGTGAATGTCCTCGTAAAGGCAAAGGCAGACATCACCGCCATCTAAAAAAGAAGATCGGACCTTGCGACGTCTACTATAGCTGCCATGTAAGGGAGCGCAAGTTCGGTGTTGGATTTGTGGTGGGTCAGAGACTTCGCCGCCAAATACTGTCGTTCACTCCGGTGGACGAGCGTCTCGCCACGATTCGCATCTACGGAGGAAAGACAATGTGATCAAATATCACTTCTATGAGCGCCACGAGCGCGCGTACGAACGCTGCCTCCGTCACGGTATAAAGCTCGTGCTTAGCGATTTTAATGCCAAGGTGGGAAGGGAGGAATTTTTGGTCCCACAGTCGGTAAATTCAGCCTACACGACGAAACATCCCCGTCTCTGTGCAGCAGAAAGCGGACGCTCAGTGACACAAGGAAAGCTGGACATCGGTAAGTTGCAATCCCAAAAGGCAGCTACTAACTTCGCTACTCGACTCTCACACCTGCTCACTAAGAACACTTCGCAACAAGCTGGAATTCGCGAGCATTGGGAGCACATTTTTCTATCATTAAGTACTGCCGCTGAGGAAGTCATTGACTTTCAGCGAACCCGAAGAAACAACTGGTAGGGTGAGGAATGTCGCTCCGCTACGAAAAGTAAAGATGCTGGCTACAGCACCAAGCTAAGATCGGGCGGAACGCGAGCTGTATGAAAACGGTATCGGGCGTTGAGAAAGGAGGAAAGACGTATAGAAAGAAAAGAGGCCAAAATACTTGAGTATGAAGAGCTTGAGATGCTAGCCGACAGCAATAGCGCCAAAAAATTTGACCAAAAGGTGCGGCGACTTACGGAAGGTTTTACGACCAAGGCAAATTCCTGTAAGAACAATAGCGGCGACCTGATGACTGATTTCCAAAACACTCTCAAATTGTGGAGGGAACATTTCTCCACTTTTCTAAATGGTGGGAGCAAAAGAGTCACCGGAGAAGATGAATACTCCGAACCCCTAGTCGATAATGATGGCTTTAACATCCCGTTACAAGACCTCAAAGAAGTTCGAATAATAATTACGCTGCTACGGTACAACAAAGACACTGGCGCTGATGGGTTACGAGCAGAGCTATTTAAGAGTGGTGCCGAAATGCATGCACTAGCTCATTTCCAGAATATGGTGGGACGAATGCATGCCCGCCGATTGAAATTTAAGTGTGCTCTGTCCAATCGACAAGAAGGATGATTCTGCAATATGCGAGATCTACCGCGGGACTAGCCTCCTTAATATTTGATATAAGGTTCTATTGAGCGTATTGTGTTAAAAACTGAAGCAAATCTACCATTGACCAGATATCAAAAATACGGCAAATATTGGGAAAACCGCGTGAGAAGAAGATCGACACACACCATTCCTACTGCCTATTGGCTGCAATGTCTGAAACAAAACTAATACGGCTATGTAAAATGACGTTGAGTAACACCACCAGCTCCGTCAGAATCGGAAACGATCTCTCCGAGCCATTTGATACCGAACGAGGTTTCAGGCAGGGTGACTCTCTTTCCTGCGACTTCTTTACTTTCATTATGTTGGAAAAGATAAATCGAGGTGCAGAATTAAACCAGTCACCGTCTTAGCTCTCGCGGCACGTTTGACAGTTACCATTTTAACAAAGTAGATGACTTTATTTACTTGGAACCAACATTGACACTATACAATATTGCCAGTCTCGAAATCCAACAAGTGCTACTTTAGCCTGAGTTGGCAAATGAGCAGTATAGCCCCCTCTAGACGAACAAAAATCACGCTCTATAAGAAGACGCATGAACCCTGACAACATCAGATGAGATAGCCCTTGGAGTGTTCGAGGAAGAGTAAGGCCTCCTCTACGTTGGAATGACCAGGTGGAGAAGGACTTGGTTTCATTTGGTGTCTCTAGTTGGCGCCAGTTAGCAAAGCAGAGGAGGGACTGGCGTGGTATGTTGAAATCGGCCAAAATCGTCTAGGCGGTTATAGCGCCAATTAAGAGGAAGAAGTAACTTCTTAAAGATAATTATTTTATTCGATGTTTGCTTATCGCTTGGCTAACATCTCTGACCCGAAAATACTGATTTTCAACGACATTTACAAGACGTTTTCTATATATTTTTTTTAGGTAGTATTGTAGTATATATAGATCCTAATAAATTGCATTTTGCTCTGCAATTTACTAAAAATATGTCGAATATTTGAAATTGTTACTATATTCAAGGTCAACCACAATAAAACGCGATTATTTGTAATTTTGTATCGAAAATGCTTAATTAAGTATGGTCGTCAATTTCAACCCTATCACTATTTGCCTTTGGCAATGACAGAAAGTATGGCATACTTTTTTCTGTATTTTCCCCCCCACTTTTTTGCAACTTAATGTCTTCTCTAATTAATTCGATGCCAACGGCTGGCAGCTGACCTTAATTAACCTTAAATATTTTTCAGTCATATCTTAAATTTGTTGTTTTTTTGTTTTTGCTATATCAAGCTTTTTTTCTGTGGTAAAATAATTTTTTTCATTTTTACAGATATGCGTATTTTGCATAATTTTTAAATATTGGTTGAATGTCCGAGTTAAATTTGACTTTTTGTCAGCAAAGTTTCCTTTTCAAATATTAGTAATCAATCAATTTCGATCATTCTTATTAGTCTCTGCAAAAGTATCAAATACTACTACTTCCGTTAATCGATATATGTTTGATATGTATAATGTTGGAATCGAAAAATTTTGCAATTTTTATACACGTATTTTTACGAAAAATATTTATATAAACTTTAGATAGACATATTTGGTTTTTTTAGTAACATTTATTCAAACTATAGAAATAAAGTACTTTTAAAGTTAAACTGTCGTTCAATTTTTATTTTAAGCTGAGACTAATAGTTTTTCAATTAAATTCAATACAATTCAGTGTTTATTGAGCCAAAAAAGAAGAAATCTTATTATTAAGTTTAGGAAGACTCTTCTCCAAATCGGAGCTTGACCCCAGTAATGAGCTTTAGCAGAAGTAATACAAAACTGGGAGACGAACCGCACTGGGCATTGAAACTGATATGTTGAGGTAAATTCGGACAATCAATGAAACCACCATTCAAATCGTACATTAATATTTAAATTTAAAGCAACGAGACGTACAGGGCGGAAGACGGCCGGAGAAGCGAAGACGGCTAGGTTCCTATATGTCTACGGAAGGATATAGCATTTGTGATAAACAAAGGCGAATCTAGAGTCAAAAACGTTACCAAGATTAGTAAAATCATTAGGGGAAGCGAGTTGTTCATTGGAAATGTGATACCTATGTAGATAGTTGTAAAAATGTTAGATGTCAGCGAGCGTCATATGGAAGCATTTTTTTTAATTTTATACTTCAAGATTATACAGCTTTTCTTGAAGTGTACGAGAATCTGCGACATATGTATTTGAGTTTCCGACATGGTTTTAGATCATCGCCATAGATCAAGTAATCAGAATTATTGAAATTGGACCCGATATCGTTAATAAACAACACAAACCAAAGTACTCGAAAAACAATGCCTTAGGGCAGTACCAGCAAAAGGAGATATCCACTTTTCTATTTCAAAAAACAAGGTTCGACATGAAAGTTATAACTTTAGCCATTTTAAGAAAACCGAATGAAAACCAATATTTCTTTACTTATGCAGCAGAATTGAGTGTGAAACCTTATCGAACGCCTTGGAAAATCTGTATAGTAGATACAATCTACTTGGGACCCAATTTCAATTTTGAACGCAGCCACACAAAACTTCAATAAAACATCGGGAGTCGCTATTGTAAAATGACCACCGACAAAACCATGCCGACAAGGGTTCACGATACTTTTCGTGGCAAAAAATAGTTTTCCCCTTACCACCTTCTCAAAAAGCTTGGAGCAAACCGTAAACCTGGAAATAGGTACATATGTAATTAGAAACATCAGCGTTTTATCCGTATTAAATTTTTTTTGTTTAGTTTGACGTTCTTGCAGCAAAAGTGCCGCAGGAGCAGATATTGATATGCAGCGCATGAATTCCCACTGGGCAGTGTCTTGTCAGCGCCACTACGATTGACTAATCAGTGGTGTGGTTTGGACAATCGTAGACGCTCTCGTTAGCTCCCCTGGTGTTCCTATAAAAGACCTCGCACCTCGAGGCTTTCTTGTAGCAGCTCAGAGCTTACCAAGCCGATATCAAGACCATTCGTTTAAGAGCAGCCGAGGGTGACCAAAGGGAACCCGAAACCATTCTTGCTTGAGGTGAAATTTTCAAGTATAACTACCTGTCTAACTCGTCTACTTCACAATGCCCTGAGATATCCCTGTGACTCGCTACTGAGAATTTTTTTGACAACGAAATAGTCCGAAGCTTTCGAAAGAGAAGTCAGGCAATCCACAACTACTTTCGATCGCTCCATTATTGATCCAAGAGCTCTAACTGCCGATTGGGTATAAGAGTAGGTGTTTACTTCCCTTGCTGAGGTCGCGCTAGTCGGCCGCTTCGTTGATAGCGGCTACCTTTTCCCTTTCACACAAAAGTTCTTTTTCCAACCCTTCAATTAAGTTTCGATCCTTTAGTGAACAAATTCAACATATTTGGTGCCACACATCGCTCCCCACTCAATCCTCAAGTATCCCTTAGCAGATCCTTTATAGCCGGGATGAAATCGAAATTTTGCAAATTCCTCGACTGACCACAATCCAAATTAAATTTACATCCAATATGCCGGCACCTACCCGGGCCCTGGGCTGCCAGAATTTTCCTATCAGTATCTATTGGATCTATATTAAACAAGGTAGCGTTGGCGTAGTCCGAAGGAGCCCACTAATTCCAATAAGAGCAGATCTTTGCACCCTATTCTGCTGCCTAGCCGTGTATTCCAATCCAGGAGAGCAGGGAGCAGAGAGATGTATGGGATCTCTTCGTATTACTAATTTATATAACCATTAAATATCTTTAGCCGAGAGACCCCATCGCTTGACGATGTTCCCCTAAACCAGTAGAACGCAATACGTGACCTTTTCGAACTTCAGTTTCGAGAAATGTTTTCTCTCCAGAGTTAAACCCAAATTGTTAACCGCATTAGAAAGTGAGAGCCACCTAAGACAGGGGAATACTGGGAATCTTTCATGGTAAATAGAGCGAGCTCGGTTTTTCTAGAGCTTACAAAGGACAAATAGTAAATAAATATAGACAGGACAACGTCTGTCGGGTTTTCCTATATTTTATACAGGCCCATGGCATGGAGCTTATAGCCTCGAAAACTACTGAACCGATTGAGCTCAAATTTATAGGATGTGTTTGCAAATGCGTCTACTGTGCAAACAAAAATTCCGATAGGTGGCGCTGGTGTCGATATTCTTGAAATCCACTTTTACATTATGATTTGATTGAAATTCGAAACAAATATTAGCAACATAAATATATATATATTTTATAATTAAAAATTGGACCGATAGGTGGCGCTAGAGTCGAGATAGCTGTAAAACTTTTGCTTAAAGTCCAAGTGAACTCAAATTAATAACCTAAATTAGTCACATAAATATAAATCTTTTTTTTTTAAGTAAATGAACCGATAGGTAGCGGTGGAACTGAAACATCTCTACAACCAATATTCACAATTCAATTTCAGAAAACGTATTTGTAGGTTGTAACAAAGCCCGCCGGGTCAGCTTGTATTTTTTATAAAAATTTTAATAAGAAACAAATAAAGCATCGAAACTTGTCTCATTAATTTTGTAATCGCGAAAGAACCACATACAAAACTTTCAAAATAATTCTCGTTTACAAAATTTATTGCGCAGTAAATTAATTTCTGTTTCGTTTGGCATTGCTCGCGACGCATAGTTTAAGCAAATCAAAAGAAACGAACGAAAACGTAAATTTGGCAGAAGACACAAAGAACTTAACATTTGCAGATGTCAAAGATGTAAATAGTTTACAAAACTTGGATAGGGTAATGCAAAAACAGAAAGACAAGAAATGGAATTCATACAAACTTGCTTACCGTAACGAAGAAAACTGTGAACTAGTATTGATTTTAAATCGTCGAGACGAACATAAATTTGCGGATATTCTAGCTGTAATATGAATGCTAGAAAACATGACTGAATATATTTAGACATGGCACGTAGAAATAAAAGAAAACTAAAAAGCAATAAAAATAATAAATTTTCATCTCGAAATGATGAATGAACCAAACCAAAGATATCTCCGAGGCGACGGTGGTCAGGCGGAACACAAGAAATGCCCACACACACATACACACGCCTTACTGCGAGGCAAATTAAGCGCATGCGTCTCTAATTGCTCATCCAAAATGACACACTCAAGATATTGCAACATCATCACAACCAAAAGAGGAAGTGCGCATTGCGCGTACAATGGCATTAGAAATATTGTACGTATTGTAAAAATGTTGAATAAGTTAAATACTTAAATGTGTAAACAAAAAAAACCAAAGAAATTACAATTTCATAATTGAATAGGAAAAATACCAATCGAAAAGAGTAGAAAAGAAAATGCAACGCCAATCAGTGGAAAAATTATAAACAAAATTGTAGAAACTGAAAGAAAATGCGGCTGAACACGACAGCACAAAGCACAAAGAAAATTGCAATCAAATGCTTTGGGGAGGCGAAACAAAGTAGCGACGACGACGACGTTGCAATGGTCCACTGCCAGCCACTGCTAATTGAACAAACGACACACACACACACCCAGTGCTTGTCTGTCGACACGCCCGCTTTATCGCGCTTAACGGGGCGGCAATGAAATCGAGATCATTACGGCGAGATATGAATACCGAGCGAATTGCATGCACTGGTCAAGCATGTGGGCTGGGCGAGGACAAAATGTAGTAAATTGAAGTTAAATAAATTTTTTTTAGAAAAAATCTTAATATTGCCGACAAATAAATGAAGCAGATAATCATCATAAGTGTGTCTCATTCGCAAATCGATAAAGACCACTCACATTAACCTAAAATACCCTGTAGAACTAATAGAAGACTTGATAGAACACCACATTAGGGAATCTATCACAAAAATGGTAGCGACTTCTCAAAATGAATACATGAAAGAGATAACGCTAACTGAGATCAGAGAACGAAAGCAACCCGAACGTATCACTTCCCTTTTTCACAGCTAGTATGAAAAGTTTGTGTTCTTTTTTTCATACTGATCCCGACTTGCTTAGTTTCGTTTATTGTAAAAATACTTATCATGACTTCGCCCCTCCAGAAACGGATTGTTGTCTGCGGTTCTAGCCCGTGGTGGGAGGAGAGGAGGCCGGTGAACTTTTTCACGGACGGTTCGAAGCTGGACGGAAAGGTTGGGGGGTTGTTTTCTGCGAGGAGCTCTCCCTCAGCCGGAAATTTAGGCTTCCGGACTACTCTGCCTGACTTCTCGCTCAGCCGCCTTGGAATACCTTGACATTGAACTAATTTGGGTGCTGGGCCAAAGCGATATTGCAGAAAACTGCATGGCTGATGAGCTCGCTCGGTGAGGGTACCTTTTGGCTGCCTACGGGCTTCTGTTGGATAGATGGGCTCTCTGTCGACTCAGCGAGCGCTGGGCAGCTACTACTAAATGCAGAACTGCAAAGACCCTCTCGCCGAGGGTAGGCTGTGGGTTTTCGAAGGAGCTAAGGTCGCTAACAAAGCGGCAATTCTCGATCCTTGTAGGAGTTCTGACTGGGCATGGTCCGATGGATATTAATGCGGCTAGGTTGAATATAGTCTCTGACCCTTTTTGCAGCAGCTGTATGGAGAATGATGAGGTTCTTAAAACAGGTGGTATCACAATGAACTTCTATACTATGTCTAAGTGAGTCCCCTCTTCGGGGACTACCATATTAACCTAACCTATCACGAGCAAAACCCAAACAAAACACGATGCACAAAACAACGAATCAAACTCAACCTTATATTCATTCTCACACACTAGCAACTTTCTGTTAAGAATTTTAAAATCTTGTTTATATTTCGATTACTAAACGAATGGTTTCGTTTTGTGTTGTGATCAATAACTTTATGTTGCGTCCCCCATCTTTTTGTGTTCAATTGTTTTGTTTGCGGTACCCATCTCGAGCGTTATCAGAGTAAAGTTATTGCTCGCAAAATGTTTCCGAGTTATTGGAATCGGTTGTGTTTTTTTTACCGTTTTCCACTGTTTGTTTGCGTTCTCTGCATGAAATGGTGTCGCTCGTGAACAAATCCCTAGCCTTCGAGTGGCGATGAAGAGAAGGCCAATTAAAATGGAATAGTAGTAAACCCTATGAAAACGGAAATTTTACTCTTCACAAGAAAATACACGGATGCTCAAGTTAAAAGATAAAAGAATGAACTGGAGATAAAATAGCCAGGAAAGAAAGTGGAAGATCCGTTACATGAGGGTGGTTGTCCCAAAGTGGGATTGGTCAGACCAAGTTTGTTCAGCATGTTAAGGTGCTCCATTGCCAGTTTTGAAGTTATTAGCATTCACATAGTTTCCGAGTATCTTAACGCGGTACGTTCTTCAGCTAATGAACCATCCGTGTACCAGGTTATCATACATTGGTTTATCTGATATGTTTCATCCTATCCGTTTTGTTACTTAAACTTTTTTATGGCTCCGTAGGCGATAATTGGCCGTACAATAGCCGTCTTGAGCCACCTAGTCTGCACTTCCTGTAAGTGTGATTTCCAGAGTAGTTGTTGGTCTAGAATAAGACTAAAAATTTAACCTCTTTTTGCTATCCATATCTGTTCCATCCATTCGCTGAAAAGCCGCGATGAGCCTCATGACGGGAGAGGGGTCTTGGTTTTATATCTAATAATTTTTCTTTGCTTAAAAAACTCATGGAATCATCATAGATTCCCTTATGGTAATGCAACGAAGAAACACCTATACATTTAAACCCATGAATGCGAGAAGGAAAGAGTGCGAGCGCGAGTGATTGTATCTAATAGACCGTTTCCACGAACCTAGATTCAAAACTTCACTCAATTTCGCCGGTGCAACTCTGTAACTTACATATTGCGACTGGAAAATGAGAAAGAAGAAGAGGAAATCATAAATTTCACACAAATTTTATTTATCACAAATGGTATTTCTAAGTTGAAATTGCAATATGTTAAATACAACCATGCCATAGTAAAATATAAAGAGGACCTATAAGTTCCATCCCGACCATTGACCAAAACTTAAGGAACAATTTCCAATCGCATCGACCCAACTTTCGTTGGCAGATTACGATTAGAATTGAGATGGGCGTGTAAACAGCCACAATTTCAAATTGAAATTGCGTGCCAAAATTGCGCAATTTCGTGCTCGTTGAGATGGTCTATAGCCCTAGACTTTTTTTTTTTTTTTAATATTTATACGTTTACGACACACTGTACACTGTATGTATACAAACAAATGCAACACTGTCGATAGTAACTACAATTTCGTCGGTTCATAAACAAATCTGCTGGTGGTGCTGGTGCTGCTGCTACTGTGCAAATTACGCCAAGTGTGAGCTTGCTAGAAACGCATTTTCTCGAGCGTAATGCAAATGCAAAATACACACACACATGCAAACTTTAATAGAGCTTTGATTAGACGTATTTTTAATTTTACTTTTTTTCTTCTAATTTTACATACTTTATTTTTTCAATATTCAGTGAAAGTAGAAATTTAATCGTCTAACCGCACAACAACAACATTAGCAGTTCCAGCAGCAGCAGCAGTAGCAGCAACCAGCAACCAGCAACGAGCAAACTGGCAACAAGCTGGAATCGGCATGCAAAATGCCGCACAACGGTGGCATTTACATCAAACTAGTAAGCAGATATTTGCATATGTGTGTATGTGTGTGTATGTGTGTGTCTATGTAGATTAACTAATAATGAAATTTTACAGCAACAGCTGTCGATTGCTGTGCATGCGGCGTGTGGCATGTGGCATGCGGCACTAGCAGCATCGGAAAATTGAAATTGGCCACTGTTTGTAACACTTTCTTTCTTTTTAAGCAAATCGGCGCAGGCTGGCATTTCTCGTTTTACCTTACACTTTTTTTTTGTCATTGTTTTTGTTTTCTTTTGTTATTACCCCTTCGTTGCTGCAAGCCGTGCAAAGGCAACACATTCGATTTTTATTACATTTGACCTGTAGTTCAATTTTCTTGCAATTGGTATTTTGTTTTTGTTTTTTTACAGCAGCTAACGGCTTAACATCTAACGGTGCAATTTCGTGTCAAATAGACATTGCTAAGTGGCATATTACGGCAAATTTGGGGGAAATGTGTAAGTACTGGAAATACAATACATAAACAACAACAACAACAACAACAACAACAACAACAACAACAACAGCATAAACAGTTGCAGCAACAAATCGTTTTAATTTTTCGGTAATATAAACAAATTAGGAAAAAGTGAAAGTATTTTATTGCCATTTTCAAAAATAAGCTTTCCATATAGGAAATGAAAATTTATTTCCTTTACAAGCGGTTAATAAAACTTTATTTTCGTGATCTATAATAATGTAGGGACAGTAAAAAAAAACTTGGCTTTAGCCTCACCACCAGCGTTGCCGTGTGGCTACAACTGCAACGAAAGTGCTGGGTTTTAAAACCATTGCATAGCTAAATTCTGTAATCCAATCAGGCAGTTTCTGTAATTATGCAACTTCCGAGTGATTATCGAGCAAGTTGTAAAATGAATTCCGAGCAAAATTTGCATGTTCTGGAAAATGAATTCACAAGAAAAAATTCGAATTGCATTCACCTCAGTTTCAGTTCGTGGATTTGGAGTTAAAACGAAATGTAAGTATTTTAAAATTAAAAATATTGTAATTTTAACAACTTTTAAAAGGGGAAACACAAGAATACAACGCGGGCATTTTATGGAGAAAAATGTCCAACACTGTCAGCAAAAAAAAAAAAAATATCAAAAACCAACGCGAATATTTAGTCACGTAAAACTTGCAATTTATTATACCAAATTTTCCTTGAAAGTGCCTTTCTGATTTAATCTTCTCGTCTTCTGTCATAACTACAATGATCCCCATGGGCCAAATATATTTCTGCAAAATATTTAGCATACGTTTAATAACTTTTGTAACAATACTATGGCCCATTGCAATGCAGTCATCCTTCCGTTTAGGTTTTTGAAAGTGACCTTTCGCTAAAAGTCTCAACGTGGCCGTCAGTTGTAGTAGGAATGAATACTTTTTTTTTCAAGGCTCAATAACATAATAACTGCAGTTTTGTTGGCCTAGTAGCTAGACAAATATGAAAATATTTGCATCAAATGCGATCACCTAAATACTCACACTAATTCAGGCGCTGGCGCAATTTGTTGCACTACTCGGCCAAAATTTCTTAAGAGGTTATAGCGCCAATTAAGTAAGTGCAAAAGTAAGAATTCCGGCACATCTAAAGGGTCGGAATGATCCTGATGTTCGGACCTCTTCTGAAAATCTGAAATTTTTAAATAAAAAAAAAAAAAAATGTTTTACTTAGTTGGGATAAATAGACAACTGTCAGCTGTGTTGTTCATTTCTAGGATGAATCAAAAACGAGCTCTGAAATTAACAAAAAAGTCGGATTTTAGAACACCATAGCTAAATTCACTCGGTTTTTAATTTATTTTCGTATTCACTTTCACTCGGATTCCAGAATCTGCCTGATAAATACGGTTTTTGGAGATATTTAAAATTTATATTTACATACATATGTATGTACATATATGTGTGACGAATACTGTCGTATTTTGAATTTGAACCAAATTCAACTGTAAATACGGTTTTTAGAAATATCTCAACTCTACCGCCATAGACGTTGTCCTGTTTATATTTATTTATTAATTGCCCTTTCCAAACAGTTGGCAACACTCTTCAAACAAAGCAAACAAAACCATGCCTAAAACCCTCCCGGAGTAGAAATTAATAACTATGTAAAGTTTCAGCACTTAAACAGGTGACTATTTTGTTCGAACATATTTTTGATAAGCTTTATTAAACCTTTTGGTGAGACATTCATATTGTTAAAATATTCTGAAAATTACGCTCCCGTTTGATACCCGTACTGCAATATTTTATTTTAGTGATTACTTTAATTGAAGTTAAGCTTTTAAAAAGGTGGCAACTCCTTTTAAAAACTGCTTATATGAGAACGACGGATTGTATACATACGTGCACAATCTTATCCAAATCTGTCCAGTGGTCAATTAGCAATGTGTGATTTAACACCACGTGTTGAACAGCAGCGACACCTGTTGAAAATTTTTAAACTTAAAATATTTCAGTCGTTTTGAAGTTTCAAGCATGCGAAACAACCACGATCCATTTTCATATATTTAAATTAAAGGCAATTTGCTCAAATCGAATATGCCGCAAGGGGTTGCATTAGCAACTAAACGGAATCAAACAATTTCAGCCGTGCCACCGCCCACTTTAGAGGACATACATAAGTATAACTCCGAAACATATCACGAAAGTCTACCAAACTAGTTTTTTTTTTTAAAGTAAAGCACAGCAATATGGGAAATAAACGAAAGGTTAGCGAGAATTTTTTAGCCACGACTAAACAGGGTTGCCACCTTTTAAATGAGCTAAAATACATGCACTTTTAAGAAAACTTAGTAGCGCTGTCTACACATGTCTTATTATTTATTTTGGGCAATTCTAGGTTTTGGTATTATTCTTTTAAGCAAATCTGAAAGATATACCTTATTGCCATTATATGGAAGGTACATAGGTCTGTCTCACTTCTATAATTTTTAAAATTGTTTAATAAAGGCAAAGTTAATTTGAGTGTGATAAATATTTGTGCAAATTTTTTAATCCACTGAGTAAGAAATTTGACCGAATTTGTTTCATTGTTCATAAAACTATATATTGAGCCTTTACATTTCAAGACAAACGTTCCATTCGGGCCATGTTTTTGTTTTTCCATGAAACTCGAATATGTTATTTCTATATATTGTTATTACCCGATATTTTTCGGTGTTTTTAAATGAGAAAAAAATTTAAAAAGTTAAAAATTAAAATAAATAACTTTTTTCATTTTTCCGAAAAAAAAATTTGTGTACATGAATTCAACTAATTACAAACATTTTGCAAGAATTATCAAAATCGGTCAGTTTTTAAAAGAGTTATGTGCATTTAAAAAAAAATTTGAGACGGAAAAATACGATTTTTACAGCGAAATTCAAATCGCTGAAAAATATCGGTAAAATTTGTTTTCTGTCAAAAACAAACAATACATGTTCGATATTTTTGACTAAGAAACAAAATAATCGAGTCTCATGGAAAAATGGAAAAAATGACAGTTGTTGCCTTGAAATGGAAAAAAAATATAACTTTTAAAAATTTCAAGTTTTTTGTCTTAACGATTTAAATCTGAACATTTCAAATTTATTTTTGTTTTTATTTCCTTTTTCCAAAATAATAGTCATTCCCTAGCAAAAATCTTATAAATTAAAACTTCACCTTTTGTAAAAATTTTTATTAGAAAGCTTGTAGAATTAACAAAAAAAAATGAGTATGCTCATTTTTTATTTCATACAAAAATATTCCAGCAGTGGTTATATGAAAAAAATGTTCAACACTTTCAGCAAAAAAAAAATTGTCAAAAATAAACGGTAATTTTTAGCTACTTGAAACTTGCACTTTGCTAGACTAAAATTAAAAAGCGACAAAACTGTATACTCTAAATCTCTTATTACAAACTTCAAAATTTTGTTTGTAACTTTTTTGAATTTTTCTGCATTTTGAACAAAGGTCGAAGCTTTAAATTATAAGGATTTTGTTGAGGAATGGGCTATATTTCTATAAATAAATAAATCTAATAAAATTTAAAAAAAATTTAAATATATCAAACATTTGATATGTGGCTATAATTTTGTCGACCGATCTTTGTCTATATCTATCTCGATTCTGTTAGATTGTTACGTTATGTGCACAAATTAGCATTACCCTTGTGCCCAAGTCCACTCGGACATAAAAAAACTTGCATGCAATAAATAAAATACTAATTTACAGTTTCCCAACTTCTCAATATAATTTTATAATGTACATATGTCAGAACAATTCCCAACAAAGCTAAATAATATGCGCACAACCAAATATTAAATGCGATATAAGACAACTCAATGAAACGACATAAACAGAATTGAAAAATCAACTATACGAGGGTTGCCTTTTATATTTTGCGCCTTCGCAACACTACATGTGATTAGTTGTAATTAGATATTTTTATCATAAAGTTTGGTATTTTTTGGCATAAACTTGCATATAACGTTTTCACTTATGAGTTTTATTTGTGTTTATTTATAGTGAGTTTAAAAATTCATATTGCCTAAAAATGGAATTAACCCGTGAACATTTTCGTGCGATGATTTACTACGATTTTCAACGTGGATTATCGAGACAGAAGTGCATCAATCAACTTACTTCTACCTTTGGTGTTGAATCACCACACTTAGCCACTGTGAAACGATGGTACAACGAGTTCTTAAGTGGCCGCCAATCTTTGCAGGATGAATTTCGTGAAGGTCGTCCGAAACCGGTGGTTGTGCCAGAAACAGTCGATGCTGTGCGTTAATTGATAATACAAGATCGTCATGTGACATATCGCGAGATAGAGGCATCCTTGGTCATTAGTGGAACCAGCATACATTCAATACTGCATGAACATTTGGTCGTAAAGAAGATTTTTTCTCGTTGGATACCGCATAATTTGACAATTGCCCAAAAAAGGACTCGTGTCGATTGGTGTAAAGAAATGTTGAAAAAATTTAGACGAGCCTAATCCAACAAAAGTTATTCGCGCAAGAAGCACCTGAAAGCAAATGGTCGCCTGTTTTTTCGGTCATGTCACAACTGTTCTGTTAGAAGCCTTCAAACAGCTCGTTTTAGAGGTATCCTCTTCTGAGTGGAAAAAGTGCTTTGAAAATTGGTCCAAGCGAATGCAGAAGTGTATTGACTTGGATGGAGAATATTTTGAAAAACAATAAAACTATTTTCCTTAATATTTGACTGTGTTTTCATTACTAGGCGCAAAATATAAAAGGCAACCCTCGTAAAATACCGGAAATAACGCTAAATGAAATGTTCACCGAAGCAGCAAAAAGCAATAAAAAAAAAAATTTAACAAATCGACCCACAAAAATCAATTCAAAAAAGAAATCGATCGTGCCAATCAGATCATATAAAAATGTAAACATTTACATAGAGCAAAAAAAAAATAAATAAAACTTTGCAACATCAGCTGTGCAGCTGCCACTCGTTTATTAAATGTTTACTTTGGAGCCTGTCCAAAAAGCATATTAAAAGACTCCCATATATTAGCAAACTTTATTACACACCAATTACACTATTGTAAAATTGTAGGTACACATACACACAAAGATATTTGTGGGTACCCTACAGTGAAACTCACTAGTTCTAAACTGGATCATTTAGTACCAGTTTGCTTAGCAATTCACCTACTTAACTTCACATCATCTATCTTTCTTTTCAAGTAGGAAAAATCAGTATACCAGTTGACATTCTAATCAGCCTCTGCATCAGCATCATACCAGTCGATGAACCTGTTCGTAAATCGAAGTTATATCTAAGCGAAGCAAATCCATGATTTTACTAGCGCCGTTAGCTATTTTTTTTTGTTTGATTTATTATATTGTGAACTTTATAATTTAAACTTTATCCCATTTTATTATTACATTTAATTTGTTTAAAAAATCAGCATAGCCTACCATCCACCACTCGACCTAGTGTTCTTAGCGTCCCACAGTGTTATGTCTTCATAAATTTGTGGGTAAAAATTAAAACAAGGGCTTCAAGAATAGTGAAATTTAATGTAGGCATGCTAAATTTAAGCTATGTGGTTAAGAAACATTTCAAAAGTTTTCGAAATTTGTCCTTTCCTGGGGTACTCCGCTTGGACCTATAGCAAAGATTTATAAATGCATTTTTTAATTTTAGCGTAATAAAAGAAAGTATTGCAACGAAAATCAGCACATAACTTACTTTTATGAAAGATATCAACGATATTAAAATTTTGTGAAATTTGGCAACACTCGCGTCTTCCTCTCATATAACGGTAATTTAAAAAAAAGAAGTGATACAGAGAATTGGGTTGAAGAAAGAAGTACATGATTATTTTTTTAAATGGGCGTAGCACTGCTTACTTTAAATAGATACATACCTATGTATATCTTTGAAACTTCTTTATCAAACTTTGTACATACTCTGCATTTCAAGTCTATAAGCATTACTTTGAAAATTATTGATATAGGGTAAAAATCACGCTTACTTCTCATATTGCTGTATTAGTTCAAAAATTCCAAAAAATAAGATATTTCACTAATTAGAAATGAAAAATTACCTGAATTCGATATTTCGATTAACTTCCGAGGCTTCTGTAGGTCTGTGCCGAAGTTTTGAAAAAGGGATGTGACATCGCACAGTGGTACGGCGTCATAAATTTTGAAATAAGTACTTATTTTGATCCTTTGGTAAAGATTTCGAGTAAAAAAGAATGACCCAAAATATTGCAGAATGTTATTCATTAACTATCATTTGCTAAATAATAAATTTTCCATAAGCATAACAGAGAGGAATGAACAGCTTTTTTCGGGTAGAGCTAGAGGCTATGATGGAGGCTACTCGGTGTTTGACAATGTTCGCTCCTACCGACCTGTTCGACCTGTCATTATACACACCGACAGTCAAGCGGCTATTAAATCTTCTAAATTCTCACGAAACAACGTCCATAGTTGCCATAAGATGCAGAAATTACCTCAATCTGCTCGCGTCTAAGCGTTCCATGACTGTGACATGGGTCCCTGGGCACAGGACATTCCCGGCAATTGCGCGGCAGATGAGTTGGCAAAGAAAGGGACAGAATTATCTCTGGTAAATTCTGCTCTAGAAGCCGGCATGCTTCTAACCTGCAAACAGTTTAAAGATGAAACTCAATGAGAAGGTGAACACCACGTGGGCCATTTAACCCAATTGTCGGACAACCAGACAAGTTTGGTCAAAGGTTGACATAAAGGGATTCAAAGCTCTCATTGACTTTGACCACCCTTCTCCCAGACTAATGGTCGGACACTGCTTTATGGGCATACACGGGACGAGATTGGGATGCCTAACGAACGATATCTGTCGCAGTAGCAGGGACGAAGCGGAAGTGGAAAGCATCGAACACTAACTCTGCCTCTGGTCCACCTTGGCCAAGGCTCGAAATCAATTCTGAAATAGCTACTTTCTAGTTTCTGTCTGTGGTTCACCTTCTAAAGAGAGGAAGGAAGGAAATGCCTAGCTCCCGCCAGCGGTATCACAACGGTCTTTGGCTGCTCTAACAGGACCTATCATTTGTAAAAAAAAAACATCAATCCAAAATCTGTTGAGGTGAATGCCCTACACTACTAATGAAATGAGCAGATGATACAAGCAGGTGATCAAAACATGAAAGGAAATTCCATAAAATGTTCTTGAAAACCTCAGTCTATAATTTCCGTAAACTTTAAACCCTTCGGATGGCATTATCAGTAAAGAAGTTTAAGCCAACATATTGCGAAAATTTCACATTAAAATTTTCGTGATCTTTGTCAGAAAGTTTATAAGTTTGTTCAGCGATCGATGAGAGACGGTATACATTTTCACGCAAATCGCAAGAAGACCGGAAAACCGTATTGTTTTTGTCAAGGAAAATATATCTTTTGAATTAATTACGTAAACAGAATATTTGCGCATCAAATTCTTAAGAAAAGGCTATATTTGAATAAGAAAAAAATACTATTAATGTCATAGTCAAAAAATATATTGCATATACTATACGCTATTGAAATGCATGAAATGTTTCATCTGTTTTCGCTGTGCAATATTTTAGTAATTATGCTTAATTTTTTCTAAGACAAGAAATTATTTTTGGGGTGAAAAATTTAAAACTTTACTTACTCAGACATTTCTCTTTAAAACTACATCATTATATTTTCGAAATTCGATATTCTGATGATTTGATTTTTTGCCAGGACCATACCACTGTGCGTCGTAAGCGGCTCTCTTCACACGACGTTTGCAAAAAGTGTAATTATTTGTGTTCAGAATTTCGCTTCGCAACTAACCTAATTTCGAGCCGAGCCATTAAATACCACTTTATGAACTAGAATGCTCGTTGACTAGATTGGCTTTTCTTTACAGGGTATGCCGCTCAGTATATACAAATACATACATACATACATACACACTGGATGTGTTAGAAAGTGCATGTTTTCCTAATATTCCAAAATTCAATTAGAACGCCAAAGTTGGGTGGTGTTGAAATTTTTAGTTCGAAAAATATAGAACTCACTCAAATGATTAGCTGCGAAACCCAAAAGTTATGGGGAACATTAAAATAGTTTACAAAGAAAATGTTTATGAATTCAGAGAAAACATTCAAGATTGAACTGTCGCATTCAAATGTCATAAGTAGGAAAGTTTTGAAATATCTAGACCTATGTATTAATTTAAATACAGGAAGAGTGAAATATATGTATGTATTTGTGGAATATGGTATAAAAATGCTTACTCTATTTCACTTTTAATAGAAAAACTGTATAGAGTCTCTTGAAAAGTTTTCAAAACTTTGGAAAATGGAACTATGGTAGAAATTGAAAAGTGACGCGAATAGTTGAGGGTTAACATTACGAGAGGTATTATTTATATTAGTTACATAAATAAGTAAACAAAACAGAAATATTTCGAAAATCAAGTTGTCATTTTTATACCTGAGGCCACAGTTTGAGATGAGCTTATAATGTGATGCGGTTTTATAACCAATAAAATTGAACAAACGAGTCAGTTCTAAAAATTTTATGATTCGCAAAAAAAAAGGCCGACAACATTCAAACAATTATAGTCCAAAATAAAGTGCGTAAATATAAAACCAGGGATGGAAAATAACAGTTATTTTTGAAAACTGTCATTGAAAAATTCACTATGAACGAAAAGTTCTACAATCAAATATAATATACCAATTGATTTCTTATTTCACCAAGAATCGAATTTTAAAAAAACTTTTTTTTTTTTAATTTTTCTGCGAAATTCAATAAAATTAGATTTTTTATTTTTATTTTAAAAATCAAAAATAACTATTACTTTATGATTTTTTTTTTTTTTAATTTTATAAATCAGGAATAAAAATAAAGAATATCTGTTTACTATTTTAGTTTTATAAATAAAAAATAAAAATATAACAGAACAGTTATCAATGATTTTTATTAATAAGTATTACTAAAAAAATAAAAGACAGTGACTGATTTAAATTTGTAAATATATATTTTTTTTAAATTTTTATGCAAAATTAAAAAAAAAATATTTTTATTTTATAAATCCAAAATAACAATTAATTTGTGCTTTTCTACATCATATATATATGCTATTATGCTATAAAAGATAACAGTTATTTATGATTTTTATTAATAAGTGGACTAAAAAAAAATAAAAGTCAGATTTATATTGATGGCTTTTATAAATAACTGTTTTTTGATCAATAAAATGAAAAACAGAAATAACTGTGATGTTTGATTTATAATTTAAAATGTCATTAATTTATAGTTACGAAATCGTTAAGGATCTATTTTTATAAAAACAAGGTAACTGTACGCCTCCCTGATACACACTAAATAAGAAACACTTTATCTACAAACTTTGATGTCGAATTAACATTTGAAAATAAAAAACTAATTCCTTTTCACAAATATAAGCAATTTAATACAGTTAGTTCAACGTTCCGTATTTGGGGGGGCAATTACACTGTTAGTAAATTTTGCATCATCCGCAGATGGACCGAGTTTCGTTAATATTTTCTGACTGCTGACAGCTGGACTTGTAAAATTTAGTTCAAATTTTTTTCGGCCCAAGATGTTTTCCCAAAATCGGAAAAAATGGTTACAAAAATCGGGTCTAGTCAAACAAACAGTAACCTACTAATACCAAGGTTTTAATTCTCGGCAAAATAAAAAAAACATATCTCAGTCAAAAATTAAGTCCTCACAAGATCTTATGGCTTATTGGTTAGGTTTTCACGTCCAAACGACTGGGCGGCTTTGTATAATTTGGCACACGTATCGTCCTTTATATGGGTTACCTTCGAAGGAAGGGAGCTGCCACCTATTTAAAATCTCAACTTCAGTGAAACCAATGAGTGAAATCAAGTACTGTAATATGGGTAGCAAACGAAAGAGGTTTAATAAACCTTTATTTACATAATTTTTGCAAAAGAAGGTTGACCCCTATTTAAAGGTCAACTAAGTTAAATTAATAAATGAATAGAAAGTTTACACTGTGAGTGCCACGCTAGAAGTTTTAAGCAAGTTTAATTTCGAAAATTCTTTTGGAGAGAGTTGCCAAGTGTTAACAAAAGTAGTTAAAATTATAATTTAAATAAAAAATGGGGTTCAAACTAAGGAGGTTTCAAAAAGCTTTAGTTTGAAAATGCTTTTGGAAAAGGGTTACCATCAGTTTAAAAAGATGAATATGATTATTTGGTCTCCAGATGAATATTGTGTTTAAGTTTTCGATTAAGGCTGTATTTTCTAAAACAACTATTAAGTTATTTGATGCCTCGATATTTCGATCTCAATTTGAGCTCATCTCCAGGCACTCTCGACTGTGCCTCAGCCGACCAGGCGAATGAAATAGTTAAAATAACTAAACAGTTGTTTTATTCAACACGGCATTAAGCTCGAAAACTTAAACAGAATCTGCTTAAATAAGTTAATTAAATTAAGTTAATGGCTTTTTGCATGGGCGGTTGCCGCCTGCTCAGCATGCTTACTCGAAGGGAAATAGCCCTGCACTCGGTCGTTAGCGTCATTGAAGAATATCTTGAGCACAAGGACCTTGCAGTTGGTGTCTTCTGGATATAGAAGGTGTCTTTAATTACCTCCGGGTCTTATATGGCTCGTCAATCACCTGCTCTGTGACAGAACTGTCGTGGCAGAGTGGGGCAGCGCCTCCATTCAACGAAGGGTGAGTAGAGGTACTCCACAACGAGAGAACCCCTCTCACCACTCCTTTGGGCAGTTGTAATCAATGGCGTTCTAAAGGAGCTGGAGGGGGGAGGCTGCACGGTTATTGCCTATGCCGACGATGTAGCTCTCATTACCTAAACTTGATCGTAAAATGGTCCACAGGATGTGGGCTCGCGAGCAATCCTAGCAAGACAGCTCTCCTGGGGGCCAAATATTGAGAAAATGGATACAGCTTCAGCTCGGCCATTGGACATTCAAGGATTCTTGCCAGCTTCGACTTTGTCTCTCCGGAAACGGATTGCTGTCTGCCAGCTCCGGCCCGTGGTTGGTCGTTCTCCACTCACATCCCGCGAAGGGAGGAATGGGGGGAGGGCAGCGTGTGGGGCGAGAGAACGGTGAACTTTTTCACGGATGGCTCGAACGTGAACGGAAAGGTTGGGGTGATGTCTTCTGCGAGGAACTCTCCCTCTGTCGAAAATTCAGGCTTCAGGACTATTGTAGTGTGTTTCAGGCAGAGGTGGCCGCAATCAAGGAGGCAGCCGATTGGCTACTCACCAATGCAATGCCCACTAGACGGGCTAACATTTATTCTGATAGTCAGGCCGCTATTAAGGCCTTAGGATCGCTAATGGTGAAATCAAAAGTTGTCGGGGAGTGCCTGACTTCTCTCGCAGCCGCCTCGGAGTCTCTGACATTAGAATAATTTGGGTACCGGGCCATAGCGGCATTGCAGGAAACTGCATGGCTGATGGGCTCGCTCGGCAGGGTACCCTGGAAGTTATTACTCCATGCAGGGAGAGGGTGGGGGCTCCTTTGGCTGCCTACGGACTTCTCTTGGACAGATGGGCTCTCTGTCGTCTCAGCGAGCGTGGGGAAAATTTCACGCTTTGCAAAATTGCAAGGGCCCTCTGTCCGAGAGTGGACCGTGGGCGCTCAAAGGAACTGAGGTCTAAGTTAAAGGTGATATTACGGCATGAGATTCAAAGCAAATAGTTTAAAGGTACTGAAGCAAATATCGAAATAACAAACGAATTTTCCATTTTTTCAATTTTCATCAAATAAAACACAGAACTTCAATTTTTTGTCCAAAAACTGGCTACTGAATGGCAAAATGGTTAAAATTTTGGTTGAGATGAGTTAACCATGAGAATATCGTTAAAATAGTTTAGAGAATCGGACTACTGGTATTGTAATTAGTCGATCGGTATTTTCACTATTTGAGACCAGCAAATGGAAGCATTTGGCACTTTTGTTTAAAACGCAAAAACGGCTACTAAAAGTTATAATTGATGAAATTAATTTATAGATTTCTTGGATTGAAGAAAACCAGCTATCACAAGAAAGAAAAATGAGAATAAATTGGCGTTTAAGAAATATTTACTACATTTAGAGAAAATAGATTTCATTGTATGTAGATTTTTTATTAATTTTGAAGAAGCCTTTACTGAACTCGGAGAAAATGTCGCAATTTGAAGAAAAAATTACGATATCGATACTTTATCGATACTTTTTTGTGAGTCGCTTTTTTTGCATACATCCAAAGATACCCACGAGCTTTGATGTTTTCGATTTAATATAGCTGAGGCGCTAGTTTCTAATGAAAAGAACAACAAAGAATGGATCTCCGAATGTGAGAAAATGACGATTAGTTTTGTAATGGAAACCGCCAAGTTGGATTTAATTATAGGCCAAACAGGCAGGGGACTTAAAATCCGTACTATTTTCTTTCGACTACTCCAACAAACATGGAAAGATTGTTCGAAGAGATATGAAAAATTTATGTCCACGATTTTTGATTGATACAATTCATAAGTACTTTAGCCATGGGCCTGAAGGGGATAAATGGGCATACAAACATAGCTACATACAAACGTACATATGTACATATGGATGTAATTGAGCGGTAAGCTCAGTGACATCAAATAAACTGTAGCGGCGTTCGTCTACGTAAGCAGAGCATTTGCGTGACAGACCTCGTCAGCAAATTGTCATTAAATTTATGTACATACCATATCCATTAGGGTGATCTGAAAATGCATGGAGAAAAAGTGAAGACGAGATTTTAATGGTCTCACTCCCTAAGATTTTGCTATATCGAAAAAAACAACAGCGTCCAGTTGCTTTTTATTAATAAAAAATATCACTGTGCAATCGTGAATACTCAACACGAACAAACCGTAATATTTATGAAAGATTATGGTCCTAAGCCGACTTTGCCGAAGACAGTACTACTCTAGAGAACCTGAGCTTTTTTAGGGTTAAAATTTTGTTAGCATTTTCGCCAAAAGTGCAATTAACTTATCAAAAATATCAGGCATAAACCGACTTGCGTTTGTGTTATATCTCAACGCTCTAACTCCGACTTTGATGGGACTTTTTGGCCCGCTCTCATAACAACTGTAAAGAACGGTCGCTAAAAAGGCGGTAAAATAAATTTAGATTGGTAGTATAATTTATTAGCTTGAGCGAGTATTTTTTTTATTGGACTGCATATCACAATGTGGAATAAAAATGGGCACGCTGAAATTGCCATCTTGAAATTTTCGTGAAACATTTTAATACTCTAACTGACTTTTTTTAACGACCCTGCATTAAAGCTGTTTTGAAATCGGGTCAAAAGCGTCCACTTAAATAGTAGTTAGAACCTTGAGATATATCACCAACAAATTCCTAGTTAAATTCAGCTATAGAAGTCTGAGCACAGAAATTTCAATTCGTCTTATAGATAATTTTTTCGATAAATTATTTGTATTTTCGACGAAAATACTACAAAGTTTGTTCCCCTCGAAAAAATACTCCAACTCTCTGCACTACTACTGTTCTGAAAAGTTGGACTAGGGAGCATGCTATTTCATAACTGTTGAGTAACTTTTTGTTTTTTTAAATGCTAAACAGTGTCGCTCTAATTACTCAAAATCAGCAGCTATATTCAAAAGGAAGATGGGTCGTGGACCGACTCTAGTTCTGAAACAGTAAAACTAATTTTAAATGATTACTTTCCAGAGTGCGCCGATGAATCAGTGAATGCTCCAGACCCAGCAGAAGCTCCACCGCAACTTATCAGTGAAATCATAACGATAGGGCTCTATCCGATTTCAAGCCAGATGGAAGGGAATATGCCGGCCCGGCATGAGAACGTGGATAAACATCATTACGGCGGAGTTATGCATAAGCGGAGTCTTGTGCTCTTCACCTACTGAGGCTCTGAATGCGATACTGTATCTCACTCACTTTGACGTAGTGGCCCGAGAAATAGCTGTAACCGTAGCTTTAAGACTCAAAGAGGCTGGCTCCTGGACTGCCACGAGTCATCATCCGGTCATTCCAAAATTTTAGAAGCAATGGCGCCCCTACCTATACCTGCTAGCACTGACTACTGCATACAATCAAATACTTTCACTTTACTCACAAACTCTACGGGAAGATGGGCGGAGGAGTATTCTCCCCAGAGCTGCAGCTTGAAGCATCGTTTCGTTGTGTACACATATCAGGCGAAGGTTCTGGCTATACAATAGGCCACTTGGCACCTAGTCGAAAAACCCAAGGAGAAAATAGAGGGTTTCATCTTCTCAACGCCTTAAGCTCATCCGTAGAGAACACTAAGTCTCCAACTGAAGGCCGCAGATATTTAAACGAGATGGTCTAGCATTATAGAATATGACTCATATGGGTGTCTGGACATCGAGAAATCGAGGGTCACTGCGAGGCCGTCGAGCTGGCAAAGAATGGTACGACCGTCCCCATCCTTCCGAGGAAGGATAGAGTACGTACTACTAAGCTAACATGATCTTCATATGACAAAGGGCGTATGACCGTAATTCTTAGGTTAAATCGGAACGAGGTTTCCATTCTTACAAGAATCCTTACAAGTCCGTACTATTGTTGCAGCTGCAAAGTCAGGAAGAAGAAGAGGAGAGTGTAGATCACTTTATCTATCGCTACCCGCACTTAGCTGAAGACGAACGCAGACGGTAGGAAAACCATCTCCGCAAAACCTTGCGGAGATATATAAGTAGCAAATAAAAATAATAGCAATCTCAAAGTTCATTACGCTAACGAAATGGTTTGATTCTGCGAGAGCGAGGCAACATCGTAGGGGAGCATAGTTTACATATGGCATCACAATAGGCCTTCTATTTGCTCAAAGTTCTCCATGTATTTTAAATTAGGGTAAAATAAATTTTTGTAGAAATGATTTAGAATCCGTGAAAATCATTGAAATATAGGCGTATGGTTTTGTTTTCCGATATAGAACAATTCTAGCGAGTAAGAGCATTAAAATTCTGACTTTACTTTCTTTTGTACAACCCTAGTGTACATACATGCATATGTAGATACGTTGTTCTCATTCCGTCAACGGTATTGGTTCTGGAAATGACTGAATGTCATGTGTTGTATTGTCGTGTGCTGTAATTCCTATAAGAAGGCAGTGACGACTTTAATTCCCCTGAACTTATGTGGCTATGTATTTACTATATGTACATATATATGTACATATATTACATACATTGTAAACAAAATAGAGATCCAAAAATATATTAGGTTATGCAATTAATGGAAAAGTGGGCAAAATTAGAGCTTTCTAGCTAAGGAATCTTGAAGAAAAAACTGAGCCACTCAGAAATGTTTTTTTGTAGAGTTGTGACTTGTTTTTTTATTTAGCGTGCAATATTTATGTACAATAAGTATGTATGTATGCACAGTTACTGACAATATAATAGATTCAAACATTCCCTCAAGATATATTTGCCAAAAATAGTTATTAAAAACATTTCTTAACCCAATCAAAACATGTATTTAGCTCCGTTAATTAATTTGGCCATATTAGTAACTCAAACACACATGAATAGTTACTTCATTAAGGAAAAAAACATCTTGAATGTAGTCAGTTGTGAAATTCAATTGACAAAAAAATAGAATCAGAGAACTAAAACTCGAAGATAATAATAAACCTCCCTTAAAAAGTATGACAGTTTTAAAACTTTTTAGCAAACCCCTTATCTGGAAGTACTTCAGTGCATCTTTTCTGAATAGAGTCTACTAGGATCTCACAGACCGACTTTGGTATGGAATGCTCGTACCAAGCTTCCTGGATTCTTTACCAAAGTTCTACCTTATTCTTTGATATTTAGCAGGCCCAATCTTTTCCTTTACAATCTTCAACAAGTGCACTTTCGGATTTGAATCCGGAGATTGCAGCCTTTGCAATCATCACATCGATTCCACGACTCTGTAACTACGTTTATACAAGACCCCATTCGGCATAGGGTAGCGTAACGTCGGTATCGGTACCGGTCCATGTTTTCCCGAAATCGAAAAATAGCAGTCCGACTCCATACCGCGAAAAACATCCCTATATCATTATATTTCCTCCTCCTTGCTTGAATGTTTTTGTTGTGTACCTGGGATTCATTTCTTCATTTTTCGGTCGTCGGGCCCAGACCTTCCATCATTGCCCGCCATGTTTACTTTAGATTCGTCAGACCCTAAAATATTTCGCCACTTTTTGAATTTTCTGAGTTCTCGCAAATGTTTGTCGATTTCGTCGCTGTCTTTTTGACAACATTGGAACTTTTCGTGACAATCTGCCGAAGGGGTTTTTTCTACAAGACGACGGGCAACAGCTCTTAAAGATATTTCCACGCTTATTCCCTTCTGGGTGATTGCAACGGATTTAAAATGGTCGCGCTCTGATAGTGTCTCAATGAAATTGCCGTACTCTGGCGTCGTTTTTTGCGGTCGACCTCTCAATTGGCATTCGTTTTGAGGCGAAAGAGCAGTATTGTCACTGTAGTAAAAGGTTGGAAGTTTTAAATGCAAAAGTAACAGTAAAACGAAAAAGGTTTTCCATTATGATGTTTTAAACGACAAATAGTGTACAGATTCGATTACAGACAAAAGTTAGCGGAAATATAATAGCAAAGAGAAATAACTGCTGATTGTTTCGCAGCAACCGACTTGATTCTATTTTATTGTCCGTAACTGTATGTGAATATGGGTATTTAATTCGCCAGAGCCAGACAGTGTGTATTGAGTGTTTTACGCCGTATAATTTTCTAAACAGTGCCCCTGTCTTTCGATCTCTTAGTATTGCTTTTAATGGAAGATTTAAATGGCCTGGAAACGAGTTTATTTACAAGGCACCTACATACATATGTAGATATTCGTTCCCTTATGTATGGGTCGTTCTATACGAGGAGACTACCAAAAAACAGCTTAGGAGGTGACTTTTAAATCTTTAAAACAGAAAAAAAACCAAATCATTTTCTATTGTTTTACGAAACCGCTTTCTAAATTTCAAAACGGGCGGTTGAAATGGAGACGAGAAAACCCGACGTAGTTAAGGATGGGTCAGACAAAAATCCACTAAAAACGTTTACAGAAATTCGCTTTGTAATTCCCTTCTATTATCGGCGTAAATTAAGTCACTATAAATATGCAATTTATGCCAATGGAACGAATGCACCATATCTACAGACTATTTTCAAATGGTTCTAAAGATTCCACACGGAAAGTTTCTCTGTAGAAGGTCGTCCAAAATTGTCTAATGACGACGTCACTGTGGCTCTGGTGAAGTCCAAAGCTGACGAAGATCTACGATAAAGTAATCACCTGGGATATACCAAAAAATCTGCTCGATTGGTTTCACGAACTTTAAATGAGACTCAAAAAGAGGCTCGAGTGCATTTTGCTAATTTTTTTTAAATTAATTGCGACAGCAGGCAATCTAGCAACTTTAGTAAAGAGAATCTTGGTTCCACAAGTACAATGCGGAAACCTAGCAATACTAGTCCATGGCCGTTAGTACCGTCTTCCCTCGTCGACATTATTCGGGATCTTTGCTTTCGTGGAACTTTTTTGACGGTTCTATTTCTCCTAAAATAGTGTACAGTGTTGAAAACCATCCTTTTTGAAATGTTTAGAGTTTTCGCGATTTTCCGTCGTTGCGGCATTTAACTATTATAGCTCTCATAGTTTCGTCGCAGGATTTATTTATACCCATTATGTTCAAACTCTAAAATACTCTAGAATATAACAAATTTGTTGTTTTTTTTATAAAATGACAATAGATGCAAATAAAATCTTCTGTTGCTAATTATGTGGCCGACTGTTTTTTTTTAAGAAATGGGAAAATCTCCCGAACTAACGGAAGTAAATAAAAAAAATTTCACATTTAAATGAATGTGCATTTTCAATAATTGGGTCCTTTATGAACGGTAAATATATTTATTGCAAATTGTAAAGCAAACAAGAAGAACTGATTATCAGGGGGCATCGCTGCTAATTAGAATAAGAACCTTTGCCAGTGTGCTATAGGGGTGTCAAAAATTCTGTTAATGTACATATGTATGTACATATTGGGCTTTTCATCGGGTCTCTCTCCGATCATCCATCCGTAGTATTTGATTTAAAAAAAAATGCAAGAATGCAATGTTTACATATTTTAAATTCACAACAACAGTAGAATTGCAAAATCTTAAATATTGACAGCGTTAAGTGCAAACCAAAAGTATACATATGTATGTATGTATGTTTAAATAATTATCAGGCAAATTGTGCATTGCATAGCTCTAGGTACAGGTACAGGTACATACCAATCGTCATATTGTTTGTAGCCGCGCCACTTTACGAGTATTTGTATTTACAAAAGGTGAATTTATCTTTGAAAAGCAAATAACCTACAAAATATATTTATTTATGCGTAGCTAAGTGTAAATCCAAGCAGACGCAAAATTAAAGATACTAAAAATAAATAACAGCAAGACAGACGCCGCTGTGAAAACCCATAAAGGCGAATTGTTGAAGAAAAACCAAGGATGTGAAGATAGACAAAATGGAGCGACGACGACGACAAAGAAGTTGCAATAAAGTGCAACCAACTGAGCTGGGCCTGATGATATTGGGGGAAAGGGTAATGAACATTTATTTACTACATACAGCAGACACAAACGAAATGCAGTTAGCGTAGTTGTTGTTGTTGTTTTTGTGTTGAACATAGAATGTCGATGAACGGTGAAGGCCACAGTAGGTGCTGACGAGATGTCAGGCAAAGACAAAGACGACGGCGACGACACCGAGCGAAGTGTAGGTTTGGTCAAGGGATAGATGACTTTGCTGCTTTTGGTTTTCTATTTGGCAATCGTTGAATGGCTTGGCGTAGGGATAAGGATAAAGCAAGAGAAAACGCGTGCTGGGCGATCTTTATGTGAATAAATGTTTATACTATGTGTGTATGTTTGCGCATACAGTGCCTCAAACGCTTGACCACAAAATTTTTATTTTTTTTTTAAGATTCGCCATGATTTTCGCCTTGAATTTTTTTCATCAAAAATAATTTTATGAATTTTTGAGGAGCTCATTGTTTTCGTTAATTCTTTATAAAAATATAGTTCGTCGACATTAATGTACTGAGTATTTAGAGAACCGGTTCTATCGAGTCCGAGTTTCAAGGAGAATCAGGTATTTGGACCGGTTCCGGGTCTTATCGAAAGAGCTTAACAAAAGATTATAACAAGCTTTTATAAAAAAATCAATTTCTTTGTATAGTTTTGTTATATAGAAAAAAAAATAAATATATGTATTAAAGTCACTACCAAATAACCGACATACTCTGTTACACCTCAAAAAGTAACAAGTAATCAATTTTATATAAAACAATATATTAAAAAAAAACTTGGGTTCAAATTTAAAAAAAATATATGTACATATGAACATTAGGGTGACTCACAAAACAAAAAAAAAAGTTGCGTTTGTTCCACTGGAATTATAAAATTTATTATGTTTTCACTTAAAACTTCAGACTTCCGCCAAAATATTTATAAATATTAAAAAATTTACGTGAGTTGGATCGATTTGAAATTTTTTTCAAAAATGGTGATTTTTATAGATGAAAATAGTATTTTTGTAATATTAAAAAGAAAATATTTGAGATGATATCAAGGTCTACTTAATTAAACATAATTAAAAATTTGTTTGGGGCGTAAATAAAATAAATATTGTACATAAAAAGTGTGAGAAAATGCCTATCCAAATGGGACATAATATTATAAGTTCAAATTGGTCACGCTTCAACCAAGTAATTTAAGTTTTACCTAAGCCTTCATTTGTTTTTCGTTTGTATTTTTTTTTTTGCAGAACTTTTTTTGTTTTATAATCCGAAGCGAGTTTTTTGAAATCCCAAAAATAGGGGTAATTTCAAAGCTATCCAGTTTACCAAAATCTTAATATTATTGCGAAATATTTTGGTTGATTTTTTAAAAAATAATAAATCTTGCAATTCCGATGAAAAAACCGTAACGATTTTATTTTTGTATGTAGAGAGGTGATGCTCAAATTTTTTCGCAAATATTTTATTTAAAAAAAAAATTATTAAAATCTGTTCAATACTCGGACGGTCAAATCGTTACCACCATAATAACTAAGACCAAAATTTATTAAAAAAAAACACATGAATTTAAAACAAAGTAAAGTTGCTATTTAAAAAACATTATTTTTTTGATGTTTTCTGCTCTTTTAAAACCGTTTTTGATTCTTTCGAAACTGTTTACGGTTCTTTTGAAATGGATTTTAGTTCTTTGACCTTCTTCCCACAGACCATCTTTCGGCACTTCTGCAATCGTTTATCGGATTTTTTGGAATCGATTTCAGGTTTGAACCCGTTTTTCGGTTCTTGTAAGGCTCGGAGCGAGCGGGTCATTAAACGACCCGGTTTCTCACTTTTGTATATCACTAGTCGTAATATAAGAAAAAAATAAATAAACCAGATTTTCAAAATTTCAAAATTTTTCATAAAATTTTAAAGTTTTTAATCACAATCTGTAGAAAACTTCTACGAGGGTTGCCTTTTATATTTTGCGCCTTCGCAACACTACATGTGTTTAGCTGTAATTAGATATTTTTATGGTAAAGTTTGGTATTTTTTGGCATAAACTTGCATATAACGTTTTCACTTATGAGTTATATTTGTGTTTATTTATAGTGAGTTTAAAAATTTATATTGCCTAAAAATGGAATAAACCCGTGAACATTTCCGTGCGATGATTTACTACGATTTTCGACGTGGATTATCGAGACAGGAGTGCATTAATCAACTTACTTCTACCTTTGGTGTTGAATCACCACACTTAGCCACTGTGAAACGATGGTACAACGAGTTCCTAAGTGGCCGCCAATCTTTGCAGGACGAATTTCGTGAAGGTCGTCCAAAAACGGTGGTTGTGACAGAAACAGTCGATGCTGTGCGTTAATTGATAATACAAGATCGTCATGTGACATATCGCGAGATAGAGGCATCCTTGGCCATTAGTTGGACCAGCATTCATTCAATATTGAATGAACATTTGGTGGTAAAGAAGATTTGTTCTCGTTGGATACCGCATAATTTGACAATTACCTAAAAAAGGACTCGTGTCGATTGGTGTAAAGAAATGTTGAAGAAATTTAGCCCGCGGTCGATCAAAGCACGTCTATGACATCGTAACGAATCTTGGATCTAAGCATATGGGCCGGAAACAAAGCAGCAATCGACTGTATGGGTGTTCCAAGACGAGCCTAATCCAACAAAAGTTGTTCGCGCAAGAAGCACCTCAAAGCAAATGGTCGCCTGTTTTTTCGGAAAATCTGGTCATGTCGCAACTGTTCCACTAGATAAACTTAAAACGGGCAATTCTGAGTGGTATAAAACCATTTGTTTGCCAACAGTTTTTGGAGAATTAAGGAAACCCAACCGCCGAAGACAAATCATTCTTCACCAAGACAATGTACGCGTATCGATTCACACAAGAGAGTTTTTGAGGACTCAAATGGTCGAATTGATTGGTCATCCGGCTTACAGCCCTGATTTGGCACCTAATGATTTCTTTTTATTCCCGAACATCAAAAAGCAGCAAAATATAAAAGGCAACCCTCGTAGGTACGCAATTTTGTAGTCTAATCAATTTTAATATTATAATACCAAACCCTAAACGCGAAAAAAAATGAAGCAAAACTTTTTTCAAATTATTTATATTTATATATAGAAATTCTTCTAGACTATGAAAAAAATGAAGCTTCCGTTTTTTTTCGCGGTTAAGGATCGGAAGTGCCTACAAATTTCCACTGATTTTCCCCACTTTTTTTAAATATTTATTTTGGAGACCGTTTTTGAATTAACGCATGCAGTTTATATGTCAGATAGTTAGCAGGAAAAACATTCAAAAAACTTAATAAAAATTTCAAAATTCTTAATTTGAATTTTTGGAAAAGTTTTGGGTCTTAAAAGTGTATAAGACCAATATTTAAAAAAAAAATATTAAAAATCAACCGGAATGTTTAGCCACTTTGGAATTGCATATTTTTAATCTAAAGCTTAATGTACTACAAGATTGCTGACCCAAAACTTTACCAAAAATTCAAATTAAGAATTTTGAAATTTGTATTAATTTTTTTTAGAGTTTTTACAAATTGTGTACAAAATTTGAAATGCTGATTGATGAAATGATGCATTGTGTGATATGAACAACTATATTTTTATAAACAACTAAAATGTGTTATGGTTTTCATAAAAATATTATAAAGAAAAAATCACCATTTGGCTAATTATTTGAGTTACTGTATGTATGATTTTGGTATTTAGTTGTGGAGAAAGCGCGCGCGGTGCCTATACGGCAAACTAGCAGACAACAAAAGATTTGGAAATGTTTAGCTTCTTCGATGACGGCGCACAGCTGATTGCAATGCGAATGATGAGATGACTTGGTTGGCTAAGGAATTGAAGGAGGGCAAATACCTATGGACGCTAGTTGCATTTTTGATGAGACTGCGAATGTGTGTATGGCTGTATGTGTATGTGTGTGTGTGTGTGTGTGTGTGCGTTCGCCTGTTGATGATCCCGAATCGGTTGTTTGACGGCGCACGTCGGTCAAAACCCCTGAGCAGAACTTGTAAATGAGGCTGTAAAATATGCTATATATTTACGTACTATGTATGTATGTAGTTTTGTGCAGAAGATGTGAATAAAACTTATCCTTACCATCAGTATTGGGTTTGACACATTACCTTATTGTAATCGGCGAAGCAGTCGAGCGGAAAAAATGAGTTAAGCGTCAGTCAAATTATCATACCTACATTACGTCCAGCAGTAGACGGACACTCTCCTCTCTCCTGTTCTTTTACTCCCCTATGCAAGCCATTGACCGATGTTAATTTCATTAAATAATGCAATGCTAAAATGCAGACAGTAGGTTTTTTTGTATTCTTCATTTATATCAAGTTAAATGAACGACAGTGTGATGATTTATGCGGTCATCCATCGCAGCTTAAATTCCTGCGCCTGCGTTAATGCCCGAAAAATATATACAAACGTAAGTATTTGAGGAAAATATAGTGTCATACTGTTAGTATGCACACAACTACTAAGCTTTTTTTTTTACTAAATATTTATTCAGCAATTTACTAAGCCTGAAAAATATTTGCGGCTTGGTGAAGATTTCGGGGGGAGAATTTGCATTAGACCATATCGAAAAAAAGTTCGCCTACACCCCCTTTTCTAAAATATTTTAGAAAGGACATATAAAAAAGTAATTCTGTGCACCCTAGAGCTTGCCCTTTTATATTTGTCTTCATATCTTCGGTGTTTATAGTCGGATCTAAAAGTATGATACATTAATGTTTTCGTCCATAGAAGACGATTTTTGTTTCGGAAGTTCAAGTACTACCTGTGGTCTTCTCACCAGATCCCAGTCATTAATATTCTAACGTACCACCCTAATGCAATTAAGGGTCGCCACATTGGAATACTTGGGGTCGTTTCCTCGAGACGAAAACATTGATTGGTTGGCCATACGTTAAGATTCGACTATAAATGCCGAAGATGTGAAGAAAAATTTAAGAAGGGTGGCCAGACATTTTTTTTTCGTAATTACTTTAGATAGGGAGGCGTAAGGCGAACTTTTCTATGTTTGATGTACATCTTTATTTAGTTACTGTGGTTTTCAAAAGTTACATACTGGGGTGAATCTAGTTTTTCGACTTTTAGAGTAATGTGAAAAGTCCAATTTTGGAGCGATTTTGAAACTACTGCTACCAAATGAAAATTTACGCTTAGAAAACCAAGCTTATCTTTCCGATAAGTTCGTTAAAACAAAAAAGGTGATTGTAATGCCTGTCAGATCCTTGCGCAAACATCTCAAAGCTATGTTGTTGTTGTAATATCATGGAATGGAATGGAAAATCCCTAAACCGGTTTCCCAAGCACTCAGGTATAGTTGCCCATTGTACTCAAGAGCTGGTCAGGTTAAAGGAGGGAAACATGGAATGCGACGGCATTTCTCCTTCACAAATCTTCCAAACATCATGATTAATTTAAGAAGCTGGTCGAAGGGTGGAAAATGAACACTTTTCATGCTCAATATATGTACATATGTGCACCAAATATGGTCAATCTCAATCTAGCAAAAGGAGGACGGATACAGACGAAGTATTCTGCGCTATCCTCATCCAACAGGCTAGATGTGTACACCAATTGTGTTCTGTAATCCCCCCACCAGGATTCGCTACTCCTTCGTTATGTCTCTAAAAAGGAATTTCGCCACCACCTTGCCCGGTTTTTCAGGAAGCACTTGGATCTCTTGTACCAACGCGTCTCATGCGTCTTATTCATGGTATCCCTCATGTACCTGATAGTCTCTGCCATAATTGGCTCTATAATTGGTTGCGGTCCAATTCGTTACCTTGAACACCGCACTGTTCTCGTGCCCAAATGAGTTCAAGCTTGTTCCAATAAACTTTATCGATCAATTTTCAAAGAGGATCTATCGGTTTCCAAGGTCTTTAGTGGAGGTTGACTTTACCATGGTTCTCGGCCACCATATTACAACAGAATATATCTACTTATATAGAACTGGTTTTATAAGAAATAATTAAAATTAAATAAACATATCTGTATTTACTCAAGAATTATCAAAGCAAAATCGGAATTCCAATAATTATCCAACCTTTAATAATTGAATCATGCTATATGTATGTATATCCTTTTATTCTAAGAAAATACTTAAAAGATGATTTAATTGTATGCCAAACTTTTTTGTTGATTTATCAACCTAAAAATTTATAATGTATGTATATGTGTACGTAAATCTTCGCTTGTTATAATATTTTGCATTCAAATCTCATTAAATTGGCAATCCACCAATTTTTTAAAAACCGACTTTTGCTCAACGGTTTGTGTGGGCGAACAGGTCATATGGTGCGGCATCGTCGTTGGCGACAGTGGCGGTGTTGATTTCCTTCATCTCATCCATACACAGCGATTCTGCTGGCTCATTGAGTTGTTATGCCATGCTTTGTAGGAGCACGCAAGTTATGTGGATTTTGGCAGGGGAAAGTTGTGCAAAAATTACATTCACTACACAGGCAGCGCGGTTAGAATATACCGCCAACGTGTTGATGAAACCTAGCAAATAATAAACAAAAAAAAAAAAAACTGTGCATTTCAAAAGGTTGAACTGAGCGCTGAATACGAACAAACGGCGAAGAAAAGACAATGACTTAACGGGAATGGGAATCAGAACAATGTCCAAAGTATAACCCAACACGCCTCGGCGGCCAATGATCACTTAACGTCAGACAGATGGGAAACTCCACCGCACAAAGAAAGCCGCAGCACAACGACAGCTGAGCTGTGCTGTCCGAGAACAAAGCGCTTTTGAAGCTGACTCAGTTGATGATGATTGGACATTGGCTACCACATGTTTTCCGCTAACAAAAGAAGGTGAATTTATTTCTTAATGTTGGACTCTTTATTTCACCTTTCTACTTTATCGCAGCCATTTAAATTACACTCGTACGTAGTTTTGAATGTTCTTTACCTTTGCACAATGGAACTGGCACGCACTGAAGTCTGAAATGAAGTTTCAAAGTATGTATTTTTTTTTAATCAGCGTACAATTTTATTTCGTCTTTTTTTTTCTTTCGTGTAAAAACTCGCGATCCAACATTTATTTCGTTGAAAGGGACTTTAAGCGAGTTGAGTTTATAGTCGGGAAACTGTGTATTCATCCAAGATAGTGCAGAGGCCGCACTACTCCTATTTACCATTCAAAACATAAAATAAGTTGGCTTTTCTTTAAATGACTAAGGCCTTCTACTCTCGTTCAATGTTAAATACTTGGCACTCGTACTTGAATGAACGTATGGATCTGAGTACGCCATGGAAGGCAGTCTCTCACGAAGAGAAAACTCAAACACTAGTCGCATAAAAATAGATGAAATAATATATTTTATCTTCAACGGCGTCGAAAAGCCGAAATCACAACAGATAGCCAACCACTTCGTCATTCGACTTGCACTCCTGTTCTCTGAAAGTAATATTGCTCGGTTTTTACGTATCGCACCACGAGCTGTGCGCGAGAGATATCGAGAGCTGAAGAAGGAGCCGTGGCGTATTTTCCCGGTAGAAGAAGAGGAAGGCAGAGAAACGCGAACGCGAGGTGTTAAGATGAAGGATTTAAGATCGGGGTAATTTTCTGAAATAAAAACAGCGAGTACACTTGAGCTATGGAGTGAGCATTTCTCCACGAATATTAATGGTGGTGGCACGTAAGATGTTGGAGATGATGAGCCTGATTTAATGCAATCAATGTTGACTCGAATGGCACCCAAATAGGAACCTGCATATGGCCGAGCTGCCTCCTAGGCAAGACAGGTTAAATTTCCGGGAACTCAAGGAAGAGATCGCGTCGTTCACCAGCCAACCACTGGATCCGATGGCGTACATTCAGGCTCTGTATAGCATCCACCGAGAGTTAATTACCAATTTCATGAACTCTCGTACTGTGAATGCTTGAGTCAAACCATCACTAATAGTGGGTAGTGCGTTGCTAATGTCTTTGGCCTCCTCCTGGCGAGAGCTCATTACTCGCACAGTAAGTGTTTGACTGTATCTTTTTAGCCCGGGTCCTCGCAGTTGTGACATTACCTGTTGAAGGGTAAGACGATATTTTCGGTACGCACTCCTAAGTGCCAGTGCCTTATACTACTGTCGTTAGTTTGTAGGTGTTTTCTTTGTTCATTCCCAAAATAGCCCTATATTATCTCGTATGGTTTCCCCACTGTTTAGCGCTCAAAGAATGCTTGAATAGCTCGGCAGGCGAACGGATAAATTTAGATTATATTTCTCTATGGAAATCCCTGTCCATCCCCACATTCCATCTTTGCCCCGCCTGTAAAGACAATTAAGCCCTCCAATGGTTGACTTCTTCATGAAAGAGCTAGTGGATTAAAATATTCTACAAAATTATTCCTCGTGAAATTTCACGTTATGAACGTAAACTAGATATTTCGCTCAAGTATGAATTTTAAGCTTTTTACACAGAGCTAAAAAGATCAAAGAGATCGACGTTAAAAAACCTAGAAAATCTTTTTAATATTGGTATGAATTTCTCCTCAAATTTATTGAAAAGAGAAACGACTGGAAATAAGGAGAAGTTAGTTTATACATTTTTATGGAATTTTGTTCAAAAATGTGCAGTTGTTCTGTTAGTTTTTATGTTAAAAATTATATAAAGGAAATTATTAAGGAGATCCTCTCATTTTACTAGAATCTTATTGAATTTATTAATAAGGAAAACATTTTAATTTTTCAAAGAGCACTTCTTAATTCAAATTTTGCTTTAGACGTCTTGTTTTTAGGTTAATATTATAAATATTATTCTTTGGATTTCTGTATTTTCAAAATTAAAATTTTTGATTTACTTATTTATTGTTCCAGAAGTTTTCAATGAATAGAGTTTCAAAAATTTCAAAAATAAAATATGATTTCAGAAATGAAATATGATTTATGAATAAATGTTTTCTAAAAATAAATATATTTTTTTCAAGGAATGGCCATACTACTTATATGAGATTCTAGTGAAAATCAAGATTCCCTTGTTAATATATTGAAAAGGTGTTCATCTTAGTTTTACAGATTATCTTCTTGATTTTATTGAAAAGACATACTCACACGTAATAAGAAGTGGTTCTTATTCGAAAAAAATCATAGAGAATTCCGATAAATTTTGTTCTGATTTATAGGACATTTTATGTGGTATTTTCGCTCTGTGTATCACTTATTCCAAAAACTCTCAGAAAAAAAATTTCAAAGTTAATAAGACCATAAAGCAATGGGATCGAGAATGCAAAAATATTTGAAAGTTTTTCTACATATGTACATATGTGTATGGGTCTAGGTCTTTTATCCTGAATTGGAATCATACCGCCCCCCCAATTTCTATTGGCTTGCATATTTCATAAACAAAGAATCAAAGTAACCAACCAGACAGCGATAGCGAAATGGCAACGAAATCAATTTTCTACAGATTTCTATGTTATATGCCGAGTTTCTGGGTAAATAAAACTCATTAAACCGATTTCTTATGTGACAGCAGCCAAGTCATGACCTGCTCGGCCGAGTAGTCATAATTAAGCCTTTAACCAAGAAATCTAAAATTTATGTCATCAAAATGACGAGTGTGCTGAGAGGCAAAAAACAGAAACGCAGAAAAGGGTCATGTGCCCGTTGAAAAAATTAAAAAAATTCAAACAAACAAAATAGAACGCAAAAACATAAAACTAATAGCAGATAAATAAAAAACAATGAAAAAAAAAAAATATCTGCAAAAACACAAAAGTTCGCTGCGTCAAAACAAAAGCGTAAAAAGTGCGTTTACTCCTGCTCTCCCCTAACCTCTCCATCCCTTTCACACACACACACACACACACACACACAACAGCCGCCATACATAGCTGTTGCTGGCTCATCCGGCCACAGTCAATTTGACTCTGTTTGTGCAAAGCCATTCAACCTAACCGAAAGGTCAGTGTGCTCAGCGTAGCAAGCAACAAAAAAACAAAAAACAGAAAACAAAAACAACAAAAAACATGTTAAGCTGGCTAAAGTCGCCAAGTGTTGCTCCTGTTGACGCCGCGTGGCCGCTTTTTTGCTCTCATCACTCAACATTACTGCTGAGATGGCAATGCCAACACAATTTTGGTTTTTGTTTTCTTTTTTCTTTTTTAAATTTTTTGTGTAATTTTTGCGTTTAGCTTTTAGCAATAAACAAATGAGGTAATAAAAAATGATTTGCATATCAACAACTGTTGTGATTGAATGAAAATGTGTGATACGGGTACATGAAATAATCGAGTATAGGAAAGTATCAACATTAGTGTGACGGTATTGTTTCTAAAATGTGGTAACTCAACCAGAAACCTCAGTTTTGAAAATTTGATGTGTAGACATAATAGTAATTTAAGGTCTCGTAAACGGTTAATGCGGTTTTTTTTGCACATAGAAAAAACATAAGAAATCCAGTTAAATGCCATGATTTATCTTGGAGATGATATACACCGTACAGCACATGGTGAAAAGAATACAGAAGGTGCGAAGATTGTGGTACCGCTAATCCTCTCTTGGAAATTTCGACACAATTTCTACGTCACAACAGATTTTGTTTACAAAAACCGTGTTTGTATGTATTCTCGCAATCGTGTGTATTCCATTCAACGTATTTAACAATTTTAGTGTGAATTCTTTCTAACATGCATACAAACGCATTTCGTCTCATTTCTCTCCACCGGTAAATCTGGTGTGACGTCAGGGCCAAGTTACTCTCGGAATTTCAGATCAATCATGTATTTTAGCATTCTTGCGTACAATATACAATACATACATATGTATTTACATACATAACTTTCGGTTTTATGTATTTTTGCATTGAAATTAATTTCGTTTAATTTGCATGGACAATAAATTAATAATAAAAATAAAATAATAATAAAAACAATTTAAATCAAGCTTTCTTCGTTTTCTCTCATTCTTGCCATGTGTACACTTGCGGTCAATAAAAACGCACCACTAAATATAATTGAAATAAGATCACATGAGCAATTCGTTCATAAAGTTAAAATATTATTGTCATTTTTATTTGTTTGGCAACATAGTGTAAATTAGTTATCCACAAAAATTTTTCCCGGAAATGGTTTTTATAAGGAACAGCCAATTAATTAAAAAAAATTAACAAAAATTTACATTCGATGATATTCATTATTAATTAAAAGAAAACAATGTGAAGTTAACTTAAAGCGACTAAATCATTTTCACCACTAACGGTAGAAATATAGACTTCACAATAGACTTTCTTAATAACGAATCGTTCCTCCTTTAGCCTCAATAATTGCCTTAATTCTTGAAGGCATGGAATTCGCTAGGGCCTCAATTGATTTTCTTATAACGCGACCATATCAAACCAGATCTAAAATCTCTATCAATTGACGTTTATTTTTTGGTTTCTGTTTAGCAACTTCACACTTCATTATGTGCCATAAGTGTTTAATAGGGTTTATACATATCTGGCGAGTTTTCAGGCCAATCCAAGCGTTGAATCCCTAGATCGTTAAATGTATTGGCCAACTAAAAATAAAAATTCCAGCTGGATAGGATCATATACACCAATATTGTATAGATGTTTTATACAAGATTTGTTTCCAATCAAAACTTACCCATTTTGCACGATGGCATGGCGCTGAGTCATCCTCGAAGATTAGGCGATCCGTATAAGAATAATGCTCTTCAATTGCGCGTACTAAAAAATTGTTAACCACTGTGGCATATTTTTGTGCACTCATTATTCCATCAACAAAGTGTAGAGGCCCCAAAACATGGTATGAAAAGCAGCTCCAAATCATTTTACTTTGAGGAAACTTAACTTTCTTTACAACACAATTATCCTGGAACCTCTCACCACCTGAACGGCGCACGTAAAGCAAATTTTGTGAGCTTAACAAGAAAAATGGTCAATTTAAGTTTTTTTTTTACATATGGCAAAGGCCAACTGAGTTTAAGCCTTACATTAAGGGGACATTTCTCCACTTTGCTAAATGGTGACAGCGAAAGCGTCGCGGGGGAAGACAAATATCCCGAACGCCAAATCGCTCATGACGGCATTAACCTCTTCTCCCCCGACCTCGATGAAGTTCGCATAGCAATAACGCGGCTACGGAGCAACAAAACCGCTGGACCTCATGGGTTACTAGCTGCTCTATTCAAGCATGGTGGCGAAGAGCTGGTAAGGTGCATACATCAGCTCATTTGCAGAATGTGATCGGAAGAACCCATGCCCGCCGATTGGCATTCAAGTGTGCTCTGCTCAATCCACACGAAGGTTGATTCTGCAATACGCGCCAATTACCGCGGGATCAGCCTCCTTAATATTTCATACAAGGTTCTAGCGAGCGTATTATGTGAAAGACTGAAGCCAACCATCAACGAACGGATTGGACCCAATCAGTATGGCTTTAGACCTGGTAAATCTACCATCGACCAAATATTCACGATACGCCAAATCTTGGAAAATACCCAAGAAAGAAGAATAGACACACACTCGAGTGATACTTTTGGCTCAAGTAGTAGAGCCCTGTCTCTACGAACGAAAACCACGCTCTCTAAGTTCCTCATCATGCCCTTGCTATTTATTGTATGGCGCAGAAGCATAGGCACTATAACCATCGGATGAGACGCCCTTGGAGTGTTCGAGAGAAAGATTCTCCGAAAGGCTTATGAACCTCTACTTCTTTGCGACGGCGAATAACGTAGGCGATGGAACGAGCATAGACATAGTACAGCGAATTAAAATATAGCGGCTACCTTGTCGTGCGAATGGACGAAAATGCTCCAGTCCTGAAAGTATTCAACGCGGTACCTGCTGATGGTAGTAGAGGGAGAGTACGGCCTCCTCTGCATTGGAAAGACCAAGTGAAAAAGGACTTGACGTCATTTGGTATTTCAAATTGGCGCCAGTTAGCAGGAAGACGGAGTGACTGGCGCAATTTGTTGAACTCGGTCTAGGCCGTTATAGCGCCAATTAAGTAGTAAGTAGTAATTTGATTCAATTTCAATGGCACCATCATCTAAATTAGTTCACAACTATTCGCGAAAGTTGTCGGTAAATTTGTATGTACATATATAATTTGTACTTACTTTGTGTACTTATGAACAAAGAAAAAACTAAATTAATGAAGAAAAATGTTTCAAATTAATTACAAAAGTTTTGCTGCTAAATTTTGATTCCATGACAGTTGGATGGAAATTTCTGCTTGAAACAAAAAAAATGTAATAGCACTTAAATTACTATTCTATGTTTATTAGGTTGTTCTATCTTTATAACCGCAATAAAGAAATTCTTGCCAGCATGCATTTTGTATGTTAATTAAATAAACCACTTTACAACTATAATAAAATGAATTAACGCACAAAAGTTTGATAAAGATAGATAAAATTCAATGCAAAAGACGTGAAAAGATACAGCAGCAAATTATCATTGACACAGTATTGTGAATGATTTCTGAAAGCAATCCAGAGAAACCACCAGAAGTAGAAAATATGGCATTGTGCATAGTCGAGGGTGTAGAGCAAAGAACAATGAGCAATGAACAGCAGCTGATAGAATAAAGCAACTATTGCTAGCTATGTCTATGATGTACGAGTGCTTTGAATAGAAAGAGAAACAGAAAAAAAGCAGATACTTAGCCAACACACCGCACCGCAAAGCAAATACAGGAATTTTGCTCATGCCCGGACAGAAACTGGGGTAAAGGTGTAATGGCCTCCATTGCCGACGATGCCGACGCTGCTGATGATGGTGGCGTTGGTGGCGATGTTGGCACTGGTGCTCGTCTGTTGTTTTTATTGTATGTATAGAGCGTTAAATGGCAATCACCCAGGCAACTATGTAGTTAGGAAGTGGGTGTGGTTGGGGAGCATAATTGGGCAGTGAGTATAGGGTTAGCGTGTCACAAATAAACAGAAAACGATGATAGCGGGTGGCACAAACCCAAAAAGAAAAAAAATAAAATAAAAGAGGGCAGCGGTAGAGTGGAAATTAAAGAAGATTTGAGGGTAGATTACACCGAATTAATTATTTTGGATGGTTTTTAATAGCTAAATAATTGTTCTTAAATATGGGTCATATTTATTAATAAATTGATTCATAATGATACATACATAGTTGATGTACATATGTATGTATGTATGTGGTGGCTTTTGGTGTATTTAATAAATTCATATACCGATTACGTTTATTAATTTATCAGTATGTATAAAAGCCCCCTACACGACGGGATGCAACTATTTTTTATCCACGTAAATAAAGCATTACAAAGATATGCAAACCGTTATTATTTTTGTAGGCATACTTTCAGGCTGAAGGCAACGTAATTAACAGTTGGCGCGATATGTGGCGAGAAACAGGTCGCTTGTCTTTTATATATTAGATGTAATAATATTATAATTATATTAGATGTAATAATAATTTGACGCTATAATTCTATAATTTTTGATGTTACATGCCAGGGCCAGGATTGGAATATGGGACCCACCGAATGAAGCGCGAACACGTTACACACTAGGCTGCGGCGGCCGCTTAATATTTTTTTTATATAAGCGTATTTTATTATATAACACATACTATACAAATTAAAATTTAACACTTTGTACATATAAAATATACAAAAATTTAAAATAATAATCATCATATTTTCAACTTTGCCAGTAAGCATTTTCAGCATTTTCTTTCGTATAGTGTATGAACAAAATTTATTTTATATGAAAAAAAAGCGCAGCATTAAAATCAACGCGAATGTTTTGCCAATTAACTTGCACTTTATTACACGGAAATTGAATGGATAGATCTGAATAAGATTTGGCACATGCATATTCCGTTATATGGGTTAATTTAAAATTGATTTTTTAGGGTAGTTGCCACCTGCTTAAAAGGTTAAATCCAATTAACGCAATGAAAATGAAATCAAACACTGCAATTTGGGTATCCAATGGAAGGGGCTTAATAAAGCTTAATTTTTCAAATATTTTGAAAGAAGGTTGCCACATATTTAAATGCAAATTAAGTTAAATTAAAAATATATATATATATTTACATATGTATACATATGTCAATTTACAATATGAGTGACAAACTAAATAAATTTTAAGGGTTGCCTGTTCAAAAAATTTATTAAAATATTATAAAGAAGAAAATAAAAAATTAAATCACATCCAACAAATAATATATGCAAGATTCAATAAAGCTTCATTTCCCACATACCTACATACTTAAAAAAAATTGTCACCTGTTTATATGCAAATTAAGGTAAGAAAAAAAAATAAATGACATTTTACAATATGAGTGTCAAACTACATATTTAAAAAATGTGTAATTTCAAAAATAATTTTGGAGAGGGTTGCCACCTGTTTAAATGCAAATTGAGTTAAATAAAAAAATTTTTAAAATTTTACAGTATAAGTGCAAAAAAAAAAGTTTCATACAAATTCATTTCAAAAATTATTTTGGAGACGGCTGCCACCTGTTAAAAAAAAATTACTTGAAATAAGGTTAATAAGTTAAATAAAATATGGAAAGCACAAGAGTTTGAAGAAAACTTTGTTTCGAAAATACTCTAGGATAGAGTTGCCACCTACTGCAAAAAGTAAATTAAATTAAATTATTAAGTTAAAGGGAGTATCACGTTATTGAATTCAAAGGAAGTAGGCTTAAAACCTCGAATTGTGAAAATATATTTAAGATCTTAATTAATTAATTTAATGCTATTTGTAAGCTTACAGAAATTTAACGGTATTACTCTGAAACGAAATAGTTTATACGAAAACATGTTTGATGGGTGTTGCCACCTTTTTTAATAGTCAAATTCGATTAAATTATACAGTTAACATTCGTTGGTGCAATTATTCGAATATCCGGATTTAAGAAGAACCGGTTATTATTCGTGTATTCGAAGATTTTATACATACTAAGCTTGGTCGATGGAATGGAATTTCAAGTTATTTCAATCCATATTGGACCAAATGAAAATAGTTTTGCACGCTATTTTCAAATATTAAAATAGATTGCAAGAATTTCGATCAAAAACTGAGTATCATTAAGAAGTTAATGATGTCAATGGAATATGAAGAATAGAGGGAATTGTTTTAACTTTAAAGCTATAAAATTATATCTCAAAATATTGTGAGGGCAATGTCCTCAATAGGAAGTGAAAAGTCTAACTATACATACATTTGACAGCCCATTAGAAAATTTTCAAGGGTCCCTTTGAAAGGAAAAGTTCGATATTATTTTTGTTCAGTTTGAACTCTAAAATGGTTTCTTGTCTACATAAATACCACACTAACAACGCTGCGAAATTCTCGAGTTTTCAAAGATTATAAATTTTATGTTTCTGTGCGGTCTCTTAATAAACAAATTTACGTATGTGCTTGAAAAATTTAAGCAGATCGTGCACAGCAAGTAAAAAATTCGGGCAACAAGAAGCGGCTGGCAAAAAAAAAAAGGACAAGCATCCACAAAAAAATGCCATTGACCGAAGGAAGTTCCTAAGACAGAAGAAAGAGAGTGCAGGAGGCTTCAATAAAAGGCAATCAACTCACATTCTTATATATCCAGAAATATGTGAATATTGAATAAATACATTTGCTTTTGCATCTAAAAGTCAAATGCTGTCTGGCAGTAAATTTCACAGTAAAATTCACATAAACGCCGGATACATAAACGAGTACACTAAAGAGAAAAATAATTGGTGCACGATGTTTTAGGAACTTTTCACTAGGGTTTGCTTTCTTTTTTTTTGTTTTATTTTTGCAATTTGTCGATGTAGCAAATTGTACAACTTAGGAATCGGGAAAAACAATAAAAGTAAAACAGACTTCGAAGAAAATGAAAAAATCACATTAAATATAGTAGTTACCCACAACAAATATTTAAAAAGATTATGATACCTTGTAGAGAGCGGCTTATTAAGAAGGAAAAGGATCGTATTATGGAGTGCTTAATGCTTTTTTCTCGATTCGATTGAACACCTTCGGACATACATACCTTCGGACACATAAAATGAAAAACTATCCTCCATAGTTTTTGAACCAATTTGACTAGCTCTATGTATACACCGGAAATGCTAAAAAATAAACAAGAAATTAAAAGTCCCCACCAACTGCTTTAGTTTGATCAAATGAAGCAATTTCTATTTCTTATAATTAGCAAAAAAAAAAAGCTTCTAATAAAATTTAAATAAATTTATATTTAACAGTAGCATGCAAATATTAAATTTTTCACAAAATCTAATTTCAGGTACCGTTATAATTTTTATTAAAAAAAAAATTATGATTCAATTGTTTTTTTTTTTTTTTTGATAATTTTATTGAGCACATTTGAAAGTTGCTTTGCTTTTTTTTATTTTTTTCTATTAAATTTGGTCGTTGTTCTTTCGATCATTATATTGTAAATGAAAAAAAAGTTTGTCGACTATGACAATATTAACAACAACAATACTTCGATTTATGTTTTAGGATCGAAAAAATAAAACTCACCAACTATCGATTAAATATGATCGGACAAATTAAACTCAAGGATAACGATTATTTTTGATCGAACAAATAAAAATCAAAAATACGGATTATGCAATGATTTAAAAAGAATGTTCAAAAAGAATGTTCTAAAGAAAAATAAGGTCAGCTTTGCATATCAAATGGCATAAGGATTAGATCGATATATTCGAGCTTCGTTTTGAACGACTTTTTTCCATTTCATTTTTAATCAAAAATCAATAGAACGATTATTTTCGGTCACTGTTATATTTCGGTTGCTGAACTTTGAAATTTACCGCTTTTATTAAATTTGTCATAACTTCTACATTCTTTGAGTGATAGATCTGTCTTTTATTTTTACCTTTGTAAAAAAATGCATAAAAAAGAGATACATATTTTCGATTTCAGATTGAAGATGTCTTTATTTTTTAAATTTAAAACTCAGTAACTCAAAAAGTACTATTCCTATTGACAGCAAAAAATATATCAACGCAAAGCGGATGTTTAATTTCAATTGCTTAAAAGCTAGCAGTTTGTTAGCTTATATCTCTAAAACGCTTCTGTAGACCAATAATTGAAACACAGTTTCGTGTTCAGCGGCCAAATATTAATTAAAGGCCAAATAAAATTCTTCACACGTAACATTCTAAGTTCGGGTGAAACTAAACTTTGAATACCAGGCGCAGGTTTTGTATTTTGTACGATTTTAATCTACCGCGCCCAGTTTCCAAAATTTTAATTTTTACGATTTTCTTGCCCTAATTAAATTCGTTAGTTCAAGAATTAGAAAATTATCGAATATTTTTATGTTTTTGTGAGAGGATGAAGTTTTGTTATGATTAATACATTTTTTAGAAATTATGCTTGCAGAGTTGAAATGCAAAGTGTGTACCAAATTTGGTAGAGTTTAATAAAATAGCTTCAAAGCTATATCACATTTCTCCAGAGTGGGCCGCGCAAATGCCCATTTTTCAAAATTTTGATTCTTTTGTCTTTCCCATTCCTTAATTATATACTTCGTAACTAATTTGAGCGAAGTTGTCACATTTTTAAGACGTTTTCTTCTGAGGCGTAACTATTATAAGAAAAAGGAGTAAAAGTTAATCAATAAGTATTATAGTAAGATACAAATTTGTCGAGTAATTTATAACTATTATTCAAAGACTTATATTATAAAAGTGTTTTCATAATAGTTACCAGCGAGATAAATATTTTTTAGATCTTCAAAGCTTTTATATTGAAATAACAATTATCGCCGAAAAAATATTTTTAAGTCTTCAAAGACTTTTATTTTGATACTCATATTATAAAAGTCTCCTCATAATAATTATGAGCGGGAAACAATTTTTAAGTTTTGAAGGGCGTGGTTTTATGGGGACCACTTCGAAATATTTTTGGGCCCAATTCGGCATCACTTCTGCACTAGTTCGGTAGTATTTTGGGTCCGGAAATAGTTCCGTCTTTAAAGACTTAAAAACAGTTGTATTACTCGTAATTATTATGCAAAGACCTTTATAATATGAGTAAGTCCCAAAGTAATATTTGTTGGGGATTTAAAAAATTGTTTTCACTTAGAATAATTCCGAAAAACCTTTTATACTTAATATTCGCCTCAAAATAATAAATATTGATAACTTAAAAAATTTCTCTCACTCATAATTGTTATCAAAAGACTTTTATAATTTTCATCAAAATTGGGATGATTTTTTTAAAACTCAACGGTCAAATAATTATTATTCTGGATCTCTAGTCTTCTGAAATTATTGTAAATTGTTATAATTCAAACCTGTATACCAAATTTGATCAAATTATCTCATATAGTTACTTAACTACAGGTTTTTGTGTTTGTGAACTACCTTTATATGAGATGTGGATGTGGTTTTTGCACGATTTTTATAATTTTCGAATTGAGTTAAAAAGGAAAAGTGTGTGTATAAAATTTGGTAGAACAACGAGTTCTGTACATTTCCAAAATGTAGGTTTCCCACGTATTTCTTTCTCCAATATAATCCTCTACATTAAATTTCAGAAAATTATCTTTTGAGTTACGGAAATATCCCCCCATTATTATCAGATTTCGCGCATTTTTATGCCAATATTTACTCGAATTATCTGGTTGACGGACAGACAGACAGAAATGGCTTCATTCAGAATATTTTGGACTAATATATCGGGCATGTTCTGCAATTCACTTTCACTCGGATATGGTCACTTCTCACGGCAGTTTCAGATAGGTACAATACATGAATTCACTCGAAAGTGAATTACAGAACATGCCAGTATACATATGTCTATATCTCTATCGGTTGCTTTCGGCTGTTCCAACCGTTATTTGAACAAAGGTCGCTAGTGCCCTCGGTTATAAAAACAAAACAGAACAGATCAAAACATCCCACTTCAATTATTTTTATCTTCAGTGTGTAAGGAATGAAGCACAACGAGCGCTGAATTAATTAAATTCATGAAACCAAATTCCGTCTGTGAAATGCAAATCGATATAAGGATAATAAAGCCGTACATATGAGCATGTGGTGGGTATCAATTTTACTAAGAATGTACGCACATTAGACTGGGTCGATATTTTTTTTTTGTCAACATTTTTTTTTTTGTATATTCAATGGTATTTTTATAGCGTTAATAAACATCTATGGCACTTCGGCAATGCCATAGTGGCCCAGCATAAAAGCGAATTAGGTACGGTTTTTCGAAAATATTTGCAGATATTGATATAAAATCAGAGAAAAATTGAAGCTTTTGGAGAAGCTGATTGTAAAGAACAAGAAAAAAGAAGCTGTATCACTTCCATCGATCTTCTTCAAAACAAACAAAATCTCAAAAATTCCAAAAAATATAAATATACAATATACATATATACTTAATTAAGCCGTTGCAAAGATGTCCCGGTTTTTTTTCAGATAAAAATAAATTTTTGAGATGTCGTGGTTTTTGCCTACATTTGAGGTTATGTAGCATTATTGTTTTAACTTTTATTGTAAAATTCCATCTGTGAAATGCTAATCTTAATTTACAGCCCTGTCCTTTCAAATGCGCTTTATTGTGGTCAAAAATCTTTTTTTTCTTCTGTGAGATATCCAATATTGAAGTTTGGAATCTCTGGTTTCGGCCAAGAGCCGTAAGCAACTTGTATTTCAATGCATTAAAATTTCCTGGGCTACAAAAGGCATATTATTCTGATTTTTTTTTTATTTGTAATTTTGAAGCGGATTTTTTAAATTATTATAAATTTTGCATTAAGTTTAAAACTTGGGTTTTAATGTTCTTTTTCCAGAGCATGAACTGGTTTTAATTGATAAGTTATAAAAATAAAAATAAAAATAAAGATGAGAAAATGTGTCAATATGTTGTGCTTTTATAATTTGCAACGTAACACATATAAAAGATATCTGGCTGATTTCATTCTGGGTCAAAATGGTTTGTTGTATTTACATGGAAATTTGCAAGCGTTTTATGTATGCCGAAAAAACTCGACCCAGCCTAATGTAAATATGCAGATATATTTACGTATATTGTGTATGTTAAAACCATATTAATGTTATTTCCAACTGTTGAGCCAAATTCCTTACAGTGTATCAGAAAATTTGCATAGCAGAAACTGGAAACAAAATGTAGAATTCATCATTCATTATAATACTACATTTCGGCTATAAAGGGTTGATTTCTCATTGTCTGAATATTGTTGTTTGCAGATCACGTTTGGTAATTAATTTCCTTGTTTGATTTTGAACAACAAAACACTGCAAGAACTCTAATTGTTTAGCTTCTTCATCAAGTTTCATATCCCGCAAGAACACATCTTCATTTTTCTAACCTACAGTTTTATATATCCTGATTCTATTTACTTATATCTACAATGATTGAATGAGGCCGTCTTCTTTTCTTTTTTTTTGAAAGATATTTTTATAACCAACAACAACAAAATATGTATGTAATAGCGGCAAGGAAAATAGGAATAGGAAGAAGGAAAAGCAACAACAGTTTAAATGGCTTAGCTTGGTACAGGTGGTAGAGTGCTTGTCAGTCAAGTCTAGAAAGAAGAAGAGTGAGGAGAAGATGTGGTGATGTTCGAAATAACAGCTATAATTTATATCGCTTTGATTGATTGCTTTTTCCAATAACTTGCAAATAAGAAACTTAAGTAAAACAAAAAACAGTTATTGTTGATATAAAAAGAAATGTTATATAAGCAGGGCCGGATTTACCTAAATTACCGTCCTGGGCAAATGCGCAAATGCCGACCTTTTGTTGCTTTAGAGACCAAAGGTAAGTGGCGTACATTTTCGTTTTCTTACTCCCGCCAACGTTTTCTACGGAACCATCCTGAATAGTCGTGCAGGATGGGCATCCTTCCATGCAAGAAAAGCGTAAGAAAGTAAGAAAAAAACTTTATTTGAAATGTGCCGCCCAGGGCAGCTGCCCCCGTTGCCTTATGGTAAATCCGCCCCTGTATATAGAGGTTCAAATACATCAGTAATATTAAGATTGGCAAGTGGTTCGGGGGTTTTCACGTTCCATAAATTAAATCCAATAGACAGGATGTGATCGAAAAGCCTAGTTTCTCCAGCATTGCATTTACTCTCACTCCAGAGTTTATCCTGCGCAGTAGCAGCGTCGCAACATAGTACTAGTATTGAAACAAGGTTTCAGAGTTCGCAATATTAAACTGCTACCTTCTCCGGAGATGGCAGTAAAAGAGTCATATGAGACGGAGCCATATACGGGCATCTTGCCCCTGAGGCTTAGCCAACCAAACTGTGAAGACAGAATTAATAAAGTTTTGTCAGTGTCCGACTAAGCTAACTATTTATGGGAAATTTACTGCACATACATACGCAGAGAAATTTAGGATTTCAAATTTTTATGAAACATTTTACTTTTTACTATGTTTTTACCTATATTTTGTACCTAAAATATTGGAATTTGTTTCAACAATGAACATTTGCAATTGAAGCTCCTGTAGATAATAACCATTGAAATTGTTATTGAAAATAAAAGTAGGAGTTTTTCGTTTACGTTTTAGTTGAGTTCGTTGTAAGAAATAAACAGGGATGTATTTAAAGTAATTTTTGTAGAATTTTATTTCAAATTTGTAAATGGGATTCTAAGAGGTCAGTTTACAAAAAAAAAGTTTTGTTAAATCTATTTTATATTTCAATTATCTTATTAATTTAATTTAATTTTTTCAATAGATGGCAACCCTCTACAAAATTATTTCCGAAGTTAACCTTTCGTATACCTCTTTCATTTGACACCAATATTGTAAATTTTAAGTTAATTTAATAATTAAATTGGAGCATACCATTTCAAACAGGCGCCAACTCTGACAGAACCCAAAATGATGCTGAAGATGGCACTACGTCGAAAACGAGTTGTATCCGAACCAATTTGATCCAAACAAGAAATCGCTAATGGTTATGATTTTAAATTTGACATAAACAAATCTGACTTAAACGGAAATATTGGCTGTATAATTTTCAAACGTTTAAGTTACATATATTAAAAAACTCATTTAGGCAAATTACTTTCCGAGTCTTATGGATTACTCAGAAATTAGAGTTAGTTTTTGAGCTTTTTTGCTTAGAAATTATTTTTAGTTATTTTTGAGTTTATGATTGAGTTATATACATATTTATCTTCTTTCATTTGTTAAATTAAATTAAAAGTAACTTTCATTTCTTACGCCAAAACTAAATCTCAAAAATTAAGTTTTACTTTCAAAGCAAAAAATAAGACCGAAAAAATAAATAACACTTAATTTTTAAGCGAAAAATATAACTAAAAACAAATTATTAGCAAAAAATAAAGCTGAAATAATAACTCTCATCGTTTAAGAAAAAATAATAATAAAAAATAAATAATTGTTTCTAAACCAAAAATAAAACTTAACTGTTATTTTTACAATTATTTTTTTAATCTAAAGTTATAGCTAAAAACAAGTTTTTAGTATAAAAATAAACCTAAAAAATTGGTCTTAGGTGTTGTTTATCAAAAAATAATACTCAAACAAAAAACATTAATTTTTTGTAAAGAAAATTAATTTTATTTTTTATGCAAAAAAAAATTTATTTAGAAAAACTTATTTCTTTTCTGGGCAAAAAATTAAACTCAAAAAATAACTCTCACCGTTTAAAATACAGCTAAAACAAAAAAATATTAATTTTTGCTAAACAAAAAATAAAAATTAATATAAAATCACGACAATAATCAAGTCAAAAAAACATAGATATTGTTTCGCAAAAAATAAAACTCAAACAAAAAATATTTATTTTTTCTGAACAAAAAATAAAACTTAAAACTAACTGTTTATTTTTTTGATGAGAAAAATATAAATTGAAAAAAAATTAATTTTCGAAGCAAAATATATGTATACTCAAAAAACTCTCATCTTTTAGCAAAAAAATAAAACTCAAAGAAAAAATAAATATTTTTTTTAAATAAAAAATAAAAAAACAAAATGTAGCTAAAAACAAGTTATTGGCAAAAAATAGTATAGCAAAAAAAAAACTCAAACAAGAAATATTTATTTTTTCTAGACACAAAACAAAACTTTAAAATAATTGTTTTTTATGGGAAAAATAAAAATTTAGGAAAACTTATTTCCTAAGCAAAAAGTTAAACTTAAAAAATAACTCTCATCGTTTGCCAAAAAATAAACTCAAACAAAAAATATTAATTTGCTCTAAACAAAAAATAAACCTCAAAAAATAACTCTTCGATATTGTTTATAAAAAAAAACTCAAGCAAAAAATATCATTTTTTCTAAACAAGCAACAAAACTTAAAAATAACTATTATTTTTTATGCGAAAGTGTAGAACTTTTCAAAAACTTATTTTCTTTTCTAGGCAAAAAATTAAACTCAAACAAAAAATACTAATTATTTCTAAACAAAAATAAAATATAGAAATAATTGTTGGGAAAAAGAAAAAATTACAAAAACTTATTTTCTAAAACAAAACTCAAAAAAAAATCTTGGAATTCGTGAAACAAAACTTTAACGGTACGCTGCTTTTGCTTCATGACAGTATTCAACGTACTCCCCTCGAATGAAACGAGTTCTAATTGGGTCATCTATAATCTAAAGAATTGAAATTACACAAAATCGCTTTGCATACCATTTTGGAATATGTTCGAAAGCGATTTAAGTGGTAAAATTTAATAAAATATTTTTTTTTATACCAGCCACTCAATTAAAAACAAGAAGTAAAATATCCATAATGTCTAATCTTGTGACAATCGGTGATTTTATGCTATTTTTTAATCATCTCAAATTACATACATGATTCAAAAGAAATGTAGCAACATATTGCTATCTCGCTCACTTTACTCACTTGGGTCAATCGCTCGCTTGACGCGTCAGCAAAGTCTAAAAAGAATGAAAATACAAATATATCTTACAAAAATAAACCAACGCATTTTTTTTTTGTAAAAATAACAGCAAATATAAAAAGTAAATGAAAAAAAATATTTAAATATAAATAAAGCATGAAGAAATCAGTGATTGCCAGGCACGCCGAATTGAAATAAGGCAAATAAGCGAAAAAGAATACGAAATTGAAATTTCACTGGCAGCACACGCTGAAAATTGATGAAAATATTTTCATCAGACTTTTTTTCATACATTTTAATTTTAATTTTTTTTTTACTTCTTTATTTTTAGTTTGAATATTTTGCTTTTGTTATACAACGACCAAGTCGACTAAAATAATAACAAACATGCTTTTGAACGAAATAAAAACAAAAACACAAAACATATTAAAAATAAGTTAAAGGAAACGCAAAAATGAAAACAAACTGAATAATGAACTCAAGTACAATGATCCGATAAGCAACAACAACAACAACGGTCACAAACAAATGAAAACAATAATGGCAATAATAGCCCGGAGGGTAAAATCTGCAGCAAGCGGTGATGGCAGAGGCTCGTCCACAGCACGCGGACGTCGACGGATGGACAACAAAAAACAACAAAACAACAAAGCCACATGCAACACGGCGTTGCACTACTGCACCAGACCCGGTGTGTGAGTCGGTGCAGGGTGATGGCAACGACTGCGATGGCGATGGCGATTGTTGTGTTATTGGCGGCGGTGGTAAGCGATGGAAGTGACTTCGACCGCCGCAGACGGAAATGTGAAGGTGCATCGCCGATTGAACGGACACGGCACGGACAAAACACAAATTTACTAGGCATACATATTTACAACGATACACACACACACACACACACACATAAACGCAAGTAAAATTTTAGCCATGTTGCACGCTGCTTTGGACACGTCGCCGCGGCGCATTCGTGTTAGAGCGATGTAGAGTCACTCTGGCTCTGAAGCAGCAATGGACTAGAAAGGATGGAGTGAGGGTAAAAAAAAACGAAACCTAGGAGCTTGCGTCAAGTTGGAATGCAAACAGAAAAAGTAAAATAAGCGAGAGTGATAAGGAGAAAGAAGTGGTGGATGGCAAGAAAAGTTAAATTAGCAAAAACAAAAAAACGAGAGCAATGAGGCAACATCTTGCCACATGCGGCATAAGTGCTCGTAAACTACTGCTGGCTGATCAGAGTTGCCACAACTAAAATTTATTTACAACCAAACTTATAAAAAAAAAACTGCGATATTTTTCTTTCGCTTCCATATGAAATATTGGGCCCGTTTTATTGTAATCGACTTGCAGCTTGGATAAAATTTCTTTTACTTGCAAAAGCAACCCTGTTAGCATCTTTCATGAAACATGAGATTTGTTTAGTGCCTTTGAAGAACGGCAAATAGCTGTGATGGCAAATTTTGTGTTGATTTAGTTATATAATTAAAAACACTACATAAATAAAGACAGATTAGGTCTTAAACTTAAATTTCCCATGTATTTTCCTCCGGCTCATTCACAATAGCGTAGTTTTTTTTCACTTCCCGACACTGCATCTGCATATTTTTCCGAGTTTTTTGTTGTTGCTTTACATGCGATTCGTTATCCTAGCTAGGGTTCTTTTGCAACTCCGTTACAAAGAAACGAGACTATTATATTGCGCTTTACTTCGATGGCATCAAATGCTAATTCAGCTTGAGGTCAGTATATTATGTGTAAAAATTAAAAAAAAAAAAACAAAAGAAGAGGAAAGAAGAGTTTTGAATACAGGCCTTGAAACCGAATATTAAATGGGCCGCATGTTCAATCCGAGCAATGACACAAAAGTGCCTAGTAGTTCTACCTTTTTTTTACCGGAAGGCTTAATTAAACTACATGGAATATTTGATCGAAACTTTCGTTAAATGTTACAGGTATTTAACCGACTTAATGTCTAAAAATTTAACTACTGAATTTTCGCGTAGTCCTACAATATGTGAGCACTATATTTTTTTAAATGGAAAACTGCCTATGGCTAGTAGTTTTTTCCAATCAGCATTAAGCTAATAGAAACTCGTCCTCAGAGTCTAACTAATATTTCTATAAACGAATTGTCTACTACACCCGTGAAATCAAGAGGGATTCAACTGGTCCTGTTCATACTGGGAACCCATGTTTATTTTCTAACAATGAAGTTTAGCAAAGGAATTGCTACCCTGGGCCAGATGTCTTTTTATAATTCCTTTGCTGACATTTTTTTTTTTTTTGGAAAAGCAAATTTTCATATATTTTTATAAACTATTAAAGCTTCATTTAAAATTTTTCACTGTAAAGTCCGCCACCGGCTTAAAAAGAAGAAGCAGCAATCCACCAAGAAGTGGAACGGGGTGTACTCCTTTTTTCATATTTTGGTGTAGAGAATCCCAGTACTTTTTATCTATACAATTATATAAAATTGCTTATACGAAGAATGCTTGTGACGATTTTACTCTCAAAGTACTACACGGATTTTATTAAATATTTTTGTAAAATGAAAGAATTGAAGAAAATGATAGATTGGCATACTTTTGCTTTAAGAATAAAATAAATTGTTTAAAAATAAATCTATACAAGTTTTTCATCGGAATTATAAAATTCATTAAAAGAAATCATCTCATATCAGATCATAAAACAGTTTAAGCTAAAAGTTCGAATTAAGAATAATTTATAATTTGTTCAACGAAATGATAAAAATGAATTTGGTACGGTGTCTTTGATCTTTTTTGAAAGATTGATTTAAGAAGAACTGGCATAAAATATTTGCTTTAAATTGGATGTATTTGCGCGCCTATTCCCACCATTTTTTTTAAATCACGCATTTCTTTCTTCCATCCCACCCTGCATTTTGAGAAAATTACCTATATACAGTGGAAACTCGATCCTTGCAACATAGAAATATTTTTCATTACGCACTCAGTACTTGCGACATCCGAAAATTTTGCACTCGATACTTGTAACATTTCTGTATTACTCTTGCGTGCTGCTTTGTTTACGTTTTCTTAGACTGAATAGATTTCGGGAAATCCCCGTCGATTTATGCTGCTGATGAAATGTTGTAATTTGCATCAGTTTTAAGCTGACTATTGAGAGGCGCGGTGTCATAATGGCAAAGAAAAAATTTACGTTGCTGACAATTAAAGACAAAGCTGAGATTTAAAAAAAAAATAAGTGCAGGATTTTCCACCAATTCCTTAGCCAAAAGTTTTCATGTGCATAGATCAACAATAACTCGTATTAAGAGAAATGAAAACACCATGGTGGCGCATTCTGAATCCGGCCCTGGGAGAAAAAAGACGCTTAAACCCTCGGAGTTTCCAAAAATGGAGAACATTGTTCAAATGGTTTGCAAATCAAAGAGCAAAGAATTTACCAATCACATCTGATATGCTCAAGGAAAAGGCAAAGTTTTTCCATGCTAAAATTCAGGAAAAGTTGGGTGGCTTCCACGCTAGCAATGGTTGGGAAAAATACATATAATCCGAAGACTCAAAATATGTTAGGAAAAACTATCAAATAAGAGTGATTCTATTAACCCATTTTTGCAAAAACTAAATGAAAAAATTGCCGATCTAAATTTGGAAAAGGAGTAGATATACAATGCTGATGAGTCTGGCCTATTTTGGAAGCTTTTGCCCGATAGAACTCTTGTGCGCTCTAAAGAAACCTCGGCGCCGGGACATAAAATTAGTAAAGAAAGAATACACTTTTCTTGCTTGTACGAATGCTGCTGGAAATCACAGAGTGAAATTAATGGTTATTGGAAAATCACCAAATCCTCGTTCATTCAAAAATTTTTACGGATATGCCTGTTGTCTACAAAGGTAATAAAAGTGCTTGGATGACAATGGCCTTGTTTGAAGAATGGTTTCACAGAACATTTGTTTCAGAGGTAAGTCAATTCCTTTTATTAATTTAAAATTTCTTAAATCTGTAGGTGAAAGAGTTCCTTCGTGGAAAAAATCTTCTCGAAAGAGCTCTTTTACTTATAGATAATGCTCCATGCCATCCCAAAGAAGGCGAGTTAAGGAGTAATGATGGTGAAATTTCGGTAATGTGCCTTCCTCCAAACTGTACTGCTCTTATACAGCCCATGGACCAGAATGTAATAAGGCTTACGAAGCTGAACTACATAAAAAGCCTATTAAGTCACATTGTTCGTCGTGGAAAAACAATAGACGAGTCTTTGCGAAACATCACCTTATCATTTCAAAAACTGTTTAACAAATCATCCAACTGGGATAATGAAGATGTCATTCCTCTTTCAGAGTTACATACGTTTACAGCTAGCTGACGATGCATTCAATATTCAAGCCATTGCAACGTTGCTTCAAGAAGTGGAACCATTGCAGCAAATATCGCATTCTGAAATTGAGCAATGGATTGTTGAACCTAATTTGGAGCTTACCGCACAAAATGAAGATCAGTGTACCGATGATGACCTTACTGATGCTGATGAAACCGGTGACGTGGTACTCAATACGAAGCAAGTTACATCGGAGGAGACTATATCAGCGTTCAATATTTGCTTAGAATGGGCGGAGCAAAACAATGCTTCATTAGACGATATTATGATGCTCCAGAGACTAAGAAGCAGAGTAGTACTGAACAAGCGACTTTGTACAAAACAAACAAAAATTTTAAATTTCTTTAGTTCCACATAAAATATGTACATATCTACTGTTATACGAATGCGTTGAACTTACATAAGTGTTTTGAATTGAAATATTAAACTTAGATTCTAAACAGAAGTACGTGCCTTTTATTTTATGTGGGAAATTAATACTCGGTACTTGCGACAACCTCGTAACTTGCACCGAGCCCGGTTTTCATTACGTGCAAGAATCGGGTTTTTACTGTAGTTAAAGAAATATCGAACTTTTTGGATTTTTGTAAATTACCGTTATATGAGAGGAGGGCGTGGTTTTTTTCTGAATTCTTTAATTTATGAAATTATGCTTACAGAGTTAAAATGGGAACCGTGTTTTAAATTTGGTTGGTATAGTTACTGAAATATCGATGTGTTTTTCGCAAAATACCGTTATGTGGGCGTGGTTAATGTCCGATTTTGTGCATTTTCAATACTTTGGGTTCATGGCTTAGGTAAAGCCAAAAGCTGAAGAATGTAAGAGAGCTAAATTTGAATATAAAGTTCCCTAACTTTACTTAATCTCAAAATCGTAAAATTCTCAAAAAATATGATAAAAACTCGGCTATTTTCAATATTTCATTTTCATTTTGTATCGTTATGGCTTGATGGATTTCCATGCATATTTCAAACATTTCGTTTTTCAAAAATCCTCTATCAACACATTTAAATTAATGAGATTTTTAAATCAATTACGGACGAAAAAAATGTCTAATTTTTATGAAAGTTTGAATTAAGTTCTATTTTCAAAAATAATGAGATTTTTCATTTTGAAAAAAATAAATTTTTATGAAATTTTAATTTTTTTTTTTTAATTTTCCTGGTTATTTTTTTCACTTTATACAAAATGCACGAAAACTCAACCAATAAAACAACATTGCCAAATTTTCAAACTTTTTAATTCGACCATTTCTGGAATTTTGCAATAAGTTTGAAACATTGTTTTATATGGTTTATGATATAGAGTGGCCAATATTTTTATACAAAAGTTATGAAAAAAATTAAAAAAAACATTGCGAATATTGTAAAAATAAATCACTGCATACTTATTTATTTTATTATGTATACTTTTTTTTTGTGAGTAACTGTACATCAGCATTGCCAGATTGCTTCAAAAACGAAAGCAGATAATAAAGACTGAGCAGATTTCGTCCACCACTGAGAAACAGGCAATTGCACATACATACATATGTATGGCAAACACGAAACTATATTTACCAATTTCCCAAAAAAAAAATGTAAGTTTGTTTTTGCTGTAGCTCATTGCGAGGTAATTAAAACTTTGAAATTAGTCCGCCAAAAATTTCCATAATGAAAACCAAATAATCAAAAATGCATAAGACCAAACAAAAAATTACCAGTTTTGTTTAAAATATTTCTGTATGCAAAAATGATAGGGAGTTACTATAAAAGTTACTGACTTTGGTATGCTAGATAGAGAATGTTAAATCACGGGCACATTATTTTAATGTAGGGTTTTTTTTCATGTATCACCTAAATGATTTCGCATGGTAAAATCCGATGAAATTAGGTAATTTATCATAAATCAAGAACAAAATCCAGAACCATATCAAGAACCAATGAGTGTCGCCCCTAACTTTCATCGATAGAAATCGAAAAGCGAATTTCCCCATAACCTTTAGATGTGAAATATTAGTATTTTATTCAACTGTTCTTTGATTGTTAATCCCTCTAGAAAGCTTTATTTACATAGTAATCGAAAATTTTAAAAAAGTTATCACAATAAAGTTGAAGCACTCATGCAATAAAAATGTACACAGTTTCTAATAGTTTTTTCTTTGATAAACAACCCTGTGGCTCCAGAGCAGGAACTACGCACTTGTATATTGTTATTATTATTATTGTTGGGAATTCTGCACTGCGATCTTGAGGTCTATTGTGGCCCTTTCATGAACTATAGATCTTCATGTAGTTCAACAACCGAGATAAACTTTAGTATAGAACCTAATTCTCTGCTACTTAACTTGTTCACGGATGGATCGAAACTTGATGGGAGGGTTGGAGGTGGAGTATACTGCCGAGAACTCTGTCTAAGGAAAAAATTTCAAGGGAAGCGACTGATTGGTTTCTTACCAGTGCGACCTCTATAAGGAGTGATTATTTACTCCGAATTGTGGAATTGTGAAGCAGATGAGTCAGCCAAGCAACGAACATTTGAAAAGAATTTCCTAAGCGAGAAACTTTTCGGGGGTTCCCTGGTCAACGGTCGAATACTTCTGAACGATTGGACTTGCGATCAGCTAGGCAAACGCTAGGCAACTACTAGAACATGTAGGGTCGCGAGGTCCTATTGGCCAGTAGTAGGCCGGTAGAGATGCCGGGAGCTTCTACGGTTATCCAAGCAACAGCTCTCTTTGATTAAGAGGGTGCTGACAGGGCACCAATTGCTTAGAGGATCAGAAGGTGGAATCATCTGAACACTTTTTACTCATATGTTCTGCCTTCGCGAGACTAAGGCTGAAGTATCTGGGAGCGCACCCAGGTACCTTTGGGACTTCTCCAGTATATGTCTTGCAGTTTAATTTTCTACTCTGCAGAATCTGCAGTATTCATCCGAGTAAATTCCCAATTTGGTGAGGTGATATTTCAACCATGCATTCTACAAATCGCTTTAGGTTATATGATCATAGGAGCGCTTTGGAATGCTCCAGACTTGGTATAATTCCCCATGTGTAGTTTCCGATGGGCTTTCTCCTCTTCCTTGGCCTTTGTGGATAGTGTCCCCATCCCAATACCATAGAAAGGCTCTAGGTCAACAAAGGGAGTTGACGCTCCCATTTTCGCGAGTTAATCTGCGATCTAGTTTTCTTCAATACCCATGAATGGTAGAAACCCAGATTATGACAACGCCGGCAGCGTACACGTCGTCACAGATGTTCATATCACAGGAATAGCGAGAAGAAAAGAAAGGTGATAACTGCACATCGGCTTTTATATTCGCTGCACCTACTACAGTACAAAGCTCAGCACTTCAATTTTTATTCTTCAGTGTTTAACTTTTTGTAAAAATCACGCAAAAGTCAGAAAGATCAACTTTTTAAGAGCCATTTGTGATGTCGATCCTTCAAACGAGGCAAGTACGAAGTAACGGAAGTGCTTTCGCCGTCACTTTCTTTTCTCCAGATGGCTCTCATCAATTGAGTCTGAATATGCATTTGCAGCTGGCTCAGTGCTGTGATGACTCCCTGTTGTTTGGTTCTGCCAACCCAGATGTTGACACCGTAGGTAATCATAGGTCGTATAATAGCCGTATAGATCCATCTCAGATCCATATTCGGGCAGCAACGTTTTCCTGCCATTGATCTGCAAGTCAAGAATGCTCTTACAGCTTTCTTATCCACTTTCTCTGAGTGTGGTTTCCAGAGTAGCTTTTGGTCTAATATCACACCTCGAAATTAAGCTTCTCTCTGGTAACCTGATTTCCATCCATTCTAATGGGCTTGAGAGGCTTTAAGCTTATATTTCCTTGTAAATGGTACGACGTTTTGGTTATATTTAAGCCTAGTTGTATCTTTTCGCATAGAGTATCTACGAACTTTCTTCTGCATATTATTGCACGAAGAGGTAGGTCTATCTCATACACGAATTTATACGAAAATAATCAGGACGAGGAGCTGAGTGATCTACATTAATAAAATCAAGTAACAATAAACTGACATTCGTTTCGCAACAATTCTCGATATTCATTCTTGGCTCAACCCAACCTAACTTTTCAAGGGAAAAAACGAAAAATGTGCGCTATTTGGAGATCTATCAGGATGGTGATATTTTAACTTTGATCTTTCCAATTTCCCAAACTCTCTGATTCATTCTTCATCTGCATCAACAACCAAATTTAACGAGAGCTGCGGCAGGATCTGTAGTAGGGATGTCGCTCTATTGCAGCCTTTTTTCCTAAAGCTCTATGGTCATCAATATTTGCTAAAATATTAACCTCTTCGTGGCGGATCCAGCGCTTATAATTTGGCTAGGAACTTTTTCCCCGCCTGCTCCCTGATTTCCATCAATGTTCCTTCCATGAATCCAAACAAGAGAGCAGACGATTGAATGGCGTACGAGTATCGAGTGCAATTTTCCACTAACTGATCAGTTTTTATCTCATTATAAAATAGATTATTTGTTACTAATAGCGTCACCTTTTTGTTTAATTTTTCTCTTACAATTTAGCATACAAAATTTCGATTGAATTGTATTATCAATTTTTGTTAGCAGCAATTTAACGTATTGCCAAGTCGCCGACCTTGTCGTGATAACCTGAATACTATGAGAAAAATTTCAAGTCGATACAAACCATGAGCGCACCAAAAGAAAAAAAAATCAAAACAAAACAAAATAGTGAGGGTAATTTAGAAACAAACTAAATAAAAAAACGAACATTAACAAGTCAATAAAAAAGGGGAAACAGAAACTATTTAAATTAACATAGAAAAGTAGGTTTAAATGGAAATCAAACAAAAATATTTACAAGCCAATATATAAAGTATGCGTACATGTATTTAAATAAACACACGCGCATAAACATTTACAACAAAAAAAAAGTTGAAACACTAAAAACATTCAATAGGATGAAAGAGAGGAATCAACGGATGCGCCAATAAAATCAAATGAGTGGTAAATGGTTTTACGAGTACTGCTCTTTCAAGCACTTTTTTTTTTACTGGCAAACGTACTTACATACTTATGAAAGTGGTAGGTCTGTTGATCCCGAAAAATTCGGGATTGTATTGAAAACTTAAATAATCCAGAAAGATAATCATATAGATGAGCTATGGGCATACCAGGGTTTAAAAAATGTATTACTAAAAAAATTTAATACTAAACCATCGATAATTGATATCGGATTAGGATCAGTGTTGCCAATTAAACCTTTTACCGACTAGATCCAGCTTTTTTATTTTCTTTTAGCCGCAAATTTTTATTTTAGTCTCTAGCCTTGTTTTAGCCCTTTCCTTAAAGAGTAAATTCGATACCAATGAAGTAAATGCTATAGAAATGCAATGGAATTTTTTTTTACTAATATCAGTGCAAAAAATCTACAATTTACAGTCGAATTTTGGACAGAGGTTCGTAAATATAAAAACGCGTTTGGCAAAAATCCATTTGCTGCACTTTGTAGTCTTAATTTCAATTTTTTAATCTTATCTCTCAGCAATGAAGAAGTTAGTGTTAAAATGTTAAAAACAATTTCAAGTATTCGACATGACTTGAAGAAGGATTTCGCAATTGAAAAAGATCTTGCTCAAATGATGGGCACTCAAATTTATCTGATGATGAAGGTATAATAAGTGATATATAAATATATGAATTAATTTTATGTATTAACAGACTACCTCGGTCTATAAAAATAAATTATTTTTGAAGCTTAAAAAGCCAAAATAACAATATGCAAAAACCGTATAAAATAAGTAGCTATGTATGTTATAAAATCGTAATTCGAATAAAATGTTTGAGTTGTTGATTTTGACTTCACTATAGCCCGCCACCATATCTGAGTGTGTAGCGTGTGCGCGCTTCATTCGGTGGGTCCCAGGTTCAAATCCAGGCCGAGACAAGTAACATCAAAAATTATAGAAAACGTTTTTTCTAATAGCGGTCGCCCCTTGGCAGCCAATGGCAAACCTCCGAGTGTATTTCTGCTTTGAAAAAAAAGCTTCTCCCAAAAAAAAAACACATTCGCCGTTCGGAGTCGGCGTAAAACTGTAGGTCCCTCAATTTGCGTTACAATATCAAGACGCACACCACAAATTGTAGGAGAAGTTCGGCCAAAATCGGTTAAGTGGTTATAGCGCCAATTAAGTAAGTAAGTAGGTATAGCTTGTAGAAGTCAGACAGCGAGTTGCATTCTCCCTCCACAAATGGGACTTTACGGTATTTTGGCACATACGCGATGTACATTTATGTTTAGCCTTAAACAAGTTTGGGTTTAGCATTTTTTTATTTAGTCTTTTTCCAAAAAGTTTTGGCAACACTGATAAGAATATAATATAGTTAATGATTTTCATGACACATTTTTTCGTAAATTTTTTCTACTGTACCAGGTTCATAAAAAGTTAACAAATTTGTTAAAAATTTCGAAATTTGTAATTTATATTGCTGAGAGAGCGTAACGCTTATAATTTTTATTAAAAAATCACTGTTTAATCATTATTTTGTGATTTTAATTTTTTCGATCAGATTTGAACGATATTTTGTGATTATTCTCCATTCGATAAAAACTAATCGTTATTCTGGGATTTCATATTTTTCGTTCATCATAATACAAGCAAACAAATTTATCGGCGATGGCAATAATATGTTTTAAGATCGAAAAAATCTCACAAAATATCGATCAAATGCAATCGAAAAAAAAATTAAAATATTGATCAAACTTGATCAAAATATAAAATCACAAAATATCGATAAACAAGGATCTTCTTTTTTAGATCGGCATATTCGAATTTACATAGTTTTGAACGACTTCTTTCCAATGATTTTTTTATCTAAAAAAATCAACATAACGATTATTTTCGCTCCCTGGAATTTTTACAAAACTTTTGGGAACACAGTTTGTTAGCGCATTTAATTTTAACATAATATTTGATTTTGGAAAAAATCTAACTAAAATTTTATTCTAACGTTTTTTTCTCCGTTATTATTTTTTTAATGTTAGCCCTGTCGCCAAATTCATGTGAACTGAAAGGGCCTAGCTTGCAATGGATTTCAAATTAAGTTTAATGGCTCTAAAACTCCTTTCCTTACTTACTTTTCCTAAAAATTCGGAATAAAAAGTTTGAAAATTTTTTTAAAATAGAAATAAAATAAAATTTGCCATAGCTTGTCCAAATATCGCGTTTATATTAAGTTCTTCACCACTGTATATAAAATAAAGTTTCACACTTTATTTCCTAGAAATGTGGTCTCAACCTAGGTAGCACGAAGTCACCGATTTCAATCAAAAAGTAACTGCATAACAAGAAATTTGTAAAAAAAAAATTGTTCCACTAGATGGGGCTAGAATTTTGAATATTTTTAATAGCTTATATTTCGAAAATTTTTAAACTGACTTCCATTTTCAACGCGTTTAAAAGGTAATGAAAATACCTGTCATCTAATATGTATACCTAAATAATGTGTATACTATATTAAAAATAGCCAAATTGAGCGCTATGACCCTGAACGGCCGAATATCTCTTGAGTTATTTTAGGTTATTATTATTATTATTATTATCTCTAATGTTAAAACCTTGAAAATTCTTGGCCTAACCTTTGACGAGAAATTCAGTTTTAAGCAACACTGTAATAACCTAAGAAACGAACTAGCAACCAGATTAAATATTATAAAATATTTCTCATCTAAGAAATGTTATGTACATACTAATACCTTACTAAGTATAACCAACCTAATAATACAGAGCAAAATTGATTACAGACTTCAAATATATGGAAAATGCTGTAAAACTACACTTGGTAAAATCCAAGCTCCGTTTCACTTAGCGGTAAGGCGAAGCTTGCGTGCATTCAGAGCAACACCTGTGAAAAATGTACTAGCTGAAGGTGGACTTCAATCCATAGAGGATCGAGCAAAATACCTAACGAGTCGAATTATTTACAAACTTCACTGCAATTCTACTCATATCCTCCACAGGGAGATTCAGTTATTGAAACAAAGCAAGAGGCAGGCCTCTTACAAATCACCACTTTGCACGCTAATGTATCTCGCCGATGACCTAGAAATGAAATCTAGAAATAACACCCATGGCAATTATTCAAACTAAACATCCTCCATGGGATATAAGCAAAGATAGTTTCATCAGTGATTTGACATACATACATACCTTCGTATGCAGAACACTAATAATGCTATATACCAGTAACTTTTCTTAAACATCGTTAATCCCCTTAAGGATATTGGGTGGAATATACTCTTCACTGATGGTTCCAAGCTAAACAACAGAGATTCATTTGCTGTCACAAACGATGCTGCCCTAACCCTATCTCATGGCCTACTACCTCATTACGCCAATATCTTCGACGCTGAACTGCAGGGTGTAATTTCGGCCTTAATTCTGGCAAAAAGGGCAAATAAAAAAACAATTATATGTACTGACAGTCTATCGGTATTTAAAGCTACAAGAAGTATTCAATATAAAACAGGTCCCCAATCTTACATACAACAAATATTAATTGGACTGGCACCAAACACGAAGTTAATGTGGCTTACTGGACACTCAGGTATAGTTCGTAACAAGCAAGCCGACAGGGCGGCAAAGTCTGCTCAAAACTCTTGTCTACATACATACCATTCCTTTGGAACTGCTGCAATTAAAAATATGTATATATTCTACCTCCCTTAAAGCCCATCTGCTTTTGAAATGGCAGCATTACCAACATGAATATAAAGAAGTTAACCCTTTTGGCACTGCAATATCACTACCAACTACAACCACAGAGTGGATGAACAGATGTTTTATTCGATTACTCGTAAGACTAGGGCATACTCTACTTACACATTGACACTATCTCACGAAGACTCCACATCCAACCTGCAACTTCTGTAACACCGCTCACTTAAGCGTACGTCACATCCTACTACATTGCCCAGCTAAAAACGTTAAACATCTTTCATCTAATATAATTTGACCTAATCCTCTATTTATTATATCTTGACTAAGCCGATAGCCCTGGTAGCTAGTGCGATTATATTAATTTTGTAATTTTAATTATATAAATTATTAAAATAATAATAATAATAATATTATTATAATACAATAATAATAACAATAATAATGACAAGTAAAAACAGCGCTGTCTTCGGCTATGCCGAAGGCTTCATACCTTTCATGAATTGAAGAATAGTAAAAAACGTGTTATTGTATTACAATTTCGTATTACCTATAGTTAAAAGCAAAAATTTCCTTCAAATCAATAAAAATAATTCTAGTAAAGGCATTGTTATAAATTATTTAATGCTTTTCCTTATGTAATTAAAATAAACTATGTTTTAAGAAGGGAATGGTTTTTGAATATTTTTAATATCGTATCGACGCTTGATATTCAACATTTAAAAAATGCAAATAATTAAGTATTAATATGTAAGACCTACATATGTCGGTCTTTGAAAACAGTTATCAGATCCGTAAATAGTTCCCAAACGTTTAACGCTATGATTCATGTGATATTGCGCTGAGCTTATTACTTTTCGCAATAAATATTTGTCCTGAATTTATCTTGCCGATTTATACTGTGAACTCCGATCTTGATGAATACTAATATATAGCTAATAATGGTTGATGTTTGTGCAAAATTTCAAGCCTTTAACTGTTTAAATGGAGGAGTTATGGTGCAAAATGCAATATCTGAACAATCGGTTGTATGGGAGCTATATGTTATATTTCTCCGATCTTCATGATTTTCAATACTGATACGTAGCTAATAATGGCTGATATTTCTGCAAAATTTCAAGCCTTTAGCTGTTTAAATGGAGGAGTTATGGTGCAAAATGCAATATCTGAATAATCGGTTGTATTATATGTTATAGTCACCCGATCTGGCCGATTCCGACAAATGCTTAATCATTTGTACAACGACACCTGCTCACCAAATTTCATCAAAATAGCTCTAAAATTGAGGGACTAGTTTGCGTTCAAACAGACGGACAGACGGACAGACAGACGGACATGGCTAAATCGACTCAGCTCATCGTCCTGATCATTTAGGTATACTTTTTGATGGGTCTATCTCTTCTCCTTCTGGCACTTACAAACATCGGACCAAACTTAATATACCATTTCATTCTCATGAAAGGTATAATAATAACAATAATAATAATATTATTATTATTTTTATGCGCGGCCGAATTGAGAATTACACAGTTGTACAGGAGTTTTTCTTATATTTTCTACCAGATCTATATTTTGAAACTGGTTCAAGATTTTTCGAAACAAAGGCCTTTAAAAGTTTGAAAAATTCTACCTTTACCCACTTATGAATGTATGTCATAAAAATCAGTAAAAAAAAAAACGGGGAAAATTTTCGAAAGCCATCCGTTTACATTCATTAATTTTTGTGAGGTTTTTTTTTTTTTTTGTTTTTTGAAGTAGAAATACACTCGGAGGTTTACCTTTCTATAATTTGTTATGTTACTTGCCCCGGCCGAGATTCGAAACCATGGTAATTCGATTGTGCCAAAATCTTTATCCCGAAATCCCGATACTTAAAATATCCAGTTGAAGTTATATTTCTCACAGCATTATTATTTGTTCAAGCAGCCCGCTCACACCCCCATTTTTCCACCTGCACCTGCTAAACGACATTGTCTTTTGCCTACAATTACAAACAATTACTATTGTTGTAATTCGTTTTATGCGAACATTTTCCATAAACTATTTAGTGTTCTGGTGTTGATGGAGCATCAGTTCCACCTACCACTCTTTTCACATTTTCTTGCTTGCTTGCTTGCGGTTCTTCGTTCGATTGTCGACTGACTTTGGCATTGTATATATACAGTGCCGGAAAATAATATCGGCACAGAAAGTTTTTTTTTTAATTTTTAAAAATTTGTTTTTTAATTTAAAAAAATTTTTTTTTTTAATTTTTCTTAAACCTTTTACCAAAATATAGCTAATTCAAGGACAAACACCATACAAGTTCACAGTTTTAAAGCTGTAAAAAAGTTCAGCAAATTAAAAAGCATTGCCATAAAAATTTAAAAAGTTTGTAATCAGAATTTGGTGAAAATTTTCGGATCTGCAGTTTTGTAGCCCATGCAATTTTAGTAAGCTAAATTGGCTTTAGTTAAATTACATTACAGATCTAATACAACAACCCTGTGGTTTTACTTTCAAGTGTTAGATGGTAAGAATACATAGTTAAAGCTTTAATGTATTTGTACAAAATTTATTTAGTTAATTACATACATACAATTAAAAATTCATTAAGAGACATATTAATTACGAGTTATGATTATAGTTGAGAAGCGGGGAAAATAAGTAAAGCGGCAAGTAAGTCAGGGACAAGTGTAGAAGAGGCATTTGAGAAAAGTCTAAGACAAGTGAGAGATATTTGGTATCAACTGGTTTACGCCTCGGCAAAGTGCCGATGTAGTTCTCTTCTAAAGTGTAAAGCGTTTCTGATGGTTCTGATTGCTAGATGTACAGGGTACTGGCGTTCGGATTAGAGGCAATTGTATTTATTATGAATAATTTGGAGTGCTCGTTGTGATCGGGAAAATTGTACTCGTTCATGGTGATACCTGTAGTGCGATTCACTAACTTATTTTAAGGATATTCGATTGGTTAACTCAACTTAACCAAAATTTTAACGACCCTGCTATTCAGCAACCAGTTTTTAACGATTTTCGCATTCGCTGAATCAGCTGTTGATGTTAGCTAGCCGATGACCGAAAACTAAACGACAAAAAATTTGATGTTGTTAACTCAATCGAGAAAAGTGAAATTAGTGATTTCAACTTAAATAAAAGATAAATTTAAAATTTGGTAATTTGTTTTCTTGTAATTAAAAAAGGAACATTAAATAATGTAAACATTAATAAAGGTGACGAAGGATCGACGTTTACTCCGGAATGTGGATAACCCCTTTCAACAGAATTTCAGAAGCTGTATCGGTTAACTCCAATACCCAATTTCTCAGCTTAACAACCAAACAAGAGGCTCCAGAATAACAGAAAAATCGACTGAGAAACAGGTAGCTCGTGTAATCTTTAACCCTGTAGGCAATTTTAAAGTTTACTTTTTTATTGGTAGGTTCTAGTGACTTTGAGATTCTTCGCAACTGGTATCAATGCTATCAATGACCCGTAGGCGAGCAAAGGGGAATGTCCATGAGCTAGTTATCCGTAAGCTGGCATTCATCGGGTAACGGATGCAATCAATGATTCGTTGTTTCACCAGAAAGTGAGGTTTCCTATGACCCAAGTGGAACGCCAAACTGCTAAAGAAATGTTTGCTTCGGCGTTGTCTCCCTTCGTGGGAGGCTCTATTGGAGCCGTCGATTCCACGCATATATCAATTTTGCCACCAAGGAATCATGAGGAGGCTTATGCCAACCACCACATCTACCATTCAATTAATATGCTAATGGTAAAAGCAAACTTTTACAAGGATCCATGTATAAAAACAGAAATATAGTTTAGTTTTAATATATAGATAAATGATTATAATTTTAAAAAATTAAATATATGGATGTAAATCCCAAATACGCTGGAGCACAACGAGAAGTCTGAAAACGATAACAATGGCATATTTGCAGGTGATTCCGCATATTCCTTGGAGTCGAGTTGACTACTATTCTAACAAAACACTCAGAGGAGAGTCCGGAATTCTGCTACAATGGAACATTGCAATATGTATAAAGAATTTTAAGTGTTTGTAGTTTGAAACAAGCTAATATCTATTTTACTTTAATGAAATATAATAAAAACGTTCAAATTTATATTTGGCAGCAGGCATTCGGTTGTTTTTTCTCTATTCCTCTTTGTGCTTTTCGCTTATTTTGAGATTTGGTTTGACAGAGGTGCCACTCTTTATCACTTTGAATAAAAACAACGTAACAGCTGTTAAGTGTCGTTAAGAATAAGTTAGTGAATCGCACAATCGTTAGTGCTAACGGCAAATATTGTCATCAAAAATAACAATTGACGCACCGTTGAAAGTTAGTAAATCGCACTACTGGGCTCCTCAGTGATTAAAATTTTGTGAAATAGTGTGAGGCATTTTAGCTCCAATATATTATCAAAAATTATTTTACTATATATTGAGAGATATGTTCGCGGCGTCCGATCCCGTAAACACATCTGGCGGTATTTAGTGTTAAGTTGTTTCTTAAAAACACTATCACAGTTAGCGTACAGTTCCCATCCTTATAGAATCGACGGTATGAAGTACTAATAGTCCACAATGATGTAAGCATTCTATATGTTTTACCAATTATGCTAAAAATATGATTTTCCCGTGTCAACGTCCTGTTAATATTACCCCTCGGTTTCTGGTATTGTCAACAAAATTTATCACAGAATTTCCCAAAATTACTTTGTGATGTTCGTGAAGTCTGAAGTGTCTTCTAAAGATTGGTATAAATTGAGATTTGTAAGGGATAAAGTGTAATCCGTTGTTAACACGTTCAAGGTCAGAATTTAACTTACGAATACAAACATCGATGTATGCAAAGGGATAGCTCGTTTACAATTGGACGTCGTTGGCGTAAATGTGAATATCACAATATTTTAAAATGTTGGGTAAGTCACTAATATACAGGACAAATAATAGTGGACCAAGTATTGATCTCTGTGGAACATCCCTAGACATGGACACAAAATTGGGCACGGCACTCCCAGCTTATACTACTTGTTTTTGCTTTATTTTATTTTTTCCAACTAACTGGCGTTTTTGTTGTTTCAGATTTTACTTAAAATTTGAATTTTTGGCATTTTATTGAGGTATACAGATCTTCTGATTTTAGCGGCTTTTTAATATTTTGAATAAAATTATTAATTCTAATATAGCTCGCTTCAAAATAATTGCTTAAATAAAAACAATACAACGCTAACACTTGCTCCTTAGCATATCTTTCAATTCGACTACCGAAATACAGAAAAGAGCTTTTAAGGTAGTTTACAGAATAGGTTTTTGTCTATCGAAAGGCTGTGGGAAGTTAAAAATTGTCAGCCTAGAAAGCTAGGCGATAGAAGTGAAACTTCATGGATCTCGATGGGCACTTGAAATGAAAACACTCACCCTAGCCAGCAAGTTTTATGAAATAGAAATATTTCCCCGATAACAGAAGCCACTATTCATTATTCTGGAATGAAAAAAGATAGTTGATGTTTTCGCCTCTATTTATAAAAAATCTATTCATTCACTTCCATACTTTCATGTTCAAGAAAAGATACAATTGGTTTGTGGTATGAAAAATATGAAATGAAAACTCGTGATTGTAAATTATTTAAATATCTTGAGAAAATTGCATCTATTGTCGTGCCTGATCTGGTGGTTGAGTCTTTGGGATTATTATTCATTTTTAAATTAAATTTACTTTCTAAAAATTGTACAAGTGGTTGCGCTTCTTCCATGGCAAAATTGACATTAAAATCGGCGCTTAAAATCATTGGCATAGTGTGCAAATCTTCTCCTAATTCTGCTGCTCCAGAGGGAGTACGAGTATATGCCAATAATGCTCTATGTATGAATTTTATTCTATCGTCAATTCTCTGGTTCGGAGTGATGTAGAGAACAATAATTGCCACACTCTGTCCGCTTTGCTACCCCTCTCTCGTTTTTTCCTACACCGAATCTGTCGCGTTTTCGTTTCTCTCTCGCGCGCCATCCCCTCCCTTTTCCTGTCGCTTTTTCGTTTCATTCCATATTGGAATTACAGTCCAACGAGCGCAAAGAAGTTTCACTTCAAAAGGCCGTTACCAGATTAGCACTGTAAATGCATATAAAAGTTTTTTGTTAGATTTGCAACTGAAAAAGTGAATGAGGCAAAAATTTCAATTGGCTGCGCTCTTACACGCCACATTTCTGTAATGAAATTGTCTTTCAATGAAACATTTTTTATGTATTTTTTTTTAAACAAATTTGATCAGCTAAATCAACTAAATGAATAAAAAAGCTAGAACATTTTTAGTTTTTTATTTTCACGCTTATTTTTTTCATTTAAACGCATGTGGTTCAAAAAGTACTTTTCCGATTTACACAAAAGATAGATCTACGTATCGAAGCAAAATCTGTCCTTATTGATCTTCTGTTTTTTCGAAAGCGTGCAAAGTTGATGTATGTATATTGGAACGATTTTCCGTCATGCCTTGTCAAATTCAGTATGGGGTACGCACCTTTAGAACGGAACCCATAGGAGGTTAGTTTCATTTGGTATTTTAGAGTTGTTTGGCAATAACTGAAAAAGCACTTCGAAAACTGGGGTTTGCCTATACATATTTCGAAAATGATAAAAACAAATTAAATTAAAACTGATCAGAATTTCGTATCCCAATTTTTTTTCACGCGACTGTATATTTCATGCATGAGTATGACAAGCGAGCGAGCGAACTGGAATCAGCTATGAACAGGAATGGGCACAGTTACCGCATTTCTTCTTTAAACTAAATATACGAATGTATTTTGGTTGCATGCCACTAGGTACCTCCAGCTTAGTAATGACCTGACCGCTACCTTCCTTGCGTTTTGTTTTGAGTGCTCTTCTGTTGCGTCGTCTGTCCACACCTTTTGCCAAGCCATTCACCGTGGTGTCTGTCGCCCCCGTCCCCACTTCCTGTTATTTTACTCTTTTACTCTTTTGGTGTTTTTGTTGTTGTTGTTGTTAATGCCTTGCCAGCAGCTGTTTATTTATTTATTTTATTGCAATTGCATTTCAAAATAAGCCACTGGAAATCATGACTATGGCGGCTTTGGTGGCTAAGAGGAGTTTGTTCTAAATATAAGTATGTAGTTATAAGGGCCGTTGTGTCTATTCGGCGAATTCGTCTTCAGTGTTTTTGCAATGTTTCTGCTTAGCTTTCATATACATACCTACTATGTACATACTGCAATGTCGTCGATTGTCGATAGCGAGTTGTGGTTATTGATGAGTTTGCGTTTTGCAAGCGTAGCAGAATGTAACAGCGAAAAAAAATGAAAATTCAATGAGTAAAAATAAAAAAAAAAACAAACAAAAACCATGAAAAAGCAAAAAAAAAAAACTACAACATATCTATGTACGTGAGAAGGAAACATGACACGAGACACGTGCAAAGTTGACTGAAGCTATTTTTATTTTTCGATTTATATTTATGTACATACATATGTAGCTTCTTTGGCTGTCCAACTAATGCACATAAAATGTAAAAAAAAAAATTATAGCCGTATTCACTAGCGCAATAGGATATTACACAATGTTATTCGCATTTATTCGCATAACGATACACGGTGGGCAGGAGGCGAAAAAAGGTTGTAGAAAAATGTTGACAAAAACTAAATACAGCGGTGTATTTTTTGATGTCTTAAGGTTAAAAACTCGTTTGAATTGAAATCCTAGCTGCTCCTGTTTCAAAGATATCTACATATATTTTAATTTCTTTGCATCTCATTGCTTTTGGTTTTATTTTTTCTGTTTTTATTTTTTTATTTAGCTTTGTTCTGAGTTCCGCCCGAAAAAAAATCACCCGAAATTTTTTCATCCACCTGAAGTGAATACGTTAATTATTAGTTCTGTCCGAAATAAATTCCACTTCGAAATGCCTAGTGAAATTCGAACATGGAAATTACAACTCTGTATTTTGTTTACAAAGCTGAAAGTTGAGAAAATTCAAAAACAATAATTTAAGAAAGAAATTTGTTATTCTTCTTCTTCTTTGCAGAGGGTGCCTATCAAAATGGTGTTGGTAAAGATTTTGAAGTTTGCCTCGCGCAATTTATGTAGCTCTTATGTCAGCTGCTTCGACAACTCTGATACATTCTCTCCATTCTCCTTGGCAAAACCTCTGACAATGTCCGGTTTTTCCTGCATTCTACTTAAAAGGATATCCCACTGGCTCTTATTTATCGTTTTACTCTTAATTTCTTGTTGTTGGTTTACCATATAACGGGGTTTTCAATAGGGACGCTACAAAAGTAGACGGATAGTGACAGCAAACGACGCCATATTTTCCCCGCTCTTTTGACATTTCTCTTCAGTAAGGTTTGGCATTTCATCATGGAAAGACATACAATCCAACAACGAGTCGAAATTATTAAAATTTACTACCGAAATTCGGAGTCAATGGCCTCAACTTTAGGAGCGCTACGTCCAATTTATGGTCGTCGTCATTTCTGGCTGAATGGCTTCGTCAATAAGCAAAATATGCGTTATTGGACAGACAGCAATCCACACGTACTCCATGAGTCAACATTGCATCTCGAAAAAATTACGGTTTGGTCCGGCTTATGGGCCGGCGGCGTCATTGGACCGTACTTCTTCTGTGATGATCAAGACCGGCACGTTACTGTGAATGGGAATCGCTACCGCTCAATGATAACCAAATATTTTTGGCCCGAATTGGATGATATGGACTTGGACAATATGTAATTCCAACAGGACGACGCCACAAGCCACACAGCGAATGTCACAATCGATTTATTGAAAACCAAGTTTGGTGGACGTCTTATCTCACGAAATGGCCCAGTCAATTGGCCGCCTCGGTCGTGCGATTTGACGCCGTTAGACTATTTCCTGTGGGGCTACGTCAAGTCTACGGTCTATGCCAGTAAGCCAGCGACGATTGATGAAGTTCGTACGAATATCGAACGTGAAATTGCAGCAGTATCGGCCGATTTATGCTTGAAAACCGTCGAAAATTGGGTTCAGCGTCTGGACTTCTGCAAGCGTGCCCGTGGTGACCATGCAAAAGAAATCGAGTTCCATACATAATGGCATCAAATGTACTTTCACAGGAATAAAGAATTTAATTCATATCCCAAACCGTTTTTGTTTTACTTAAAAAAAACTTTTGTAGCATTCCTATTGAAAACCCCTGTAGTATAGTGACACATTTAAATACATACAATTTTATTAATTAATTAAGTTTTAAAATATGCTGGGGGAGGGGAAATGTCACTACAGTTTTCTTTAAACGCTAAGTTCGCTAAGATTTTTATCAAAATCACTCAGATCCACTGTTTTTTTGTTCCAGAAAAGTATGTATTCAAATTTTTAATGAGGCAATTTAAGGCTGTAATCGGAATGGCCCCACAACCTCATAAATTTCCTGCAATGTTTCTGCTTCTTTGAGAAGTTTCCGACAATGATTCCCTAAAAAGATATCTCCTTGCAAACTTTTGTGGCATATACCTAATTTATTTGCCTTTTGCATTCCAGTACCATCAATTTTAACTATATCATCGCAATGATGATTACCAAACCCTTGCAAGAGACTTCGATTTTATTCACCCCTATTCGGATCTGTATCATGAATCATTTTATCTAAACTTCTCATCTATTTTATGTAATGAAGCAAGAAAGGCAAGGGTTAGAGTTACCGTCGCCGTATGCTCTCCATTAGAAAATAGAACAAGTTTAAATCTGAAAGAAATTTGAAAGGTATCTCATGCAGTTTGGTTAATTGTAATAAGGTTTTTAAATTTTCACAGGTCTCTTTAATCCGAGGAACTATGCATGATAAAATTAATTTGTAGACACTAGTGTATTTACGTTGTGATGCAATACTTCCACCTGTGAAGTACTTAAAATGAAAGTTTCTTACGTTTCATACTTTTTCATTTCCTTTGATTGATATTGAGATGAAAATTTAAAAAAAAATCTTGGCTCTCATCTGTCTTTAGTTTTATTTTGTTTTTCTTCTATGTGCTACATCCTCTGTTTCTTCTCAAAGACAAATTCAAAAAGTTCTGTCGCATTGGCATACACGAGTCGCCTTTTTTAGTCCTTCCATGGTCGTTTCAAATTCAAAGATACCTTCTTTATATGTACATAAATGTCTTCCAATATATTTGGTTTTTAAAACATGTGTTGGTTGTAGTTGTTGTGCTTTACAAAATGGAAAGAAATTTGTATGAGATTTCTAATGATCGAGAATGCCTTTTCTTTTTCGAAAATATCGATCCTATCAGAAATATGGATATCTTTTCAATCAAAATAAATTTTTACAAAATGAAGGACATCAAAAATCGAACACCCCGGCTTTCAGTTTTTGTCGACATTTTTATGCAACCAATCTTCGCTTGCTGCCTACCGTGGATAGCCATAAAGCAAAATCTTCACAATGAGGAAGGGAATCTATTTAGAGTCCTAACTGTCCACTTTAGGTTTATGACTTGTTATAAATTACCGTTAGATGGGCGGTGGGCGTGATTTTTGTCTGACTTCTATCATTTTCGAAATTTTGTTTATTGACTTGAAATGTAAAGTTTGTTTCATATTTCGGAGAAATGCCTATTTACCCTAAATCGGGCGAGGTAACAAAATTAGCCCAGGTATTTCTTTCACCACAATCCTGTATACATTTTATAGTTACTAAAATACCGAATACGAGTATCACACATTTTCTGCCAGTCACAAAGAACTGTCACAACCCAGTCTAAATTTTAATTATTTTTTGATACTTCTACGAATATTATATCAGTCTAAGTTTTAATGCAGACGAAAGCGCGTAAATAGTAGTAAATATATACAAATAAATCTGGGTCGAAAATTAAATGGTTTGATTGAAATATGTCTATGAAGACCCAAAGGTAAAATACAGAAATTTACCATGGTTTCCACCTGTCAGATTCACACAACTAACAGAACTTGTTTTGGTATTTTTTTGAGGAAATTTTATACATTACTTATTTACCTGTTTAAAAAATTATATTCCATTCTTGCATGAAATCCGATGATATAGTTATAATTCACAGGTGGGAAAAATTTTGGAGTTAAATGTCCTACCAGTCACGATGGAATGCCACATCTTAAAAATTAAAGCCGAATTCTACAGAAAATAAAATAACAGTTTTCACCAAAAGTAAAATAACAGCTCTGTTAGCTTGGAGGGTTGATGTGAGTTTAAATAAATGTTGCATATTTCTAGCTATTATTTTAAGTGATTTTTTTTTGTATATTCTATAACAATTTTCGACAGAAAAAATTCTTAAAGCATTTTAGTATTATGTCAACTTATTAAATACATTGTTTTTTAGATTTCCAGATATTTCGCTCAGACATGCATTTCGAAAACCTCTCAATTGAGTAATTTAAAATTGTGTTGGTGATCGAAAAAATGAGACCTTTGCCATAAACCTATGCTCACTAAAATAGTAGCGAAATATACTGGTAAGTGTTGATAAATTTAATTTTTCCTTATTTAGTTTAAGTTTTTTTTTTAATATAGCGCGAAAGCCCAAAATTCATACTTTCTAGAAAATTTATAAAAATTGGATAAATTTAAATTAAAATTTATCACTTTTTGATCCCAATTTTTAGAAAGTTTTACAGTTTTGTTATCCATTCGATTTTACCATTATAAAACATTTTCCCAAATAAAAAAGCCAATTTTGTTCATTCGTTATATGGAAGGAAAGGCGCGAAACCTTAGGCAAAAAAAAAATTCATTATTATAATTATTAATTTTTCAAATTTCTTAGACATTTTTCTTTCTCATAATATTAACAATCGCGCTCACAAAACTTACACTATTTTCTAGAATGTTTAAAAATTCGACTTACATGGTTTTTGTTACAGAATTTACTATATATATTTTTTTTTAAATAGTTAAAATTAAATAAGGAGAGTCAAAAGTGCTACTATTTTTGAAAACACAAACTGCACATACATATGTATGTGTGTATGTTAAGTATATCGGGTGATTCATTTATGGTTACTTTTTCCAGTAGGGGGTTTATGACAGAGCACACGTGTGCCTGTCAAACTGGCGGTATTTTGGTTCAATATATTTTGTTTAATTTTTTCATATAAAGACGTCTACAATATGTTCTTGAAAAGCTTGAAGAAGGTTCACTCTTTTCAACAATGCAATGGAGATACTCTTAAAAAAAACTCGGTTAATTTAATTTTACGTTTCTGATCGGGGAATTGGCGTCTAGATCCAGTGATATCACATCTCTAGAAAATTCAAAGTCTAAGTCGATAAATAGGAAACGATTGAGAAATTGGAAGGTAATATTACTTGTGACATTCGTGAAAAGCCTTTCGATATGTTCGATCGCGTTATCGAAAATTAGAACGAAGTTAAAGTCAACAGTTGAAAAAAAATATTTTTTTTTAATATGTGAAAATAATGATAAAATGAATTGGTATGATAATAAAAATTACCCGATAAAATATATTTTTTATTAAAAAAAAAGTGTCTCTATATGAATCACCCTGTATATATGTATATAGTCTTAGAGCATTATTTGTTGCACTTTGTGAGTACAAGAGAAATCAAATGAGATCGTTGGCAAAAACGAATATAAAAATGCAAATAATTCGAGAAAATGCAATAGATATAGTCAACGAGAATCTGTGTCAGAAATCAATGCGCAATTGAAGGCCACTTTTACGAATTTCATGCACATCTAAAATATGTACTATATGTGCACAGGCATGTGTTTGTATGTGTGTATGGTATATCCCAGAGAACATTAATTTATTTAGAGTAGTTCGTAAACATTTTAGAATCTAAGGAAGTATCGCAGATTTTATGAAGAAAGTGTTGAATGAAATTTTATATGAGTTGTATTTCAAGGTATACTTGGTTGATATTTTATTATTATATTTCTTTTAAATTCAAAATTATTTTATACACTCGTAAAATGAAATTCAAGAAGTAAAATTAAATTTTTAAGGATTTGAATTTTGTCAACCAAATTTTGTTAATGAAAATCGTCAAACGATAGCGTTTTAATAAAGCTTAACTTTCAAAATATGTTTAAAAAAGGTTGCCACCTGTTTAAAGTTAAATTAAATTGAAAAAAGGTTTAAAAAGCTTAATTTCAAATATATTTTTTGCAGAGGGTTGCCATCTGTTTAAAACCCAAATACAATTATGCTAATAGGTTAAATGCAACATTACAATGTGGGTGTCAAATGAAAAAGGTTTAAGAAAACATTATTTCTAAAATATTTTTTAGGGTTGCCACATGCTAAAAAAAGGAAACTAATATCAATTCTTAAGTCAAATGAAATCTTACGACATGGGATGCGTAACAGGCTTAAGAAGTCTTAATCATGATAATTTCAAATACGATTGCCACCTGTTTCAAAAAAATTTTAATTCAATTCTGTTATTAAGTTAACTGAGCTAACAGGGTTGCAATCTATTTAAAAGAGTAAATGAATTTAAGAAGTTAAATAAAATATTAAAATATATGTAGGCATATTCGAAATGGATTTAAGAAAGTTTATTTAAAAAAATATTTTTTGAAGAGGGTTGCCATCTGTTTTAAAAGATTAATTTTACTCAATGTAACTGTATTAATGGTAATGCATTTGTGGAGCTGAAATTGTAATATACTGCTGTCAAGCGAAAAATAGTGACGAAAACTTAATTTCAAATATTTTGTAGAGGGTTGCCACCTGTTTAAAAATTAAAAAATGTTAATTAAACTCAATTTATAGGACCAATGAAACATTGGGGTGATCCGCTAGAGGTTTCACAAAAGTCTGTTTGGAATAAAAATCCCAGCAACCAGTCGTAATCGCAAATTATGAAGCAGAAAGAAAAACTAAAATTTTAATAAAAATATGCTAGTACCTTTTGCGAAGTTATTTACCTTCTTTTCTGTTAAATTCGAAAGCACAACGTAAAGTCGAGCGTTAACCCGTTAGCCACCACATGAAAGTTTCGTTTTGACTTCAAGAAACTCCTCAAAACAAAAAAAAAAAACAAATTGGGAAAGTCGTTAGAGGAATAAAATGTTGTAGAAAATTATGCTTCGGAAAATTTTACTACAAGTCTCTTCAGGCAAAACCTTTACATAACGAATGTAAAAGTCCACAGAGAACAAAACAAAAATATGTCATTTTGAAATATCTAACATTTATTTATGCTTTACTCAATTAACATTTACATTGCAAGCTGACAGAGCCGTTAGCTAAATTCTATAGAATCTTATAAACTTTTTTATCCGAGCCTTTTGAAAACTTGCATTTTTTTAGACGTACATATGTAAGTTTCAAGCATTTTCTTCCATACAAATGGGCAATAAAACTGCATACTTTAAAAAGTTAAAAATTTTGAGAATTTTTGTTTTTATTTTGTCGAATTTTTATAAATTTTCTAGAAGAAACTTGAAACTTTGTTTTACATGGTTTTCGTAATAGAAACATCTACGTAGATTGTTATAAAAATAATTAAAATTAAATAAGGAAACAAAAAATTGTCAAAAGTGATGAATACATTTTTTTTTTTTTTTTTTTTTTTTTTTTTTTTTTGAAGAGCACGGATAGATTTGCCTGAGAGGACCTCTAGTAGAATTTTTCGGCAAACAATTTTCTAGAACATTTTAACCCTCTAGCGACTTTTCAAATTTACATATTGATGGATTTCTTCGAGTACACGTCAAAACGACACTTTTGGGTGGGAGAGTTAATGGGTTAAAATGCTGTACGAAAATATTTTACTGTATTTGTTTTAACCTTCCATTTTGCTCAGCAATATATTTGAAACATTAAAAAATTTGTTTAAAACAACTTATGTTATATATCGAGAGTTTAATTATTGGATACGTATGTATGTATATTGTACTTTCAGAAAACATTGACTAATTTGTTGTTTTTTTTTTTTAATTTTAAAATACTCTAAGCAAATTGCTTCGAAATCTAGGCTGAATTTATAACGAAGCAAAATATAACTGTGGTTAAACAAACTAATTATAAAATCTCATGATACTTTTCGCTGTTGACCATTTTCTGTTTGCTGGGTTTGTTGAACCAATTGAATATATTATATATAATTGAAAGCAAAATAATTTATAAGTGTGTGCCCCTTTTTTGCACCCAATAACACCCAATTAATTGTGTATGCAATTCGCAATCACTGGTAGTAATGTAGATGTGGCTGTTGTCATATCAAGCAGCTGTGATATGTTTATCTTGTCATAAAATTAACACTAAGGTTTCTAGGTATGAGATAAATAGACGTTAAGACGAAAAGTAGAAAACAGGAAGAAAAATCATAAAAAATTAAGCGACACAGTACATACCTTAATTCCAGCTAAACTGAAAGAAAAGAAAAAACATAGCAATTTAATAGAAATAAGCTCTGATTGGAAAATGATTACATCAATTAAAATAAATTGTAATACAACTTGCGTTTAATAAAATAGGAACGTGAAATAATTATTATATAAGATAACTCCTATTACTTGAAGATAAACGCTCAGCGCAGAAAATTAGATACGAGAAAACAAAAATAACGAATATAACTAGAATGTAAATAAAAGTCTTAACTACTCGCCAATAGTGATGGGCAAGTAAATAGATACAACTGTGCTTTTTCGACACTATACTTACTGAAAGTTACTCTAGGTACGCTCTTCCCAATTAGAGTAAAATAAATGTTGATATTAAGTTTATATATGTGAATAAAAATTGTTCTATACAAATTTAAAATAATTATTTGCGAAAATCTAGCAACTTTGATTTGGATGAAATAATTTTAAGATTCCTTTCCAAAAGTTAAGCAAAATTATAAATTTCAAAATTTTTTCACTTAATTTTTTAAATATCTCGAAAAAAATATCTTCTTTTTTTGGGGCAATAAAAATATATTTAATAAAGTAGAAAAATTAACGATTACGACATTTTTTTAATTTTCAAGAATGAGGAAATCCAAAATTAATATTTTTCGGTATAATTTTTTTTTATAAAATATTTCTGAATGTTCTTAAAATATCCTCCAAGCAAAATTAAGGAAGCGCCTTTTGTCAATTTAACAATTTTGTGGAATAAGTATCAAATCTAAAGCGGAATGCAAAAAATATATTTTTTTTAAATCCAAAAATTCATATCTTACAAAAAGCAGAGGTATTTTAAGAAAACAAAAGCATTGAGCTCAAAAGATATTCATTTTTGATTTATGTATATAATTGTGAAAATTTCAAAACTTTTTGTCATATTTAAAAAAAAATCGCAAAATCAAAACTTTGCAAAAGTTTGTATGTAATTCTCAAAATTGAGTAAATCCAAAATTAATATTTATCGGAGTAATTTTTTATAAAATATTTCTGTATGTTCTTAAAATATCAAAACAAAAATCAAAACACTGCAAAAGTTTGTAATTTTCAAAGTTGAGTAAATCCAAAGCTAATATTTTTCGGGGTAATTTTTTTTATGAAATACTTTTGGATGTTCGTAAAATATCAAAAAAAAAAATTAATAAGGTGCTTTTGTAAGGTATGAATTTTTGAATAAAAATATATATTTTTTGTATTGTTTAATAAAATAGTAGCAAATTAATCTTAAATTTAACAATTTTGAGCAAAAGTATCCAATTTAAGACGAAAGGAAAATTATTATTTTTCCAATTTCAGAAATTTATATCTTACAAACAGCAGTCTTTTTATGAACAAAATATTAGTTTTTTATTTATACAATTGTGAAAATTTCAAAACTGTCATATTTAAGAAAAAAAAAAATTATTTTTATTATATATTTTTTGTAGTCCCCAGTAGCCTCTTTAAAGCGAATACAAGATGGTTTTTGTAGCTAAATATAATAGTTTTCGAGGCAATAAGAAATTAAACTTAATTTTAAGAAATTGGTATCCTTCTGAAATATGCTTATTGTGCCATAGTTCACCGGGTCAGCAGCGCTAGCGTCGAAAGAGTTGAAAAAGCGAATACGAGTATTTGATCTTATAAAAGCTAAGGTCACGAAAACAAATTCTCAGGAAGAACGCGGGTCGGAGAGTTATAACCGCTGAATCTAGCATTAATAGTTGAAGCTAAATAAAAATTCTCGACCAAAATGAAGCTACTATTTGGTTTGCTCAAAATATGTATAGGAATGGAAACATCCGTGCACTATCCTGGAAGCTTCGATGAATACTTTTTACACTGGCATCTAAATAATAAAAATTGGAGGGCGATTTCAGACGCTTTTCTGCCTTAGCTACAATGAAAATGGGTTTCCACTCCGAGGTATTTGCTAAACTTAAGGTTGTAATTTGGATAATTACCGAAAGGTGGCGCGGATATCTATACAGAGTCTGCAATGGCAGTCCATCTGCTCTAGAGGCCTATTCTTTGCTTCTACCTCTTCGAAAATTGTTCGAGAAAATAAGTTGGGGTTGAAGACGCATAAGAACCGTTGGTGCATTACTGACACCTGCAAATAAACCAAGTGCACCCTAAAAAAAAAACCCACACAGAGCGGTGGCGAAATTCTTTTTTAGAAAAAGAATGAATCCGAACCCTGTTATACTAAGATAGAGCATATTTGGATCAATGTTTGTGAATGTTCAAAACTTATCAGCAGAATTATAAGTATTTTCTTCAGATCCGGTATTGGGCGATATATTTAAAAACACAAAAAACTGGAGTAGTGCTGCCTTCCAATTCGGCTTATCGATGTAGACTTTGGACTTTATCTAGTCCTAAAGGAAAAGGTTACAGAATCCGGGAGGCCAATTCAACGGTTTATTCGTCATTCAATGTTATTTAAATTATGAATGAAAATCTTCTTTATTCTAAAATCTTTGAATCATGAATGGAAAATTCCTATGTATTTTGTTTTTGTTTCTGCGTAAGAGTTCTCAAAATTTAAATACATTTTGTTTTTGGTTTTACGGCTTTTGAAAGCTCATACACAAAAGCAAAAAGAAAATACATGTAGGTGAATAAAAAAAATCAAATCGGCTGCTCTTATGCCATCACCTTCTATAAATTCGCCTTGGAAATGTATTTGTCATTTAAAAATAGAAAATTTGTAAATACAGTTTTATTTTTTATTTGAATAATAAATACTTCATTCAAAAACGCCCATACCTGCCTTGAACGGGTTATTATTCAGTTCAAATTCGGCAAATTTTCTTATTGTCGTAACCAGAGAGGGATATCCCACATAGCTGAACATAATTTTGGTTGAAATTAATGGATTTTATTCAAGAAGAAAAATACCATACAAGTTTTAGAGTTGTATACGTGATCTGCCATTAAATCTCTATTAAAAAAAGTATCTCTAAATGACCTTTCATCATTCGTAAACGAGTCTGAATGAGCCTGTGGCAATTGGTGTAGCGATTTATTTCTGGGATGCAAATGATATACATACGTCCTGCTAATAATGCTCTTATTTATATCTATTTTTCTAATAAAATATATTGTATAATGTGGTACAAATCTGTATTAGTCAATTCAAAGGTGGAACTTCATTTTCATTAAAACAAAGTTTCAAAATTTTTTAAATCACTAGTATTTGCTTCCTATTAGCATAATTTCGCTTTTTCGTATCAACTAATTCGCCACTAATTTGTTATATACTTTTACAATTAGATACAATTTGAACAACTTTCATTTTCCATCACTGCCCGCCTGCTAAACAACAACAATAAAGAGAAACATATCTCAAAGTAAACAAAACAAAAAAAAAAGAAAAAAAAAACAAAGAACCGCGTAAATAACAGCATGTTATACCCAAACAGAATAACACTTTATCACTTTTTTCAAAAAACAATAGATCGTCAGAGCATTGCTAGTGAAATGGCCATCAACCATCAAACACAAAGGAAATCAATCAGCATAAAACTTATCGCACTTTTTACATTTCTTCGCATTGACTATTTGATTGCGTTATCGGTCAGGCATTGCGTGTGTTCAGAAGTGTAAATATATATAACTGCGTACATTCGATAACATGGCAGACAGTGGTGGGCATAAAAGTGGGTATAGGGAGTTTAAAATTCAATATTTAACACATTAGAGTTTTCAGGGCAGATGGCAAGCTAATTTGCAATGAATAATTTTTTTTAGGTGGGTTTAGAGTGATGGGATTAGATAATGTTATTTTTTATAGCCAAAAAAATGGATTCGAAGTTCTCAAGATGAGCATTAAAAGCTTAGATTATAACATTTTTGATAAAATATATTATGATGAAAATTTAATACCATGAAAAATTATGGAATGGTATATGGGAAAGGTGGGATATTTTAAGAAGCAATTAGTTCCTGTAAGTAGTAAGACTCTAATGGTTACGCTATGCGAAACTTTTACGGTAACATTTTAGAACATTTTAACCCGTTAGCTCCCACCTAAATGTGTCGATTTGGCCCTAACTCCAGAAACACTTCAAAAAACAAATTTGGATAGTCGCTAGCGGATTAAAATGTTCTAGAAAATTATTCTTTGGAAAATGAAAATAAATATATGACCTTGAAATATGCTACATAAGATAAGCTGTTATATAATTATTATAAGAAACTACACAGATTTTGTGTGAGAGGACTCTCTTTGATTTGGAAGAAATTTGGTCTGAAGTTTTCATTCATTTTATGAAAAGGTTTTACCAACGGAAAAAAAATTCACAAATAATTTCAAAAAGCTATGTAAAATTCCAAATTTCGCATTTGCCCAGTTTTCCAAGTTTATTTTTTAATATCTCGAAAACAATTTATGAAAATTAAAAGATTGTGAAAATAATATTTTTCTAAGACATATTAGTTTTTGATTTATTAAATTTTAAAAATGTCATAATTTAAAAAAAAAATATTTTCAAATTAATCCAGGATATTTTTTTTAACTATAGTGTAGTTTTCGAGATATTTAAAAAATAAGCTTGAAAAACTAGAAAGATAGTAAAATTTAGAAATTTTACCAAAACAAAACAAAAAAAAAATGGGAAGTCCTTAGAGGATTAAAATGTTCTAGAAAATTATCCTTCTCAGACAAAATCTTTATCCAAATTACGTAAAAGTTCACAGAAAATAAATAAAAAACAAATATACATATGACCTTATTTTTATGCTCTTCTTCTTAACTTTAACACTGCAAGTTAACAGGGCTGTTATATAATTTTTATGAAACAATAATTTATTTATTAAATCGGCTTCAATCGCACACCGATTTTGTCTAAGAAGCCAACTAGACAAAATAGAGTGTTTTATTGTTGGATAGGTAAACTTTCAAAAAATTTTAACAAAGCTCGGGCTAGTTTCAGTTGTTGCACTATATTGTAAAACTATAAATTTTTCGTAGAAATGATTTAGGATACTTTTCTTTTGAATAAAATTTAGCCGGTATTAATAATAAAATAAAAAATGAAGTACGCTTACGTAAAAACATAAACCGTAAAATGTGTGCTGAAAAGCCCCGAGCTAGCATTAAAAAACTTCATTAGAACTTTCCTTTGTTTATATACCCAGGTTTTACCAACGAAAACATTTCACCAAAAAAATGCAGTTATGTAAAATTCAAAATTTCACATTTTCCAGTTTTTCCATTTAATTTTTTAACATCTCGAAAATAAAATTTTAAAATCGAATCTTTTATTAACAGATTTTCAATGTAATTTTTTCAAAACTCAAAATCATAACCTTACAAAAAACACTTCTATGACACTTTTAGAATCCTTCTAGAACACAGGAGGGGTTTATACAAAAAAATTGAGCCAAAAAACAAGCATTGTTTAACTTATTAAATTTTGAAATTTCAAAATTTTGCTATTTAAAAAAAAATTATACATATTTTTTTGTAGCTTCAATTATCATCTTTAAACTGAATCCAAAATGTATTATATAGCTATAATTTTTACCGAGATGTTAAAAAATAAACTTGTAAAACTAGAAAAATAGTGAGATTTTGAGTTTAATGTTTAGCTTTATGCATTTTTTTTGTGAAATTTTTTCGGTTGTTAAACTCTTGTTAATTTCATCCAAACCGCAAAATGATCGATTCCAAACATTAGTCGAGTTGGCATTGAAATTTTGAATGAAAAAAAAAAAAATTTTTTTATTGTTTACTTTTAAAAATGCGTCAATCGTTTTACGCTTATTGCTACAGAAATACGATTTGTTTCCGATTTGTAATGATGTATGTAACTCAAAAATTATTTTTTTCTGCAACAAAAAAATTAACGGAAATGTAATATGTAATTATTTTTGTGCAAGAAATATATATCGTCAAATAATTCTTATTTTTGTCATTACGTCACTCAGAAAATTCAAAAATAATATCATACATAATTTGTATGCACCCCACTGTATTGTACTATTATAAAACTTAAGAAGATTAAACAAAAACTACTGCCGTCAATTTAATCGTATAAAGGCAGATAAGTTCAATAAATCAGCAACAATTGTAAGAGCGACCATGAATGGTAAGATAAGGTTTGTTTGCGATGCGACGTAGAAGACCCTGCCGGAACGACACTTCGCCTTGACCTGTATCACCACACATGTAAAATGTTGAAAAAAAAAACAACAACGATCCAGCCCCTAAATGGATTGCACTTGAACAAATGTTTTACGTCCGCATGTGGTAGAAGTCCGAAAAAATTCATACACAGATTCTCGCTTGCTCTCCAAAAACTTATGCTTGCTTAGATTAAGTGGATTGCCACCCTGGTCACATGCTGTTTGCCATTTTCATTCCACAACTCGTGCAACTGTCGTGTGAGCCATCTAGCGGCTTTAATGAATTTCACTACGTCACTCAGAGAGAGGCGGTTGCATTCTGAAATTTCTGCACGAATGGTTTACCGTGTGTATTTAGCCTCATCCTTACAATGTCTAGGCACTCGCACATAAACTGTTCGTGACCTGGTTTTAGGTGAATCATAGAACACCCAGAATTGTCGGGTCATATTATACGATTCAGTGGGCTCCACCACTGATTAGCTGTCGATTGGTAAATTCTGGCAATTTTGATCTAGATCTTCCTGAGCGAAGCGGCTATTCATTGCATCGCTAGTTTATCCGCTGCCTCATTTCCGTAAATGCCCCTTTGGCCGGTACACATATTTTGGTTATATCGAAAGGATCAGAAACCGAGGCCAACTGGCTCCGGTACTCATCCACTAGTTGAAATTTAACCGCGGTAGAAGAGAAAAGCCACTTGGCTTTCTGAGAGGATATTCACCACGCTAGCATAGTCTGATAACCTAAGATTATATTGTTGAATGAAAATCGTTGCGTTTTCGTCTTTGATCCATCTGTAACGACAGTTAAGCCCTCCTCCAATGATTGACCCCTTCCCTGAGTCCAGTCCATACGACTGGGCAGTTTTGTGCGACATTTGTACTTAGCCCAAGTCATCGGCAAGATAAAGTCAGCGCGTAGCGCCTAAAAATCAGATCCGAAAGGCTTTTCCTTCCGTATCCCTAAAGCACACAGTCTGATAGCACCGTTATGGGACAGACTATAGCTGTGGACAGAACAAACCCCCAAGGTATTGTTTGATAGACCTAATTCCGTTCCTCAAAACTTTGGTTTAATGAAAATAAGGTAATTTTGTTTTATTTGTGGTCAGTTTTTTTTACAACTTATGGCTCAGGAATCTACCGTCTCCAGCGCATTTTCCAAATTCTCGATAATAACCCGATACCAGTAATAAGCCGATAACAGTACCTTAATGCTCTGAGAATCCAGATTTGTCAGTAGTATGTAAAAAAAAACTTGATTCCAGAACTGATGCACAGACTTCAATAAAATTTGGAAAGTAGATATATTCCTTAGACGCGTGGCTCGGGCATAAGCTATATTTTAATTCGTTAGGAGGCGCATGAGTCGTGATAATTAGAAAACCCGAGTTTGTAGTGCGATAGTTATGATTTCTGAATGGTGCTGGTGTAATGAAAAATACTTTTGTGGAAAATAAATACGCTAGATGGCGCTGGAGGAGAGTTATTTGGAAAATCTCAGTTATTGATACGATTTTGATGAAATTAGAAACTTATAATGGGAGTGTGACGAGAAATACATTTAACCGCCTAGGTGGAGCCAGAAACGAGTTTCTAAAAAAAATTCGAATTTATGGTCCAGTCCGATACTATTTATGATATTATCTTCAACTATTTATGGTAGAGTACTGAAAATTGAGATAAGTGAAATCAAGCCCATACTTATGAAGAAAAATAAAAGTTATTGCAAAAAGAAGCGTGGAACTCACAAGCAAGTGGAAGTTTCATGCAGCATATCTGTGACAGTATTTGAAGTATGGTACGAGGGTTGCCTTTTATATTTTGCGACTAATAATGAAAACACAGTCAAATATTAAGGAAAATAGTTTTATTGTTTTTCAAAATATTCTCCATCCAAGTCAATACACTTCTGCATTCGCTTCAACCAATTTTCAAAGCACTTTTGCCACACAGAAGAGGATATATCTAAAACGAGCTGTTTGAAGGCTTCAACAGCTACTTCAGGCGTTGAAAAACGTTGACCTCGCTTTTTTTTTTGATGTTCGGGAATAAAAAGAAATCATTAGGTGCCAAATCAGGGCTGTAAGGCGGATGACCCATCAATTCGACCTTTTGAGTCTTCAAAAACTCTCTTGCGTCAATCGATACGTGAGAGCTCGCATTGTCTTGGTGAAGAATGATTTGACTTCGGCGGTTGGTTTTCCTTAATTCTCCAAAAACTTTTGGCAAACAAATGGTTGTATACCACTCAGAATTGACCGTTTTAAGTTTATCTAGTGGAACAGTTGCGACATGACCAGATTTTCCGAAAAAAACAGGCGACCATTTGCTTTGAGGTGCATCTTGCGCGAACAACTTTTGTTGGATTAGGCTCGTCTTGGAAGACCCATACAGTCGATTGCTGCTTTGTTTCCGACTCATATGCTTAGATCCAAGATTCGTCACCTGTTACGATGTCACAGACGTGGTTTGATCCACCGCGGCTAAATTTTTTCAACATTTCTTTACACCAATCGACACGAGTCCTTTTTTGGGTAATTGTCAAAGTATGCGGTATCCAACGAGAACAAATCTTCTTTACGACCAAATGTTCATGCAATATTGAATGTATGCTGATTCCACTAATGGCCAAGGATGCCTCTATCTCGCGATATGTCACATGACGATCTTGTATTATCAATCGACGCACAGCATCGACTGTTTCTGGCACAACCACCGGTTTCGGACGACCTTCACGTAATTCATCCTGCAAAGATTGGCGGCCACGTAGGAACTCAATGTACCATCGTTTCACAATGGCTAAGTGTGGTGATTCAACACCAAAAGTAGAATTAAGTTGATTGATGCACTCCTGTCTCGATAATCCACGTTGAAAATCGTAGTAAATCATCGCACGAAAATGTTCACGGGTCAATTCCATTTTTAGGCAATATGAATTTTTAAACTCACTATAAATAAACACAAAAAAAACTCATAAGTGAAAACGTTATATGCAAGTATATGCCAAAAAATACCAAACTTTATGATAAAAATATCTAATTACAGCTAATCACATGTAGTGTTGCGAAGGCGCAAAATATAAAAGGCAACCCTCGTATATAAATTGTATATGAAGTTTTATGTTATCACAGCGGTACTAATAGTTTCTTTTAGATATTTGTAAAAAAAACATTGGGTAAAACATACGGGTATAAGTTAATATTTACTAACACGTGATATCATAAAATGCTTTAATTTTTTGGTAATTGCTAAATGATCTCAGTGATGGCCGAAATAGCAAATAACATGATATTTTCCAAGACTGCAATTTTGATAATATGTTGACGGTTTCAGATTTAAATTGCCCTACAATAAAGTAGCATATGACAAACCATACTGAACAATGAAACCCCCCTAAAACAGTCTGTCACGTGTCAAGCGGATAAAAGACATACTGTTACTGCAAACATGCATCTATTGCCTTATTCGAATTTTATTCAAGTGATAACAAAAAGCCCCAATAGACAAATTGATATTAATAGCTTTATTATCATTCCCTCGCTATCGCTGTCTAGAGTGAGACGCACTTCAAATATTGAAAATTGTCCAAAGCATGAACATAGAAATTATCTAGATTTGAATTGCGTTATAACAAGTTAAATTCACTTGGAGTATTTCCTTATAGATTATTATAAGTTATCTGGAGTTATTGAATGAACTCTTATCAAACATAATTTACTTGGCAAATTTCCGCAATCGAGTTCGAGGGAACAAATCATACATACTATTCTTAATTTGGCACACACTTTTTGATTAACTTAGAGAACCCTTTCCCCTAAATGAAACACGGAGTCAAGTAGTCAGTTCTCAATGTACTCCACAATGTTACTCTCAGACACTTCGTGTGGGCTTTCAAGGACAATGCGGTGTTGCCGAATTTCGTTGGCCTTCACGTCGGAACTTTGTACTTCCTTGTGAACAATGTCCGTTTTATCTGCGTTCAATTCTTCGAACTAATTGGCTTCATTTCATTCTACTTTCATCTTGCTGTCACTTCGAAGTCTTTTTGGTCATAAACAGATAGCGAGTCCTACTCAAAGTTTTTAGCATACTAAGACACGTTGTTAAAGGCTTCCAATATGTTCCGAAAACCCCCTAGCGTATATTCTTAGTGGAGGGTGATGGAAATAACCAACGAGTTATGAGAAGGCGGCTATGGGATAAAAGTAATCTACTTTCTTTACCGGAAAATGCATAAGTAGATTTTATATAAAAACCTTGTCGCCTTATTAACTGAAATGTTTATTTATCTTCGCAACTTTCTGGAAAGTTCTTTCCAATGTTTTAAAGTAGTTGCTTTGCCCTGCGCACAATTTGGCATTAAATTTTTTGTTCCTTCATGAAATCGCCCTTGATGCCTTTTTTCTGCTGAGTTTTTTTAAAGTAAGTGATAGAATATTAAAAACTTATTTCTTCATTTCGGCACCTTTTACAGTTTCTTTTGTCCGTAAATAAAAGTTGAAGTATTTTCTTTTACAGTTACTAAGCATACTTTATCCAATTAAGCAAATGTTTACTAAAAAGTAGAAATTTTTGGAATACGAATAGTGTCCTGCTAGCGTATGAAAATTTTTGATGTTTACGCTAAGTGAGGTGCGTTCACTGAACTCATAATACCAAATTACGATAGAACGAATACTATCACTCATCGTGTAATACGAGTAGTTGATTCACTGAGCAGGGGATTCACATATAGTTCACCATCAAGTATCCCATAAATGAATAATGAATACAAATTTTTTTGTTAATATAAATTCTCTGAATGATAAATTAAAACTTACTATTCATTTAGAAATAGAAAATACTTACATTTTATACAATTTTATTTCTTACTGGGAAAAAAGTGTTTTTAGACTAATTTTGGATCGCTGAACATGAAAATAAGTTTAATTTATTTTTCCAAAGGATCGTTTTTGAGATATAAGCATAAACCGTATTTTCGCAAAACTCGAGAATTAAAAAAAAAACTTCTGTGGGTTCAGTTCTAAAAGTACATTTAGCTTCTTTACGCTGATATATTCCTTGTATAAATCGGAATAGTATTTTTCAGTTACAGGCGTTTAAGTGGACAAAATAAGGAAATTTTCGAGCTTTTTCGAAAATTCTTCATTTTTAGTCAATCTTTTTAGTGAATAAATTTTGTAAGAAAAAAATTAAAATATTTTTCTTGAATGAGAATTTTATAATGAAAATTTAGAATGTAAGAGCGCATAAATCGGAGAAAAAATTGAAAAATTAAATGCAAACTATACGGAAATTTTCCGAGCCTTTTCGAAAATTTTTCATTTTTACTCAATCTTTTTAGTGAATAAACTTTGTAAGAAAAAAATTAAAATATTTTTTTTGAATGAGAATTTTATAATGAAAATTTAGAATGTATAAGCGCCTAAACCGGAGAAAACATTTAAAAATTAAGTGCAAAAAAACAAGGAAATTATCGAGCTTTTTGGAAAATTTTTCATTTTTACTCAATCTTTTTAGTGAATAAACTTTGTAAGAAAAAAATTAAAATATTTTTCTTGAATGAGAATTTTATAAAGAAAATTTAGAATGTAAGAGCGCCTAAATCGGAGAAAAAATTTTAAAATTAAGTGCAAAAAATGAGGAAATTTTCGAGCTCTTTCGAAAATTTTTCATTTTTACTCAATCTTTTTAGTGAAAAAGCTTTGTAAGAAAAAAATTAAAATATTTTTCTTGAATGAGAATTTTATAATGAAAATTTAGAATGTAAGAGCGCTTAATCGGAGAAAAAATTTAAAATTTATTACAAATTAAATAAAAGCGGGTAATTGGAATTTTTGCTACGTTCACTTTTTCGGTTGAAAATCTGCCAAAAACTTTTAATTTTACAATGCAAAATCCAGAACGTACATTTGATGTACTTAATATCACATTTCATATGGATTTGGGTCCGCTGATTCTGAAAATGGCGCCCAATTTTTTATATCACATCTGGATTTGAGGATAAAAGGGTGCTGAAGATTTTGTAATAAGTTTGTTGACGTTTTCTCAAGGTTTTTCAACACTATTTTACGAATCGCATTTCTAAAACCTGACCTGAACTTAGCATACAGCTGTGCAAATTTTTATGCCAATTTTGTTCGACACTAACGGTACACAGATATTGAATGTAGGAAGTCGTAAATAACGCCACATAATCGAATGCGGCGGACACAATGAAAAAATAAAAAAAACAAAAACCAAAAATGATAGCACATGCAGAAATCTGGTGTCACTATCAAGAGTGATAACACGCGTTTAATTGCTGACCAATTCCGAATGAACATGAACATATAATAAAAACCAAAAACAAAGCAGAAATTAAGCTTAGTATGTACTTTGTAGATAGTCCAAAAATCAACGCAAAAATGTTAGTTGTTAATGGGTGTAGAGTTACTAAAAAAAAGTTCCATAACCATTTGCACAGCGTTTTTCCCTACACTGGATTTATGTGGGTTTTCAAGACTTTAAAAGCAGGAACGATAACGGTTATAATTTTTGTTAAAATAAATCACTATTTTGGCGGTCAAAAATTATCGTTATTCTTGGTTTGAAATTTTTCCTATGAAACTCTTCCTATTCATATTTGATTGATATCTTCGGATTTTTAATTTTTCGATAAAAAAAAATAATGCATTTGTGGTCCGATTTGGTTGAAATTCAAAGCATATTTATATAACTTATATGACAATAAATAAATAAAAATCTTCACGCTATGCGGTGCAGGGGTGCAGGGTGCAGATATTCGCAAAACCGCATTTGCGGTATCATTTGATTCATGTAGTACAAAATATACAAACTTACATACTGAGTGGTGTGGAATTTATCTGGACATTGGCGCACCTACAGGGGGATTTTAGGGCACAAAACGCCTCCCATAATCTTAGAACTGTTATATCTTCTTGACATTGATTTACTTTTTTTTTAAATGAAATTTGCATAAAACCACCTCCAAAATATTTTGGGCAGAAATTCGATTTCTTAGAATTTTTATTGTCAATAGAAAAAAAAAAAATATGGTTCCATATGTCTTACAAAAATTATTTAAAATTATAGTCAATTTTTATTACACTAAAGTTCTCGGGACTCCAAAACTATGGACATACCCGAAATTATTCGAAATATTTTTAAATTTTTATTTGTTAATTGCTAAATTTGTGAAGAATATATCTAGTACATATAGTGGGTGTAGGATTTTCTTGTAAATAGTAAAAAGATAATTCCATATGTTCTACAAAAATTATTTAAAAGCATCGCTAATTTTTTTTTTTATTATACAAAAATCCCGGTAACACAAAACTACATAACCTAAATTATTTAAAAAAATTTTGCTTAGGTTATGAAGAATATATCTAATACATACATACATATATCGATTTTTTACAATTTTCATTGTTAATAGTAAAAATTTGGTTCCATATATTTCCCAAAAGTTCTGTAAAATCGTAGTAAATTTTTTTATTACTCAAAAATTCAAAACTACATGCATGCCCGAAATTATTCTATTTTTTTTTTAATTTCGAAGAAATTTTTGTTTTTTTAATTTTCCACATTTAAATGGTTTTTGTGCACGATGTATCCTATATTTAAAAAAAAAATACGCTCTATTTTAAAAAAAAAATCAACGCAAAAACTTTTAGCATGAAAAATATTGTAAATAACAAAAAAAAAAACTTGCGTTGTATTTTGATAAAAAAGGAACGCTTTTAAAATGAAAAATATTGTGAATAATAAAAATACCTTGCTGTCCTAATAATACTTTCCGACACTGTATACATATGTATGTGTCCCACAAGAAATTATTTTATAGTTTTTTATTCATTTAAAAATTTTTTAATTAAAACAAAAGTTATTTGTATTATTTTGCGTGATTAAATTTAAAAAAAAAAACAGATAAACAAAAATTGCTGAAAGTAGCCGAACAGCATAAGATGATAAAAAAAAAATAATTTCTTTTTGTACAAAACAAATATTATCTAACAACTAACCACTTTCTCTAGGGTGTTTAACGAACCTGTTGACGATCGGCCGGCACAACTACTACTACGTCGTAGCACTTACGTTTACCTATAAACTTTATACACAAACACATGCACCATGCACGAGTAGTATGTACTTCAAAATTGCAATAACTCAAAAATTTTTAATTTTGATATTTTATACTAAAAAATTAGCTCTGTTCCCACATTCCGGCTTTCAGCAGTTTTAGGCAGTTTTTTATTGCTTTTGTTTATGTGCTATATGGAAGCAAATGCGCAACAGCGTTAGCAAAAAAAAATTCAGAAATCAACAAGAATTTTTTTTTCGTTTTATACTTTGTTGCAGTAAAATTGAATGGTCTACAAAACGTCATACTCGAAAATACTATAAAAATTCAGATTAAAAATTTTGAAATTTTATTTATTTATTTTTTTTTTTTTAAATGAGGAATTTTTATAAATTTTGTATAAAATTTTAAACTTTGAGGTAAATGGTTTTTTTAAGAATTACCTATATTTTTCCAAAAAAATAAAACATTGTATATAACAATTTTTCTGAAAACAGATACATATACATATGTATATTTTTTATTTTTTGGGGAGTACTTCAAAATTGCAATAACTCAAAATTTATTAATTTGATAATATTTAGTAAAAAATGTGCGCAGTACACACATTTTGGGTTTCAGCAAAAATTCTTAACCACTTGAAACTTTTACTTTGTTGTAGTAAGAAAATTACATACCCGATAATTTTCGTAAAATTCATATAAAAATTTCGAAATTTCTATGATTTTTTTTTAATTTAGAAAAATTTTCTAGAAAGTTTTAAACTTCGACTTACATTGTTTTTGTTATAGAATTACCTATATCTTTCTAAAAAAAAAAACAAAAAAGGAGAAACTAATTTTTCTGAAAACAGATATATTTGGACTTATGCGCTTTTTGAATGAACATTTGCTATTCGTAGACATACTTGTGCGTATATGTGTGTCTGTGTGTGTGTGTGCAACTGTAAATTAGTGAGCTTGCTAATACCTTTTTAGCCGGCAATGCCTTGACTTAGTCAGTCGGCGAAGAAAGCTGCTGCAAATCGGTTCAGTTGAGTAGCAAAATTCGGTTTTATTTATATTTATTTCGTGGCAAAATCAAATTCTAATCGCCATTTAGAATATTATAATTGTGTGTTTTTGGACGCGTGTTGTTGTGTTAAAATACAAAAAAAAAAAAAAAAAAAAAAACAGAAAGCGTCTGCGCGTGAAGGGTAAGCAAATATTTTGTGAAGTTTATTTTTTGCAAATCTTCTGCGTATTGGATGTTGTTGACTGAACGGAGAATAATAAGAAAAATAAATTATTAAAATAAAAATAAATGATTAAAATTTGTGTGACCACAAAAAAAAATAGTTGTTGTGCGAGATGAAAAACTTGCCTACTTTTGTATTGCAAATGTGTTTTTGTGTATGTGTGTGTGTGCCGCGAAAAGCAATATCGGCGTTTGCGAGTCTTAAGAGCGCTGTGATTTTTCCACCGCAATTATCGAAAGCATTTGGCTTTTCCACTTACTTTTCGACTTAATGCAATATTATTTGCCAATTGTAACTGGCGGTGATTGTAGTGAAAGTAGCAGCTGTGTTGCATTACATCACATTGCAAATTGCTTTACGTAATCGGGTTGTAAAATTTTTCTCTTTTTAACCCAAAAAAAAAAAAACCAAAAAAAAAAAACAAAAAAAACAAAACAAAAAAAACCGTGAATTTCTAAACTAAGCAAAGCATGAATTTTAACATTTTATTGATATTTAATAAAAATGCACTCACTTTACTTGCTGCTATCTCTCGTCCTCTACTATTTATTTATCAATCTACAATATTTATCTAGTCTTAACTATTATTAAAATTATTATCTACATATTTATAGTTTTTAATTAGCGTGCAATGGCGTTGCTAACAATCGGCCACTTGTTGCCGCTGCTGCTGCTGCTGCTGCTTGGTTTCTATTGCACTTTGGTGCAAGCCAGTTATCCCCTAAAAATACTTGGCTTATTTCCCCATCCCGGCATCAGTCATTTTCACTTTTTCCATCCGATTATGCGTGGCTTAGCCGAGAAGGGTCACGATGTAACTGTGATAAGTTATTTTCCGGATAAAAGTCCACCGGCGCGTTACAGAGATTTGCCGTTAACAAATCATAACACTTTGTCGAATAGCGTAGATTTGCAGGTGAGTAAAATAATTAATTAATTATAGTCGTAAAAGTGCAATCAGTTTTAAGGTGTTGATTTATGAGTGCTACTTGGGTAATTATCTTTGAAAATTGTTAACCTATTCACGCTTTATTATCGTGGAACTTTCAAAATAAATGGGACAGCTGCTCGGATAAAAAAATTAGCTTAGAAAATTACTTAGTATATAATAAGTATTTGTAGACAACGATATTTATCGTCAATCTATGCTATAATAAAACCTTAGAAAAGTCGTGTCTGCACACTGAAAGTTTATTTAAAATAATTACCAAAAGGAATGTCATAGAATACATTTCAAGAATTTTTATAATTTTTGTCTGTCTGTTTTCCTGCTTGAACTCACGAATGTTCTAAACTACTGATTGGACTTTAATGGGATTTCAACTGGTGACTAGACAGTAACCTCGGGTATGATATAGGGTATATTTTATAATAAAATAAAATAAAAATATAAAAAATATAAAAATATAAAAAATATTTTGGAATATAAAATACGCGTTCTTTATGAAAAGCTTTAATTTTCGGCACAGTTCGAAAATAATCGTTATTTTGGTTTTTTTTTTCAGATCAAAAAATCATTGGCAAGAATTCATTCAAAATATAAATCGAATATATTTATCTAGTCGTTAGCCATATGCTATACAAATCTGACCTTATTTTTATTTAGAAGATTTTTTGTTTTAAATCATTGCATCTTATCTTATTTCTTATTTTTTATACAAAAAATAACCGTTATTTATCGATTAAAATGTTTTCGAACATATTTGATCGATATTTTGTGATTTTTATTTTTTAATACAAATCTGACTTTACTTTTGTTTTGAATTTTTTTATTTTAAATCATTGCATACTCGTCTTCAAAATTATCGTTATTTTTTAATATTATTTTTATGTTCAAAATTAGTAGTTATTTTTGGATTTAAATTGTGATTTTTTATTTTTTCATTCAAAAATAATCGTTATTTATATATTTTTCGATCACAATGAACGCAAACAATTACGCAAAAAAATTAATCGACGATGACAAAAATATGATTTATGATCGAAAAAACTATCACAAAATATCGATTAAATATGATCGAACAATTTTAAATCCAAGAATAACGACTATCTTTGAACGAAAAAAATGAAAAAGAAATGACGATCAGACTTGATCAAAAAAAAAAATTAAGGAATAACGATCGAACTTGATCGAAAAAATAAAAATCGAAGAATAACGTTAATTCTTGTTCGAAAAATTAAAAATCACAAAATAACGATTAAATCATGATTTTTTTTAATGAAAACTATAACAGTTGGATAACAGCTCTGTTAACCTACAATGTTAATATTAGTGAGGGAGAGCATAAATAATTCACTACTTTGTATTAAGATTTTGTTTGACGAATAATTTTCTACATTTTCATTGAAGTAATCTTCCAAATGTCATATTTTGGTGGGAGTTAATGGGTTAAAATGTTATACGTTAATATTTCCTATATCAACAATAATTTTTGTGAACTAAGGCTATTTTTGATTTACAAGTTATTATGTTTAGAAATAGGAAAATTGAAATTTGTAAATGGAAAAAGCAACAACAGTTTACACAGCTTAGCTTGGTACAGGAGGCAGCGTGGTTGGCTTACGCGCCGAACAAGTCGTGGAATCTAGTACTATAAAAATTCAGAAAGTAGAAGTTTGATGAGAAAATGTGGTGGTTTTTGAAATAACCTTGCTATAACCTCTACTGCTTTGACTGTTGTTGATTTTTCCAAGAACTTACAAATAAAAAAAAACGCCTTAAGATCAAACAAATTATTGTCAATATAAATATAATCAGGAAAAAAATTTATATATATATATTTCCTATGGTTTTCTTTAACAAAAATTTAATTGGCTGCAAAACTGCGTACTCAAAAATTAAAAAAAAACCTTTCTATTTTATATCTTCACAATTTTGATGAACTATTTTTTGCATTTTTTTTAATTTTCTACAAGGCTCGAATTTATATGATTTTTGTTAGGGAACGCACACTATATTTTTTTACAACCTTAAATAAAATAACGTAAAAACAAAATAATAAATAAAAAATTATCAGTACGAACGTGAACGTGCAGCAATTATATTTTCGATCAGCGTACACATTTATGTAGGCACATTAGGGTGGGTCAAATTGTATGGCGCTGAATAAAAGTTCAAAGTATAATCGCGATTCCGGTACTACGGATCGTAACAAGTATTTTCGCCCAAAGAACTATACCTCCGAAATGAGTTTCAAGTCCGCGGACATTAGGGTGCATCCCTCGACATACAAAAAAAACGGTTCTGTTTTTCCAGCACAATTACAAAACTTGTTATATTTTAAGACTTCCACCAAAATATTTCGGAAAAATATTAAGTTTTGCGGCAGCTGAAGCGATTTGAAAAAATAATGGAATCATACCGTTGAAGAATTGTTTAACTAATTTTTTACAGAATTTTTAGGCTGAAACTGTTTTTTCATCTGAGATTATTGGTTTTAAAAAAATTTTAAAAACATTTTTATTTATTTAAAAAAAAAAATGGATTTTTGGAGGTATTTTCAAATCGGTCCAGCTCACGCAAATCTTAATATTTTTTCAAAATATTTTGGCGAAAGTCTTAAGGAATAATAGGGTGTATTCATAATAAAAAGATGATGAGGAATTCTATCTAGACCCGACTGTCCGTCTTGCTGCTGAATTTTACTGAATTTCCGCTTTCCCGCCAAATTGTTCAAGTGTTAAGTAAATCAATTGCAGCGCTGTTTTGTTGGTGTGCCCCTAGCAAAGTTTTGAGGAATGTTGTTGAAATAACAGACCTGACCGGATATAAATCCGAGGCATTTCGGTAGAGCAAATCCGATTCTCGTGGAAATTTTAAAACTTAAACTTTAAAGACGTGGCTGTTCTATAAGGCCCATTCAACAAAATTAATGCTGAACTTTAGACTAGGAATACCATCACTCAGTGGTTATGCTAAAAAATACGATTGCATAATATTTGTACACCTTGTATAGTATATGATATTGTTTTCAATCAACTTTTTCATCCACTCAAGTGTTTCCTATTTCTCGTTGTATTTCATTAATTTAACGATCTTGGAATATTTGCTACGCATTTTTAAAGTCTTTGTATAAGTACTTGCATAGATATGCATTTATCTATGTCACTAGGCATTTAAATGGGATCGTTCAAGTACCCAACCCGCCTAAGTACCGAAAAGGTAGTCAATTTGTGATGAAATACCGCAACGTGTTTTACGATCGTTTCGACCGCTGCCACCGATTTTTCCTATATTTCATATTCAATATTTAAAAAAAAAGTACACTATACGAAATTTAGGTTAAATATGGGGAATGAATGTTTACTATTTTTGGTCGCCGTTTACACGACAACGTCACACCGTGTGTCGTACCTAACCTCTACCTACCTACCTACCCCGAAACTTAGAGATGGGCGCATGTGTAACAGTGTAGAGGTTCGACAAATTCTGTTGTACGCGAAATATACAAGGAATTCTCGAACCGGCAGCGAGAAATTATAGACACATAAAATTGCCAAATTTTTAACAAAATTTAATTTTGAATTTTAAAAATTTTGCACAAAATCTTTAACCTTGACTGATTGATTTGTCTTAAAAACTAAAACTACTCAAATTTTGTATAAAAAGTAACGAATAAATAAGACATACAACAAATTGCGAATATTACAAAAAACCAAACACTGGGTAATTTTAGTTGTGAACCACTGTAAATATATGAATTATAAAATATGAGTGTGTGTAGGTATTTATTAATAGTTTATAAGAACGCAGAAATACATAAATAAAAATTAAGTCGATGACACTTAGAAGTATTCTGATAATAAACAACAAACATAACTATAGCACCACAACATATTGTTGTATAAAAATGCAGTTAATTTTACAACAAAGCCGTTTATGTTCCAAACTCTTTTCCAATATGGAAATAATTCAACAAGCTTTACAAAAGATTTCGAATTTTGTATCAGAATTTTTAGCAAAAATTTAGATAAGCAGTGTTATAGCCCATTCAATTTTAGCACATAAAATGTATGTTTTAAGTGGTTACAAATACATATTTATATTCAAAAAAAAAATAATCAAAATAAATTTCACAAAATTCTGATCAAAAAGTTTGAAATCCTTTACTAAAGATTGTTGAATTTGTTGAATTTTTTTCAAATTTGAACAGAATTTGAAACTTGGATCTAAATAAGGATTGTTTTTGAAATAAAAAAAACTGTTTATAATAAAATATTTTGAACAAAGATTAAAACATAGCTTAAACGGGTTTTTGTGGAATTAACCATATTTTTATTAAAAAAAATATGAAAATTAAATTAATTTAAAAAAATTCTGATTAAAAATTTCGAAATCTTAAGTATAGTTTTTTTGAATTTTGCTCTCATTTGAACAGAGTTTGAGCCTTGGATCTAAACGAGGTGTGTTTGTGAAATCAAAAATATTTTTACTAAAAACCATGATTAAAAATTATAAATTCTTGAGTAAAATTTGTTGATTTTTTCCCCAGATTTTAACAAAGTTTAAAACATAGCTTAAACCGGGTTTTGTAGAATTAAGCTTACATTTATTTTTTTTATAAAAAATAATCAAAATAAAAAAAAATCAAAAAATTCCGATTAAAAATTTTGAAATCTTAAGTAAAATCCGCTGAATTTTTCCCCTATTTGAACAGAGTTTAAAACTTGGCTTTAAATGGGGGTTGTTTGTAAAATTAACTATATTTTTATAAAACAAATCATTTTTACAAAAAATTATGATAAAAGCTTGAAATTGTTAGGAAGTTTTTTTTTTAATTTTCCCCCGATTTGAACAAAGTTTAAAACATAGTTTAAGCGGGTTTTTGTAGAATTAACCATATTTAAAAAAGTATATATATATCAAAATTAAATAAATTTAAAACAATTCTGATTACAAATTTTGAAATCTTAAGTAAAGCCCGTTGAATTGTTTCCCTATTTTAACAGAGTTTGAGCTTTTGATCTAAACGAGGTGTGTTTGCGAAATAAAAAAGGATCTTAATAAAACAAAAATAATTAAAGAAAAATAAACGTTTCAAATTTCTCAATATATTATAGTGGCGCTATAGTTATGGCATATACAGTATAATGAGCTTGTTGAGGATTCGAAAAACTTAAGCGCCCAAGGCGCACAACACAACAACCATAAATTATACGCTTGTTGTCTTTTAAGAATTTAAAAATTTAAAATTCATGACAGTTGACCTATGTTGACAAATTTTTCAATAAATTAATTCTCTATAAAAGTTTAGTTCATGCTATAAATAAATTCACATAACTCAAAGATTTAAACTTTTTAAAAAATTTATACAATTTTTCGAATATGCAGTTTTATCGCCAACTCAAATTTTAATAATTATAATACAAAAAAAAATGCCATTAATTTTTGTTATTTTATTTTATTTTGTTATTTATATATTTTTTTGCTAACATCCAGAAAAATGGCATTTGTATAAGTATTTACATTCAAATTTCCGATTTATCACGTATTCCCGTTGTTTTTAAGAATTGTTATTGAGTCAAGTCTGTCACACACACATTTCGAACGAATGAACAGGCGCGGTTTTCATTGAATTAAACAAAAACTGTGTACATAAATAATGTGGCAGTCGTCACAATTTATATATGTATTTATTTATTTAGATTTGTAATTATTCTTATTCTAATTTACTTTTCATACAGCTATTTGAAAATCCTCGTTTCTATAATCACTTCTTGGAATTCTTTATACTAAACGAATGGGGAAAGGAGGCCTGCAATCATACATTACGTTCCGATGCCTTGGCCCAGGTAATGCGACAGCGCCAACGTTTCGATGTGATCATCATGGAGCAATTCAACACCGATTGCATGGTGGCTGTGGCGCACCAATTGAAGGCGCCATTCATAGCGTTGAGTAGGTGAGTAGGAGTGAGAGCGGGCGGACGTGCGCGTTTTTTTTTTAAATTTATTTTTCAAATAAATTATATATACACTTTTACTCCATTTATTAGCTGCGCCCTAATGCCGTGGCACTACGAACGCATGGGGATGCCCATGATTCCATCAACTATGCCGACGCTCTTCATGGCACAATCAGAGTCGATGAACTTTGCTGGGCGTCTCGCCAACTGGTTCAGTTTCCACACCTTGCGGTGGCTTTATGAGTGAGTAGCATTAGCAAATTTTTCAATTTAACAACATAGTCAAAAAATTTTACAAAAATGTTACTCTCAACGACCAAACGCTAATAACTATAAAAAGGAATCAATTTCTCCGAAGACTATATAAGTCCAGAGGGTTTAAGTTTTGAAATTTTGGAACGAATTTGCGAATATTAAAATCAAAAATATTATGTATAAAATTACGTCAAATATAATTTCTGTACACAAACTTTTTAACCCTTAATTTCCTATCAAAAAGGGGCATTTTTGGCACTTTCTTAAAACACGTATAGAGAAAGCTTTTTTTTATCGAAAATATAATTTCTTTCCTCGGATTTTTATACTAGAATTTAACAAGAATTTGAATATAGTCCATCTTAACCCTTAACCTCCTAACTAAATGGGCATTTCTGACACTTTCTCCAACAAACAAATGAAAGTGTAGTTTATCGGAAATATAATTCATGCCCTCAGATTATTATACTAAAATTTAACCAAGAATTTGTTCACAAGTTCATTAAAAAATGCAGTTATTCTACGGAGGTTGTAATATTTTTGGCGAAAGTGTGAATAGTTTATCGAAAATATTTGGTAGAAAACGACTTCACATGTAATTTCTGTCTTCAGGCCTTCTTTTTAAGAGTTTTACGAAGAATAATTTTATAGTACATTTTAACCCTGTGCGTCCTACATAAATGCCCATTTTTGACACTTTCTAAAAATAGGCATAATGAAAGTTCATTAAAAAAATAAGCTTTTTTACGGAAGCCTTTATGTTTTAAAATTGTTGGGCGGAAGTGCAAATATTTTATCAAAACTATTATGTAAGAAATGAACTCAAATGTAATGTCTGTCCTCAGACTTTTTTTTCGTAGAATTTAACGAAAAATATTTGTATAGTGCATCTGAACCCTCCACCTTTTACCTAAATGCCCATTTTTGGCACTTGTCCATTACACGGATAAAGAAAGTTCATTAAAAATGCAGTCATTAATTTGTATTTAAATTTCCAACACTTGGCAAACCTTCAAAATTTGTTCGAGGTTCAAGTTTTCGCAAACCGTTCTCAGTTCAAACCAGTATACTTCATTTATCTTATAAATTTAGTTTAATTAAAAGTTTTTAGACCCTCTCCAAATTTATTTTTCGTTACTTTAATTTAACTTTCAATAGGTGGCAACCCTCTCCCTTTTTTAAATTAAGCTTTTCTAAAACTTTTAGTTTGGCACTCATATTGCCAAACTTCCACATTGTAAAACTTCATTCATTTAATTTGTTCACTGAACTTAATTAAACTTTAAACAGGTGGCAACCTTCTTTCAAAACATTTTCAAAATTACGGTTTATTAAACCTCTTTCGTTTGATACTCATATTGCAAATTTGATTTCACTCATTGTTTTAATTGAATTTGACCTTTTTAACAGGTGGCAACTCCCTTTGAAAATCGCCCCTATGGTAGCACATTTAACCCATTTATGAATGTGTCAGTCTTTATATAGCAATAAATATCTGAATTAACTTATTTACTTGGCTATAATTTTTTAGCAATTAGGTTGCAGGTTATTTATGTGCCAAATTTTATAAAAATCCGTACAACCGTACGTACAACTTTCACATTCATAATATTTGTAAGATAATTACGATAAACTATAGCACTTTCGTCTAAAATTTTTAAAACATTAACCCACCGTTAAAAAAAAAACTGAAACCCTCTGCACTAGTACTACTTTTGGCAAAGTCCATCCAGCCGACATCCTCTGTCAAAATTATTAGCGTTTGTTGGTGTTGAGTAAATAACCAGTGTTGGGCAGTGTAATTAAATTCATATCTATTTCCCTATTCTCTCAACAGTTTCTATAGCGTTTCTGCTACCGATGCTCTGGTCCGTTACAAATTCGGTCATGATCTTCCGTCCGTTGGTGAAATAGTCAAGGATACTTCATTGTTTTTTGTGAATCAACATTTTTCATTGAGCGGCGTTAAACCACTACCACCATCCGTCATCGAATTGGGCGGCATACATATACAAAATGCCAAGCCTCTAGAACCTGAGCTACAAAAATTTATCGACAATGCCGAACATGGTGTGGTCCTCATCAGTTGGGGTTCCATGATACGTGCCGAAACTTTGCCGCCAGCCAAGCGTGAGGCTATTTTACGCGCTGTCAAACGTCTCAAACAGCGCGTCATTTGGAAATGGGAGAATAAGACAATAGAACATAAGCCGGATAATTTGTATATAAGCAAATGGCTACCACAACGTGACATACTCTGTCATCCGAATGTAAAGGTTTTCATGTCGCATGGCGGTTTGATGGGCAGTTCGGAGGCGGCTTATTGTGGTGTACCCGTCGTGGCGACGCCCATGTATGGCGATCAATTTTTGAATGCGGCTGCAATGAAAAACCGTGGCATGGGTGTAGTTCTGAACTATCAGGATATGACGGAGAATTCGGTGCTTAGATCGGTTAGAGAAGTGTTGAAGAAACCGTAAGTTGAATGGTAGCTATGAAGAAAACTCTATAGATTGCAATTTCTAATATTTGCTTTTTTGTTTTGTTTTGTTTTTTTTTTTTCTCAGATATATGGACAGCGCCAAAGCGGTCTCATTCTCCTACAAACATCGTCCACAAACAGCGCTCGAAACTGCCATCTGGTGGGTGGAATATGTCGCCAAAACTGAGGGCGCTTCACTCACCAAAGGCGAAGCGGTATTTTTATCACGCTTCGTCTATTACTCGCTGGATATTTATTTATTAGTGGGCTTCATTTCGTTCATTTCGGTTTTAAGTTGGAGTTTTATTTGTGGCAAACTTTTCACGCGTCGCCCGAAATTAGAGAAACAAAAGACTAATTAAAAACATTGTTGACTTTTGTGATATTTTTGTAGTTGAAAATTACTGCAATGTTGCAAACAATATAAAAAAAAAATTTTAGATAAGATTAGGTTTGGCTAGATAATTTTAGATACATATGTATGTCATAAATCTTATTTTCGAACAAAGTTCTACTACCATAATTAATGTAGCTCATATAATTAGCGTAATTTTAAAAAAATTTGATAATAAAAAAAAAGTTAAGAAACCACAAAATTATGAGTAATTTGATGCGATTTACGTATTTTCTGTACATACAGTGGCTACTTTTAGGCTGTTTGAGCGGTATGTGTTCATTCAGTTCATTAGGTAACTTAAAATACACTAATCGAAGTTCAAAACTTTGTACAAAAACACTTTTAAAACTTTTCAATCAGAATTTTAATTTTTTTTTCTTTAATTTTCAGCAACATTAGTTAGCATAATTCATTTCAACGTTCATTCTCTGACAAATATAATAATTGCCAGAGTTTTCAGCTTTGTTGAACATTTAAAAAAAAAAAAATTTTTATTAAAAAAAATTTTATCAAAATTTCAAAAATGTAATCAAAGTTTCTAAAAAATTTGGGTATGCAGTTGAAAAGCTCTAACATTTTTTTGTTTATTAAAGCTGTTGCTGTTGCTGTTGCAACGCTATTTTTGAGCCGCTTCAAACGTACACTTTATTATATTAAAATTAAATGCGCTATAAAACTGCATATTTATAAATTTTTTAAAGACTCTGACTAAATTTGTTTTATAATTTTAAGAAAATCTTTTTAATTTTTTTTAATGTTGAAGATTTTTTGAGGGTACATAGACTATTTTAAAAAAATTGTATATCTTAAACAAAACATTTTGGCCAACAGCTGCCTTGTTAAAATATTTTTTGAAGTGTGTTCTTTTTGATGTGAAAAAATAAAAAATGTCGAGAAATTAAATTTAAAAAAAATGTGTTTTTTCATTTTGCCGAAAAAAAAATTTTGAACATAATTAATTGGCGCTATAACCACTTAAATGCTATCTCGGAGTTTGCCAATTCCTGCCGAGGGGCAACCGCTATTAGAAAAAACTTTTTTATAATTTTTGATGTTACTTGCCTTGGCCAGGTTTCGAACCCGTTGGCTACCGAATGAAGCGTACACGAGCATTTTATAAGTCGAATTATCAAAATCGGCCATTTAAGACGGAAATATACGATTTTCATCGCGAAATTAAAATCGCCGAAAAATATCGGAAAAAATGTTTTCTGTCAAAAGAAATATGTGTCTTATCATTTTGTTCAAGAAACAATTTATTCGAGTTTCATGGAAAATAATAACAATAGAATTAAAAATTATTTGGCACGTAAATCGTAACCCCATATGTAGCTCATCATTTAGCTGAGTTCCTCCTACAATTAGTGGTGTGGTTCTTGATTGTTTTCCCAAATTCAATACCTCAATGTACTCCGACACTGAAATTTTAGGTGCTATGATTTTTGTTGTTACACAACATGGATAAGCTTTAGGGTGCGTTCCTTTTCCGATAGCTCGCACCGTCAGCCGATCGGATATGGTGTATGGTTTCCTAACTAGGGGATCCTATGATTGTGATTTTACAGATGAGTGCACAATGACGGACTTGGTTGGTATGTAGGGCTTTATAATCTACTCATCACAAAACGGAATGGTGCTCTTTAGGTCTCCGTAATGTTTCCCAGTTCAGAAGATGTAGCTCTATATTCGTGGTTGTGTTCATGTGCTGTAATTTGTTTTTTGTAATGGAATACATTTAGATTCTATATAGATTCCATAAAATGTATATTTATAACGGAAATGGAAAATAAAACTTGAAAACTGCCTACAGATTTTTCTAATTTTAAGTTTAAGTGAACCCATAGAGTATATTCTTTATTCTTCTCATTCTAACGGCAAGTGTATGAAACAAAAAATAATAATAATCGGTCCTGCATAATGTAAAGGGTGTTGTTTGAGACGTTTGGTTTTCAATGAGGCAACAGTTTTTTCGGAGTTGGTATTTTTGACAGCTTGATTTATACTCAGCATCAAGGGGAATTCATAAAAGGTGAAGTTACTATAGCCGTCGATTTGATTTTCTTTTATTCACCTACATGTACTTTGTTTTTGCTTTTGCGTATGAGCTTTCAAAAGCCGTAAAAGCAAAAACAAAATGTATGTAAATTTGGACAACTCTTACGCAAAAGCAAAAACAAAATACATGTGAATTTTGTATTTGTACTTATAACACCACCTTATATGGATTCGCCTTGCTCAGCATTGTGAATAAATACAAGTGAAAAATCTTAGCCCATAGACATCAAAATTCACCTCATGTATTGTAGCAACCCTCCCCATTCTTGTGTCATTCACTGAGCGAATTCCTATGTCTGACAGTTAATAATGGCCATTTGTGACATTTAATATCAGCCGCCGCCATATTTCATTTAGAAGGCTTCTCACTTGCATTCATTCACAATGATGTTCAGTTTGGTTTGCCATTTCATAATGAACAGGCTTACTCCGGAACCAGCGCGTCGCACGTTCGGTAAATGGGTCCAAAACGCGACGGCCACCGATACTGATTTTCACAAGAAAATTTTGTTCAGCGATGAAGCTCACTTTTGGTTGAATGGGTACGTTAATAAACAAAATTGGCGCATTTGGAGTATTGATAATCCACAAGCCACTGTTTGGTGTGCTTCATGAGCAGAGGGAATCATTGGTCCATATTTCTTCAAAAATCAAGCCGGTCATGGGGAACGCTCTAGAGCCATGATTAATGACTTTTTCGTGCCTGAATTGGAGGATGTTGATGTGGACGACCTTTCAACAAGATAGCGCTACATGCCATACATCCAACGAAACAATAAATTTATTGAAGGATACTTTTGGTGAACGAATTATCTAACGCTTCTTTGTAACAAAAAAAAAAAGCGATATTTCAGTAACTATAAAAGATAAATTTTTTTGATAAGCTCAAACTAAACCGAATTTAGTACACACTCATGCATTTCCGCTCAGTAAGTATACTTTCGAAAATTGCATAAATCGGGGGAAACCCCTACGGCCAACTCTCGTGTAACGGTAATTTACAAAAACCAATGAACTTGATAAGTATTTAAAAAAAATAATATATGAAATCTGTTACGAAGAATTTAATAACGAACAAATACACAAAAATTAAAATTAGAAAAGAGGACGTGGCACGGCCCATTTCAGAGCAAGTAGGGAAAACTCTGAATACAATTTTTCAAACTCTACATTTCAATCGAGTAGGACAAATTATTCGAAAATTATAGAAATCGGGCAAAATACCAGGCAAACCTCTCATACAACGATAGTTAAAAAAATAACTACTCGATATTTTGCTAAGTCATGTAGCAAATTCACTCAAATTAGGTGCAAAGAATTTAATTAAGGAGGAGTAGGCATAAAATTCAAAATTAAAAAAATGGGGGTGGTACTTTCAAAGCATACTAATTTATTTGTATTTTTATATAAATTGATTTAGAAAATATATATTTTCAAAATGTAGAATATTATATCAACCAGTACTAATTATTTGAAAAACTTGCCCAGGGTATTAGAAGTTCGGTTTCTCCCGAATTCAAACCTTTTTTTACTTAATTTTGTTGGTTTTTATATTTAAACTAGAAAACCCCATCAGACGTTGTCCTGCCTATGTTTATTTATTAATTACCCGATTTCTGTCACATACATATAACAGGTGGCAAACCTCTCAAAAGTACTGTCCCCGCCGACATAGATAACTAGAGGCGAAACTCTCTCAATTGCTCACAAAATAGGGGGACTGAACTCATGTTTGCCACTTCAGTCCCACTATTATCAGCTGATAGGCCAAAAGGCGGTCTGCCAGAGGGAACGAGATAATTGGCAAAAGCAGTGTGTTTTAAATTTGGATAGAAAAATGGGCTGAATGTTCTTTTGCTTAAAAATCTTGAAATATTAAAAAGGACGTGCATTTAATTTTGGAACGTTAGTAAATACAATTATTGTTTATATTAAAAAAAAAATCCGTTAATAATGCCGATTAACATTTTTGTAAGAACTTAATTTATATTAATTTTTAAATGCTTCTAAATTTATATATAATATTCATAAACTTTTATATTGGCATTATAAGTTCTTGAAAACTGGGAAATCTGTTTGATATTTTTATGTTATCATGTTCATTTCATATTTTCCGAATTTAAAAACAAAAACACTTTTCATTCCTAATACTCAGTTTTATTTTTTAATGGAGTTTTTTATTATTATTAAATTGCAAAGGTGGTGTGAAAGCGGCAAAATCTCCTACAAATGCTTTTAAAATGTCCAAATTAGATTTTTTCCATAGCGGCACCATTGGAAAATGTTATAAAAAAAATGCGCATTTTGATAGCGCTCTCACAAAGCAAAGAGTTTCATATCTAGTCGATATAAGAGTTTCATGTATGTCGCCGAGAGGAACAGTTTGACACTTATATTTTAAAATTTGATAGCCTTGCGTATAATTTAGTTCACTTCTCACTTCTTCACTTTTCAACCTGGTGGCAACCCTCATACTGAGACGAGCTGCTTGACACCCATATTTTAATATCTCATATATTATATATGTATTTTATTTAAATTTGACTTTTCAAACAAGTGGCAACGCTCTCCAACCCATAAAATATACTTTCGACAGTTTCTCATACCTACCAAATTTCATAAAAATCAGTCAAGCATTTTCAGACCAGAAAATTTGCTTTGAATATTTTTCACTTTTAACTCTTTTTCTTGCTTGACAAATATATTCTGCGAATGGTCGCATTTGTACTGCAATTTGTTTATTAATTTTTGAGCTTAATTTTTATTATAAATAATGAAGTAGAATTTTGTAATTATACGAAAGATAAAATTTGTTAGAACCTATCAAAATTAGAAAGAGCCTACCGTCCTACCAACGTGAAAAAACCTATCAATTTTGGAAGAAAGCTCCCAAAATGGCTACCCTGGTTTAAACAAAAGGTAATGGATTTTCTAACGCTTCGAAACCCCTGATAGAACAAAGTTTTTTTTAGTTGTTTAACGACACCACTGCCGCTAACTTTTCAATATCTTTCTAGCCTCCAACTAACGACCGCAAACTGCTTTGTACAGCTAGTAGACTAGTGTAATTTATGTTTTATTGTATAGTTTTATTTTATACTTGGCTTGACTTATTCCGTAGAAAAAAAAGGAATAATAAAAAAATCAATAGAATCGCAATTGCAAAAAAACTGAATGGCATGCAAATTAAAAACACAATAGAAATTGCAAATTGTATGTAAACGAAAAATGTGCACAAAAAAACGGAATGCTTAGAAAACTTACAATTTAAGCACAGGAAATTGATATCGGTGACACGCAATAAAATTTGAATACTTCAGCAAAGAAAATACAAAGTCAATATTTAGTGTTGGAAAGGTGCCAAGGTGCCAAATGAGGTGGCAAATTGTGGATGTAAAATGTTCATGTTTTTATGTACAAATGCAAATCTATGTTTGTCGGAAACTAATTTTGGCTGACTTTGACGATTGACTAATTTGTTTCGTCTTTCAAAGTTGGCAAGTCCCTTCCGCCATTAAATATTAGCTCAATTGATTTTTATTGGACCGATACCTCAGCGAAAGTGATTTGTACCACATTTGAAATTAAATACTACGATTATGATAACGAGAAAAGTTAAAAGTTGGGCCACAAAGCAAAAATTCGAAATCGTCCAATAGATTTTACTCCTCTGGTTATCACTTGTTATGGACCTATGTATGCAGAAATACTTATAGTTATAACTAATGAATCGAATGAGCGCTAACGCCCTAATTATGATTTTTAATTAATTGCCAATAGAATTACAGTGCCGTAAAAAAGTATTGACACAGCATTTTTTTTTGGTATATTTATATTATATATTTTCGAAATTTTTTTAACAAGTTTATTTTACAATAAACCCCTTTTATAAGTCCATATTTCAAACTCTTACCGAAGGGCACAAAAATTCAGTAATTAAAAAAAAAAAATTATTAAAATTTCAAATTTTTCAATCAGAATAGAAATTTGTGGCAACTAGCACATTATTGAATATTTTAGTACAATAAGGTGCAAGTTTCAAGTGTGTAAAAATTTCCGTTGATTTTTGGCAATTTGTTTTTTTTTGCCAACAGTGTTGCACATCTTTTTCCATATAACGTATGAAAAAAAAAAACATATTTTTATATGAAGGAATACGGATAGCATTGCCAGAGAAAAGAGTTAACAAAAATCATTGGAAATTGTTAGCTACTTAAAATTTAACACCAGAATTTAATTTGCTATAGAATTTTTCTTCAAATTCCGATTAAAAAGTTTGAAATTTCGCTGACAATTTTTTTTTAATTGGCAGAATTTTTGTGAACTTTGTACGAGCTTTGAAATTTGGATTTATATAAGTTTGGTTAGAGAGCCAGCTGTATTTTGATAAAAAATGTAAAACAAAAGTTTTAGCATGAAAAACGTTGTAATATGGAAAACTGTGCCAATACTTTTTTCCGGAAATATTCACAAGATATCAGCCAAATTTGATCAGCGTCAGGAAAGAATCAGAGACTATTGCCTTGGCATGCTTTTGGATTTAGGGAGAAGGTTAGAAAACTTCATTTCTTCGTTATATTTCAACAAACAAGAAACTATATTTAGGACAACGCAAAATAAGAGCTGAGAAGTAAAGATTACTAGTTATACCGATCTATGGGAATGAGTGGAAACAGGGTTCGAACTATTTAGTGCATTTCAATTAGAAAAAAAACAATTATTGAAAATATTTTAATTATTTTAATTATTGAAAACATTTTCATTATTTTGATTATTGATTCGAGTTGGCGCTTTGAACATTTTCAATTGACCTGCCCTAATGTGGATACATCAGGGTAAGGCACGCCCCATACAAAAAAAATCGTACTGTTTTTCCAACGGAATTTTAAAATGTATTATATTTTCAAACTTCAGATGATAAAATAGTTTAAGCTTAAAATTAATTTTTTTTAAAATATTTTTTTTTAATATTTCAATTTTTTTTTATACATATGTATGTGTAAAAACTCTTTTTGAAGGCAAAATGAATTTGGTGACAAATTTGTTTGATAAAAAAATCATTGGTAAAAATTCTTTAAAACCAATACTCTAATATATCGGTCTAACCCTCATGTTATGAATCTTATGATTGATATTGAGGTTTGCACTTCGACCTTGCGATCCATTGTGCCCTTCGTTCTTTATTATACCTCGTCTAGCACCAACACTCTTAGGAAGTCTCAGATGATGGTTGGTGGGAGCGAGCGTACGAGTTCCTGCTCGAGGATATATGAGCCCAGGTACCTCTGCGGTTTTTTCTAGTCGGCTTCACACTCGAAGAGCAGGTGTGTCGGGTTGCCCGGAGCCGAGTAACCGAAGCGACACAACTCATTCGACCATGTTCCGAGTCTGTGCAGATTGCTTCGCAGTACTTGCGGTGGTGTTGTTATACTTTTTGGGCATCCACTACGTTCATCTTCAAGGATTGTATGACCATGTTTAAACTGTAAAATCTATCGATGTGCGGTTGGACATTTTTTTAATAGAGATTCAGAGGGCCTATATGAACTCCAAACGTGTACAAAAGGATGAAAATTAATAGATAGCTACCATTTGACGTGCCGTTGGCATTACCAAAGCCTCAGTCTACAATAATCATTGACTAAAAGTAGATGCTGAGCTCGGCGATGGTTGTATTAGGAAACTTTTTACTCGTTTGGCACCATATACCATGGAAATATACGCGATGTTGTTATTTTTATGATTTATTTTATGTTATTTTCATGAAGCAAGGTCAGATCATTGCATTCTGTGAAAGTGCGACAGCGCAGTGACTTTTAATGAAGCCTCTGACCTATATAGAGTTTCGTAACGCGACATGTCTAAACCCTTCCAGGATGCCAAATTTGGATCGGAAAGGTTCTTCCTTGCAAGCTCGTCGTCTGCCTTATCGTTACCTGGTATATTACTGTGCCCAGGTACCTCCATTCCAGGTACAAGGCGAGCTGATCAACCACTTTGTTGAAGATCTGCGACAGTCAGTTACTGTCTTGGTATTGCTTCTGACAAAGTCAAGCGCTTTCAAAGCTGCTTCGCTGTCGGAGTAGATAGAGATTTGGTGATATGTATCATCTTCGGCCTGCAACAAGCTATTTTATTTATACAGATGCTCGGAATGAACGCAACCTCCAAATTTATTCGCAAGTTTTAAGCCATACCTGTAGAACCTGACCTGAATTACTCTGTACTTATTGTTAAAGCTACATGTCGCGGTACGCAGTAGTCTGCGACGGACGAAAACCTTGACTTTTTTACTATAGTGGTATGTCCATCTAGTGCTGCCCTCCAGCAGGATTGGCATTTGTCGCCTACTGCATTCCCATACTATCTAAGGATAGCATGTTTAGCACCACATACGCTATGACTTTACAGCCACTCTCCACTTCAACGACCTTAAGTAGCTTGTCAACTGCCGCGAACCACGGGGTGTTCCTATTTTGCCGAATATTGTTAACGTCACTGACGCTTGTTTCGTTCTCATCAGTCTGTGCCCTAGTAGCCGGGAGTCGAAGCGCAAGCCCACCAACAAAAAAATAGCAACATTCAAATTTTAGAGCTTCATAAGCAGTTCCCTCGGTAAAAGTTATTTGAAGATAACGCCGGATAATGACAAAAGCGATCCTATGAAAATACACACCACAAGGAGGTGGGATCTATAGCAGATACTATGGTGAAACTATAACCAACTGACCAAATAATAAACCCACTCTAATGACAAGTAAAAAAAGCAGACCATCAAAATACGGCACGAACCTAGTGTGAAAATGGAACCATCAATTAAATTGTTACAACTCACATAATAAATAGTACAATAAGCAAGTGAAGAAGATGAAGATTTCTGTAATAATTGAATACAATTAACTCACAGTGTCAATTATAGCTAATTAAATTTAAATTTAAATTAAGGGAACGAAGGAGTAAGAAATAAGCAAAACAAACGAAAAAGCGAAAAAGCGAAAATTACAACACGACAGCTGACAGCAATGAGAAGCGAATAGGAGGCAATGAGGGCAGACTATCTACAGTTACAAGTGTCGCAAACATAACATTAAAATAATTGCTAGCAACAGAGTTGCAACAACATTGTGCAACAAAATCTCATTTAAATATGAAAGCAATAATAAAATTATGCTGCTGCTCGTACACGAAAACATAAATGTATTATCTAGATGCTAAATTAAAGTGGAATATATTACCTATATTTTTAATGGATCAATACTGTATAGGAAAACCGCATTATGTTTTACGGCAGTGATGCGAAATAAAAAACAATAATTAGAGCAACGTATTGTATACTTAAATATACAATAACATTACCAACAAAAATGTACATAGGTGTTAAGTAAAATTAGTACATGTACAGGGTGCGGCGCCATCTGTTACTCCGGGATCAGTTCATGCCAAATAGTCCTGGCAGTTAGGATATTTTTTTTAATAGTTTCTACATCGAAATCGATTAAACGCGTATTTTTTGCTTGATTTTAAGTTTTTTCGTTGTGGGAATTTTTAAAAATTCGATTTTGCGCATGTTTTTTTTTTGTTTGAAATGCGGTAACTTCGAATTTAGGTCTAAACAAAAAAAAAAATAAAAAAAACATTGAGTTTTTGCAAAAAAAAGTGTATACCTTGATTTAAAAAAACAAAAATAAATAAATTTTTCGCATCAAAAATTTCAAATTGCAATAGTTTTTTTTCTTCATATTTTTTTCTTAAATGTAATAAATAAAAAAAATAAAATTAGCCAGTATCCTCTATTAGCCCAAATATGCCATCATTTCGCCAAAAGTGGTCTAGCACCCAAGTGTCTCGAATCGCTTCCGAGCTCAGCAGTTGAACATCGGTGGAACCACTTTGCAGGGCATACTTATTGGAGGACGATCTCCATTTTTTTCCTTACAAAATACAACTGATTCAAAGAATATTGGCCAGAGATATGCCGCGTCGTATGGAATAGGACAAAATAATCGGCCGAATGTTGGAAAGAATGATGCCGGACTTTAGGATGCAAGTTTTAATAACGACGAAACGCATTTCGCCATCTCTGCCGGTGTTAATAAACAAAATTGCCACATTTAGCGGCCAAAAAATTCTCATGGGATTTATGAAGCACCATTACATGATCAAAAAGTGACTGCTTGGGCCGGCGTGTTCGCAAAAACTATCATTGGGTAATTTTTCTTCAAGGAAGGCAAGACAGTCGATGGTTTTTGTTGTTGTTGTAGGGCTAGATACGTTCTGCTAGATCAGCTTACCCATGGTCGTTATCTTCAAATTAATCTAAGGGGAGGCCCAGGAAACGTGCTGTGGGACCATAGTGAGAGAGGTGTTAGATGAGTAGATTTTCAGGGGTATGCGGGGATTCTCCACATGCCGGACATTCATGTGCGATGTCGTGGTCGAGTCGGGATAAGTAGGAATTGAGTCTACTGTCTAGAAACTTTTTGAAAGTATTATTAAAGATTAAATGTATTTTGCGGCTAAAAGTCTGATTTCACCGGGTCAGCATGGCTTTGTTTCTAACCGATCATCAGTTTCTAGTCTTACAGTATTTAGTGATTAATGTATTGCGTCGTTTTTTGCTGGGTTTCAGGTTGACTGTGTCTACACTGATTTCGCTAAAGCTTTTTTTTTGTTTATAAATGATATAATTAACTGCTTTAGATTTGCTAAATTTTTGCTCTACGTCACCGATTTAAAAGTATTTTCAAAAATTAAGAAACCCGACGATGCGCTTAAGCTTCGAAACGACATTGACAGCCTGCATCTATGATGCATTAATTCGCGTCTTCATTTAAACATAAAACAGTGCTTTCAAAAACTCTTAATATCTTGCAGACGTCTTCTTACCTTTCTCATTTTTTGTTAGGCAGTTTGGACGAGATTAAAGATCTTGGCTTAATTTTTTCGAGTAATTTTTCTTTTATTAGATACATTAATAATATTATTTCAAAATCTTACTCCGTTTTTAGGGATTGTGAGGCGAAATAGTTCAAAATTTTGTGACCCATATATTCTTAAGGTATAATACTCGTATGCGGTTTTCGTTCGTTCCACTTTCAAATATGCTAGTTTTATCTGGAAGTCAAGCCATCAAAATTATATAAATAGGATTGGATGCCTCCAAAAAATGTTTTACGGTCGTTGTGTTTTGATTAGCCAATGCTCTCATATAAATCTCGTTACCTTAATCAAAAACCTAAAGTCTTTGAAAGCAAGAAGATCAGTCCTCTCGCTTTTTTTTGCTTTTAATACCCTCCGTAGTGACATTGGTGGCTACTTTCTTTTGGAAAGTATTAATTTCAACATACCGCAGCGTTATCTTTGTAGTTTTTGTTTACGTTTCTATGGCGCGAATTGTAAAACATTATATTCGCGTAAAGCACCCCTTGCTCGGGCCTTAATTGAATTTAATTTAATCTCGAGTTCTATTCAACTTGGTTTTTCACCGTCAAAAAACAATTTTTGTAGTGTTCTAAACACAATATTTTAAGTTTTTATAAACTTAGCTATTAGTTACCTTACTTTTTAGGCAGTCTGTAGGAAACTTGTGTTCATACACTAAAATAAGTAAAATGAACAACGAAAATATCCACACCTTAATTGAGCCAGAGTAACGCCTCTCGAGGCAGCTGAAGCTCTTCGTCTGATATGGGTGGTGGTTTGCAATATCTCCCGATGTAACCCCTCCGGACTTCATTTTGTGTAAAGTTTACGCTAGCGAGCCGAGGCCATTGACGAGCTCAAGACCAATAATTGTGCCCAAATAGTTACCATATCGGCCGAGTTGCTTGAAGAAGTGATGGAAAAGGTCCGAAAAAGAGCACAGTTTGAGGTGGCCGTTTAATTGGTGTTATTTTTAAAAAGTAGTCCACATAAATTGTAAAGGATTGAACTAAGTAAAAAACCACCATTTTTAGCAATTCTTGATTTCAAAAGTTATTCCAAAATTTTCATATCGGAGGAACTGATGTCGCACCCTGTAGTAATGGGCCACTATTACTTTTGAAGGGGGAAACACATACGGAGTAAATATTTTTTCTTACATAAAATTGCAGCAACCACGACCACCCATAACTTTTAGCTAAACCTTTACATTTTATATAAATCAGCATATGTAGAAAAGTGTATACAATTATATACCTATTTATTTAAATGCTACTATTGTTCCTGTATACAAAATATATACATATATATATATACCAACAACCACTTCCGTTTTACACACTCTTTACTGGCAATGCAAATGGGTTTCCTTCCCTATTCGATGGCCTGCAAATTATGAGGGCACCTTATTGTGCAAGGCTTTGTACATATGTATGTAGCCTTGTGGCAAACGATTCGACACAAGCGCACAATGCTGCTTTTTTTGCTATACACATGTTGCATTTGCTTTCGTTAACTGTTTTATTTCTATGTAAAAATAAAAATACAGTAGTGGATAGTAAACCGTGCCATTCAGCTTTTTCAAGTGACCAAGGTGTAGTATTCTAATAATGCTTTTCGCATTAAATCCGCGGTCATTTGCCCTTTGTTGTTGGTATGATGAACGCGCAGTTATATAGAGAAGTTGTAACGATCAATACAGGCATATTTAAAAGTAGGAACACAAATTTCGATAGGATACGATACCATATCGATACTTTTGCCATCCGATACCAATAATTTTAAGGCGATATTTTTTTGGAAACGAGTACTTGAACTTGGGGCATTGCCAGGTCCGCATTAAGGGCATGCTGTAAGCTAATCGCTTTCGAAAATTAGGCGAGGTGTGTTCTATGTCGTCAACTTTGTTCAGGTTTGATATAGTCATATTGCAGACACGAAAATTGGTAAAATTAATATAAAATACATATAATCAAACGATTCCCCGGATATGGTCCAAATTTTTCAATAAACGACCAAATTAGTACTAGTGCAAATACTTTCTAAAGAGCGCGCAAATAACGTTTGTTTTTGGGTATCGAGTATTTTTATTTCGATATTTATGGATACCTGATTCTTTCTATCAGGATCGATATCGTGTCCCTACATGCAAGACCAGCTTTCAGAATGACTCTGCATCATGCCGGTAAGTTTGATCTGGTATTTAATGATTAATTTTATATTCCTACATCTATAGTTTGAAACCAGGAACCTAAAATAAAAGTCATTGAAAAATTCATTCATAATGCTCTACAAAAAATTGAAATGCTTATAGCTAAAATCAATTTTGAAAAGAAATAAATCTGAAAATAACATTTATCTTTAATTTTTATTATATTCGTCTTATGGTAACAGTTATCGAAGACTTTTAGCGATTTGAATCCCGTAAGAATTGTCAAATTGGTGTTTTTATAATATCTTTATATGACGCCCGAGTTCTTTAAATGGTAAACTATTGTAAATGTATTAAAAAGGACCAACTGATTTTTATCGATTATTGTTATTAGTAAAAGTATATTTTAACGATTTACCGTCATCCCTTGTCAAGTTTAGTTTGGACACAACCGCGTTTCGGCGTTGTGCCATCTTGAGTTTCATTTTTCGTTTTCAGAAACGAAATTATGACAGGAAATATACTCAATATACATCAACTTTTCACCCTGTCGTAAATACAGAAAATCAAAAAGAAACAGACAAAAAGTCTTCGATAACTGTTATCATGAGACAAATAAAATTTTAAAAAATGTTGAGTAAATAAATAAAATGTGAAAATAATTAGGTATGATTTTCGGATTAATAAAATAAAAATCGGAAAAAGCGATTATTGTAAGTTGATGATTTTTCGCCATCCAAAACAAAATTTTTCAAGGGACGACGGGAAATCGTTCCCATATGCAACAACTTTTTAGTTGTCGGAAAAAGATAAAATCAAAAAGAAACAGTTTTTTAAAGATTTGCTAAATAAAATACGAGAGATAACTATTAAAGGCCGATTTTTGAAATATAAAAAAATAACTGCAATAACGAAAAAAATGTTCCTATATGAATCGTTATTCTCATATGTATACATTTACAAAAATATAAAATAAGTTAAGCGGCGTTTATTGAAAAAAGAATAGCAAAAAGTAAGGTGGTAAGGTTGAATTGGCCACGAGTGTATAAATGTAGTTGCTAAAATATGTCATACGGCAACCGTTATTTGCGTTTTGTACACTCAATATTGATGGATTCCAAAATTTCAATGCCACGCCGTCTATAAATATCACGCGATTCAAATATCACGATAAACATTGATCGTGAAAAAGGGCCCAAACACTTTATTTTCCCTTTATGCCAACACAAGCCAATAAACTTCGTGTTATGATTACGACATCGTTGGTAGCAAAAGTAAGTTCATTAAAAATTTAAATTTCAATTTAAAATTAAGAAATGCACTCAAACACTCTGTACACATGATACAATTAAAATTCCATTGTCACTTTTTGTAACTACCTGACAATTAAACAGATTGTGATATTTCGTGCTCCCACCTGTAGTAACAAAAAGTAGTAGCAGAAATAAAAATATTTTTTTTTGTTTGCTTATTTTGTTTGAAATTAAAAAGTAAAAGTAAAAAAGAGACCGATTATAAAGCAATGGTTCTTTCAATTCCCAATTATTTCGCATATTTGGAAGAAATCGCTGCTGGAATGAAGTATTAAGGAGGGTGTGTGTGAAAAATGCAAATTTACCATGATAATTTTAAGAGAAATAGTCCGAATTTTACGTCGCTAATTTACTTTCGACAGGTATAAACAAAAATCTGAGATTTTAAACCCTTTTTGAACTGGCAGTAAAAAGTTTGTCAAAATTAATTGGGATGTATTAACCGCGGGGCTTATTTTTCAGTAAACTTGATTATTAAACACAAACCACAATTTAGATGAGAAAATTCAAAGACGATTTGTAGGACTGTTTTCACATTAGGGATTTATTAATAAGATAAATAAAACGAAATTGGAAATGTTAAGAAAGATTTTTTAAAACAATTACAACACATCAGAACGAATAAAAGGACTTACAGATTTTATTATTATTACGTCAAATAATTTATTTTCTTATGTTGCAATTTACGCATTGTATGTAAAAAAAACATTTCATATGAAAAAATTGGCTAATTTAAACTGAATAAAATTGTAGCTAACAAAATTTTGAAACCAATATTAAAAAATTAACAGACTCAAATAAGTCAGCAAAATATTATTGAATTTTTCTATTTGAGCTTATTCGACCATCCCCTTAAAAGATTTATAAAAAAATATTTGAATTAGTTTTTAAAACAAAGCCAAGTTTTTGAATTATATCAAAATGCCCATTTTGTAAATAATAACCAATATATGTATGTTTGAAAATTACCCTCTCTCTCTCCTACACATATACAAGAAGGCAACGCTTTGTCAAATGTTTGCAACTGGCGAAATGTCAATAATCAGTTTTTTAAACATAAAAGAAAAATTCGAAATGGTACGACCTTCTTTTTTGTACCATGCTCTGTATGTATACAGTTTTTTTAAACCCGATTTGCATCTAGAGTAAAACAGTAAGAACAATTACACTGTCATTGCAATGTAAAAAGGCCCTATGCCAATTTTTTATCAGCAGAAGGAAAATACCCTGAAACGACATTAGATTCTGGCGAAATTTCAGCCTGAAAGCCATTTGTTAATCAATAATGGTTGAAGGCAATATTGCGCCTTCCACGTTGAGAGTGGATGGATGCTGTTTAATCGACAGAAGATGTAATCTTGTATTCTATCATACTATCATTTTCATATTCTCCATACTATAACTAATTTGACTTTGCTGATTAATATTAGAATCTGATTAAATCCAATTGGTTTCTGTGTGTGGTGAATTGGACGAGATGTCAATCAGCAAAAGTCAAGTCTGGTATGGGTAAATTGCTACGCAGAAATTCGCTTAAAATGTGATTTGAAATTTTTGGTAGTTTCCACCGTTTTTGTCTTTACAACAAATTAATGATGTGGCAACTCTGTTTTCATCTGTAAACAAACAAATGACAACAAAAACATATTGACGTTAACAGCTGATTACTTGAATTCGCCTGAAAACGAATGGCGCATAGAAGGAGGATAAGAAAACGTGAGCACATACACTCTTCATTTGAGTTAAGAGCGGGAAGCAACAAACGATTTAAGAGAGAATAAACATATGTTGTTGACAAACGGGCTCAAAACTGCTTCGACCAAACTGTAAAGTGGGTTTTCAATTAATTTTCATGCAATCATAGGCAAATATGAACTTAAACGATTGGTTTAACTATGCGTACAAATTAAACAGATATAGGCACATACATATATACAAAAATATGTAGATGTGAAAGAGTATACTTACATGCCGTAAAAACCGAAAAAATATTGCAACATTACTGCTAAACATATTGCACAGAAATCTCTATCTATTTCCAAAACGCTGGAGACGATGAATCGTTAAAGCGTCTACCACGCAGTGCACCACTTTGACATTTAGTACTTGCAATCAAAACTATGACTTACACATTTTTTAATAACATACATATTTCTTTAGCACTTAGAATCACTAATTTATAATAGGATTTTTTAACGCGAGTATCGCACAAATCAATAAAAACAAAAACAAAACACAATTGTAAAACTTGGCGTTATCCCTTTTCTTCGTTATCTTTTTCAACTCAAATATTGCTTCTTTTTATTCATATATCAATTCGAGAGAACGAACTATTATTTTTAACAAAAATTCAAGCCGTTGAATAGAGAAACGAATGCCTTCGGATTCATACATTATTGTTATTGTTTTTTTGACGCGTTGCGATCTCCGTATGATTTTTGTTTATTATTTTGATTCAACTGTTGTTTTCCCTCCCCTTTTGTTATTTCCTTTTTTATAAAACGCTCTGTCGATTACAGCTGTTTCTGATTTGCACACTTTTTTTCTCTTTCTAGCTGCTTTTGTTGTTGCTGCTGGCCCATCGAATGAAAAAAATGGTGGCGAACTTAGGCGAATGTGAAAAGGAAAGGAAAAGAAAATTGCAGTACATCGATTTTTCACCCAACCATTTATGGAAAACAAAATTTTTTGCTTGAGTTTTCACGAATTACTTTAGTTAAATGGAAATTTCCGATTAACAAAATACTTCTCTCGACTCCCAGCTTAAAATGAAAAGTCGCATTACCTAGAAATTCCCGAAATTTCACTACTATTTGCGGCGTTCCCTGATGAGCCTCTGCAACTTGCGACCGACCGTAGCAACTTTCCGATTGATTTTTCTTTTAATTCTGTATCATAAAACACTTTGCACATCGCATATCACTTAAATAACTTCACTTAATATTTTCCTTGCAGCTAGAACAGAATTTCTCAACTTTTGTTGGCTCTACTCAGAGCTTCCGAACCGCTGCAGTGGTGCATTCTACACAAAAGATTTTCTGCAACGTCTCGTTGGTTTTAATACCAAAATTTCTTTTGGTTTTTAAATTCAAGACACGAACAAATCAATGCAATATTGCTGCTATTCGCGGGCGTTTAAATCAATCAGTTAAAACACTTTGACAAACCAATTGTGCAATTTGTAGTCGGGCAGAGCCGCCTCCGCACTGGCCTCACCCATCAAACACATATAATTTTCAGGTCTAATCATTTCACTGCAATCGCTATGCTTTCTTGTTTATTGCACCAGTGTTAATTTTATTTATTTTCCAATAAAACACATCTGAAACCTTGAATTAAATTCCGACCCACCGACTGAGTAGTGACGCTTGCAATTTTTCACGGCAACAACGAATATTTCCTATTCGATTGTAGCCGGCGAATTTCGGTGGGCAAAAATCAATTCAAAGCTAGCTGGCAATGCTGTGAGGAGCGAGAAGTGGTGAGAAAGTGAATTATAAGATGTTGCCATATTTGATATGTATTGAGTGATGAGATTTTTGAAACTAAAATTGGGCCTTTCTTGCTAAGCATAATAAAAAGCATATAACTAATATGGGAATTCGTTCTATTTTGAGGTTGCTTTTCTGGGTTTTTTATGAAATTTTTCAAGCAAACTTGTGAAAGTGCATTAAATAACAAAGACCTTGACGTTTCGTTCGTTCTATTTTGAATTCACTTTTGCGCATTTTTATGGATTGAAAAAATTGTGCACTCCAAACTCCAAATAACAATGACCTTTCAGTTTTTAATAAATCATTTTAGAGACATTTTGCGGTTAGTATATGTTAGTATCTCCAAACCATGCGCTTGCTTAAAACGTTCGTTCGTTCTTTTTAAGTAAAATATTGTCTTATTTTACCATACCTGAACTAATTTGACTTTTGATCTTAGAATCTGATTTGATGCAATTGGTTCTGGTTTCTTGTTACAGGAAACGGAACAACTTGAAACTTCTTTGTAATATATGTTCTTTGGTCAGCCATTTGTACTTATACCAAAGAACGCCGATTTCACAGAAGTTGCATGGCGTTTCGTTTCGTGTGGCAAGAACTGTCATCCGATTTCACCACACCAGAAACCAATCGGATCTAATTAGATTGTAATATCAATCACCAATCATGGTGAAATCGGACGAGAGTTTCTGTTAGAGAAGCGATGGGAGTGATTCTAATCTATCGGTTTGGTTATATTTAAAATTCGTAGATTGATAAAATAATAATTTTCGGGTTTCATGTCCGATCGAAATAGTAACTTATTTATTCGGAAAGTAAATTTAATTTATAACAAATATCATACAATTTTTGAAATCCACGCATAGGCAACACCCCCTATTACGGCAACGCTGATTATTTAATAGATTTAAATATCTGAAAACGGGGACAAAATTTGAAAGGAAGAAAAAACAATGATATATATGTAAATGCTAAAAATAAAATAAAAGGAAAGTAAAGGAAAGTACGAAATAATTTTCTTTTTGTTAATTGGAATAAAAATAAATAAATAAAAGACAAAAATGAAAGAAAAATGAAAATAAAATATAAGTGGAAAAAATTTAGTAAAGGCAAAACATTTAAAAACAAAGAAAAGAGAAGAAATTAAAAATAAAATTAAGTAAAGGAAAACAAGAAAATAATACATATTAAAAAATATAATAAAACAAAGTAAAAGAAAAAAAAACGAAAGTAAAGGGGTAAAATTCTTTTCTTCACATTTACTAAAAAAAAATAGAGAAGATAAAAGAAGTAAGGAAATAAAATAAAATTAAATTGAATTAAAGAATAGAACGGAAGGAAAATAAAAGCAAAGCGAAGGAATAAAATAATATAAAAAAAGAAAAACGATAGAAAATAGTAGCCGAGTGTGTAACGTTTGCGCACTTCATTTGGTGGGTCTCGGGTTCGAATCCTGTCCGGGGCAAGTAGCAACAAAATTTTTGGAAAAAAGCTTTTTCTTATAGCAATCGCCTCACGACAGGCAATGGCAAATCTACGAGTGTATTTCTGCCCGTACTTCGGCATAATACTGTAGGTCCCTCAATTTGTTTTACAACATCAAAATTAAAAAAAAAGTGAAGGAAAGGTAATCAAAGAAAGGAGAAGAAAATATGGCAATAGAAAAAAGAACATAAATAAAAAGGAAAGATGAAAATAATGCAAAATAAAAGTAAAATAAATGAAGCACAAATAAAATGCGGTAAAATAAATAGAACAAATTAATATTAGCGGAAATAAATTAGGAATTATGATTTTTTCTTGGAGTTGTTAGCAGTTAGCAATACATAATTGTGAAATGGAAAATAAAGGGTCCAGTCCACAACAGTCAAATAAAACAAATTTATCGATGGTGTTAACATCGACACGATGTGATGTTGACTGAAAATTGACAACAAAGTCGAGGACTGAATATTAAAACACGTCGCTTAAAATACGTTACATTCCAAAGTAGAATTTTCGGTTGTAATGAAATCTATTTTGTTCTAATCTTTAGCAACAAAAGTGCGATAAGTGCATAAATTCAAAACTCAGAAATTCGAGAATGATAACCATATTAATAGTATAAAAAAATAGCTTTTATAATTAGTTTCATTTATTTTCTTTATTTATTCGCTTAAAACCTTCCAATTGTTTTGTTTTTTACTTTTTTTTAAATTTTATTTATTCAGCAGCGCGGCTTTTTTGAGATTGTGGAGTACTACAACTCACCTGCTAGCTCGCCAATCGCTCAACTCGCTTTCGCTCTCGTTAATATTTCTTTGCTTATTTGGTTTTTAATAATAATATTATTTTAATATTTCATGATTATTTATATATATATATATATATATATATGTATATATATATTTATTTTGTTGTTGTATATAAAAAGCTTGTGTAAATAATTTTATTTGTTTTGTATTCATTTCTTTTAATTTATATTAATTTTTTAATTCAATTTTTTTTCTCTTTCATGCTTTTTCGTAAAGTTTTTTGTTAGGATTTTTAAATATTTGTGTTTACATATTTACCTTTTTCCCATCGTGAATTTGGATTATTACGAATACCAAGAAGAGGAAATCAACAGTGTTTCTTTGTTTTGTTTTTTGTTTGCTTAAATATTTTGTTTTTAAATTTTTGTTCATTGAGTGGGCGTGTTTGCTTGGTGTACGAACGTGTTTTTATATATAATATTTTTTTCTGCTAATTTTCACGAATACGAATAACTTAATTAATGCCGTTTACGCTTATTGCGATTCTAATTATTATTAGTTTTTTCTTTGTTTATATATTGTTTTTTGTTTTTTATTTAATTTTAATACTAATACTTTCTTTTTAATACACATTTATGAAACGTAAATTAAGCTAAGAAGAAACGTTAAGATTACAATACGGGTGTATATATTGATACGCTTACTTATAGTATTCCTTCATTCTCTTCTTCTCATCCTCTTACCTTCTTATTATCGGCAAACTGTTGCCTTCGCGAGTTCGTTTTTTTAATCTTTCTCATTTGATCGCTTATTGAATGCGGTTGTTGTTGTTTTTTTATTTTTCATTCTGTTTTATTTAATAATCGTTTTTTTTTTGTATTTTCGGCGTAATTATTTCCGTTAAAATGTATATAATGAATGATTTGTGATTTGGTGAGTTTCTTATTGTGTTGATAGATGTTTGACAACTGATTGCAAACTATTTTATTGTAAAATTTAAAATTTTTTCACTTAACTACGTAATTTTTATTTTGAAATTTTTCTGCATATATTTTTCTAAATAAGTTTTAATTGTCGAAAAAATTGTCTTTTGCACTTTTTGTGTTGTTTCCAAAACGGTAACGGATTTTGTTTATACTTTTGTGGTCAAATGGTACGGAGAATAAAACTAAAATTAGTTTTCTAAAATATTTCTATACTATGTTTATGTACAATATAATTGAAACACAAGAAAGCAATAATAGAATAGAATTTATAAAGAGTAAAAACCAAATAATCGAGAGCATTTATTGCTCAATCAAATATATAAAAAAAAAATAAAATAAAAAAATGAGACAAAAATTAAATTTTATACCCAAAAAGAAATAAACATTTTATAAAAAAATACACACAATACTAAAATAAAGTAAATGTAACGTAAACGAAAATAACATGAGTCAAATAAATAGCAAAAATAACTATGATAATAACCTCACCCTGCCGAAGTCCGTTGCGAGTGGGAGAATTTTTGGATTGTCATAGACCTAAATAGAATTGGTCAGACACAATAGAAGCACATACATATATTGTCCTGTGAATAGTCACAAAATAACAGATGGACATCACGTAATAAAAGGAGAGAGAGAGAGAGAGCTGAGAAAAATTGTTAAAGGAAAAAAGAATGAGCGAACAGAACGATTGAAAATTTTGCTAGCTCTGTTTGTGTAAAAAATGTCAAGATTAAAGGCAAAAAAAAATCTCAACAACGAATCCACCAATTCGACAAAGAGAGAATCAGCGATAAGCAGAATCTGGTATTCTATGATTTTTAACAAGAAACTCCCTTTACCAATCCGATAGTATGCGCCGAGTCCTTGGCGGGAAAAACGTAGAACCGGCTGTCTCTGATGAGAAAGGAATATGGGAATGTCACTTTGGTCCGACCCTGACGATACTTCGCGTTTCCCGGGCCTCACCCTAGATGAGTTCGAAGTTAACGACCATGGTTGAACCGAACTTGCAGGGCCTGAGTAACCGCTACAACAACGACAACAATGAATCCGATTCCATACAAAGCTTGTTGTTTAGCCGTTTCAAGGCTAACCGGAATTTCGATGACGACCACAGCAGTAGAACGAATGAACGAACCACTTGAGGGCAAGCACCTGGTACAACCGACTCTTAACGGATAAGTAATCTGGGGCGGATTGGTTTATGGCCTAGTAAAGCACAAAGCTGGCAAAATTGTCACCCAAGAGATTGGCAATAATAGCTCACAGAACTTCTAAGAGTATTTAGGACTTTATGTGAAAAAGGTGCAGCTTACAGATGCGACGTTGGCGGTTCCGTCGTGAATTAATGTCGGCGGAGAATGAGCGTGTATACAAATTATGTGATTGAAAACAATTTTTAAGTCTTGAAGTACGGAACTATTTCGTTAAATAATTCGCGACTGGTTTCCAAATGATTCCGAACGAATGCCAAAATTAGCCAAAACTTATTATGCAAAGATTATAAGTCTCAAGATAAAAAAAATTCAAACTCATAATTGTTATCAAATTTGAATAACTTTTTAAAACTCAGTCACAGAACAATTATTATTATTTTCGCTATAGCATTTGGTGAATTCTATGGGACTGCTAGTCATAACAAAGAATCAGCACTATACTACTGGCGTAGTACAAAACATCGTCAAAATTTATCATATATATTGTAAATTATAAATAAATAAATAAAATTAATATAAACAATCAAGTAGCGATTCTTCAATGAACCTAACGGCTTGTACTAATATAGTATTTCGTCTTCATCGTCCTTCTCTTTATTATTAGCATGTTGATATTCTCCAAAATTGCATTATATCAAAATATTTTGTTACTCAGAAAACAAAACAAAAAACAAAGTTTGCACATTAGTGTTAATTGTATTGTGAAGTCAAACATAATTATTTTTTGGTTACAAATTTAAAAAAAAAAACTTCAGCTCTACATTCCAAAAGGTGACTGTTACGGCTGGTCCAGTGGAGCTCTTGTTAAAAATCGACTAACCGACAAGTCGACTAGCAACTTTTTTGTTGGTTGATAGTCGAATAGCAACTGTTTGATTAATTGTTCACCATCGACTAACCGCTCACCATCGAGTAGTCTGAAAATCGACTAACCAAAATTATTCGAATAGTGACAGCTACTCACATTAAATTCATAAAAACTTCACTGTAGTTGAAAACGAGCTTTCTCAAAAAGCATAAGCATTCACATATGTATGTACAGGGTGGCGCAAAAGTCGTCTGCTAGTGGTGGCAAATGTCAGTACATTTATGAAATGTTTAAGGCAAAAATAAAAGGAATTGGTTTTGAAGTAACCATGGAAAGCGTTTGTTATCGCATTTTGTTGATATTCCCTGGCCTACAAGAATTCCAGATTTGACTTTTTAAATAAGTCAGAGTAAACAAAATTGTCGTCCAAAGAACATGGTCTGACAACTTTTGCGCCACCTTGTATATGTAAAAATAAAAATTTATGGAAAGAAAGCAACTAGTCGAAAAATCGAAAACGAACGGATAATCGACTAGTTGTTTATGAGCGGTTAATCAAAAAGGACGAAAGCAAAATGTTAGTCGATTAGGTGATCAGTTCACCAGAGCTCTATAGTTCTGATATGAATTTGCGGTCGTCGACCAACGAAGCCCCCGGGCTAGCTGGTACCTGACAGAATCCCTTTGCTGGATGCGACATGACAGAGGTCCCAAGACGATCTGAGCTCCGTAACAAACATTTTCTTCCCAGCAACAAAACTATGGCTTTATTTGGATTCTTAGTGGCAGTTCAGACGTTGGTTGCACTGAGGTGAAGCGAAGGTACCTATTGGAACTGAGAACTGGATGCACATTCCTTTTCCCAACTCAGATGTGCAATCCACTACTCTTACTCCCTTCTCTTCTGAGCGTAGATTCCCTAGAGAAAGTAGTCTCTGGAGATGAAGTTCCATCTTTGATAAGGATAGTAAGAGATGGGATGTCTAGTCATTTGAATCTTTACAAGCAGCTGATGGAGATGATATTATGAGAAGAGTTTTGATCTGATCGTTGAACTTTTGACTTGTCTGGGAATATAAACCAGCTGAGCAGGCCCGGCCAAAGCTGCCATACCGAGAAATGATTTGCGTTCACACAGGAATGATTAGAGATGTGTCTGCTTAAACAGAATGCCGGTTATGTCCAGACCATGGTCAGAGGTCTCAACACATCCAATGTGTGAGTCTACGACATTGACTAAATTAAGACTGATATCACTAGGAAATTGTTTAGCTGATCCCTCGAACGTGAGGTATACGCCTACCAAGGCGAATTCATATAAGGCGATGGCGTCCAATGAGTTGAAGGTTAAGCATGGTGAAAATGTCAAAATTGTTTGTTTTGTTTACATTTGCCCTTTCTGTATGTGTTCCAATTGGAAAATTCCCACCATTGTAAATGAAATTGCATTTTCTTTCATTTATTTGACATTTCATTCGTTCGTTTATGGCAAACGCAAAAACAAAATACATGGAGTTCCTCTATTTATATTTTTGTCATCACCTTATCATCACGGAGGCGCACAGGATTCAAAAGATCTTCAAGGTCGAGGTGTTCAGCCGCTCTTAAGGCGCTAGACTTGATAATATTATTGCATTTGAAAATAATAAATTTTGAGATAATGCATTTTTGAAGAACGTGTGCCCTATGTACATATGTAAGCATGAGTGTGTATTAGAGTGTCACACAAAAAAACAAATTGCGGGTTTTTCACCGAACTTATTATATTTTAAGACTTCCGCCAAAATATTTCGGTGGAAAATATTAAGATTTAAATGAGCTGGAGCGATTTTCAAAATACCTCGAAAAACAATCAACTCAAATCATAAAATAGTTTACGCTCAAAAGGTTTGCATACAAATATTAAAAACAAATTTCACCTGGATAAGCAGATTTTTGATGCCGTTTTTGAACTTTTTTTTTTCTTTTGAAAGATTGATTTAAAAAAAACTTGAATAATTTAGCCAAAATTTGACGGGTTTAGACTAAAGCGATACCATTGGAAAGGAATTTCATCCAACTTTTTTCTTTGTAAATAAAATCATTCACTTTCCAATTACTTTTTTTCCGCAAATAACATTTTTATGATTCCGTTGAACAATAAAAATTTTGAATATTTTTATGCAGACCATTTGAACGAAGTCTGTTTTATCATCTCAGATGGTTTCTTGAAGAAAATATTCTCAAAAACTACTCTTGCTTATAAAAAAAACTACTTTTTTGAAGTTCGAATCGGGTCAGCTAACATAAATCTTAATATTTTTGCGAAATATTTTGGTTCTGTACTTAAAGTATAATGAACTTTATAATTTTCGATGGAGGCACCCTAATGTGTATGTTTATATGTATTATAGGAAAATATATGAACATTCTTCTTCACAAACTCTTATTTATTTCTTTTACACAACGTAAGTCAGTACATATGTACATATGTATTCTTTTAAGATTTGATTATTACCTGTTTTTTTTTTTCGCTAACCACTTAACGACACTTAACATATCAACACTAATTTCTGCGCTACACATTTTGACTATTTTTCCACAATATAACTTTTTTTTTGTTTACATATGTATATTAAATTCCATTTTTATTTTTGTTTTTGTTTTTTTCTTTTTTGTTTGTTTCGGTGATTCAAAAAGTGTTCAAGAAAATATGGCTCAGCTGTACTCTTCTTTCATCTTTGCATATAAATTTGATAGAGGGGAATGCGGTTGTACATAACTGTTTATTTTGTTTAGGTGCTAATTTGTTTTTACTTTGATGAATATTGTAATTTATATTTTTTCTGGCTTTGCTTCTTCTTGCTGCTTCAATTAGCATTTCGTTTTTGTTGTTTTCAATTTTTGATAAAATTTAAAATTTTCGGTTCAAATGTATTTGGATTTTTATGTCCGGCCACAGTCGCGCTTTGAACAAATGCAGCGAACTCGTACGTATTACGTGGTACAAAAGCGCCGGTTAATGCCAAACGTTTTGTGTTATGTTTCTCTAACTTCATGCCACTTTTATGGCTTAATTTTGTACCAACATTTCTTCAAATTTTCATGCAATATATAACACACATACATACAAACAGATTTAACTGCTTGCGTTTTCCTTGATTTGCTGATTGTTTTTTTTTATATTGTTATTTTTATAATTCTTTTTTTTGTTAAGGTTTATTGTTTTGTTTGTGGTTGAGGGTTTCGATGTGATATTGGTTTGGGTTTTTAAACTGAAATTCATTTCACTTCTGTTATTCCTACAACCCATCAATCAGAACCTTACAAATTGTCGTTAAGCATTTTCCTTAGCGTTTTATACTTATACAGTGTTGGGAAAAAGTTTTGGCACAGTGTTTTTTTCTTACTTTTTTTTTTGTAATATTCACATTGTTTTTCATGCTAGAACTTGTTCGCTAATTATTTAGCAAATCATTTTATAACAAAACTATATCAGGTTCAGATTTCAAAAATTCATTAAATTTAAAAAAATTGTCATCAAAATTTCTAACTTTTTAAACGGAGTTTTTACAAAAATTTCGCGCCTAGTGTTATATTCAATTTCTAAGGATTTTTAATAATTTTTTTTTCACCAGTGATCCGTTTTCTTACATAGAAAAATCTTCTTTTTTTTCAGAGGTCATATGGAAAAAACAAACGCAACACCGTCAGCGAAAGAAAAATTGTCAAAAATCAGCGGGCATTTTTAGTAACTTAAAATTTCATTAAATTTAAAGAAATTGTCATCAAAATTTCTAACTTTTTAAACGGAATTTTTACAAAAATTTCGCGCCTTGTGGTATATTCAATTCCTAATGATTTTTAATAATTTTTGTTTAGCAGTGATCCGTTTTCTTACATAGAAAAATCTTCTTTTTTTTTCAGAGGTCATATGGAAAAAAACAAACGCAACACCGTTACCGAAAGAAAAATTGTCAAAAATCAGCGGGCATTTTCAGTAACTTAAAATTTTCACTTTATGTTACTAAAACTGCAGGATCCTCAAAACGGCAAAACCCGAGATTTCAATTTTTCATCATAATTTTTTTTTTTTTTTAATTTGCTGAATTTCGTACAAAGTTTTAAATTCATACCTATTGGCTTTTGTTATAGAAATATTTTAATAAATAAAAAAACAGCGAACAAGTTTTAGCATGAAAAGTTTTGTGAATATTATAAAAAAATGTACTGTGTCAATACTTTTTTCCGGCACTGTACATACTCGTATGTACAAATTTTATAAGAAGTGCATTCAATGCCTTCGATCTGCTTATGTTTTCATTTATGTATGTTTTCTTTTTCTCAACTGCGCTTTTAGCAATATCGCGCGTTATTTTTATGCTATCATGATATTTTCGAATACATCACTTATTTTATTTACGATTACTTATTACATTTAGTATTTTTTTTTTTTTTTAATTTAATAACATCACAGACTAAATACAAAAAAGTGGTTGCTTTATTCAAACGTGTTTCTTCTTCTTCTTCTTCTTCTTTGTTTTGAAGTTACGAGTACTATTAGATATTAAATATATATTACGTTTCTCAATTTTCATTGGTTCTGCTAAAAATTTAAAGCCCGTATTTACAATTTTCTTTTTTACATACAAGTGTACTTATACATTCGCTGGATTTCTAAATAAAAACAAAATATAAAAGCAGGTATTAATAAAAAATATGTTGGTAAATTGGATTTAATGTAAAATATAAACAGAATATTAAACAATTTCAAACAATAAAAAAAAATAGTAAGAAATATTCAATAAAAATAAAAATGAAAACTGCTAACCTAGAGTTTTCACTAAATTTACTTTGTTCGCCATGTCCAGATTCCAGTAATTTGCATTAAATCGTAAGCTTTGCTCACAACTCTTATATTTTCTAGAAAATATATATGTCAACTAATCACCCCGACCTTAGCCTTCCGTACTATTGTGAAGTGTTTCAGGCAGAGGTGGCCTCAAGCAAGGAGACAGCCGATTGGCTACTCACCAATGCAATGCCCACTAGATGGGCTAACATTTATTCTGATAGTCAGGCCGCTATTAAGGCCGTAGAGTCGCTAATGGCGAGGTCAAAACTTTTCGGGGAGTGCCTGACTTCTCTCTCAGTCGTCTGGGAATACCTTGACACTGAACTACTGAACTTGGTTGCTGGGCCATAGCGATATTGCAGAAAATTGCATGGCTGATGAGCTCGCCCGGCAGGGTACCCTGGAAGTCATTTCTACTTGCAGGGAGGGGAGAGTGTGGGGGCTCCTTTGGCTGCCTACGGACTTATCCCGGATAGATGGGCTCTCTGTTGTCGGAGCGAGCGCTGGGAAATTGACATGACATGCAGAATTGCAAGGACCCTCTGGCCGAGATTGGATTGTGGGCGCACAAAGGAACTGAGGTCGCTTACTAAGCGGCAACTCTCGACCCTCGTAGGTGTTTTGACTGGTCATTGTCCGATGCGGTTAGGCTGAACATAGTCTCTGATCCTTTCTGCCGCAGCTGTATGGAGGATAATGAGGTGGATTCATCCCTTCATTTTCTGCTCAGCTGCCCTGCCTTTACGAGACTGAGGTTCAAGTACCTAGGCTCGTACTTCTTTAGCACTCCAGAAGAGCTTTCTGGGGTGGAGATTAGTAATTTGCGTGACTTCATTCGGGATACGCAACGTTTCTCAGGTTAATCTTTCCGATTCACGTTACCGTTCGTAAAACAGGTGGTACCACAATGGACTATGTCTAAGTGAGTCCCGACCTCAACTAAAAAAAATTTAAATATAGCGGAAAAAGCTGTCTGAATTTAGTATGACTTGAATAACCCCCGAGGAAAGGCTTAATATAAAAATTTAAGATGAATTTTCGACTCAGAGTTTCGCATTGTTTGAACACTAAAAAATAAAATGTGCAGTTTTGAGAGTCACTGTGTACACACAAAGCCACATACGTGCACATACATACCTAAATCTTTAGAGGAGATTATACTTATGGGTGATGGGCCATTCCATGTCAGCTCAGACCCCCTAACTTTTTGTCTAGAAAAAATTGCACCATACTTAATTGAATTTCGAAGTACTATAGAGGCTCAAACAAATGACCACATGTGGAGTTTTTGTTTTTAGTTTTTACAATATCTTTCACGCTAAGATGTAAAAAATAAAATAAATTTTCAAACTTTGTACACAATTTATACAAATTCTACTACTCTCTTTTATGGGAATGGGCCAAAGATTGTTTCTCGCAAAATTTCAAACCACTAACCGCCGAATTTGATTCAAAATGGCGGATAAGGATAAATTTCAATTTAATTTATTTTCTGAAAAAAGGAACTTATTGAAAATTTCGAAAAAACAAAGAGCTTTTTAATATCAAAATCTATTAGCAGTCATTTTTAGTTTTCTGTTGTAAAAGTTAAAAAACTAAAATTTTTGAAATTTTCAAGAAATTTTTTTTCACTTTTCGATTAAAAACCACCTCAATTTTACTCCAAAGACTCATCCTATCATTATAAGTAAATAATAATTTTTGCAGAATTTTAATCAGCGTGGAGGAGAGGCAAAAAATTGGCAAAGCCATCAAAATTTCAATTTTTTGAAAATTGTCCAAATCACGCACTTTTTTCATAAAACTGATGGATTTTACAGAAATTCCCTTTTTTTAATTTTCTTTGTGCAGGCGGTCTTGAGCATCTTCTGTCGTATTAACTGTATGCATTGAATTAAAAATACTTCCAAAAAAAACCTCAATTTTAACTTATATGACTTTTTGTTATACTCACAGATATTTTTATAAAAAATTGGGTAAAATTTTTTTTTACGGAAAACATTCTGAATGTGATAAAAACATCACCCTGTAGTCAATTATTTAAGTAACTGTATATGTAAATACATACATATGTATATATTTATATTGCCTTTCTTTTTTTCTGAGATATTGGCTACAAAAAATTAAAAAAAATTTTTTAAATTCATAACTTTCGAACGAATAATAAAAATGAACTCTTAGCTTTTTTCTTTTAGGGCCACTCGATATGTGATCGAAATTTTTTTTTCCTGAAAGCAGAAGCCCACTTATAATCGGGGCTATCACTGAATTCATCAAAGCCGAATTTTCGTAAAATCTACAAAAAAAAACTATTACCAAATCCTTCGTATTAACAAAAAGAAACACAGTAAGAGTAATTAAATTTAAAAAAATACGACAGATAACAAGAAGAAAACGAAAAATGCCACAGAAGATGACACAACGCCGAAAACGGTGCGTCTCCAACCCAAACTTGGCAAAGGATGACGGAAAATCGTTCCAATATACATAGGTACATCAAAAAGAAAATACCATCCGCTCGCTCAATATCCATTTAAGGTTAGATTAATCTACAATTTTTGAAATCTATGACAATAACAGCAAAAACACCAGAAAACTCCATTTTTTATTAATATCTCGAAACCTTTTTCTGGGCAGAATAAATTGAACTTTTTTCGTGCCTATCCAGCAAATAGCATTTTTCCGAAATCTTAACGAAATCGTTACGGTTATCGGCGGAGAAGTATTCCTGATTTTGTAATTATATCTTATGAGTGCTTAAGAAAATTTTGTATTTAGTAGTTGATACGATCTACTTTTTTGTACAAATTTAAAAAAAAAATCTCAAATATTTTTACTGTGTAAGAAGTAAGTACATATGTGTCTCAAAATTGTACTGACTTCCGTCCGCAAATTTCGTAAAGAATCCAAGTGTGCATTGAACTTTTTACTTTATTCATTCCGGAATGTTTTACAATTTATATTCACTCGGAAGTGAAATGCAGAATATGCCCGATTATTTATTTTTTTATCTCATTATTTATATCAATGATATTTAAACGAGCTCGAGGCTAGGTACTTTTTTAATCTAGAATAGTCGAAGTGGTAGTAGTTACTTTAGAAACTTCAGAAAAAAAATAGGATAGTATAAATTATATCTTTTCGTATTATTTCAATATTTTTTTTAGCAATCAGATTATTCGAAATGCATGTTTCGCTGATAAGAGACCCCTTTAAAGCAAACAAAAAAACTTATTTTTAACAAGCCGCATTTTTTTGTGCAAACTAGTGTATTATTTGCGGCAGGGGTGATAAAGAATGCAGCTATTGTGACTTTAAATCATTGCAGTCACTTTTATTGACTAAACCTTTTTAATTGCAGCCAATAAATCATATTTTGGAATTGAGACGGCAAAATTGAAGTCATTCGTTTTTTTCTGTTATTCACTTTTTAGACTTTGGTGAATAATTAAATTCTAAAGCAATATTGTCATTGAGTCGCATATGAAATTACAGTACCAATTTGTACAGTAAATGAATAAGCATATTTTTTTTTCTAAAATAAAAGGAGCTCCTGTTAATCGACTAATTGGTTAATCGATTAATCGGTTAGTAGAAATTGTTGCAAAAAAAAACAGTCGACTTTACTCAATCGACTAACCGCTCATAAACAACTAGTCGAGTAATCGTTCATTTTCGATATAAAAGGTCATATTATTGAAATTATTGTCAGAAAATTGTTCCACTGCGGCAGAAGTTGACATATTACTGAGAGAAACATAGTAGATTTCGGTGAACTCACGTTGTGTTGGAATTGCATATATTTCTCGTTGAAATCTGCTTGTCTTTCTCTCTTTTAATTTTTATTATTTTTTTTTTGTCATTTGCAATTCCTTTTCCTTGTTAGAATTTTTTTTATGGCTAATATTTTTTTTTTATAAAAATGAAGGTAATTTTATTTCAAACTTCCCAGAAAATTTGTAAAAGCTCGACAAAGAAAAACCTTCATACACATTTTCAACTTATAACCCGGATTTTTGGAAATGCAGTTCAAGTTTATTTACAATGTGCAAGTTTCAAGTGGCTAAACATTTTTTAAATTTTTGACTTTTGACAATTTTTACAAATTTTCTAGAAAGTTTGAAACTTTGAATTACATGGATTTCGTTCTAGAATTAAATATTATTTTTAGAAAAAATATTCTGTGAAAAAAAAACATTTTCAACACTGTAAAGTAGGGCTGAGAATTCAAAAAGTAAAACCGGATGTTTGGATATTCGAATTATATCATAGCTACCGGATATCCGGATATCAAAAATGAATGAAATGCAACATAGAGCAAATAAATAAATGGATAATAGGTGGTCAAAAATAGAAACCGTTATATCATTTCCTGCAAAGATTACTATATTTGTAATAATACGGCATGAAAATATTGAAATACCTAGAATTCTATAAGTCGCTTCTCCGAAAAATCATTCACGAGTTGCCTTATTCCATTCGTTGAGTACCGCTATGTGCGCTTATTGATAGTCGTGGAATAGCAAAAATTGAAAAATTATTTGCAAAAAGTGTTTGTTAATTATTATTGGATATTGTTCATCAATTCGTTGATTTGTTTTTTTTTTTTTTTGGTTATCCGAATTTCCCAAGATACCAATATTAACCGGATCTTTGTAAATTCGCATTAACCGGATATCCATCATATCCATACTATCCGGTTTTTATCCGTAAAAAATATTGCAAATGACTAATATTACAAATTGCAATTCCAGGTTAAAATCAAATGACTAACAAAAATAATTAAAAATAATGCAATCCAATAGCGAAATCAAGTAACTAACAATACATTACTAAAAATATGATTTAAGAAGCATAGATAAAAAAAAAAATATGACAAAAAAATAACATTAATTTTTTAAGCTTAATCGAGACTAAAAAAAAAAATGATTGCAATCACTTGTGACTTCACTCAAATGAATAATTTAGTTACAAATGACTGCCTTGCGTAACACCTCCTTTTTTTGTAAATAAAAATGATTTAAATGTTGCACACAATTTCCGTTTTAGAGCATTTTAGATAATAAACATTTTAAATTAATTTTCTTTTTTTTTTTTAAATTACATTGCCACCAGTTTTCGAAACGAAAAATGTCGCTACATATAATCGCTTTATATGATTTTTTCTTCTTCTTAATTTTTCGTACACTCCTACATTCATAACTTCATAAAAATCAGTCCAAATCTGCTGCAGCGCCAGTAATAATTTTTTGTTTTTACACTAATTGATATTTTTTTGCACGTCAAATTCACAAAAACTCAAATAGCTCGCAAATACTTTGCAAAATAATGCTCGCACTTTTTGCCAATTATCATATTATTTTCGGCCTTATATTCTTACAGAAAGTTTCTGTAATTTCATTGAGCTCGAGGCCAGTTGGATGCTTGTCAAAGTCTAGAAAGATAAAGAAGTATGATGAGGAGATATGGTGATCTCCAAAAGAGTTGCTTTCTCATATTAATTCCTAACAATAATTGGCCTCAGGCGCAATAAAATTACAAAAACATTCTGAATTTGAGTTTTTTTTTTAATTTACACGTCCGATCTAATAACTAATTACTCGCCTGTTTTGTAGAAATGCGTGCTGCATTTACTTAACACACACACACACACATGCATATTCATATGCCACAATTACATATACATATGTAGTATATACAATAGCGAATATCTGCAGATATATAGTTTTTGAAATTAAAATTTTAATTTTTTATTTGTTTTCAAAGTATTGTATTTTGCATTTTGTGTTTTTTTTTTTCGTAACTATATTTATATTTTATATGTTTTATATAGTATAATCCTTAGTTTTCATACGCACTGCAACTAATTAAATTATTCATTAATATTAATTACTATAATAGTATGGTATTAATTTTAAATAGTATCGTTTAATATTAATATTGTGTTTTTTGTTTTTTGTTTTTTGTTTTGTTTTTATATTAATATTTATTATTAATATTTAATATTATTAGTTTAAAAATTTAAAAGCATTTATCACACATCTACTTACTTAAACATTAAGGTTAGTTGTTTGCTTATTTTCATTTTCATTTGCATTTGCATTTCTTATTTTGCTTTGTATTTATTGTATTTTTGTTTTTATATTTGTTTAACGCTATTCACGTTTGCTTTGTATATTTTAGTACATTTTGAGTTTTGTTTGTAATTGTATTGTAATTTTTCTTCTTCTTCTTCTTCTCGCTATGGGGCCCTAAGTTTGTTCTGTGTTATTTCTGTTGCATTTTATTTTTTGCATTTATTATACATACATACATGAAATTAAAATTTTCCATAATCGCTTCGTTTCGAATTGTAGTGTTAAGTTTTCTTATATTGTGTTGAGTGTGCTAGTCGTTGGCCTTTGCCAGAAGTCTGTGTTCGTCTGCACACTTTTTAAAGTATTTTCTTGTTTTAGCAAAAAATAAAACAAATATTGATATCGTATTTCGCAAACTACTACTAAACACCGAAAAAAGTACATACATACATCGTACATCTAAGTTTAAATGATATTGAAAAGAGCAATTTTATTATGAGCGATTTTTGTTTACATAAATTTTATCACATAATTTTTTGTTGATGTTTTATTTTGTTTCTGTTTTTTTTTTTTTGGCTTTCCTAATCGCTTTCGTTGCTCGCTGCTGCCAATTGTTTACAAAATAAATTTCTAATGCAGCAAGATGGTATTCGTTAAGTTAAATGGTTAATAAATGTCAGTGGGTATGTACATAGATGTGTGTGTGTGTGTGTGAATATGATTGTGTGTGAGTGAAGTATATGTACATACGTATGTATATATGTATGTGTGTTAGAGTCTTAAAGTCGCATTTTGATTGGCGTATACAATATTTAAAAATCTATAAAAAAAATTCAAATAAAAGAAGTTCAATGCAAAAATAAAGCATTTTGTCGCACTGTAAATGAAGTCATATGTATGTTAAACAAACGCCCGCGAGTTTTATTTAATTTTCACTTTTTTTTTACTCATTAAAACCTAATCCATTGCTCCGAGCTGTGTTTTAATTTTTCAGTTTTAATTCGCTCGCGAGTTTTATTAATTTTGTTTGTTTTTTTAATTTCCTACATTCAGTTCGCTCGCTCCAGATGCACTTCCAGAATTCCAGTTTAATTTTAAATCCGCTGGCGAGTTTTTTTTTTTAATGTTCGCGTGGTTTCCTCTTTTAAAATTTTCTGCTATCCACTCTATCAGGTCTGATCCATCTACTGCATTTCGATCAACTTGTGCGCATGTTCTTCTGTTATCATTCGAGAGTTAGACTTAATTTAATTTAGAAGTCTTGTGATTTCAGTAAGATCAAAAAAAAAAGCCAATCAGTTTTATTCGCTCGCGAGTTTTATTTAATTTATTTTAGATGTAAAGCTCGCATTTTCTAAATACTTTGCAATTAAATCGAGTGAGTTTTATTTTTCATTTCGCTCTCAAGTTATACTCGTTCTTGATTCACGCGTTTTATTTTCGGGTCACTTGGACATTCTTTTCAGTTCGAGCTGAGGTGGTACATTTTCTCCATAGCAACTGCAGAGAAAAAAAGTCGTTGATGAGTTTTTGATTCGCTCGCGAGTAGTTTATTTATTAGTTTATTTTAGATGTAAAGCTCGGATTTTTTAAATACTTTGCAATTAACTCGAGTGAGTTTTATTTTTAATTCGCTCTTGATTTTTGTTCTTTTTTTATATTTATTTAATAAGTCTCCCGCTTTTGGCTTGAACCTCTCAGAAGAATTTGCGGTTGTGATGCAATTGATTCGCGAGTTTTATTTACGGGGCACTTGGACACTCTTTTCAGTTCGAGCGGACACTTAAATTGCAACTGACGCTAGCAAATTTAATTTTTTGTGTTTCGCTCGCGAGTTTTATTTTAATTCGTTTGCGGGTTTTTGTGCGTTATTAAAATGTATTAAATTGATTTTATATTAAAAAAAAAAAAAAAACTATTAAGATACTCGCGCCGGCCGGGGTATCCACTTATCTATTTAGGCGGTTTTAATTTTTTCTATTACAAAAACAAATATTAATTTTTTAAAGTCTCCAAGAACAGTTTGACTAGCTATTTTAAACTAAAATTGCAAACCGTAAGCCAGATAATCCATCAACCTCGTAGGTGTGAATATTCTAAATTTGAATAGAACGAAAACAAACTCAAATTTTAAATAATGTAACTTATTTTGAAGATCATCAAATTAAAAATTCATTACCTTAATTGATTTGGTGGCTAGCTCGATAGTTGCAATTTTGAAATTTATCTTTTAAATGTGAATGCGTGTATGTATGTATGTGTGTGGGTGTACGATTTCTTTTTTTTTACATTTAATTTTAAAATGATTTTGAAATGTTTATGTGTACACATGTGTATGAATTTTGGTAATTTTCTGTAGGTATAAAAAAAAAATTATAAACATTATTCCTATATGATTTATACTTCTTTAATATTTTTGATTAGTTCCGATTAAAGTACTAAATATTTTATTATTTTATACGAAAATTATAAAATGAGCATAGCAAACAAGCCTGATAGTTTTCATTTTCTCTTTTAAACTTAAACGTTTCACAAAAATTTTTAAAAAATTATAGAAATAACAACAACAAAAACACAAATTGAAATTGTATACATACATAAAAAGTAAATAGAGGCGAAATCGCATTTGATCACAAACATTTTGCTACTCTGCACCAAAACTCCACCAGCATTTAACTTCTCAACCACCTATTGCTATTTTGTTCTCTAATGCTCCCTTTGCGGTATGCGCAAAAAAATCAAATGGAAAATTTGTGTAAAATTGCGTATGACACGTGCAAAGCATTTTAAGTGAAAGCTGCATAATTTTTTTGGTTTTGTAATTTTTGTTTGTTATTTTATTGGTTTGTCAGCAGTCAAATGATTTTGCCTTATAATTTTTGAATCAATTATGTACCTATATAGTACTCTGGAGTTTTATCGCTTTAAACGTTTAGTCTTTTTTTGTTTAATTCTTAATTTTGCTTTGTGCATTTTACATTTTGATTTTAGAATTTCGTTAAAATAAAAAACCTTTTCAGCATTTTTAAAATACACATGTACGTACATATATCGCCTACCTCTGAATTACAAAGTTTACACGCCTTTTTTGAAAACCAAGCGAATTACATTTATCAAAATCATTTTTGCTTACAATTTTCAGTTCACACTCTGACTTGTTGCATTTAATTTAAATGTTTTGTTTACATTTGTTTCAATCATTTTACTGCATCTACATTTATGGATTTCCAAGCTTTGCTTTTCGTTTATTATATTCATCATTTCTATTGCAAATTTCTATTTCACATTTTCTTCTTTAGTCGTACATTTTTCTCTTTGTTTAGCTTGACTTGGTTTGGTGCCTTCACTTTTCGCACACAAATCGTTCGTGCGATTTTCTTTCGAGGCATTTTTGCTTTACATTTTTTACGATTATTGTTGTTATGATTTGGTTGTTGTTGATGTTGATGTTGTTGTCGCTTTGCGTATGATGTTGTTATTGTAAGATATTTAGTTAATTTTCAAAAAACATAGTAAATCATTGAGAAGAGATACATGAGCGTTAGCGATGTCATAATGATCGTCAGAACAATTAGAAACGTACTAGTAAATATATACAAACATCAGTCAGTAGGGCCTTTGCACAAGAATTTCCTGGCGAAGCCGATGGCCGAATCTCAGAGAATCTCACAACAGCGACAATAGCGTGGGCGATGTCCAGTGGTGACTGGTGGCGGTGTTACTGGTGCAAAATAGGCGTGTACCTTAATATTTGGTAGATGATTCTGGAAGTTAAAAAAATATATAAATAATTTATAAGAATAAGAAAAACATGTAACATCGCAAGATTGAATGCTTTGATGAATTTATTTATTTTTTTTTAATTTTGAGAAGAAAAAAAATATAAAAGCAATACATCGAAATCTTCCATTTACGTGGAAAAAAAATGGTTTCGTGGAGTGAAATTTCTTACGAAAAGGGTTATAATTTATTTTTTAATCTGTTTATCATTTCTATGTATTTAAATTTTCTATCGTACAAATATTTTTAAAACCAAACTCGCATAAACCTCTTCCGTTCCACATAATATTTTCGTAAAGTTTTTAATTAATTTACATTTAGTTTTTCAAACAGGTAGCACCTTCACCACCTTAAAAAACAAAATTTTTTTTTTTTTTTAAATTAAAAAACAAACAAAAAATCCCATTCTCTTCATTTAATTGAATTTATATTCGAAAATATTTTCGAAAACACAACTTCAGAATTATATTTTATTCCGTATCAGCATTGTAATATTTCAATTAAGTTATTAATTAATTTGTAAGTAACATTTTAAACAGATGGCAAAGAAATTTTTCAAAAAAAAAATCTTTTTTAAACTTATTAAGTTAATTGAATTTCATTTTTCAAACAGTTGGCAACCATCACTTCTATATAATTAAACTTTTAAAACAGATGGCAACCCTTACCACTAATATTTTTCAAAATAAGCGATCTTAAACCTTGTTCGTTGGCATCCATATTCTAATATTTTATTAATACTATTAATTTAATTTATCAAACAGGTGGCAACCCTCTTGAAAAGTATTTTCGAAATTAGGTTTTCTAAATCGCTTTCCTTTCACACCTATGTGTATATTTTTAAGTATATAGGACTTAATTTATTATTTAAATTGAATTAACACTTCTAAATAGGTGGCAAGCCTCCTCGAAAATATTTTGCTATATAATTTCATGGAAACTAGGTGAAGTTAGCTTTAAAAAACTATTCAAAGTACTATAATATTATATAAATTTTTTTCAAGCTTTCGATTGATGAATTGATTGATGAGTTTTGAAAATCTTCTTTATTTTGACCCAAATTCAATCAGAGGAAATAGTTTCAGGTTTTGTTTTTAACATTTGCACACGGACTAGTAAAGAGATCCAGTTTTTATTTTTCCTTCAAATATTTCAAAAGGTTTCATTTCCGATTCATAATTCAGTTTTAAGAAGCCAAAAGTGCCATTTTGACGCTTAACATATTAATATATCCCAAATTGCGCAAAAACTAGAGGTAATTGAATATTCAATTATTGATAGCTAGATTTTTTAAATATTAAAAAGGATTTATGCTAAATCTTCCTTAGATCCAACTTGACACAGCTTCTAAGAAATAGTTGAATAATTTGTATTTCAAAAGTCGTGTTTATGAATTATATGATGTTTTTGTTGTTGCTGTTGTTATTGTAGTCCTGATTTCTGATTATAAAATCAGAAACCTTTTACATTTTTCAGAGTTTAAAGAATTATTTCTTATTTAAGTAAAATACAAAAAAAGTAAAAAAAATTCGATGAAAACCAATTGTTATTCCTAGATTTTTTCCGATCAATATTTTTAGTTCTTATATACTCCATCACAAATAATCGTTATATTTGATCTTAAATTTTTCAATCATATTCGATTCGTATTTTCAGATTTGAAAAATTAAAGCTTGTGTAACATCAAATAACTATGACAAAAAGAAAGCGATTTTCCTACCACTCACTACAAAAAAAATTCCAAATTGAGACAAGGATAGATGAGCTTGCCTACACCTACTACACCAAACTAATAGCCTTGCGGCATTTTGACCAATTTTGTTTGTTTAATGTTAATTAATTTTTTTTTATAGAAATATAATTCATTTTATAGCAAAAATCATACAAATCCAAATTTTACATTTTGAGAATATCCATTAAATTTTAGTACAATAAAATGCAAGTTTAAAGTGGCTACAAATTACCGTTCATTTTCTGACAATTTTTTTGCATACGGTGTTACTCATTTCCATCCATATAACTCATGTTCGAAATTTTAAAATTTTGCTAAGCATTTGTGGAATTTATTAAAATTATTTTTCTAAATTTAGCATAAAGTTTGAAATTTTGGTTATAGAAGGAACTATAGCTTTATAAAAAATTATTCAAACTAAAAAAGAAACATGGTGAAAATGAATGAATGCATGCAGTTTACTTTTGGTTAGAACGAAAACTACCAAACGAATTACAATGTATCCGAAAAAATTCAGACAAAGATTACTTTTAACTTGATCGTTAGAGAAAACTATGAGATTAATGAGTAAGATAACTAATATTGATAACTAAATAGTTTCCCTCATAATTGCCAACATTTCGCACACAAAAAATTTCCATTCATACGCACCTTTAATTTTCGTATTGCTGCTCTCGATATCATTTGGCAGTCGAATAGCTCGATTCTTTGTAAATTGTGACAAGATATTAAATGCTCTAATGTACGATCGGTGATTAATGGACAATTATCCAATTCGAGGACGGATAAACTTTCAGCTGCACAACTACCAGCCGCCAGCTGACGTATTCCATCGTCAGTGATAAGCTCACAATGCGACAAGGTCTGAAAATAAGTAGTAGGTATAAAATTAAAAATAAAATACTACCAAAAAAAATCTTTAAAATTATGCCTACCAGTTTCTCTAAACTGGGACAACCGGTTGCCAGATGCGCCAGCGTCAAATCTGTTATCTGATTGCACTCCTCCAAGTCCATGCGTTCTAAATATTTGCAATTCTTGCCCAATGCCTGAAAACCGATATCGCTGAAATTACGACAGCCGGACGCTTCGAGCGTATTCAGCAGCGGATTGTTCTGCGATAGAGCCATGAGCGAGAGATCAGTGAGTTCGGCACATTTCGAAACGCATAGCTTTTGCATTTTAGGACAATTGCCTGCGATCTGTCGTATCGAGGAATCGGTGACTGACTGTGATGGAAAATAAATTTGAATTAAATTATTGAAGTTGTTGCGTTTTTTTTTTTTTTTTTGTTTTGGTTTTCTTTATCCGACATACCTCGCAGCTATGTAAATTGAGCACCATTAGATCGTGACAGAATTTGGCCAGGCAGGTGATGGCATTATCGTTGACCTGTTTACAACCTTTGCTGCAGAATTTGCGCAGCTTTTTACAGCCGCGCGCCAAGGCCTCAACGCCATTCTCTGAGATTAAATGACACCATGAAATGTTGATTTCAAGTAAGTTCTGAAAAGAAAGTTGAATTTTTATTTTTAGAAAAATATTAAATTATTTTGAGAGAATTATAGAGCTATTAATGTGATTGTAAGTTCGTATTAAGCTGAAATTAAAGAAACTGAAAAAAAACGATCGTTGGTTATTTTCTTATTTTGGTCTAGACAAGTAGTAGAATTCCCTCGAATTCTGGGTAATATTTTTAAGTTTTTTTTTTTTTAAAGAAAACTCTTACAAAACATATATATATACAAAATTTATCTTCGTTTTTGTTTGTTGTTTATTCGGATAGAATATAAGAGGATAAATCTTGGGGCGAATTTCCGTTACACCTTGTCAAATTTCTTTGGAATGCAAACTGATTTCGGTATTGTGTTTTCCTCAGTATTACATATGTTTCGTTCAGAAAACGCCGATAGGTAGCGCCTTTATCGATTTATTGATACATTTTTTATATATAAACTAAAATGACTTACATATATACCCAAAGATGATAGGTTTGGTCACAAAAAAAAGTTTGGCTTAAACTTTTAATCACTTATCATAAATAAATCGACTAGGGCGCTAACTACGGTGACAAAATATAGATTTTCTTTCTTGGCGCCAAATATTGCCAAGAAGTTATGAATATTTTTTTTTGGAACCAGACGTAACTCCGTTGTAAAAAAATGAAAATTATTATTTTTCAGTAACTCGACTACGACGCCACCTAGCGGTATTTTACTATGCCTAAAACAAAGTGGAGCACGTGTAAAATGTGTAACTGTGTGTAAAATACAAAAAAAAGCTTATAAAATACAGGTAGATCTCGACTAAAACGGGATTACGTTCATGGAAAATAACGTTTCACGCCGACTCCGAACGGAGAATGTTTTTTTGTGGCAGAAATACATTCGGAGGCTTGCCATTGCCTGCACGGGAGCGACCGCTTTCAGAAAAAACTTTTCTATAACTTTTTGATGTTACTTGCCCCGTTTCATGTCTTGTGTCACTGTCAAACATCTTCAGTTTGGCCTGTAATTTAACCATGAATGGTCTTGCAAACGAACAATGCTTGCAAATTATTGAACTTTATTATCAAAATGCGAGCTCTGTTTGTGTTCTGCGACGAAGCCCATTTCTGGTTGAATGAATACGTGAACAAGCAAAACTGAAGTTTTTGGAGCGAAGAGCAGCCAGAAGCATGGCAAGGGCTATCAAAAGCCACTTTGGGTGTGGATTATTAGCTGGTGGCATCATTTGGCCGTATTTCTTTAAAGATGATGCGAATCTCAACGTTACTGTGAATGGTGAGCGCTGCCTGGCGATGATAAAAAACTTAATTTTGTCCAAAATTAAAGTGCTTGACTTGCACGACATGTGGTTTCAACAAGACAGTGTCACATGCCACACAGCACGCAATGCAATGGACTTATTGAGAGGCAAGTTCCGTGAACAGTTTATTTAACGTTTAGAGTCTGTCAGTTGGCCGCTTAGAGCGTGCGATTTAACGCCTCTAAACTATTTTTTGTGGGGCTATGTTAAGGTTCATTGCCTATACAGACAAGCCTGCTTCGATTGACGCACTGGAAGCCAACATGAAAGCATTTCATTTATTCGTGAGATACCGGCCGAAATGTTGGAAAGAGTATGCCAAAATTGGACTAAGCGGATAGAGCATATCGACCGTACTATCGATTCAAATAAAGGTTTCATGCATTTTTCTGAACTTTATGTGTTTTTTTACTTAAAATTTGTTATAGCTCTTAAAAAATCACCCCTTAGTAACAATTTTTTTTTTTTTTTAAATAAAACCTCTAAGTTATGAAAAAATCGAATTGAGCTTAAAAAGGAGATGAATTTATGCAAAAGAACATTGCAAAATTCTACCAAAGTAGTCTTCAGCCTTCTGACCGACCCTCAGCCGCATATTAAGCGCCTTTATGTATGCTCTGAGAATTTACGATCAATTTTGTAGCACTTTAAATTGCGTGTACGTGTACATTTGTATATGTGCCTTATTTTTGAAGCAACACGAACGCCCATATAAAATACATATGTATTTAGTTGTATACGTTTCTCGAAATATCACACTCAAAGCCGCTTAGCCGTAAAGTATGCAACATTTCCGATAAATCGTTTTAGGGGCGGAATCAAGAAAGCACAAAATAATCAGCTGTTTTTGTGCCCAGCGTGAAATTGCAATAATACGACGTAGCTAATGACAAAAGAAAGCACAAAAACGAAAGCAAAATCAACCCAACAATAATACAATCGACCATACCTCTTTAACAAAGCAAAAAATTGCAAAATGTGAATGTAGGAAAAATCTATTATTGATCCCAACAGGCGTACGCTAATGTAATGCGTGTGCGGATATCGATAGACCAACGGGACTGGATAGTCACAGTCAACAACACAACTAACCCCAACAGTGTTGGGTGGTGATGACTGCCAGCGCTGTCAGCGACACAACAAAAGCTGCTGGTCTTTCTTTCACTGTCACCATGAGTGGGAGCAATGGATTATATTGGTATTTCTGTATGTATATAATGTATGTAAAAGTATATATTTATTTGGTAGGTTGGTTGGTTGGTTGGCTGCCTGGTTGGCTTGCCTGGTTGGTCTATTGGCCTTGAACGCTGGCAGCCAACGGAGGGAAAGTAGGTGAATGCAATAAGAGGAAGAAACAAAAAAATCCGAGCCAAACAGCGTCGCAGTGGGGAGTCTGCAATTCCAACTTATTTGCACACACACACACACACGTATGTATGTACATATGTACATACATATATAAATAAAAATATTTGCAAGTATTTTAAAAATGGTAACAGAAAATTCCAAGAATAGCAACAACTGTTGATATGCAAGGCTATGTTATCATAAGTAGTTTCAAAGGCAAAGGGAAGGGGTTCATATAAAAAGAGAAAAATTAAAATGGAAGAAAAGTGACACAAACACATCCATGCATATGCACATACACATAGATACATATGTAGGCAAATACAGTGACTCAAACTATTGGACACATGTTGATTTTTTGTATAATACGATTTTGAAATTTTCGGTTTACAATAGCAAATTCAATTTAAAAAACCAACGACTTAAAGAAAAGATTTTACACTTTGTTGTTGGAATCTGGAAATATTTTGTATTTCTTGTTGTAAATAGAAAAAAAAAACTACATAACCAGATAAAACTACATAACCAGATAAACCGATAACATAGACGGGTTGAATATTCTAATGGCCATGTTCTGAAGATCGAACAATTTAAAATCGTACGATTGGTCAAATATGTTTAACTGTATCTGTTGAAATTATTATTATTATTTTTATTTATTTATATAGCCAACGAATATATGTACCTAATATAATTCTTATAGACTAAGCGGAATACAATAAATACAATACTAATAAAATGTAATTACCAAATATTTTCTATATTAAAAACAATAATAAAAAAGCACCTACCATGTCAGAAAAATGGTTTCAACTTTAAGCGTTTTAGTAAAAAAAAAAATTTGAAAAAGATTTTCTAAATCGAGTCGATGTAAAATTTTTCAAATTTCGGAACGTGGCTGTAAATGTTTTTCATTATACTTTTTTGGCATTTTTTTATAAAACAAAAAATTCATTTTATAACAAAAAGTATATGAATCGAAATTTCAAACTTTGTATAAAATTAAAAAGAAAAAATTCAACAAATTTTTGTCAGATTTTCCAACATTTTAATCAAAATTTTTGGGTAAGCAGTTTTGTAATTCATTTAATCTCAAGTAGGTGAAAGTTTCGGTTGATTTTTGATTTTTCTTTCTTTAATTTTGCCTCAACAAAAGAAAAAAGTTGCGGTTCTCCATGGCAATCATAAATTTTAATATAATCTAAGACTTACGTTAAAATATTTTGAAAAATATTAATATTTGCGTCTCTTGCGGAGCATGGCTGCAAATGTTTTTCATGATATCTTTTATTTTTGTGTTTTTTTTTATAAAAAACAATAACCTGGAACAAAAGCAAATAAATCGAAATTCCTAACCTTGTACGAAATTTAGAAATATCCAATAAATTTTCATGAAATCTTCAAATTTTATTTATAATTTTTAGAAATTTTTGAGTGCTCACTTTTGTAGTTCATTTATTTGTACCAATGTGCAAGTCTAAGTGAAATGAAAGTTTCAGTTGATTTTTTGAATTATAAAATTTATTGAAATTTAAAACTTACGGTAAAATTTTTAGCAAAATATTTATATTTACGTGAGCTGGGTATATTAAGAGACTTACTTGAGAATATAAAACGTTTTAAGCTTAAAAGGTCTCAGGTCATTTGTTTCAAAAAAAAAGTTTACAAAATATATTTTTATTCATGAAAACCCATGCAAATTGAGGTAACTTTAAATCGGCCCAGCTTACATAAATCTTAATATTATTGTAAGATATTTGCGTTTATGTCTTAAAATATAATGAATTTTATAATTCCGATGGAAAAATATCACCGATTCGTTTTTGTATGGGGAGTGGCGACACCCTAGCGTACATATTCTTCAACAACAAAAAATAAAATAAAATAAAAAAAAAAGGTATGCCACTCTATTGCAAACGTTTCATAGAAAAAATAATAACTACTAAAATCGGTTCAGTACTTCGAGAGACAAATGGTTACGAATTCCTCCACTTATTATCACTTTTATATAATAAGCATAGCAGTATAGATAACGGAAAGTTTTATATAAATTCCCGTTGATTTTTTAATTTTTTTCCATAAAAACTGCATGGGTTAAATGAAAAAAAAATTTCCGAAACCAAAACCTTTTCAAAAATCAACGGGGATCAAGCCTTTTGAAAATACACCTTTTCCAACAGTATTTCAGTAAAACTCAAACGTATTTCAGAAAGGGGGAAACATATTTCAGAAAAAACAAATGAATTGCAGAAACCCACAATTGTATTTCAGAAAAGGTCAAATGTATTTCAGAAAACCACAATTGTATTTCAGAAAAGGTCAAATGTATTTCAGAAAAATGTTTTTAGGATATTTTTGGCTAAGTAAACTTTTGCATACGTCCAATCTGTTATGTTAGAACATAACATTTTATTTAAAAATGGAACATCTGTGCGCAAACGCTTCTTGCACTTTTAAAGTTATATTCTTGATGAAACCAATTTTAACTTTCGTACAAAAGCAGTTTGGCATTTTGATGAAAATTTGCTGAAGATTTATAAATTTTGTACAAAGTTTGAAATTTTGATTTACATATAAGCTTTTTGTTATAGAACCAACTTTATTTGTATAAAAAAAATTATCACGAAAAACATTGTGAGGATTATTAAAAAAAAAAAACACCACGTGATGATTGTTTGAGTAACTGTATGCGCATTAATCTATATGAATGCAAATAAAACAAGTACGAAGAAAATGAAAATCTTTTCATAAATTTTACATATGTGTGTATATATGTACTTATATCTATGTATGTATATAAACTAAGTACATAAGTACATAAGGATATACATATGTACATACTGCACTAAAGTGTACATAGCGAGAAGACCATGGCTGTTGAAAATGTGGGGCAACTATATGTACGACCAGTGAATGCTGTCACTCATTCATGCACAGCATTGCGCGCGCACACACACACACACACACATACATACATACATCTGAATGAACACAAGAATCCCACGCGAAGGACATTGAAACGTTACTGTTCCGACTTGATAGATTTTCTGCTCCTCCTTTCTTCCTTGCTCAGCTCATATCCCTTTTGCTAGGCCACCGCACTTGTCTTGCCAATAACCACAAAATGTGACACGAGTTGATTGCATTATAAAGCGGATATTCATTGAACAGCGTATGTGAGAAAATTTGAAAACATTTAGAATATTGATAGGCAGAGAATATAAAAAAAAAAGTGCAATGGCACAGTCAGTAAAGGAGTGTGTAGTGGAATTCTTTGCAGCACATGCAGACAAAATTGGCAAGAGAGGGTTTTGAAAACGTGAGCTTGAGCTAATATTAATTTTTTTTCTACTGATAATCAGAGCACAATCTTAAGTGATTACTACGAAAATAAGTAGATTGCAAAACGGATTAAAAAAAAACAATAAGACTGAGAGCTTAAATTAATTGAACGAGTATACTTTCAGGCGCATAGGCAAGTACCCAGTGCTGTTTAATGACAGCAAACGGTTAGACATTTTGTTTGAAATTTCGATTGAAATTTGTTGCTTACAACTTGCCTTCTGATAAGAGTTTTAAAATTAATTTCAATTGATATAGCAGTGTGTATGTATGCTATCAAAAATATATAGGCTATCAAAAATATATGTACATACTTACATACCAAATATGTACCTAGGTAAGTGTTTTTTTGGTTTACTTATTGATGAACTAAATAAATATATATATATATATATATAGTAAATATGTACAATACATGCGAAATAGAGCTCAGCTCGAAAGTGGGCCATGAATGCAATGAAAGCAGCAAATCATCATGCGCATTATAAACATACACACATACATACAGGCGTATACATATTTGATACATATTTACATGTTTCACACATACTTAAAGCTCATGAACTATTTGTACATGGGAGAACGATTGCCGATGCAAGGCCATTTGGTAGTAGCTAAGCAAAAAAAAAAAAACAAACAAAAAAATCCGAGTACTATTTACTGCATATGAAAATATATACCTTTATAAAGTACATAAAATAAAACAAAATATGAAAATTTGAAATAAAATTAAATAAACCAAATACAATGAATCGAAATACAATATTTAATAGAACAAAATAGAAAACCAAATAAAACTACAATAAAATTAAGTAAACTAAAACAAAATACAAGAAATTTAAATAAAATATTGTAAACTAAAATTACAAATGTATATAAACAAAATACGATAAATTAAAACCAAATAAATCTATCTATAGGTACTTATTATATAAAAGTGATTATATGGAGAATGTATGTATGTAACGATTTGGCTCTCAAACTACTGAATTGATTTACAATTTTTGGTTTTTTTTTAAATGAAACATTTGCAATAGAGTGGCTTACTAATTTATTTAATTTTTTAAACGAAAGTATATTAGGGTGCCCTCATACAAAAGAAAAATCGGTAATTTTTTCCCATCGCAATTATAAAATTCATTATATTTTAAGACATTTACCAAAATATTTCCCTATAGGTATTAAGATTGGCGTGAGCTGAACCGATTTGAAATTCCCTTCTTTAAAATATGTTTAATAAAATTGTTTATGCTTACGAGCTCTGCACACAAATTTTTAAGAAAAAAAAAATCAACAAAATCATAATTTTGAAATGTTTTCGACCTTGTTTTCAAAATTGGTTTAAGAAAAACTTGAATAGTAGCTCAGCCAAAACTTGACCCAAACGATTTTAACAAATCTCATCAATATGATTCCATTAAAAAAAATTTCAAATATTTTTAAGCAGACCTTTTAAGCGTACATTATTTATCATCTCAAGGGATTTTGTTTTTAAATGTTCAAAAAAAAATATATATTTTAATTTATAAAAACACTATATTTTTGGAGAAATTTTTAAATGGATCTATGTCGTCTTAAAATATAATAAATTGTTTAATTCCCTTGGAAAACCTGCAATTTTTATACCTTTCATGAGAATGAAATGGTATATTAAGTTTGGTCCGATGTTTGTAAGTGCCAGAAGGAGAAGAGATAGACCCATCAAAAAGTATACCTAAATGATCAGGACGATGAGCTGAGTCGATTTAGCCATGTCCGTCTGTCTGTCCGTCTGTCCGTCTGTCCGTCTGTTTGAACGCAAACTAGTCCCTCAATTTGAGAGCTATTTTGATGAAATTTGGTGAGCAGGTGTCGTTGTACAAATGATTAAACATTTGTCGGAATCGGCCAGATCGGGTGACTATAACATATAATACAACCGATTATTCAGATATTGAATTTTGCGCCATAACTCCTCCATTTAAGCAGCTAAAGGCTTGAAATTTTGCAGAAATATCAGCCATTATTAGCTACGTATCAGTATTGAAAATCATGAAGATCGGAGAAATATAACATATAGCTCCCATACAACCGATTGTTCAGATATTGAATTTTGCACCATAACTCCTCCATTTAAACAGCTAAAGGCTTGAAATTTTGCACAAACATCAACCATTATTAGCTATATATTAGTATTCATCAAGATCGGAGTTCACAGTGTAAATCGGCAAGATAAATTCAGGACAAATATTTATTGCGAAAAGTAATAAGCTCAGCGCAATATCACATGAATCATAGCGTTAAACGTTTGGGAACTATTTACGGATCTGATAACTGTTTTCAAAGACCGACATATGTAGGTCTTACATATTAATACTTAATTATTTGTATTTTTTAAATGTTGAATATCAAGCGTCGATACGATATTAAAAATATTCAAAAACCATTCCCTTCTTAAAACATAGTTCTTTTTAATTACATAAGGAAAAGCATTAAATAATTTATAACAATGCCTTTACTAGAATTATTTTTATTGATTTGAAGGAAATTTTCGCTTTTAACTATAGGTAATACAAAATTGTAATACAATAACACGTTTTTTACTATTCTTCCATTCATGAAAGGTATGAAGCCTTCGGCATAGCCGAAGACAGCGCTGTTTTTACTTGTTTTTTTTAATATGTGCATACACGTATTTGTTTTATTGAGTTGAACGCAAGTTTTTTTTTTTAAATAAATTGTTTCAGATCACAAATTCATAAAATTCAATATGTTGTACTTTTTGAGGCAAAAAAAATGCCGAATATTTGCTACTATAAGATAGAATACAGTAAAACAAAATATATCAAGATAAAAAATAAAATAAAATAATTTAAATGATTGTGAAATAAAATTCAACAATGAAAAATATAAATAAATAAAACATTTAGGCAAATCATAAGGTGGTGCTATGTTGTACCTGTGTTCAACAGAGAATTTTATAAAAATAAGAACCTTTTAAAAACCCAGACAAGTGTTATGTTGTATTTTCATACAAATGAAATACGACACTCAATAAACAAAGCTCAAACCTTACATGTGAAAAAAAAAAAACAAAAGTTCTGGTACGACTGGTTTGATTATGCATTCAATAAAAAGCACCAAATAAATAAGTGACCTTGTGAATTGCTAGTTGTTTTGGAAGATAACTCAAATCTATCAACAAGTAAGGTGCTCATATAATTTATATTTGTATATGTACATAATAATTTTTTCAGGAGCCTTTCTTGTAATTTGCGAACATATTTAGAGAGGTGAATAACCTCAAAGATCGGCAACTCCACGTCCCCGATTGCCCTGATTTCTACCTTTCCTGAACGAACGTATTAAAAAATATAATATAATACAGTAAAATGAATGAAATAAAACCAAACACAATAACAATTCATATAATTAATATAAAAAAAAAACAAGCGACGTTTTCCTCACCACATACCTCTCAAACTGTTAATTACATTGCCTTCAGCCTGCAAGTATGCATACAAAAAATGATAACAGTTCGGATATCTTTATAATACGTGGGTAAAAAAAAACATCGGATCACGTGTTGCGGCGGGCTTTTATACACACTAGTTTGAAATAAAATAAATAATTTGAAATAAATTTAATAATAATTTAAAATACGATACAAAATAAAAAAAAAAGTAAGATGAACATTAATAAAATTTAAAAAAAGATCAAATAAAGTGTAAACATAGAACAAAACCCGAAATTAAATAATTGAAAATGAATCGACTCAAGTAAGATGAAAAAAATCATATATGTATGTACATACATACATAAAAAAATAAAAATAAAACAAAAAAAAAACAAAATACAATAATTGTAAACAAATATAAGAAAAGGTAAAAAATAAATACAATAAAATATGAAATTAAAATATCTTATAAAGTAAGAAAAAATTATAAAAAATAAATAAATAATGTCAAGTAAATAAAATATAAAAAATTAATAAAATATTAAAAATATTATTAGTATGGTAAAAAAAAAAAATTCCAAAAACAAAAACAAAAAACATTAATTGGGGATATTCAAGATTCGTTGCATATATGTACATATTTATGTACGCTTGTATTCTGTATTTCAGATACTGAAAACTTACATTAAGTTTGATAACCTATCATTATCAATAATTGTTAGTATAATATTCCTATCGAAAACTAAATATAACCAAAATTTATGTGTATTTAAAACATCACTAAATTAAATTCAAAAAAATCCCACAAAAACTTTTCTAAAAGTTTCTGCTGCAAAAATGGATAAACATAAATAAATAAGGGTATTCAGTATTCAGGATGCGTTGTATCAGCCTTTGTAATTTGCATTTATGGATTTCATAGTAAAGTTCATGTAGTTTGGTGTTATAATCTGATACCAATTACGACAGAACCAGTAAATACCAAATACAATGGCCGGCAAATAGAATCCTGTATACCCCTAATATTTAGAATAATACAAGTTAACTTTTCCAAAAACATTTAATAAGTTATTAATTACTATTGGTAATATAAATAAAAAGGCAAAAAAGATAATACAAACATATATAATTTTTAATTGATAATATATGTATCTTTGTTCTTTTCATAATATTCCCCTACTATTCATCTGCAACTGGAGCAGGTTGGTATCTGGATGGTGATTTCAGATGCTTCTCTACCTTAGGTATTTGCTATACTTAAGGTAGCGGACTGTACAATTGGCGAAAGGTGGCGTAGATACCAAATTAGAGTCTGTAATGACAGCCAAGCTGCACTAAAAGCATCAGGGCTGCCTGCTCGCACCTCTTCAAAAATTGTCCAAGAAACTAAGCTGAGGCTGAACTCTGTTGGAAAATGGACTCATGTGAGTATCGGAACATTGCACTGTTCAAGGTAACAAACAGACTGACGAATTAGCTAAGCATAGCATAGCAGGGACTGCTAGGTGCATCAGAGATCTCATGACCTCCATGGCACCTCCACAACAAACAAGTGCTTCCTGAATAGACTGAACAGGGTGGCAGCGAAATTACTTCTTAGACGGAGTTCTAATTGGGCTAATTACAGGATACAATCCATGGTAACAAGACATGGTCACCATAGGGTCATCGTCGAGGGCCGGATGTGAGAAAAGAAGACCTATATTTTCTCCTATCACTCAATCTCTTCCTCCTTCCCAGGCGTTAAGTGCAATGGGAAACTATGTGCCTGATTGCTTGGAAACCCGATTTCGGATTTCCGGCCTACCTTAATTCCATTCCATTTCATGCATTTGTTGAAATTCCACAGAACATATTTGAAGAGTTCATCTTGATAAAAATTTTTTTGTTTGAGTAAGAGTAAAATGCTAAATACCATTTTTTAACCAATTTAAACTTGCACTTTGTTATACTAAAATTGAATAGGTAATAAAAACTTGAGAAATTATTAAAAATTCTTACTAAAAAGTAAAGAGTTTTATTAACAAAGTAAACTAAAAGCTGTACCGAGGTTCATAAACATTTTGAATATGTAAATTAGTATACGAATACTTTTTCGCTTCACCGTATATACTAGCATGAAAAAAAAATTAATATAAATTAGTCACAATAATATCATAGAAAAAAGTGTATTGTTAGTTTGATGATTTAAAAAAAAATCAATTTGATCCAAAGAACCAAGAAATTTTTTTAGCACTTTGCAAAATTTATACATACTTATGTATGTATGTAGGTTTCTAATTACATACTAGGTATTTACAAATTACAAAATAATTTTCGATACTTGTAAGTTTGCCCATTTCCAAGTACTAGTCTGCCATGCCATTTAGCCAACCACCACGACCTCTTTCAACACCAGTTGACTTGTGACACACATTCCCGCAAATGTAGACTGACATGAATTTCGGCAATGAAAATCGACAAAAATGTGAAAGTGATAAATGCCACATAGCACAAAAAGCAAGTTTGAAAAGCAAGCACTTTGAAAACTATTTTAAAAGAAAACCACCAAAACTACGCCATACACCGAACGAACACCCACAAATCCAAATGAATGCAGCAAACATTGTTAAAACACACACACACACGTATAAGTAGATAAATATATACAGTACATATTTATCTACTAGAAAATGTAAGTAATGTAAATGTATATGTAGATTTTCAGTCTACTACACAAACTGGCATAAAATCATTACATGAAAAGCGTAGGCAGCAGAATCCAACAAAAATAGCAAGATACAACAAAATATATGTATGTATATAAATGCATACGAGTATATAAAGCAAACGAAGGAAAATGAAAAAGTACCAATACATACACATAGAAAAAAAGGCCAAAATGCAGCAGAAAAAATTAGCAAAAGCGCCTTAAAGTAGGCCAAAAATAGTTCACTCTTACATTTGTATACGTTGTATGGCAAATGTCTGAGAATGCGAATTGCTGGGCTCATAGGATGTACACAAATATTTGACTATATATGTACATATGGATGTATGCACATGTGTATGCGTGTGAGATATGCGAATTTTTGTGCATTTTTTGTTTGTTTTGGACAAAAACCAACAAACCAACCGCACTGCTGACAGTGTGCAATATTTTAATACATACACTTTGTATCTATGCCAAGTGTGGAGGTTAACAGTGTTAAACTAAAAAAAAAATCTCCAAACTCGTATGAATGAGCGTTTGTTTGTATGTGTGAGTGGTAATGATGTACAAGTGTTTGGCCTCAATTTATTTGTTTATTACGAAACTGAATGGACAAGGACATGCAAGCGAAATTTCTACATAAAAACAGAGAGGATTTCGTACAGCGTCCACTTTCACAACAGAGCGAACAGAAAAGAGTGGGCGAGAGAGAGTGAGAGAGAGAGAGAGAGAGCGAGCGAACATGTGCGGCTAGAGAATGTAAATATAATTTATAATTCTCTGGTATGCCATAATCCAGCTAAAGAGAGTTGAGGAGTTGGGAGAACCACAAATTTGTAAGCCTCACGACCAGGAAGAGTATAGAAAGAGAAAATATCTACAATGGTTTGGTCCTGCCTGCAGCAGGCGTTGTAGTTGCCCTTTCATGTTGGAATTTAATCTTAACACGCCAACAGTTTTAACATTGCTCAACAATGGAAAAACTAAAAAACGAAAACCTAAAAAAAAATATTGAATAACATGCCAGAAATAGAGCTGAACCTATACAGCCAAAACTTCTGCCTAAGTTACGTATCTGTACTTATTTGAAAATAATAAGAGGATGGGAGGAGAATGTTAATCCTGCTAGCTGGAAAAGCATAGATGTTTAATCAATGAATGTTGGAGAAAAACCAAAACGGAGAACGAACGCAAAATGTGAATGAAATTCAAGCTGCACTTTTATGTGTACGTGCTCATAATCGAATGAAATGAAGAAAAGTGCTGGCTCGGGAAGTTTTACTTATCCCAATGCGTTGGAATGTAGATTTCATCCAAGGCCTCCAAAAGGTAAATTAAGCTACAGTGCTTCAAACAATTAACCATACGACGATTTCTTTTTTACGATATTTACATGATTTTCACGTTAAGTATTTTTTCTTAATTTTTTTAATAAAATTTTGGCTTTTAATATCGAGCCTTAGCCGCGCGAAAAACGTAAACGACCAAAATGTTCTTGTTGATACAGAAATGCACCTAGATGCTCTAGGAATATTTCAGCATCAAAAAAAAGAAACTTGAAAAAACAAAAATTTCGCTTATATTTTTTTCACTTTAGGGCTCTCTATAACAAAAAAAAAAATTTCAACATTTCATTACATCTTTTAATCCGAATTTTTTAGAAAACTAGGTAAGTTTGAAGTTGCTAAAAATTCCGTTCGATTTTTAATAATATTTTTTTTTGTGCTGATAGTATTGCCAATTTTCTACTAAGTAAAGTGTATACGTTAAATGAATAAGGGTCCAAGACCAATAATTTCAAAAAATAATAATAATAATAATTAAAAATCAACTGCAATTTTTAAGCAATTTTTAAAAATTAACTGTAATGGTCATTCACAGACTTGCATATTTATCATACTAAAAATGGGTTGGCTACAAAACTGCATACTCAAAAAGGGCTCTAAAAATTCGAATAAAAAGTTTGAAAATTTGATGCCCAAAATTTTAAGTTTTAATTTATATGGTTTTAGAAAAAAAAAAATCATCATGAGTTTGAGTTACTCTAAGTAATAGAAAATAAACAAAATTCAATATAATTTTAAATTTAAATTAACATCAAACATTGAGTGGAGAAATAGGAATGCTCTGCGAGAGTTTGCAAAGACAAGGGAAGTTTTATAAGTTATCCTTGTTAAACCCTCTGCGTAATTTTAGAATGAAACTAAAACATTCAGCAAAGTACTAACTAAGTTCACATTTCACGTGAAAAGAGCAGTCAAAATCAATATAAAATGGTTTGCCGTAAAATATGCGTCAAAATCCCCAACATTTCAATGACAAAGTAGTAGTAAGGCTTACAACTTCTTGGCAACATTATGCCAGCAACATTTTTTTCACAGCTTTTAAAATGCATTTGTCATTTAAAATTGCATGAAAAGTGGCGAGCTGCCACTTATTTTAAGGAATTGTTTTTGTATTGTTTGTTTATATTTGCTTTTATGCGGCATCTTTTAGGCGCTTCGTTCATTTTGGTTGCTCGCAATATTTCACGGCAGTCCAAATGCATGTATGTAGCTGGCGAAGTTTCACGTCTGTGCAGTTAGTACTAGTCTTAAGGTAAAAAAAATTGTTTTCGGATGCAGAAATCATTAACGTTCAATTAAGACAAAAAACAAAAATTTAGAATAAATTGTTAGAGTTCTATGAAATGTGTTATTAGAAAATTATAGTAAATAGATAAAAGAAACCACTTAAAACGAATATTGCTCGAAACAACATAAGAAATGCCAGTCATGTCAAATGCTTATTCAAATTATGTTATTAGAATAAAGTGCAAGTTAAAAATAGCTAAAAATTGTTGTTGATTTTTTATACGTTTTGTCTGTGCTAAAAAATTCACACATTTTCTTATATACAAAAAAATTTCGAACATACTTTGTATGTAACAAATTCATGACACCCGTCAGTAAAAAAAAAAAAAATTATCAAAAATCAACGGAAATTGTTAGCTACTTGAAACTTGCAACAGAATTTAATGAGCTATAAAACTGAATAAAAAGCTCGTTGTGATTGTAAAAATTTGTTGAAATTTACTATGATTTCTACAAGGTTTTAAATGTGGATTTATATGGTGCGCGAATTTTATAAAAAACATATAGTAAACATAAATAATAATAGCCAAAACTGGTAATGACTGATCGGCATGAAAATTTGTTTATGGTTAAACAACGCAGCCGTTTTATTAAGGTTTGCCCTATTACATAGATTCAGATTAAAAGGAATGCTTTTAAAACTTTTTTTCCGAAATTACATTGTTACAATGGCCTTTAAGACAAAAAAGATGCAAATTTGTTTATTCTAATGCGGTAAAAATTGGCAAGCTTATTGGAAATTATTCAAATAAAATTGTTCATTACAGATCACTCAAAGAGATGAATATCGGGAGACGATATCGAAGCGAAAGTATCTTATCGAACTCAATCAAAGTATCGATCTGAAGGGAAATACTCGATACATAAATGTCGATTATAAACTCAAAATAAAGTTCAGTAACAATATTTTACGAAACGTTCTGTTTAGATCCTGAACTCTCATTTCTCATCCAATTGATGTGAGGGTTGCAGGTTCCAATTTTATACGTTTTTCGGTGTATGGTTTTATTTTTTATTTTTAGCACTTTATGTGCCCTTAATACCTAAAAATTGGAAATATACTAGTTTACAATATGGCCTTGAAGAAGCGGAGCTGGAATTTTTGTTATATCCAAATATTTTTTGTATCTAATTTTACTCGTACATTTTACGCGATACTTGAGGTTCAAGTACTCAATTCCAAAGCATATATTTTAAAACTGTTAAGTAAAATATATTGTTATTGAATGGCGAAAGTAACGATATGCAATCGTTTCGAAAGTGCATACAAAAAAAAAAATTCAATCATAACAAACGCTAAAAAATTTGTCGGCGATGACAATAATTGCAACAACTCCAATAAAACGATTTATGTTTTATGATCAAAAAAAAAAAAAATCAAAAAATATCGATGTACAATAATCGAGAAAATTTTAATCCAAGAACAATGAATATTTTTTATCGAAAAAAATAAAAATTACAAAATATCCATAAAATTTGATCGTACAAATTAAACTTAAATAATAACGATCAAACTTGAGCGATAAAATAAAAAATTACAAATTATCGGTTAAACGTGATCGAAAAAATAGATAATCACAAAATAACGACTATGCAGTGATTTAAACGATAAAAAATAAGGGCAGATTTACATAGCACAATTCATAATAAGGACTAGATCGATAAATTCGAGTTTTATTTTGAACGAATTATTCCCAATTTTTTTTTATCCGAAAAAATCAAAATAACGCTTAATTTCGGTCTCTGCTTATAACCTCACTATATTTTCAAAATAATAATGGAATGCAAAAAATAATAATAATTTTTGAACTTTTTCATGACATAAATTTTTTGGATACCTCACTATGGAATGCAATTCTGACTTTTTTGATAATCTACTGAGATCAAGGCTTTGAGGGAGTAAATAATAGTATGTTGTGAACTGCAGTCAATTTTTTTAAGAGGAAATAAATATTTTAAGTAATGAGAGTATTTGCAAAGTTATATTCTCTTATACTTTTGAAGAACATTAAAATAAACGCTACTCATAGAGGACAATTGCATAATTTTACTCCTCATACGATGGTAGTCTTTTATTTCCAACGCATTTGCAACACTACGTGTGATGGTTTGTAATTCGATATTTTATCGATAAGTTTGGTATTCTTTAGATATGACATTTTGACTTATCAGCTTCAGAGATTTCATCTCGCCCATAAGATAGAATTCATTCGTGAAAATGTAGTGCATTGAGCAACTTCTTCGACTTTTGACGTTGAAACACCACATTTGGCAACTCTGAATATGAGCCGGAAGCAAAACAGCAATCGACAAACCAAAAAAGGGTCGCCTGTTTTTTCGGAAAATCTGGTCATGTCGTAACTGTGTCACTAGAGGAACTTAAAACAGTTCATTCTGAGTGGTACACAACCATTTTATTAGCAGAAGCTTTCGGAGAATAAAGGAAACCCAAGCGCCGAAGACGAATCATCTTTTACCTAGCCAATACGAGATTTCACGTATCGGCTCACTTAAGAGAGTTTTTGAGCATTCAAAAGATGGAATTAATGGGGCATCCGTCTGAGCCGCCCTGATTTGCCACTCAATGATTTCTTTTTGTCCTCGAACATCAAAAATAAAATGCGACTTCAACGTTTTTCAATGCCTGAAGAAACGATGCCTGCGTTCAAATCACATATTTCGAGGTACCTCAGTCGGAGTAGAAAAAGGAGTTTCAAAAATTGGTTCAAAGGCATGGACAAGTGTTTTAATCTGAATGGATAATATTTTAAAAAACAAGTCAGCAATTTTCATTTTAATTTTATTGTGTTTTCATTATTGGGAACCGGCTAATAAAACGAAAACGTAAATAAAATCCTGAGGATATTTTTTCGGCTCCCCCTTAACAAAATATCGACATGATCACTCGAGTATACGATAAAGAGGTGTACATAGCTCTTTGATCATGTGAAATATTATAACTTGAACAATTTTTATCTATTATTCTATTAACCGAAGTGATCATTTGATTTGCCTCAAGAATTATTTTCGAAAAGTAAAATGGTTTATTTATAAAACTTCCTATACCCCTTTATATTCGCTTCTACTTCGTGATGATTTAAAAATTGTCTTTTACTTACCGGACAACCATCCGATATATATTTCAAACTATCATCTGTTATATTAGAGCACGATTGCAAATTAATTGCTGTTAATCTTGCACAGTTTTTACTTATTGACTGTGTCGATATATCGGTGATCTTCTTGCATTCGGATAAGTCCAAGTTTTCTATGTTGGGGCAGTGAAATGCTAATGTTCTGAAATAAATATTTTATAATTAGTTAAATATCATAGTTATAAATATTGTATATGCATTTAAATTTAACAAAAAATAAGCAACTATGCTATTTTTTGATTTTATTTTTTTAATAATTAAAAGCAGATTGGAAATTTTTGTTCTGTGTTTCTTTTGTTTTTACCTTATTGATTTATCAACAACTGATTGACAGCCGCGCAATGAAAGAAATTTCAAAAAGCCACCACATCGTTGGGATATATTTTCAATAACTGGACCCTAAAAATTTAAACAAATTTAAATATATATTTATTTTTTTTTCAATTTCTCACAAATATGTCGTTTACTGACCTCGATGTCACGTTGAAAATCGAATAAGTTGATTTTCTGCCAACTCGATCCATCTAAGGCTAGCACATTCCAATATTTGCAGACCTTGAAATAAAATAAAAAAGAAATTGGTAATTAAAATGTTGCTGGGTTTAACAAATTTGTAAAAAAAAAAAAAAATATTTGTGTGTAAAAAATTATTGGTATATTAAGGTCAAAGGACTGGTAATATATTCGGCGATATTCGGCCAGCGCTCAATAAACAGTAATAGAGAATTTCTCTAAGTGAAATCGATTGCGAGATGCTTTGATAAATGAACGCTGTTTCTAGTCTCTAGTCTAAAAAGAGGGCTTTAACTTATGAACTGGTGCATAGCAGATGACAAGGCAATAATATTGAAAAAAGATATAAATAAAGAGATTATCCTATCTTATACAAGCATTCTTTTTTTTATACAGACTTCATTAAGTTTTTTTATACGTATTTTTATTTTCTAATTCTTTTGTTTGCATTTATTTTGCTTAATATTTTTATTAAAATTGCTTATATGGAGACTGAAGTAAAACTTATTTAGCGGCATGAGAGTGATTTGTTACATCTTGTAATACAAGTCCTGACGACATCACCTAATGAATGTTGTGCCAGTATCGCGTCACGAAGGTAGCGTCGATATCGCGCCACGAAGTCACCACATGATGTTTATATGAGAAAAAACAAACATACATACTGAGGTAGCGACTTATCAATGCATATGAAGGTATGTACATTAGGGTGGGTCAATTAAAAATGTTCAAAGCATCATCGCGATTCTGGTACTATGGATCTTTACAAGCATTTTTGCCCAAGGAACCATACCGCTCAAATGAATTTCGAGCCCGCGTCATTTTTTGGCAGTTATTTTCAAGACGGAAATCCGTTCACAACTCACAAAATTAGTCACTAAAGGGGAGTCTTCAAATATAGTGACTATAATAACTAGCAGGATACCATTGATATTGACTGGAAGTAGCCATCGGTGTTACAATAGAATTGAGGATGGGCATTCCCGTTGTGGTTTTCAATTCAATCGATTTTTTTCTAATGTATCGAAACATCGGTGGGAAAGCATTGCAAAAATCGCCTGGAAACCCATTTTTGAAAGCCTTTTGTCTATGAAGCGTTTATATTATGAAATCTTGAGAATATTGGGTTTTAAATCTATCTGCTTGGTTTGACAAAATTAGCTAAGGTTTTCAGTTTTCAGTGAAAATGGAGAATTTCTTCCGGTTATAAATCGCTTAAAAAACATACGGGTTTCTAAATGCTGAAGAATATTAAGAAATGTATTTTTATGTATAGATTCCGGTAATCCAGCAATGAGTAATATTTCGAATATTTTTTTTTTTTTCATAGAGCAGATACACTACCTGAGAATAGTAGTGGCACAACCAGTTTTTTATGCATTGTACATAATGATTTTCTTGCTAACATTTTTACATTAATGTTTTTTAAATGTATCTCCTTCTACGGCAAAAATCATATAAGTAAAAATTTCAAACTTTATACAAAATTCACAAAACTTCAGGAAATTTAAAACCTAAATTCATTAAAATTTCAAAATTTTTAATCAGATTTTTTGGAAAGATTTCGGGTATGCAATTATGTAGGATATTCAATTTTAGAATAAAGTGAAAGTTTTAAGTGGCTAAAAAGTTTAGATGATACTTTTTTATATATAAAAATAAATAGCAAAATGGGCAACAACGTCAGTAAAAAAACAATTGTCAAACATTTTGAAAGCTTGCAAGTTAATAAAATTACGGTAAGTTTAACAGTTAAACTGATCATGCAGGGTTTAACCCAGTTTAAGAAATTCATCATATTCACCATATGCCATATTCACCTAATTCACTCGCATTGGAAAACTGAAATGATTTGGCTGCAAAACTGTATACCCGATCTTTTCCAAAAACTGTAATTAAAAACTATGAAATTTTTATGCAGTGTTTTTTAGATTTGCTGAATTTTGTACAAGGTTTGAAATTTGCACTTATATCGGGTTTGTTATAGAATAAGCGCATTCGTTAATGTCCACATTATGGAAGGTTCGGATTACCAAGCAAACAATTTTATTTCGAAGAACAAAATTTTCTTAAAAGTTTACAAAATCGACGTTTAGAAATATCATAAAATTATAAACAAAATTAATTTTAATATCCAATATATTTTTTCAATTTTATCTTTTTAAAGTGCTTTCGAAAAACTGTGCGCGTGAATTGCTTACTAAGTTCACATACAATAAATGTGATTAACACTATACAACTAAATGAAAAATTGGATAGACCATTCGGTTTTGTTTTTTATTTTATAATTTTTTATCCAAAATCGGGCAAGAATAACAAATCTTCCCAATAAGGTAGTTTTTTAAATTAGTTATTGTTACTCTCAATGGCATCACTTCTCAAAGCTTACAAACCCGTTGCTAAAACTGAAATTAAGCAGAATACCAAAAAATTGTGCTCCCAGTTAGACACTAAAATTAAATGGATTGAATTTCACTTTTTTGGTATTGGAACTGGCAAAAAACTTTTGGACAGAAGAAAACTTTTATTATTTTTTTCTTTTTTCCCCCCAAGTTCACTGTCAAAACCCAAATGTAGAGCAGCTTTTCCGCTGTCAAATGAAATTCTCGCGCCAGCACAGACACCCGCCGAAATTATAACAACAAACATAAAATCAGCATGTCGGGCAGACAAACCACAAGTGTAGTAAATAGATGAGCGCACATTCAACTTGAACTTGAAAATTGTGCCTAGATGTTATCTACATACCATGACTATGTACATACATACATACATTATGTATGAACAATCAAATTGATATTTTACATATGTCTGCAAATTGAAGCGTCAAATAAAAATTATTGCAAAAATTAATTTGAAAAACAAACAAATATTAGTTAGATAAACAAACGATGTATAGGAGAGAGTTGGAGGGAAATGTGTACTACAAAGAAAACAAAATGAAAAATAATTAAATAAAATAAAATTATTAATAATGAATTTGGGTATTAAATAGTACCACTTATTCTTATTCTCAGTCTCAGCTCAAGTCACCAAATTTGAGACTTTCATTTCAATTAGAGACACCTTTTGCGACTCGAGACGATTTCGGTATTCAGTAAGCAAATGTCTCAAAAAATTTCACCAAAGACTGTGGTATGTTGAAGTAGAGATGCAGCCACAATATATTTTTTCAATTTTTTGTCACCATCGTAATCGTCAAATTAACATTGAAATTAACCGTTCACAATTCTTATCACTGCATTTTAAGTGAACCGATTATATTTAAAATATGTGTAAAAATTGTAACTATCAACAATCGATAAATACAGGTACATATTCGATCAAAATGGCAGAACAAAATACATACGTAAATGTAAACAAATAGTTATTATTTTTTTTATTATGCGTATTGATAATTAAGTGTTATTTAAGGAAAATATAGCGAACGATCAAGGGACAGATCGAGTGGTACTTCATTTTCGCGTTTGTTCAAGAATTTCCTCAATGGCTTTGTTTTGTCACCTGCTCGGGACCAGCTGAGAAACTAGTGACTTTCTTTTGAGGCTAGAGACTTGGAACGGCTTACCGAATACCGAATAGTCTCCAAAATAAAACTCACCACGAAATAGCCTCAATTAGCGACTATAGAATGGTTACAGAATACCGGTATTAGCTTGAATTGAACAACCAAAAATACCTACACTGCATCAAGAATTTTAAATACGGTGATTTTTTGCAATGTTTTGTCAGATCAATTATTATTTTATTACTTATATAACTTTGTTCAACTAACGGTAGTTTGTAACAGCATAAAGCAGCCAAGATCGATATAGACAATATATATACTTAAATTCTTAGCATTAATGGCGAAATTGATGAAGCTATGTCTGTCTACCCGGCCGTCCGTCGGTGCATCGGATAACTCGAGTAAACATTCCGAAATTTAAAAATTTGGCTCGCACAATAGTTGGTATTGAAAATGGGTGAAATCGGATAACAACCACGCCCTCATAACGGTGTTTTATTAAAATCAAAAGAATGCGATATTTCAGTAGCTATTATTAATTAAACTATTAATTCAGTAATTTTTGATATATGTATTAAAGAGTAATTCACTCAAACTAAGTGCATGGGATTAGGTTGCCAAAATTTCAAACTTTATGCAAAACTTAGAAAAAATGCAAGCAATTTTCAGCTTTTTACTCAGAGTTTTTAGAAACATTTAAAGTGCAAGTTTCTAGTGGCTAAAAATTTCCGTTGTGTTTTGATAATTTTCATCATTAAAGGCACGCATGAATTTACTTTTATATGGAAGTAAATGCAATACAACTTCGACGAAAAAATTTCTCAAAAATCAATGGTAATTTTTAGCTATATGAGAATGGCAATTTTTTGGATATGGGCTATAAAACTGCAAATATAAATTTTTCTAAAAATTCTGATTAAATTTTTTTGAAATTGAGTCAAATTTCGTTGATTTTTTTTAAATTTGGACAAAGTTTTAATTTGAGATTTAAGCGTGAATGGCTGTAGAAATGAAAAATATTTTTATGAAAATAAAAATAAAAGAATGAAAAATATATAGTCGAAATTTGTGAATATATAGTGGGGCTATACCCAGCTATGAAGTGCAATATACATACTATATGGACTTAGGTTAGGTTAGAATGACGGCCCAACTGTATCTTATTCATTTTCATCTCTGCAGCTTCTGCAGTAATCATTGTAGCCAATACCAAGTCTTCTGTCAAAGGTTCCGATCGCCCAGTGTCCGGTGAGATCAGCCACAAATCTCGCCACGTTAGGCCTACTCCCTTTGCCAGAATAATTGATGTTCTCTTAACGTCATATTAGGGCTATGTTAATTTTGAGATTATACTTTCTGGCTCTGCGAGCCATCGCTGAGTAGATTGCTGAAGATGATGGAGGTAAATGCTCTTGTTTATTAAAACTATTTGGACTGAAATCGGCACCCAATTGGATGTTGTCACCGAACACATTTTGGGTAGCTAATCGGCTGTCTCAATTCCAACTATGTTGCGATGCCCAGGAACCCAAATTAAGTCCACTGAGAGCTGGTTGCAGACTCTGTTCAATAGAGTCCTACATTAGTTAATCAGCCTCGATTTCGATGCGATTCACTAACTTATTTTAACAATATTCACATGATTAACTCATTTTAATGAAAATTTTCAGCAGACATTTTTAACGATTTTCGCTATTGCCGAATCAGCTGTTGTCGTTAGCTAGTCGATTATCGAAAACTAAACGACAATAAATTTGATGCTGTAACTCAATCGAGAAAAGAAAAGTTCTAGATGTCAAATTAAATAAAAGATAAATTTAAAATTCGGTGATTTGTTTTCTTGAAATTCAAAAGCCATTAAATAATGTCGTTTGAATATTCTTTCCAACTGGTTGCTATCAACGACACTTAGTGGAGCAATTGTTTCTCCTAAAAGTGATGTTTCCTATGACCCAAGTGGAGCGTCAATCTGCTAAAGAAATGTTTGCTTCAGCGTCGTCACCTTTTTTTTTTTTTTGGGAGGTACTATTCAGGCCTTCGATTTTACTCATTTATAAATTTATATATTACTAAATAAAAATAATTTCATTTAAAACTATTCCAAAAACTATTTGCAGAAGATTCTGGATATTCTCTGTAGTCGAGTTGATGACTCTTCTACTAAATCACTCAGAGGACAGTCCGAAATTCCGCTAAAATGGAATATTGCAATATATAAAAATAATTATAAATGCTTGTAATTTGAAATAAACTAGTATCTTGTTTCACTTTAATCAAATATAATAAAAACGCGCTCAAATTTATATTCGGCAGCAGGCATTCATTTGTTTTTTTCCATTCCTTTTTGTATTTCTCACCCATTTTGGCATTTAGTTTAACCAAGATACCACTCTTTAGTACTTTAAATAAATACAACGAGACGAATAAGTTTGTGAGTCGCACAATCGTTACTGCAAACGACAAATATTGTCGACAAAAATAGCGATTGTCGGATCGCTATATCCTGAATTGGAATCATTCCACCCCTCAACAGGTTGCTTGCAAAGAGGAATAAAAGGATTAGGAAGAATACAAACAAAATTCGTCCAATTTATGTGATAAAATATTATTTTAATTGTATAAGTTATAAATAGTTCAGTAAATTCACCGGCTTTTTACGCTATGTATTGATCCATTAATATTGTGTAGGTTGATGGATAAAATTATTCCTCACGAAATTCGCCAATGTGTCTTCGGTTACCTAGACGATCTGTGTATTGTTTCCGAAACGTTTGAAATTTATCACAAGGGAAGGCGAGCATTTGAAATCGTAATATTATATTCAATTAATGTTATATATTTTTATTGAACCGAATAGCAGCCAAATCAATAATCGAATTAGAAAACTTTATTAACTTTACATAGGTCATCTATGTTCAGAGATAAATACAATCAATCGAATTTTTTCAGATCTACAAAAATTAGCCAACTATATCTCACTGCTCTACTTTTTTATATCTGATTCAGCTGAACATTTTAGATAACAATCGATGATCAGATCTCATAGTTCAGATTTCATGTCGGTTAGTGTAATCAAAAACAGATGGTAAAAAAAAAACTTCATTTATTTTACACATTTCACTGTTTGTATGGGATCATAGGTGGCATACAGTAATGAACGAGCAATGATTACAGCAATAAAAATTAATGCCAGTCCCAATTTAGACTAACTCAGAGTTGCTTCAAATAGTGGTGAACCTTTGACTTATCATTGAAACAAAATAAAAGCAAAGAAAGATAACATAAATTGGAGGCATACAACTGAGTTGTTGTGCAAGAAACAAAGAAATAATATTTTGAAAGACATAAAAAAATAGGAAACGAATGCAGATGACGATGGTGACAACAACAACTGCTCCTGTCGCTCAGCAATTACTAAGGAACCAACGTGGGCACCGATCGCCAGTAAATTGCTTCGAATTGGAATTGCAATTGCAAGTCAACTAAAGTGACAAACATTTACAAAGTATACAATGGTTATGTGGTGCATGTAACTAAATATGTGTGCAGATTAGGGTGTCAAAAAAAAACAGTAAAGTCGAAATTCACAAAAACTCATAAATTCCTTAGAAAAAATTAATCAAATTAAAATTTTTTTTGTTTAATTAGAATTTTCAGAAACTTTTGCAATATGCAGTTTTGTAGCCCATTTATAATGTTCAAAAGAAAATTTTATTGCGTTACGTAGAAGAAAGTGTCCAACACCGTTAGCAAACTTGAACTTTCTAAAAACTCTAATTAAAAAAAAAATCATCGAATTTCTTGCACTTTATTATAGTAAAATTTAATGGGCTCCAAAACTACATACTCAAAGATTTTCCAAAAATTCTGATTAAATAAAAAAATTGAAAATTTGATGAATTTTTGTGAATTTTTTTTTTTTTTTAATTTGATGAGTTTTTATGAATTTCGTAAAAAATTTACAACTTTAACTTATATAGTTTATGTTATACAATGAGTTACACTTTGAAAAAAAAAATATTAAAAATAAATAAATAAACATAAGTGGCCAACTGTATTAATTAGAATTTTACTCCTTATAATACGCAGCTTGGGCGCAGCTTTGTTCCATGGTAATCAAACAACATTTTTAATTGAAATATTTTTCAAGGAGGAAAGGAGTATTAAAAAATATTCGGACAAGTTTAACTATTACTGCTGGACTACAAAAATAAAAGTACTGGACTTTTCCTAAAAGCTTGAAAAATAAAAATTATCCAGGACTCTTGTCCAGGAGGTCCTGTGATCCAAGAAACATTGTTAACTTTCTTCTCCAACTATATTTTGCACTGGACTTCTATTTTAGATAAAAAAATATATCTGTTATTTTCGGTCACTCCTAGGGGGTGAGAGCATTAAAATACCGACTTTCTTTTTTTCCCCATATATTTTTGGACCACCCTAACTTGCGCAAATAATTGTAGCGAACGCGGTAGTTAGTAGTAGTAATAAGCCAACCAAACAACCAACCAACCAACCAACTGTCTGTCTCCAGGAGTCATTACAATCGAAAACCGAAGTCAAGCTAAGCAAGATCAGTAGCAGCTGCTCCAACAATGGGCGCATGCAATGAGTCAGTCCGTCAAGCACCGCATGCGGCGCGCCATGCATTCAATACATGCATGCAAATTTTTGCGTGCTGCGCAGTCACCAGCCGCGGCAAAAAAAAATGTATAAATAATTTACTTTAAATAAGCTCATTGCGCCTTCCGCATTTAATTTGCGTATTACGCTGGTCTGTCACGATGTTGAAATTGCATTAATCATAAAGACAAACAAACAACCAGAAAAAAAAATGGGTAAAATGAAAATGAAAACAATTTTGTCCTTCGACTGCCAACCAATTTATTCTAAAGTTCAATATACCGCTGCATTTAGTAATTCAAAAATTCTTAATTAAAAGTTAAACAAATAAACCGCTGCATCAGTTGGACGTCGATGCCGTGTTATCCTCTACCCATCAGATTTATACAAGGCGTTAAACATTCATTCCAAAGAATCATCAGAATCTGAATTGAGCCAATTGATTTTTGGTTTCGTGAAATAATAATCCTACTACATATACATATGTATTAGTATTATAAATTTGACAGTTTATGAGTGAGTGAGTGAGTATGCAAGTTATATTTTCATTCCGAATCGACTAAACGGAAAATAACAGTTATTTCTGAAAACTGTCATCAAAAAATTCGTTATGAAATCAATGTTCTACAACCGGTATAATATACCAAAAAATTTCTTATTTAACAGAGAATCATATTTTAAAATAAAGTTTTTTTTTTTTTTGAAATTTGTAAGCAAAATAACATCTAATACATCAAAAATAACAGTTATTTATTATTTTTATTTTATAAAGCAAAAATAACTGTTACAGAGGACTTTTATTTATAAGAGCCATCAATATAAATCGTTCACTGGCTTTTATTTTTGAAGTCATACCTACAAAAGTCATTTTGAAATTTTCGCGGAAAATAAGTTATTAGGGAACCAAAAAATTATTTATTATTTATATTATTTCCTCCGAAAAATTAAATTGACTGTTATAAGTATGACCTAAAAAAATTTTGTGACTTTTATAAATAAAAGTGTTCAATAACTGTTATTTTTGATTTAAGTCAAGAATAAATGTTATTTATGATTTTTCAAATAAAAAATTTTAAAATAAAAATCAAAAATAACTGGTATTTAATGAGAAATTAAATAAAAATTACGAAATAAAAATCAAAAATAACTGGTATTTAATGAGAAATTAAATAAAAATTACAAAATAATCGTTAATAAGCATTTTTTGTAATAAAAATTGTAACTGTTACGGTCTCTGATTTGGGCACAATTTGGCTTAAAATATAGGTTATTTTTTAAAGAGAGTTACCAGCTATTTAAAAAGTTAAATTAAACTTAATTAATGTTGCAATAGGCGACAACCAAAAGACGTTTCATAAACCTACAATATCCAAAATGATTTGAAAGAATGTTGCCATATAATATAAATTAATAGGTAGGTAGGTAGAATGGCTACTACCGATGTCGCCCAAGGAGAAAACAAATACTGCCGTTTTGATGTCATAAACTGACAAAACCTGCTGAGTACTTACAATCAGCCGGAGTTGTTAATGAAGCTTACTATGTTGGAGATCTCGATCCTAGCTACTTGCCCTAGTTTATTCAGAAACGGACTTTCTAAGCATGTTAGACGAAAGCGAGCAAGAATCGGTCATTTGCGCGCATTGTTAAGATAGAAGTTACGGGAGCATACCCACCCCGATACTGGTTGTTACTTCCTCTTTTGCTGAGTCGTATCGTGCTAGCTCATCGGCTTTCTCGTTATCTTCGATTTTTTTATGACCGGGAACCCAGACGAAAGATATTTCCAAATTGGTGGTAAATGAGGCAATCAGTTGTTTACCAGCATCGACTACCTTTTTGCCATTATTTGGTGCCTGGAGATCGTAGAATGTGGTTATCTTAGTCGATACGTTCCTGTTCTCAAGCGATTTGCAGGTTTACCAAGGCCAGCCCAAACTGCAGAGTCCATTTTGAAACTGTCGGTGAATGTTTTTATCCCGCTATCGGCAAGTACCTCTCCCCTCTTTCGTGCATTCCTGCTTTTAAACACAGCCTTAATTCTGTACTCAAAATCAAGTTTCCGAAGGCTGAAATCCGCCCGGGTGTTAACTATGTCTGGAGGTAGTTAATTAAGGATAATATTGTACCCTTGCTGTGTATCCCTCCACCACGCAGATACCCTGAGTCTAAGTGCTGTCTGTGAAGATATGCATGGTATATATAGTCAATTGCAAGCAGATTGAAAATGGGAACCAAAGCCGCCATGGGACAGGTGCGATAGGCTCCCGTGGCATCAACACACACAGTGCATTGAACTTTCTGTTGGCTTGTGAGTTTGAAGTACTGCCGGCGGACTTCCCACCAGACTACAGAGCCTTAGATCAGTACCGGTCGCTCAACCCCTTGGTACATGCTGGCCTTCCGTACTCGTTTCTCAATCCACATTTTCCAATTTAATTTACAGTCGATAGTCAGCCCCCAAATACTTGGTACTGGAAGATAAAACTAATTATCGTCCGATTTAGTTTGGAGGTCTGAAAGTAGGCGGTTTATATTTCCTCGTGAAGAGCAACAGCTCCGCCTGATCTGGATTTAACCTAAGGTCACAACATTGTAACCACCTACTTAATTTTGCCAAGGTCCGTTCCTGTATTAAGTTCGACCAGCATCCCATTTATGGTGATGCGCCACAAAGGATGAGAAAGCACTCCTACGATACCGAAACGACCCGGATTTATATCAGGCCAAAGACTGTCACATAAGCGAAATTCCCCATAAGATTATATGGGGATTGCCTTATACTGTTACAACAACAACAACAATCAACTTTATCAAAGAACGAGCGTTAAAAAAAGTACCCTTTCAAAGTTCAAACTCATATCAGTATGTAGATGAATGCACTACGGCTGCCTGGTTGCTTTCTCCCCTCCATTCGCAAGCAAACGAGTAATCAAAGTCAATAAATTTGCTTAATTTAAATTGTACCGCCTGACTTTTGCCCATATATTCAGTCTCTTGTTAAAAATATCGCCGACAAATTCCTTGTACTATTTATTTAACCTTTTACGTTTCGATTATTTGCCGCGATCGAATGTGTTATTAACGGAAAATATGTAAACAAAGAATTAAGAATGTGCAGTTTAATTAAAAGAATTCTATTGAAAAAATGCATTCAAACGTTGATTTTTTTTTTTGCAGATTATTGAACGGTAAATTTGCTATTTCACTTAAAATATTGTACATAGTTCACGATAGCTATCTTTATATATTTTATGTTGCCTCTTTGCAAAGTCGTTGGGCATCTAAATGCAAAATAAATTCTGGGATTCAATGGGTCATATGACTCCTATATGACCCCTGTAGCTAAGTATTCTAACAGAAAAAGTAATGATTGATTCTTTTGTGACTACGCTCGGGAGGTTGAAGTAGACCAGCAAAAGTTGACGTGAATACATTCCAAGAAGGCCTTCGGGGGGAATTGGAGGTTTATCAATCAAATTCAGAAACGGGTGCCAAAATAATGAATATCATAATACGTCAGCATCAAGTCAAATTCTAGAGCAGAATATCACCTTGCTCGAAAACTATGGGCTACCAAATAACTCCAGCTACAGTTAATAGTCCCGGAAGCTTGCAGAAATCTAACACATTTTTCACAAACGACAATAACGCAAAAAACGTTTAGTGAATAGGTGTTTTCTTTTTCTTGGAAGGTACTCCATATTAGATAAGACTGAAATTTACGCCCATATCTGGAAAATATCAAAAATCCTATTTAGTAGCTATATTTCTCTCCGCTGGACATCTTTGATGCCTATTTGCATATCCTAAGTTAACTACCAATCTTCATGAAACCCTTTTAATGCCTCTAACTCAATACGATTCAAAAATTGTCAATTCAGGGCAAACGTAATTAGAACAATGTTTTTTTTTTTTTTTTTTGAAGCGCAATTTCTTGAGGGACCTCAGAGACGGTTGAATAAGCATTTCGAGTTATTTATTACTTTTTTTTCACTGAAATGGCTGGAAGGATTTGGATGCAATTTAGTACGAAATAATTTATACTCTGCATTAACATATACACTAAAAAAATTATCTGGTTTGAAGAAAAACAGCTATCAAAATAAAGAAATTGGAAATAAAATGGCGCTTAAGAAATTTTTTCTGCTTTTGGAGAAAAAATATTTCATTTTATTCATTTTGAAGAAACCCTTACTTAGAGACAAAATATCGCAAGTTGAGAAAAAATGTTTCTTAGGTTCTTTTGTTTTTTCAATGTATGATATTTTTTTAAGAGAATTGGCACCAGTTTAATAAATGAAGTCAATTAAATTCATACGATAAATCAAACTATATAATACAGTTTGAGAACACTTATGTATATTCAAAATTATTTTTGAAAAGGTTTCATACCTGTCTAAAAAGTTAAATTACATTACATTAAAAAATAATATTAAGGGACTTACAATGAGTGTCGAAGAAAAAAGGTTTAAAAAAGATGTTTTTTTGAAAATATTTTTGAAGGGTTTACTGTTTAAAAAGTTAAGTAAAATATTACATTACTGGTGTGAAACGCAGAGAATTATAAAAGAAAATTTAGAAGAGGGTTGCCACCTGAAGTTTAGTTCAATTTAACTAAGTTTACTGAAATGTTTTTATACTGGTGTTAAACGAAAACGTTTTGATATAGCTTAATTTTGAACATATGTTTGTAAAGGGTTGTCACCTGTTTCTAAAATTACATTAAATTAAAGTAATAACAATGAAATATTACTAAATGGATGCTAGACCAAAATGGTTTATGAAATCTTTAATTAATAAGTTAAATACAATTTCACATTACTGGTGCGAAACTAAAGAATTATACATGAAAACATTTTTGAAGAGAATTGGCAGTTATTTAAGAGGGCTAATAACTGAGGCAACTGAAATGTCTCTATATTGGGGCCAAACGAAAGTGTTTTAAGAAAGCTTTATTTCGAAAATATAAAATAAAAAGTCAAAAACATATGAATAATAAGTTAAATAAAATATTACAATAGTGGTGGGAAACGGCAGGGAATTTAAAAAAAAATATTTCAGAAAGGGGTTGCCACCTGTTATTTACATATGTGTTATTTAAATTTAATTAAGTTAACTGAAATGCTTCTATATTGGTGTTAAACGAAATCGTTTAAATAAAGCTTAATTTCGAACATATTTTGTAACGGGTTGCCACCTGTTTCTAAAATTACATTAAATTTAAGCAATAATAATAATGAAATATTACAAAATTGGTAATAGACGAAAAAGTTTTATGAAATCTTTATTTCCAAAATAATGTTGCCATCTGTTTACAAATTCAATCATAAATGATTTACTAATTAAATAAAATTTTACAATACTGATGAGAAACTAAAGAGTTACGTATGAAAATATTTTTGAAGATGGTTCCCACCTGTTTGAGAAATTAAAGTTAATCAAACTAATAATGTTAATGAAATGTTACAAAAAGGGAGTCAATCGAAACAGGCCTGAGAAAGTTTGATATGAAGTATATTCTGTAGGTTAACTACTTATAAACGTAAACACAAATTAATTTTGAATAATAATTTATATATTATAATACCGCCGCAAGAGGGTGAGGGAGGTTCAGTTTCGAAAATATTTTCGAGTAGGGTTGCCAGCTACTTGTGAAAAGAAATACAAATTAATCAAGAAGTTACTTAACTACTCTAGTGTCGGCAAATTTTGAAAGCCACCATTATAACTGGAGGGAGTCAAGACGAATCGGATTTGATTCCACGAATTCCTATAATTCACACACCATCTTACCGTTTCAGTTCTAATGCCTACGGTTCCCGTTGAAAATAAGAGTCAAGCATCGAATTCGAGACCCAACGAACGGCTCAAGTGACTGAGTAAAGTAAATCGCTATCCTAAATAGGTACCTTCTCTTTTCAATACATTTTATACTCAGTTTATGAGCATGTTGGACCTATATGCTATGCCTAAGTGTAAAAAATATTACGGCCGCAAAACTCGAGTACATGCCTTTTGCGTTTGTCTATCTAAACCTCACCTACAGTCTATTGGAGCGAATGCGCCTGCAACAAAGTACAATATTTATTCCAAACACTTAGGGATACAAAAAATTGCAACGTTTTCGGTTGGTTATAAAAATAGCAAAATTCAATGAACTCTGAACTCACCTCGAGTGCATCGTAGTAGTGGTCGTATGCAAAATAATGGAACAGCTGCAGCGACGGCAATAATAATGGAACAGTGGCAGAACATCAGCAGCGGTTGTCGTAATATGAACGAAGTGAATGGAAATGACAGCAACAACAACAACTATGGCAATGTATAAGTACAAGTCAGCTGTTAAAATAGTTTATTTATTTCCTAGCTACTCTTTCCCGCTAAACTGCCTCAGGCGTAATGAATGACCTTAATTTGTAATTCAATACGCAAAGCGGGCATGCAAAGGCGGAGATACATATCTGTAGATATGTGCACCTACATACATCCAACTACAAATATACAACAAGTCAGACGCGACCAACGGCACGGAGCGATGATAACCGCTAACAAATTGAAGCTGTTGCTGCCGTAGTGGGAGCAGTAAGAGCGGCGGATTGGGGCAAAATTATCAAGCTACAATAAAGCGCAGTGTGATAACGTCGGTGGGGCAAGCGGACCGGACAGGGGTTTGTTAGTAAAAATTACAAAAAAAAAAAAAAATCAAGAAAGAGAGAATACGAGATACATAAATAAAAGCGAAAGAGTAGCAGTCTGCTAAGAAGTAACAAACAAGCAGCAAGCTGAGTTTACACTTCAAAATTTTACTACTCGCACAAGTGCAGTTGCAGCAGGTGGAATGTAAACAAAAAAAACAAAAGATGCCTGAAGCTTCAAGTATATCTCGTATCATACACGCACCTGATGCTGTGGGTGGAGAGGAAAGAATTTGCATGCATGGCAACCGTTGACAGCAAGTGCGCGTTGTTGACAGCATTCTTGAGAGATTTACATACATACATATGTACAAATATACTTGAGAAATGTATTCACACATACGTACACATCCATAAATACATCTCTCGAAACTTTGTGGTGGCGCACAGTGGAGCGAATGTGGGTAAAAATGCCAAGCCAAGTTTCTTGTAAATACCAGCGATGGGCGGGCGTTTTTGAGTGAATTATTATCAAAATAAAAAATAAATTCGTATTCACAAATTTTCTATTTTGAAAAGAAGAATAAATTTTCATTCATTATTCAAATATTTTTAAATAACTAATAGATTTTTCTTAAATAAAAGCAATTTGAACGAGCTATAAAACATATTTTTTGCCACATATCTAAAAAAAAAAATAGGAAAAAAACAAGTTTCAGACTTTCTAGAAAAAATAACGAAAAATTAAAAAAAAACCTCAACAAATTTGCACCTCCTTAATCCGGATTTTTAGAAAATTTTTTAGTAAGCAGTTTTGTAGCGTTGTTCGTGCATTATTTGGAAGAAAAAGCGTAACCTAGTCAGCAAAAAATAATAATCGAAAAGCAACAACAATTTTTACAAAAATACTTGCAACTTGCACTAAATTCAATTTTTTTTTATTATAATTTTTTGTGGAATTTTCATAAACTTTCTAGGAAGCTTGAAATTTCGACTTACATGAGTTTGGTTGTAATAGAATTAACTAGGCATATTTTATAAAAAATTATAAAAATTAAATAAGGATGGACTACTTCTGATGACAACTCTACAAAAACTAATAACTTTTCGCTAGTAATTTTATTTTTTCCTTTCTGTCTGTAGAAGTTTTCCAAAGAAAACATTGGAAAAATGGCGTTGCCAGATATGTAAAATTTAATGTTTTTTATAAAAAAACAACGTAATAACTGGGAATGTATGAACAAAATTTAAACATAAAACAATTTATTAGGGTTGCCAACTTCCGAAAAAAAATTTAAAGAAAAAAATGATCATATAACAGTACGGATATTAAGCGAAAAGAGATATACATTATATTTTAAGCAACGGTTGCCACATATCTAAAAAGTACACAAATGGTATTGCCATGCCTTGGATATTATAAAAGAAATATTTAAATGAAGCGCATTTGACTGGCATTTCACGGCATATGCGTGCCGAAATTTAAAATAGAAACGCATTTGAATAGGGTTACCACCATTCGGAAGAACTATAAAAAGGGTATTTAAATTAAAAAAAAAAAAAAACTACGTACACAATAAAACAGTACGGTTATCAAACGAAACGTCGAATTTAATTTAATTAAACACAAGTTACAGTAAAACTTCCTTAATTCGGATCAAATAAAATCAACTCAATCCGCACTAACCATGAATTCGGATTACTGAAAACATTAAAGTTATTGAAGAAAACATTTATGATTATTTAGTTTAATCATTTATTATGTTGAAAACGAAACTATAAAAATCACTTCAATATTGACATTAAAAGTATAAAGGAATGAAATATTAATCCAATATTTAGTTTAAAACAATCGGATATCTTAGTTTGCCGAAAAAAGAGAACATGAAATAAAGTTTGTAAGTGAAAATAGATTGAATGTATTGAACTATCGAACACTGCATTACACAACTCGCAATCTACATTAGCGAAGTAAATTATAGAAATTTTTAACTCTGTCCGGATTGCAAAAGAGTCAGCATTAGCATTATAATATATTCGGATTAGCGAAGTTTTATTGTATATGAGATATTCAAATATGAATGTTAAAGGGTTTGTTTGGCTTATAAGAAATTTTAAAGCTATATTTCAAAGAGGGTTTCCACCAGCTGGAAACGGCAAATTTTATTAAACTATACGCAAGTTATATGAATAATTCAAATATGAATGTCAAATTATTCGTGTCGCTAAAAAGAAGTTTTATAAATATATTTTGAGGAGAGGTTGCCGCCTGTTTGAAAATTCAACTTTTATTGAAATATAAGTATAGCCAAGTTATGATCATGTCCGTGAAATTTGTAAAAAAAAAATACAGGGTAAAAAGGCTCCTAAAAGCTCAAACATTTTATTTTAAGTTTATCGTAATTTGTAGTTATATTTTCCCCACCTTTTCTGTCTCACGAAAATAATTCAATTGGAAAAAGACATGCCCTTTTTCGTACTTTTTCGGCTTATACCCCGCCACATATTTATGCACATATTCAGCACATTTGACTATTTATTTTTTTTACTTAATTTCCATTTCTTCCCACCACAAAAATATAGTGTATTTCACGACAAACGCTGTTCAAATCCCAGTTTCGCACTTTCGGCTAATTTAAGGAAAATTTAATAAACTTTTATAAAAATTTGCAATTTTTTTAATCAGAATTTTTTAGCATGCAATTTTATAGCGCATTCAATTTTAGTAAAATAAAGTACAAGTTTCAAGTGGCTACACATTAGCGTTGATTTTTGACAATTTTTTCCCCCAATCACTCCGTCGATTTTTGTCCATTGCTTGTATGGAGCAAGTGCACAGTGTGGCGGGGCGTATGAGTAACCAGTAATAGCTATGTATGTATGTACAAGGTGGCGCAAAAGCAAACTTCCGATGTTTTTTGGCTGTAATTTAAAAAAAAAAATGAAAAACTTTGATTCTTCTTGTGGATTATTTTTATTTGGTCTTTTAATTTTTTTTACATCAAGTCGAGAATATGATGTCATGTAAATGGCCGCCGCCACAATTGATTGTCATTTGAGCCCTTTTTATGGCATTTTCCATCACTTTGGCAAAAACTTCCGGCGATAGGTCCTCACATTCTTGACGGATATTCTCTTTAAGAGCTGCAAGAGTCTGAGGCTTGTTGACATAAACCCGCGACTTCAAAAAGCCCCACAAAAAGAAGTCTGGAGCGGTCAAATCAGGCGATCTTGCTGGCCAGTGCAAATCGCCAAAACGGGAGATTAGGCGCCCGGGAAATGCATCCTTCAGCATATCGGTTGTGGCACGTGCAGTGTGTGCCGCACATGTTTTCCAATCCCAATTCATCAAGTTGCGGCAAAAAGAACTCGTTGATCATTGCTCTGTAGCGCTCACCATTCACAGTAACCGTTTGGCCCGCGACGTCTTCGAAGAAAAAAGGTCCGATGACTCCTCCAGCGAAAACAGCACACCATACAGTGACTTTGAGCGGGTGCAATGGCTCTTCGTGGGTTACACGCGGATTTTCAGTGCCCCAGAAGCGTAAATTTTGCTTATTTGCGTACCCGCTAAGATGGAAATGGGCCTCATCACTCATGATTATTTTTGATGAAAAATCATCTTCCTCTTGGTGGTGATTAAGGATGGCTTGAGCGTATGTTAGACGCGATTGGCGGTCAGCAGCTAACAGCTGATGCACCGTCTGGACTTTGTACGGAAACATCTTCAAATCTTGTACAAAATTCGCTGTAAAGACCGTCGACTGATACCCATTTGCGTGGCACGTCGTCTGGTCGATCTCGACGGCGCTTCCATGACATCCTCGGCTACAGCAGCAATATTATCTGCAGAACGGCTACTCCGGGGTCTGCCACGCCTGGCAGCATCTCGTGTTGTGCCAGTCTCTTCGAGGCGAGCGGCTAAACGTCGCAGTGTTTCACCAGTAGGCGTTGGACGGCCAGGAAATCTGCGACGAAATTCACGTTGTGCCAAAGTCACCGACCGATTATTGGTCAAATAAATAGTCAGCAATATTCCGCGTTCTGTAGCAGTGTAGCGTAACATTGGTTATTAACGTGTATTTCGCATGTGTTTACTACACAAATGTCAAAACAGAACTGACATTAGGGGCCAATCGCAAAATTTATAGCATTTTCTGATAGGAGGATTACTTTAGCGCCACCTTGTACATACCCCAAAGATTAATAGTAATATGAGAAGTGTGAGTAGTTTGTACTGCATGCTTGTATAATGCAATTCAACATGAATAGAACATCGTTCCACCAGTTAGCTATCAGACAACCGCACACACACACAAGTAATCAAGTTAGAAATGCTCGTCTGTCTGTGTTTGTTTTTGTCTCTTCCACCCAGCTGTCTTTTGATTGCTTATTACTTCGTTTGTCTGTAATCAAATTTCACATTCAAACTCAAACGAATACTAGCTGAGTAAAAGCGACAGTGCCTGCGCTGCCCCGCCGTCGTTGCTGTTGCATGCAAAGCGGCTAGAGCAGATTCTTGTCAATCGAAGACGAGCGGGTGCCTGGTGATTAAATTGTATCAGCCCTAGAGCGCCAAGCCAAAATGTTCGCCAAGGCGAGGACAGAAAAGCAACTAATGAAATTTATACGATTTAGTAATTCATATTATAGTAAGTATTCAATAAATTTGTCGATTTCCTGCAAGCAGAGACCCGGAAAAAATGTTCAACTTCTCGGATATTTAAAGGGCAGTTCTTTTTTTTTTTTTTGGAGAATACAAGAATAATGGCTTATAGAAGTTATATGCTTTCCATTGAGCAAAAGGAGTAAGAGTTATTTATCTTTTTTCTGCTCAAATATTGTTCTTAAATATTTGTTTATGTTCCTGTTGTTATTTCTTATAAAATATTATTTGCATTAATTTTATGCTTACAACGACGTCTTGAGGGAGCTGGAAAGGCTGCGGGCTATTGCATATGTGGACGATGTGGCACTTATTGCCAGGGATAAGTTCCTTGATACTCTGTTCGACCTCATGCAAGGATCCCTAGACCTGATCGTGAAGTGGCCCACGGGATGTGGAGTCGTTATTAATCCTAGCAGGACGGCGCTATTCTTGTTCACCAAAAGATACAGAGTGCCTGATGGCCAACCTTTTTAAACGACGGTGCCCCACTTGTGCTTTCTGACCGGGTTAGGCACTTGGGCCTTGGACAGGAAGCTATCCTGGGGTCTCAACATCGAGGAAGGTGTGAAAAAGGTATAGGGAAGAGACGAGTCTACAAAACCATAATCAGGAAAATAATATTCTATGGTGTGATTATCTGGTGGAACTCATTGGAGAAGGAATTAAACATTAAGACCGCGCTCATTGGAATCGTGTGGACCACACGCGCTCTTGCACTCAACGTTATGCTAAACGTGATACCGGTGGCCATTGCCAGCAAAGGTTCCAGCAGCTCGTGCTACAATCCGGTTAAATACCAATGGCTACAGCTTCAGCTCGGCCTACGGACACTCTAGAATTCTTGCCAGCTTTGACTTCGCACACATCCCCCTAAGGTAGGAATGGGAGAAGAGTGGTGTTTGGGGCGAGGGGCCGGTGAACTTTTTCCTCTACCTTTCCGAACTGAACGCAAGGGTTGGAGGGAGTGTCTTGTGCAAGGAGCTCACTTTCAGCCAGAAATTAGGGCCTCCGAACTAGTGTTTTGAGTTTCATGCGGAGGTAGCCGCAATAAATGAGGCAATGCCTACTCATCAATGTAATCCAAGCGACAACTCTCGATCCTCGTTGGGATTCTAACCGGACATTGGCCGATATGTATTCAGGTGGTTAGGCTGATCCTCTCTGGTAATCAACTTTTTATTTTCTACTCAGTGCTTTGCCTATGCCAGGCTGAGGTTTAAGTACTTAGACTCTTAATTCATTAACACACCAGAGCAGCTTCCAGGGATGGAAAGCAGCAGCGTACAGGATTTCCTTTTGGGTACGTAGCGTTTTTCAAGTAAGACTTTTTTGGACACTCCTTTATACATATGTCTAAGTGAGTTCCCCCCAAGGGGACGAAAAAGAGGGGTGGCATAAAGGTATGCACCTAACCTACAATATATGTAGGGTCGTTTCTAAAATGTCAAACAAAGTGAGAGGTGGAATCTATTGCACAGAACTAGAGGATATGCAACCATAAAGTTACATGTTTTCTTTAGCAAAGCTGTGGAGCTAGCCTAAAACAAGACGCAACTCCAACAAAAACATATACGTGGACATCATACCCTATATTTCATCTAGAAAACACCCTTCGGGGAAGCGATGGATAGACTAGCCGCAAACAGAAGACTCCACAACATTGGGCTTATCGCCATAAGCGAATGGAAGGAAACGAAATGGCAGATAGGTTCGATAAAAACGTCATTGCTCTGACTTTTGAGCAAAAAACCAAAAACGACAAATAAACACCTCCTACGTTTCCACGACAGTCGGGGCAACGCACCGAAGCGACCGGATTTATATCCGACCAAGGACGGCCACTTCAGCACCATTACCCAAAACAACAACTTTAAGACCTCTTAGATATTTATACAGCGAAATGAAAGAGCTCATGAAAAGACAGTCAGGAGCTGGGTTGGTACGAACTAACCCCCTTCAAAATTGCAGTAATTATGTGCAAGAACAGTGAAGCAGGATATAAGCACTCCGTGCTAGCCCTATCGCGGAAAGACTGCAGAGCTATCACGGAAGATGGGAGTGACCGACATTGATACCGACAAAAGAAACTTTTGAACACCTCTTCTGCTCGTCCCGCATTGTCAAGAACACGACTGAAGTACTTGGGCCTCACAATTCGAAAACTTAGATGGCATCGCAAAAGTAGAGCGAAAAGCATTGCTGAACTTAACAAATGGCGTTAACATCCTAACTGATATCTACCTTAGCCCTTCAGGTTCGAACTCTAGCTGGAATTACTACGAACGAGAAGTTCAACCAGATTAATCTAACCTGATCTACAACTAAAATTATATAAAATCAAGCTTCAAACTTGGTGCAAATTTTACTAAAATTCAAGAGATGAACGCTCGTCATTTATATACTTGCATAAAAAAATCTAAAAACTTTCCACAAAGTTTCAACCTTGAAATTATATGGTTTTTATTGTAGAATAAATGATATTCTCTTTATATATAAAAAAGGTATTGTGTGGCTAAAAAATCCGATGGGTGGCGCTGGAATTGATATATTTCTGAAAACGTATGTACTGTCCGATTTAATTAAAAATTAAATATTTCATTTAAAATTGAAACGATAGGTGGCGCTCGAGGAGAAGATGTAGGGTTGGGCTAAAAATCTCGATACATCGAAATATCGATATTTCATTTGAGAAAATATTTAAAATATTACTTCCGAGTATCAAATTTGATATATTTTTAAGGTCTTCATGAATCCAGCTCACGTAAATCTTCAATATTTTTGCAAATATTTGGACGGAAGTTATAAAACATAACTAATTTTATAATTCCAGTGGAAAACAAGAAACCTTTTTTGGTGAGGCGCCCCAATGTAAATGTGTATATTTTTCTATGTTCAGCCCAAGTTATTTTAAATAAATTGCTTCCGTACAAATACATGGAATTTAATGCGTTGTACTTTTGGAATTAAATGTGTAAACAAGCGCACTGGGTATTCGCTAGTAATAAATAAAAATAATAAAACCGCCAAATATGTATTATTTTTTAATTGCGGCTTGAAGTAAAAATAGCGATGTATCAATATATCATACATATATATCAAATATCAAAATATCGATACTTTTACTTTGCATACACCGATATTGTTTAAAAATATCCATATGTTATATATCGATATATTTTCTACTCCTGTCTCGAATTCAAGCGATTATAGTCCCTTACATGATTGTGTGGAATAAACTCAGAAACTGGATGTTTTATAATATAACAAATAAAGTGTCGAAAACTGTTTCTGTCTTATAGTTATGATAAGCACTCTATATGTACGATTCGCAAACCTTATTACATTTTTGTTTATTCCTGAATTCGATGACAGCTGATGTGCATAATATTACAACGATTTGAAATAAATTCTGAACACACCAAAAATTCATAAAACACATAACAAAAACGGCAGCGTTTGACACGCTCGTCAACGTATCACGTAACTGTCTGTGCCTCTAGTTTCTATGTTGCTAAGGTCGAAGGCATGCAATTCAAATCGAAGCTAACATTGTCGTAACAGACAACTAAAAAAATTTAAATGCACTTGGAGTTTTATGCAACAAATTTTGCTTACTTGGTGTTCTCGATTGTCTTTCGCGTTAAACTTCACATTGTAAAAGTAAATTCCATATTACTTTCTTTTTCTGTTTTTCGTTCTCAACGTAAACTGGCGGTCTTAAAATTAAATGAAATCTACCGTCTGTCATTCACATGTCTCGCACGGTGGAAGAGCGGTGGGACAGTTGAGGGCTTAAGTATTCATAAATTTGAGAGTTCATTACTCAACGCTTCAAAAGTGGAAATAAAAACGCTTGCAAAGTAGAAGAAAACTCCAACCACAACCCTCGCAGACGTCGAGCACAGAAGCACTACACATTTGAGGTTCGTTTAATGAAGAGTATATTCTAAAATAACTATAAAAACTAAAGAAAACTGCCAAAGCAACGAACTGCATTTATTACCCTAGCGCGCCGAGCAAATGGTGGAGAAGAGGAGGTAAAAAGAAGAGGAAGCAAAATCGCAAAGAAAACGTTAAATACACATTGACACTTAGAACGTCAAAGTAGCAAAACACTCGAGCAAAAACAACGAAATTTAAAGACACTTTTAAAACTTCATCTAGTTAAATATATTACTTTTTTTCGCGAAAAGTTATCGACTACACCAACAGCCGTAGAGGCGACGCGAAACGTCATGGCGTAGTGGCGGGGGGGTCGAGGGTCGATACATTTCCAAAGGAGTCGCCAAAAGACAAAGTGGCTTGTTAAATAACACAGACGGCGCCGACGACAGCACAGACTGACGGATGGATGAATGAGTGGATGGTCGGATGGATGGATGGATGGATGGGCGAACGGGGAATGCAACGACAATTGGCTGAAATGTAGTGCGGTAAATGGTGCGGCATGGAAGGAAGCGCGACTGGATGGCATTGCATGCATGCATATAAGTAATACATATGTACTCGTATCTCATATTGAAGCAACTCAGTGCTTGGGAAGCTGCTCAATTGCTCCGTTCTTTGTCCGCCAAGCTGTCAGCGGTGGTGCACGCATTTCCATGAGCGACGAAAGCAATACAATTTCTGGCAAAAAATAACACAAACACACAAAACATACATATAATCGTCATAAAATCTTTGGCTATGTTTGGAGGTTTTCGATTGGGTATAAAATTTCTATAAATTTTATATATATGTATATGTTCTCATCTTTTTTTATTAACTAAACTTAAGCCATATGCTAAATTTTTTATATCTTCCACGAAGATGAAATAACTTTGGTCCGATGTTTGTAAATGTAAGAAAAAGAAGATATAGACCCATAACCAGGTATGCCAAAGCGATCAAGACAACGACCGGATTCGATTTAGCCATATCCGTAGGTCAGGCCATCTATCTGTTTGAATGCAAACTAGCAGCTAAGAACATAAATTTGACATTCCTCGCATTTCCCATGAAAACAAAGTGTAGAATGAAAATCGTCGATATCGAGTCACTCTACATTTATAACCTATAGCTCCCATACAACTGATTGTTCAAAAAAGAGGTTTTGTTCTACAACTTTTTCGTTTAGTCAGTCAAGTTTTGTGAACTATTTTCTTATCAACTTTACCAAGTCGACTAAGAAAATCATCAATAGCGGTGCTCTATAAATTCTAACTTCCATACCACAGATTCTTCAGATTTGAGGTTTTAATCGGAATCTATTTATTTTATTGTATTTTATTTCATATTAGTTGATAGCCTCGACTTCGTCAGCGTAAATTATTAATTTTCCCTATGAATTTAAAAGCAATAACCCGTCGTCACAATTAAAATGAAGTCGACTCTAAAGTTAGTGGCAGTTTTTTTAAAATAATTTTCCGGAGGATATCTATCAAAAAATAGCTGTAACTAAAGTAAAGATATTTCCAACCACACCTGCAGCATATCCTTCTAATATCATCAAAATCCGATGATAAATACACATTTTATGAATAACTCTACTCTAGCGCCATCTAGAGGGTTAATTTTTCTTAAAGGTATTTTTTATGGCACTTGCAGTATACTGTTCAAATTTCATCAGAATCGGATAATAAACACAAATTTTCCGGATGACACAAATTCAGCGCCATCTAGCGTGCCCGTTTAAGCAAATCTTTTTCCCAGCATGCAAAAATAATATATTTTAAATTTGATGAAAACCGATTTTGAAATTCGTGCTTTATAAATAACTTAACTCCAGCGCCACCTAGCGACTAGGCATGCCAGAATTAACCTCAGAAATTTTTATTTAAATTTATTCAGTAGTTTTGGAATTTAGTCCGAATAACGAAAACGACTAAAATTTTATAATATTATAATAAATGAGAAAACTAAATAGTTTTTTTAAACAAAATATTTTACGCTAGAAATGTACTATGAAATGTTTTATATTCACGGAGCTTAAAATCATTATAATGAACAAATTACTTTGCAACCCTTTTTCTTAATACCGTTATTTTAAACACTCATTTTGAGATATTCTTGAAGTAACTATCATTTTCTAATAATAATAATAACAATTTGACGCTTACATCATATACATAAGTAGCTTAATGTTTGGCAGAACTTTTCCTACAAAATTGTGGTGTGCGTCTTGATGTTGTAGCACAAATTGAGGAACTAAAGTGTTACCCCGACTCCAAACGGAAGATGATTTGATTAGATTTTAGATGGAAGTACAGTCGGAGGTTTGTCATAACGTTTTTCTATAATTTTCGATGTTACTTGTCCGGACCGGCATTCGATCTGTAGGTACTAAATTAAATAGAAGGTATTCTTGATTTCGATTTCGACAAATTTTTTCGGTTTGAAAAGTTTTGCATTTTAGTCGTCGGAATGAAAAGTAATTTATAAATTAAATACAATAAATTTTTTGTCATCTAAATATTTTTTAAATTTTCATAATATTAAGAGTATTTTTTTACTATACATATTCTGTATTCAAGTAGCTAGATTCTCTTAAAAACTAATAAGATAATTAAAGCGAAAACTATCGAAAAGGAACCGCCCTGTTCTTGATTCTTCTGTTTTTTTTTGTAAGGTTTCTTAAAGTAAAGGTAAAAACGACACTTTTACGTGGGAGCTAAAATTTTCTACATTTAACCCTTAGTACATCATAAAAAAAAACATCGGAGCTAACTTTCGGAAATCCATCGACTGTTTTATTACACAGTGTTCTCTAATGATAATAATGAAAACGATTCGAAACTGAATCCAGATTTATTCGATTGCACTCGGAAATTAAAAACACCACCACGAAACCCAGTCCGAATTTGCATCGTTTTACTTACACAATCGAATCGAAATGCAGAAAAGGCTTGATATACTTCAAATTAAACCGCAGCAACCCATAAATCCGGCGCTCCGAGCACCAAATAGCTAAATTTGATTAAATTAAAAAAAAATATTTATTTCAAAAAAAATTAAGAAATTTCGACGTAAGGGCCATAACTGAGCCAAATGGCTCAGAATAAAAAGAATTAAATGAAAGAATAAAAAGAAAACTTATTAGTCAACGTCCTACAAAAAAACTTTTGTGTATGCGTTATATAAAAGAAAGAGCATAACTCCCAAGACCATTAGAAACACAATTATAAAAATTAGTGGCGCTTTTTTGCACTAGCTAATAAATTGGCTTTCAAATTGCATGCTAGAAAAAATTCGAAAACTTTTGAATAAGAAGTTTTATGATTTGTAAAAAAAAATTATAATTAAAGCTTGAAACTTGGATTGAAACTATATTTATATTAAAGTCTTCGATATCTCGAGAATGCTCGAGAAGCAATTTCTGGCGAGGACTGCTTTCTCGCGAGCTTCTCGTCTATCGTAAAGCTCTTAAGATTTGCGAGCATCTCAATACTCGATTGTAAATGCATACGCAGTACTAATTAAATTATTGAGGTTAGCATTTCGACCTAAAGATCCATTGTGCCCTCTACTCCTTAGAATACCGCATCCAATCCCAGCGCTCCTAGAAAGTCTAAGATGGTGGGTGGTGGTAGCGATCGTACGACTTCCTTCCCACGGCTGTATGAGTCTAGGTACCTATCTCGTCTTCTCGATAAGACGCCACAGTCGAATAACAAGTGCATCGGGGTCTCCTAAGTCGAGTCGCAGTATCAACACAACTCAGTCGACCAGCTTCCTTCCGAGACTGTATCCAGAACTCGGTTTCTCGATTTATCGAGTGGCTAATATGATTTTCTTATTTTATTTAATCCAATCCGACTGTAAATACAGGTTTAAGAAATATCTCGACTTCGGTGCCACCTATCGGATGTTTGAATTTAAGCACAATAGGCTTAGTAGTGTTCGAGTCTGTAAACAATATACCAATAGAGATAGAGATACACTTCTTTTTATATAGGCATAGATTATTAGAAATAAAAAAACAATATACAAGATGTTGTTAAACCCTTTCACAACATAAACCGTCATGTTTCTAATATTTTGACCACTGGTGCACATATTTGAAATTTTATTTTAATTAAAATTTAAATTGTGGTTTTTCAGGGGTTGCATTTGCAAATTATATTTCGTAAATTTTATCTATCCTCCGTGATGATTATTCATAAATACAACGGTATTTGCCGCCAGTATGTTTTTCAATATTTATGCTCACGTTCTAGGTTTGAGTGACGGCCATGAGTACGAATGTACCTATAAAATTTGCTTTATTTTGATTTATTTGTTTTTTCCTTGTTCTATTTGTCGAACATAATAGAAATATTTACATACATATATGTTTGCGAGTGTCAGACAGATCTTTTTGGCAATTTAATTATTTTAATTAAAACTTTTTGGTGTGTCCGTGCGTGCGTGCGTACGTGCGTCTACCTCAGAGCATTGAGCCGTCTGCCCACAGTAAAGCGCTACACAGTCGCACACTAAGCATCATTGTACTTTTTTTTGCACAATCAAAAGTAAACAAATAAATAAATAAGTAAAGCCGATATTTTGTTTTGTTTTTTGTTTTGCAGCAGCAGTAGCAGCAGCTGTATTCAGACGCAAAATGAAAATAAAATCTCATAATCTACGCAATCAACATGCTTACATCTTGAGAGTGCATTCACCTTATTATGCCCGATGCACGACGAATCTTAAGTGCCGTGCATGCTTTTGCATATTTTTTGGTTGAAAAGGACCACCACCGCCACCACCGATCTGTTCCAGGCTATTCACATTGAAATTGATTCGGTGGTTGGTGGTTGAGGAAAAAATTTCTTTGTCCTTTGTCTAGCCTTAAGGTCACAGCCGTACATTTCGGTTTTTATGTTGAATTCTATGCAAAATTACACGAGTGCCAATATGTATGGTGGATGAATAATATTTTAGATTTTGAAAAATAAAAAAAAAACAGATTAACCTAATAAATTTATAAGAATCATGAAATATGCCATGAGAATATTAAAAAAGCAGTATAAAAATAGAAATAATCCGACGGGCACCGAACTCGAATGAGTAAAGGTGCGAATTACCATTCGGATATACTTGAATATGAAGCATTAGATGATTTGTGGAAATATTTTTTTTTTAATTATCAGTTGTTCCAAAAAAAATATTACAATTACAGCTCCTAGTTTGAAAGTCTATTTTGGGGGAGCCTACTATAAAAAAAAAACAAAAGCATAGATCAATTTAAAATTATTATTATTCTTGAAATTAGTTTTACTAGGATAAAATGTATGACATTGAAATATAGGAAAAACCTATCACCGCATCCATGGTAGTTCGAACGTACCATATACCTACTTTGAATGCATTCGTTTGTAGCTCTTCGGACTCGCGATTTCGTTTTCGTATAAGCTCCGAAAATCGAGTTATAAAAGATTCAGCGAAAGCCATGAATACAACGCTGCCACTTTGCTATGATCGTAGTAAAATTGTTACGATTTTTCATAAATAGATTTTAAAATTTACTTCCCCACCTGTTTCACTACTTTTTTTTTTACTCATTCATTTAATGCGTAATGGCCAATAAGGTCACCATATAATCGATGTATGTCAGTGAATTTTGAATTGATTAATTTTTATCGAGCAGGGTGATTATTGAATTTGTTTATACATATGTTTTATGGCATTCGATTTTTTTATTTTATTTAGCGCACGCAGTTTATGTGGCTTGAAATGTACAAGACCTTACGCATTACAATATTTTAAAAACTAACGGGAATTTGTCTAAAATCCATCCGCTATATGGTGTGTAAGACCGAAATTAAAAAAAAATTGTCTAACATAAACGGGCGATACAAATTTGCCAATTCAAAATTTACCGCCATGTGTCACATTGAGTGTGAAACAACAAATGTAAGAAGCACAAAAAACACTAGTCGACTAATCGGTTAATCGATTAGCAAAAGTTGTTTGAAAAAAATAGTCGACTTCACCAAATCGACTAATCGTTTCCTTTCGACTTTTTCAAATAACCGACCAGAAACAACTAGTCGACTAACCGTTCACTTTCGATTTTTCGACTAGTTATATTTGTGTTTGAATGTTTGTGCTATTGAGTTGAAAACGAGCAACTATAATAAGGTTTTTTTATGAATTTATTGTGAGTAACTGTCACTATTCGAAAAATTTCGGTTAGCCGATTTTCAGACTAGTCGATGGCGAGCGGCTAGTCGCAAATGAACGGTTAATCGAACAGTAGCTATTCGATTCAGCATAGTAAAGCGCAAATTTCAAATAACTCCAAATTACGAACTTACGGAAGAGCGTCGGGGGGAAAAAATTGTCAAAAATTATCCGCTATTTATAGCCTCTCAAAAAAAATTGAATTGGCTGTAAATTCTTTAATTTTTCTCCTATTTGATGCTTGGATTGAAACAGTGTTTGTTGTAGAAAGAACTATATTAAAAAAAAATTAATTAAATTTTAATTGAATTTCAAAAATAAATACTCAAAACTTGTGATTACGTGATTGTGACATCGTTTTGTCGTGCATTGTAGTTCTCTAAAGTTTCTCGAATCGTTTGACAATTTTATAACACTCCAAGTTTATTTGAATTTACAAAACCTTAGAGCTTACATCAATTTAAAATCCACATTAGAAAACAATTAGAATACGATGGAATATCTAAGCTTTTTCTCGATATCGAGAAATAAGTCCCATTTTTGAAGAGAACGCAATAGTTATCGATAGTTTCTCTAATCGCTATCTAGCTTTCTACCTTAGAGAAACGCATTAGAGTTCGACTCGTCTTCTAATCTTTCTCTAACCAAAATTTCCAATCGTAACTTGTGATTCCAATATTCTCTGGTCCGCTGTCTGTAAGTATAAGAAGAAGAAGAGATAGACAATATACTAAAAGCATCAGGACGATAAGCTGAGTCGATTAGTCAAGGCGGTCTGATTGAACGGAATCTAGGCATTCAAGTTTATAGCATATGACTGTCATATGAATGATAGTTCAGATATTAGGTTTTGCGTTGCAACTCCTCCACGAAAGCAGCTAGAAACCTGCAATTTCATACTCCTTTCACTTAACATAAATAGAATAAAAGTAGACAAAAATCATCAAGATCAGGACACTATAACTTATAGCTCCAATAGAACTAATTGTTCAGATATCATGTTTTGATTTAAAACTTTTTCATTTAGGTGGCTAGAACCGAGAAAATTCGGGAGCTATTTGCCTATCGATCATAAAAAGATTCTCTTAAGAATTTCGGTTATATATAAGGTATAGCTACTACACGACAAATTGTTCAGATATGAGGTTTTACTTCAGAACTTTTTATTTCATATTATTTTATGTTTTGTTTTTTTTTTTTATATGAGAAGAATAAAAAGTATTTTTAAACAGAATATTTGTACGCTGGAAATGTATGTAGTATAAATTATAGTACATTTTTATATTCATCCCACTTTTACTCTCATTAAACTTGTCAGCCCGATTGCCGGAGCCAAAACTTGTATTTTCTACCCAAGTAATTAATAAAAGCGAAAATAATGCGAAAATAAATTTAAAGCATCCTTGCAGAAAACTTTTGTACGTAAACAAAAACAAATCACAGACTAAACTCAATATCTTTCAAACATCCATTCTTCCATATAAATTTGCATAGCACCGCGACGACGCCATATAGCTATCGAACTAAGTAAGTATCCACATCTTAGCAAGTATGGATATTAAGAATGGAGTACGGGCACCTTTGATATTTCCGCTTGGAAATTTCATTGACCTACCACAACCACAACGCAATTATGAACGTCAAGCGACACACAATCAAAAACGCGTCGAACAACTAAACGACGAACGCGCTGTTGCTAACAACAACGCCTGGCTGACTGAATGGAAGGATGGTTGGATGGATGGATGGATGAATGGTTGGCTAAGCAAATCATCGAGGGTGAGCATTCATCCGTATGGTCATGTGAAACAAAGTCAACGTGTTGCTAAAAGGTCCATGACCTCCACAACAGCAAAAACAGCATTTCGAATAAAAATCAACCACTCCCGCACAAACAATAAAAACACAAATATTGTCTGAGCTGAATGTGTACCACATTACATTACCACAGTGGTGACGATTAGTCAACGACCGAAACCTTACCGAATTATGCAAGGCGGTGAATGCGGCGCTGAGCGTCGACTCATGTGGACTCATGGAGTGTACGAGTTTATGAATCTCATAAAGCACGGGAAGCATCGGGAATTGAAGAGACGTATACAAACATCAAATAAAGTGGTTGGGGTTTAAGGATGCACAGCCGAATGAATGTATGCTGATTTAATAGCTTTAGATTTATGCGACTGATGGATAGTTCACCACGACACAAACTTTTGCTCAAGTGAATATGCGGTGGTAGGATTAACAAAAATGCCAAGTTCTAATGAATTTCGCAGTTTTGAAGTGATGTTCAACAACAAAATCAACTTAGGAAGCAAGTTGTGCGGACAAAATTGAAAATTGACTATCTATGTATGTATGTATGTGTCGAAGTCATCAACTGTCATGGATGATTAATTGGAAATCTCACAAATTTTCGTACTGTCTACGGTAAATAAAGGATTCATTAAAAGGAAAATCGTTTAATACACGTAGAGTAGGGAAGTAGGAACCTCAGGCAACGCAAATGGCTCGGGCGCGCATTTGGTACAATACTTAGGCCGATAAAGGACGAGCATGGCCTGAATTATTTCGGTTAGACATGACTAAACTCGATTGAATTCGAATTAAGGGTTTGAACAATTGAACTGTTGGAAAATGCACAGGGTCGAACAGGAATGGACCATTCACGGATAAGTTTGACTAGACTGATTGAGCCTCGATTAGCAAAGACTTCAACCAGACAGGGTTGCTTAGTTCTTTCTTTGATCAAAGGGTGAAATGTGAGAGATTGTGTACATTTTTAATATATTTAAATTTCTTCTTTTTTAAATTTGCGATCATGAAAGAAAGTTTCTAGAGGCAGTAAAAATCAAGGAACGGTTGACGAGTGAAATGTTATTAATTTAAAATGCATCGTATAGTTTGGCCAAAGGAGAATACATTTTTCGATTCAAATTGTTTGCATTGGAGATAGATAAGTAAAAACTTGGCAATAAGATATTATTATAGCTCAATGATTAGACCGATCTGAGCCGTAAACTTATCTATACATTAGTACTGACAAAAACCATAGTGCACTAAATCAAATCGAATTGCAGCGAAACGAATTGGAACGAATTCGGCGGTCCATTTGATCGGCTCGATCGCGCTAAGTTAGATTGTCCAGACTATCGAGGCTTAGATTTGTTTTTACTAGACTAGCTGATATCCGCCATTCCACAAAGCTTAGAAGATTTGAACAAACTCGAACCATAAATGTGGATTTTTTTGAAATCTCGACTGCAGAACCATCTAATGGATTTATTTTTGGTAAGTGTATTTGTCGTCATATACGCAGTATACGTTTTTAAATCGATTTTGTTTTGCAAATATAGTGTACGTATGCAACATACCTTTCTAAAATCATCAAAATCGGACCATAAATATGAATTTTCTGGATAACTCGACTTTGACGTCGTTTCCTGAATGTTACACCTTATGTGTTATCTAGCTTTCCTAAACCTCATTCGTAATATTTTATTTAACTTTTTAAAAACTCTATGCCATTTTTCAAAACAGCTTTCGGAGACCTTTTACTTTTTTGAACCCATTTTGTAACATTTCATTAATATTATTTATTTAATTGGGTTAATTTTTTAAAGAGCTGGCAACCCTCCTCAAAAATATTTTCGAAATTAAGTTTTTTAACCATTTTTCGATTAACAAATATCTATTACCATTTCGTTGAAATTGTTTTTAATTTTTCAAAGAGCTGGCAACCCTCTTCAAAAATATTTTCGAAATTGAGTTTTTTAACCATTTTTCGATTGACAAAAATCTATTACCATTTCGTTGAAATTGTTTTTAGTTTTTCAAAGAGCTGGCAACCCTCTTCAAAAATATTTTCGAAATTGAGTTTTTAACCATTTTTCGATTGACAAAAATCTATTACCATTTCGTTGAAAGTGTTTTTAATTTTTCAAATAGCTGGCTATCTTCTTAAAATACTATTTTCAAAACTAAGCTAAACCTCTTTGTCTTCCCACCAATAAAACACACCTTTTACGGGTTTGCCACCAGCATTGTAATATTTCATTAATATTATTAGTTTAATTGGAATGAGTTTCCAAACATATGTACAGTAGCATATGTCGTCAAGTTTGTTTTTTATTTTTCAAACAGCTGGTAACCCTCTTAAAAAAATACTTTTCGATGGTAAGCTTTCTTCGACCTCCTTCGTTTTCCACTAGTAAAGTAATATTTCATTTCAATTATTAATTAATTTCTGTCTGTACAACCCTCTTTAAATTATTTTGATTTTTCAAATCACTTATTTTTCGTTTGACACCCATATTGTTATGTTTCATTAATATTATTTATTTACTTCGATTAACTTTTCAAATAGGAACCAACACTATTAAATTCACTTATTTACAAATTTGTTAGAAAGTTGCCAAACAGGTGGCAACCCTATCTCATAAAAATTTCTAGTAAAACTTCTTTTAAATATTTTACGCTTTGCAACTATGTATATTGTAAAATATTACTAATTAAATTGAATTAATTTTTGAAATAGGCGGCAACCCGCTTCTAGAATACTTTCGAATTTACATTTTGAAATTAAGATTTCTTAACACGCTTTTATTTAACACCCATATTGCAATATTAGATTAAACTTATTCATTCAACTTTTAAAACAGGTGGCAACACTGTTTTAGAAATATCCAATAGGCAAGTCCAGATTAGAAACTATTTATATGTTACATTTTGTCGAAAACTGTCTAGCAGTTATGGCATGAAAAGGTAACAAAAGTACGTCTCCGAGGACCCATATCTAAGGAGTTTCACTTCAAAAAAAATTTAAGCACAGCTCTAAAGAAGGCTTGGTGATCGCTGTTATCGCTAACTAGGCTCTGTCGACGAGTTGTAAACTCACTGTCCGGAAAGACGTTAAAATACCATGAGGAAAGATGGTGGTGGTTTCCGCCACGGCTGCGTACCGAGCTCGCTTCTGTGTTCCGCTCCTCTGGTGCCTTGTTGGGCTCTGTGGTTGAGAAGGAGGAAAGTGGAGAGTGGTTAATGATAGTGGTTGTTGGTTGGACTTGGGTTCTGGTCGGGCATGGAAATACCTGGTTAAGGCTCGTCCGGGCTTCTGCCGGATTTAAAATGAGAGATGTCAGAAAGCGAACAACCGAGAAGAATTAGACAAGAGGTGGCAGAGAATAAGAAAAGCTGTCCGTTCGAAACGACGTAAAAATAATTGTATACGAAAGATGGTAGACAGTGGGGGAGGTAGTCTTAATGCGGGCTCTGGCCGGGTATGAGTTAATGGTTTAGAGATGTATCGGGGCTGCCGCCAAAAGAGTTGCACAAAAAGTTGAGCGCAAGAAGGTCCAAAGTGATGTGGGAGCTCGATTGGTGGTGGTTTCTACCACTCAGTCTGGCCGGGGATTAGTCTGGCGCTGCGGGAGGGGCGGTGAGTTCCGGGGTGCGATCTAACCATGGGGTTGGACACTCTGGGACTCACCCATTCCACAACACTTTTGGTATCGAGCACTGTGCAAGCAGACCTAAATAATAAAATTTCACAGCGCCAGCTGCTGTTGCAAATAATGGCATTAAGTTGATCGTATTAGAAAATTAAACCACCCGCATGCGCTTCGAACGATTATACAGCTCTTTCGATTCACATCAGAATTCAAAACATTTACGGATATTTCAACCATCTTAGCTAAGAGTAGAATACCTCTTGTTTTTTTAATTCTAGCAATTACCGCATGGTGGTAGTGTTTATTTTATTTTTGTTTTTGTCTTGGATAGCAGTCTTTTTTCATTTTTTTGTTGCCTTTTACGAGTTTCGCTTTTAAATGCAGTCTGACTGGCGGCAAAACTTCGCACAAATAAAAATGTTGAATATACATTCAGTTCTTCTTCCAGTTTACTACGGTCGACCACCGTCAGTTTTAAGTATCTACATACAAAGATATTCATTTTTACGATTTGTTGCAGCATCCCGCCTACCTCCTCACGATACTTCTTCCCAGTGAATGGGTGCTTGGGAGGAGGTGTGTCGCTTTGTTGATGTGCTGAATTTCGAAAGAAAGAAATAGTGGCAAGTCGTGCGCTACATTTTCCTGTCTGTCCACACAAGCTTGTCTGTTAATTTAAATTTTTGCAACTCTAAATCGATAAACATTAAAGCTTTCCTGCTGCTACAAACATCACCACACTCCACACGCCACACACCATACACTTCATACATTTATACATTGTCCTTGCCTGCTACGTCCCACAAATGACTCAGGGCAATGAATGTCCTTCGTTGACTGTTTGGTTGGTTGGTTTTGCTGCATTTCCTTTGTTCTTGCAACGACAGTGAAATTCTTGGCAAATTCATGGTAGACAACAAAAAGGAGCAGAACGACAACAATGATGAAACCAAAACCAGTATAGAAAATGAAAATTAAATGGTGAAGCAAAAAAGAAACGTATATCAAAAAAAAAAAAATATAAAAAAATAATAACTTCTTTTCTCGTATTTATTTACACACTGCTGGCAAGGATTATCGCAAAAAGTGCACAGTGTGCGAAAGTAAAAAAATTTAAAATGATTCATGCTCTTGGCATATTGGTTGGTGTGCATTGCACAGCTCGTTGCAAAGTCGTCGCCATGGTTGATGGTTTTTGTGGCCGTCGCTGCTGCTCTAATAGACCACCATTGGACGCCAGCTATCTTTAGCTTGAGTTCTTTGTGTCTGGCGCTTTTGGCTGCAATTTTATCGTCATCTTCTTTTGAAACAAAAGTGCTGCTTTAAATTTAATGACTTTCAAACATTTCGTATGGGCGGAGAGCGTCGTATTAGTCTAATGGAAGTCGAATGTGGGTTTAATTGTATACACTTAGAAAAAAATGAGTAATATGGAAGTTGATGTGGTCACGCGAATCAGAAATTTCTCTCTCTCTCTCTTTCTCTAATGTGAAATTTATAAAAACCATATTTTAAAGGAAGTCCTGGCAGTTCAATGTACTCTGTGATGAATTCTACAGAAACTAAGTGAGTGCTTTAAAAAGAAAGGGTACCAAATATTTATTTTTAATTAAAGCACAAAACAAATTATTAATTTAAACCAAAATTTTATAATGCAGCGTAATAATTTGGGCAAGTATCAAAATAATACTGCAGTCAAACATAGAGCTCTAACGAGCAAGGATCCCCGGTGCCCTGAATTAGCTAATCGCCTCTACACTCGACAATCAGCTATACAATACCGGAAATGTCCAGCGTCACTTCACAAACATTACCCAAACATATATGGAGATTACTAAATGTTCTAACAACAGCAACAACCGGCGGCTGGGTTATGGCAACCCTAAGCGGATGCCTTCAAAATAGAGCAAGGAGGCTCAAGGTAATCATCAAGAAAGCTCTCAAAGGGAGAAGGGGGGAACTACTGCCACAAAGTTGTAGAAACCCCTAAAGCTCGAAAAGAGCCACAACTCTTCATTTTATTTAGAAGCCAAATGGCGAATGGAAATCTTCTTGTAGGGAGATGTCGGGTACCCTGTTCTGCACTAAGGAACCTAGGGCAACTTCGGCTGTCCCAGGCATCTCTAGCTCGGAAAACTCTCTGGCAGACGTCATCACTTATCACAGGATGAAATGGGCTATTAAGTCTTACCAACCCTTAAAAAAACTTCAGACGAAAGCTTTTCTACTCGACTAAAGGTATCAAACGACGTCATACATATGTCGCCTACTTACAAAAATTTATAAGGAATGCCTACAACTTGCCCATATCCCAAGCGTATTGGACTAGGGCGAAATTGGTGTTCATACCCAAAGGTGGAATGACCTCTCCATGTTAAGCCAAATGGCACTTAGAGAGGGTAATAGATATTCACATAAGACTATATCCAGAGAGAGTTAGTTTCTTATCGTATCAACTCGCGTACTCTAATGTCAAATCAGTGGAGATAAGTCTCCAGGAAATTGTATTTAAGATTATGCGATGATTAGCCTTTCTTTCTGGACATAGAGCGAATATTTAACAACGTCTAGCTGAGGTAGTTAACAAATCCTTACTACAAATAGGGATACGACGGTCCTTAGTGAAATTCCCTAGGTTTCTTCTTGAGAGAAGGGCTAACATCTTCAATATGGGAAAACATCTTCAGAATTTGGACGAACTACTACAGAATACCCCCTATTTCATACAAAAATGGTATAGGGATTTGCAATTTATGTCAACCCTACTAAGACCTAAAATTGCACTTGTCATTAGGAAATATATAGCACACTTTGTTCACTGGATGTACATGCACAGCGGTGGTGCTACCCATTATCTTCTTCGCAGTCGCCTTCTAAAGGCCTTCTTTAGAAAGGACAAAATCCAGAAGTATAAAAGAAAGATTGCAACGATAGCATCCATGACTGTCACGGGGGCTCTGCTTTTTACTCTCTCAATGATCCTGCAACTCCTACTGAACTTTTCTCCAGTAAATCTATATCTTGTAGGCAATGGAAGCAATTCACCCCTGGTGAGATCGTAGATATGGATTACGGATGCGTCCCGGAGAAACTGCAACTCCTGGACTTTACCACCGCTCTTCAATTACATAGATGGCTTCAAGTTAGATGGCATTCGAGCGAACTCTCCATAAACCTGAGAATACGGCTACCCTCCCACTGTAGTGGCTGCATTGACAGCAACAGATGAAGCCGCTCTTTGGCTTAAGAAAACTACTTACATATATACTGACTCTGCGATACATCGCGATCTATTCTGACAGTCAAACTGTCATGAAATTGTTAGAGTCGGTATCGGTTGATCTCAGAGTACCCCTCAACGAGCTAACTCAGAAATATAACATGTGGGTAGCCACTGGGACATACCCGGAAATTGCGTCGCAGATGAGCTGCCTGAAAGGGCGCTGAATTATCTTTTGAAGACAAGCAGAGTTGAAGATCGGCTTTTATTGTAAATGTAAACACCGACGTTAGAAGGTCTAGGCCACTAGTAAATATCAACCGCTACTACTTACATACATAAGTTCGGTTACTGGATGAAGAAAAAGTGGAATGTACAGAAGACTACCTCTGTCATTGTCCCGTTCTTTCAAAAAGGCGACAAGTCTTTGTAAAATACTTCTTTGAATGCTCTTAGCAGACTTAGAGGCACAACAGGTAGCAACCTTAATTTGCTTGAACTCGCGAATCATCCTTATACTAATGTGCATTAGCCGACGGCAAATGCATGCATGGCTCACAAAGCCGACAGTAATCGTAAACACTCGCTTGCTGTTGTCGTGAAATCTAAATGTGCACTTAACTTACTAATGCAAATTAACTATTTTCATATGTTACGCTTTCTTAAAACCACCCAGTTCAATTTTATGGGAAGATAAGAAAGGAGTGTATGGGAAAGGAGTTAATGCTTCGATGTTTAAAGGATTGGTTTTGAAGTGATTGCCAACATATTTGATTTTCCACTACTTAGTATATCCCTGAAAGGGCTTAGTGAACGAAGAAGTTAGCGAAATTCCTTTTGTTGAAACAACGGCGAGGATTTTTACCTAATTTCAGAAATTCAAGAAACCAAATTACAGTAGAAGCTGTTGTAAAAAGAAATGAAATTGTAGAATGAAATCGATCGATGAAATGGCGCCCAAGAAATAGTCGCCACCGTAAAGTGACTTTCTGAAAAAAAGAGATCCTCAGATAATTGAGTAACATTCTGAAAATTCCGTAAACAACTTATTTTTTCATCTCACTCAAGTAGATTTAACCCTTTACTACCAATATGTTCTAAAACTTCAACTTCGTTGAATATTTCAGTTGTTTCTATTTAGCCAAACAAAAATGCAGCTCAGCCTGGCGAAAGCTTTTAAGCAGGGACGGAAATTAACAGTTATTTCTGAAAACTGTCATTGAAAAATCCACTATGAAGGAAATGTACTACACCCAAGTGTAATTTACCAATCGATTTCTTAACTCATCGAGAATTGAATTTGAAAATAATTTTTTTTTTGGCAATTTTTGTGCAAAACTTAATTTTGATTTATGAGCTGTTATTTTTAATTTATAAAAATAAAAATCAAAAATTGCCTTTATTTATAATTTTAAAAAAAAAAAATATTTTGGATTTATAGAACAAAAATCAAAAATTACTGTTATTTAATGAGTAATTACATGAAAGTCGCAAAATAATCGTTAAATAGCTATTTTTATAAAAAAAATTGTAACTATTATGGTAAATATCTCCAAAAAAGGAATTTTTCTATGTAATCATAAAAGTTGAATTTGTGAAAAAAATTAAACCTTAATAAATATAGTTAGAAAATACCTTTAAATAATATTTTATTAATGTATGATTTTCCGTCATCCCTTGTCAAGTTTGATTTTGAGATAAATCAGTTCAATGTCATTTTTCGTTCTAGCAAGGGTTGACGGAAAATTGTTCCATTATTCATCAAGTTTTCAACCTATCGAAAATACAGACGATAAAACAGAAATATTTTAATAGTCAACGCAAATAATTTTTGGCTGAATTATTTAAGTTTATCATGAAAAATCGATTCCCAAAAAATGCCAGACGCAACGTGGAAAATTTCATTATTATGATTCCGTAAGAAAATTTTAAAAATATTTTTATACAGACCTTTTAAACTTCAATTGTTCTATAATCCGAAGTATTTTTTTTTTCATTTTTATATATCATTTAATATTACGGATATACATATGAACGAAAATATAAGTGCGACTGTAACGTTAAAGACAATGATTTTGACCATATGTAGTTTAAAATCAGTCCATATTTTTTACATACATACATTAATTTTTTTTCTTCTGAAATATTTTAATTAATTCCGCATTTACAATATTATGGCATTTAGCTTCAACAGCAAATCTTTTGTTGTCAGATAAAATATGACTATTCAATTATGTGCATACGGTAGCCATATATGTTTGTAGAATGCATTGCATTATGAATTATGCAGATATTGCATTTTTACTTAATAAATTCTGTTTGAAGGTGTGAGCTTTCAATCAACAACTAGTAAATCGCACAATTAGCATGTATTAAACGCATATATGGCTATGTCGATTTATACTTATTCATATATACAATATGTATGTACATATGTATGAATTTACCACAGCCATTCGCGGCTAAATTGCGCGGCAAGTGAAAAACTTTATCAGAAATTGACCTTGCAAGCGAATATGAGAAGGCAAACGTAAAGAAAAAAGAATTTTTGTATGTAAACGTATCACCTCAAATACATACAAACATTTACGACAAACAGGGTGGCTCAATATAAATGAAGCTATAGAAAGATTTAATAACTTTTGCAAATGTCAATTCATTTACGATATTTGTAAAGTAAACATAATTCGAATTTGTGTGAAGAGGCTATGGAACGCTATACTCCTCCAGGAAGTTTTTTTTATCGCGTTTTAGCGATTGGCAATCATGGCACGAAGTAAAACTTTCGGCACTATTTTCGGACTAGATATTTCGGGACCATTACTACTACAATTTATGTCACTACTATTTTGACTAATGCTGCTACTAATTACTACTACTATTTTTAACTAATTTCTACTACTATTTTTAATAATGCCACAGCTTATTAGTACTACTATTATTATTAATTTCTACTACTCGTTTTTTTATTAATTTCTATTGCTATTTTTATTAATTTCCACTATTCCTTTTTACTAATGCTACTACTAATTACTACTACTATTTTTACTCATTTCTACCACTACTTTTACTAATTTCCACTACTACTTTAACTTATGCTACTACTAATTTCCACTACAATTTTTAATAATTTCTTCTACTATTTCAATTAATATGACTACTAATTACTAGTACTATTTTTATTAATTTCTACTGCTATGTTCACTCTAAAACTAAATACTCTCTCCCATATTTGGGTATATACTTATCTCTTTGCAAAATCGGCACATAAGTTTTACTTCTGCCTTGCGCACTTAGGTACAGGCGTGTTATTTTTATGTCACGGTTTTATGTAAACTATCAAAATTCGATCGGGTATCTAGCTTTTTAACGCGTCTGAAAATTTGTTTAAACTTAGCATGTCGAATAACTTACAACAAGTATTCAAAAATTCGTATCGAAAAATCTCGTAAAATTTATGCACGCTTATTAAAAAAAACTTAACCTCACCAAATTAGAGCAGGCCCCGAACAGGTTTAGGCACCCCAACAAAAACAACACAACGGAACGAAGACAAACCAAATTCAACTAGATGTAAAATGTAAGAAGATCTCTTCTAGATCGTGTCGAAAGGGTTCTCAACTCACTACCCACACTGAAATAGTTTCTAACCTAGCTTTTTCATTTTTAGAGGGGTCGCAAGCCTTTCAATTGATATTCATTTTGCTATATTTTACACAGCTAAAATCTTTTATTTATTTAGCCTTTTCAATACATCGATGGCAAACTTTTTCAGGAAGTATTTGATTTTATGCGCATACTGCGTTATTTTCCATAACCTAGGTAATTTTTTATTTAAAATTAATCGTGCTTTAATTTTATTGCTAAAGTTTTCCCAATAGAAGTACCTGATTTACTTTTTAAATTTTTCATTGGTGGCAACTCTGCTTAAGAGTATATCGTGGTTAAAGAATACTCTACAATCTTTCATTATTTTCAACTTTATTAATAGGCAAGCCTTGGTTATTTTTGACTAACCACCTTACACCGCTTATCTACTAAAAATTGTAATAGGTAGCAACCCTGTTTTTTTAACGAATTTTGAAACCATAAACTCGTCATCTACATAAAAATTACTTTGTTCTAGTGTAGCGGCCGCTTTTCGACACCTATTTTGGAAAATTAATTGTAGGAAAACTACTGAAGATTTTACAACTCGGTTTTTTCACTTTGTTTATTAAATTTTCAATTATTGACAGGATTTTTTTGTTTCGGTTTTCAAAATAATTTCACATTTTAGTTATGTGACCTTGACTCTGCCCTTGTCAAAAAAGAAGAGAGTGCCTGGGGTGATGGGTTTTGAAAGTTCGGACAATATGAAACAAGAACATGAGCTAAATCATCATTCTTAATCCCTTTCTCTATGCCGTCACGCTAGCTTTTTCAAAACTTAAAAACAAAATCGAAGTTGTAGGGATCTTGACGAAAAAAAGAAATACATATTTCTCTCTGTTTTTTTTGCTTTGGTTATAATGGCTGTAACTATTGTTCAGTTAGAAATTTCAAAACAAAACCTTGTGTGAAGTCTTAGCGACAAGTTTGCTTAAGAAAAAATGCAAAATATGTGTCAACGGTTCAACACTTTTTTCAAAACTGGGGTCAACGTGAGTGTTCAGTGAACGAAATGGCAATAGGATATCAATAATTTACGTGACTGATCGTATGTACGGTAATATTGGAATTACGATATACGGTTACAGTCGTATCGTATTTTATCACAGGGTGCACTAGATTATAAAAAAATTCCAATAGAAATCCTTACAAGCAAATGTCATTTCAATGTTTGCACAAAAAATTATAAAACATTTTAAATAGCATGGATGCTGAGGTATTATTTAAATCGGTTGCTTTGCGCTGCGCACAATTCGGCAGCATATTTTTTGCCAAATGAAAATGCTTCTTCATGAAATTGCCAATGATGCTTTTCTGCTGCTGATAAGGGTTTTTTAACTGTCTTAGGATATAAAAATAATTTTTTTGTTAGAAAATTTGTATTTTTTATTTATTTCGTCACTTTTTACTTACATATTTTTTTTTCTTTGGTTTCTATGATGAGTTTAGTTTCGCTTGTCTGTAAATGAAAGCTTCAGTTCTTTTCTTTTACACTTTCACACATATTTTCTATATATACATACGTATGCAATAATACTTGCTTTAAATATCCAATTAAATTTTTACTAAAAATATCAGAGCAACAAGCAGAAATTTTTGGAATACGAATGGTGTCCTGCAATCGCACGAAAATGTTTGACGTTTACGCTAAATGAGTTACGTTCACTGAACTCATAATACCAAATTACGATATACGGGATTCGCTCACTTTTCGTATAATACCAAATATTCAATTTTACGTGACGAGAAGCTCGTTGACTGAACGCGTAATTCGACCCCTGTTCACTCGCCCTCTGAAAACATGGCTTTCCAGAAGACGCATTTAAGGATATAGAACGTGATAAAGAGACGCCGTATTTGAAACTCTGTAACTCCTAAACGAAGCCATATACGACTTTAATCTTTAAACAACGCAGATAAAAAGTATGCAAACAAAATATCGATTTTGTGAAGCCGCTACACTAGAACATCCCCTTAAGGGGAACATACGTCATGAAACTCAGAACTTATCACCAGAAGTGTTGCACAAAACCAAATGAAACCAAACTAAAACCAGATCACTTTATTTCCATTCATTAAAAAAAATATAGCCAAAAACATAGTGTAACTTTGGTAATTTTGGGCCACCTTATATACAAATTACATATATGAGCTTATAAATATGAATCTACAAATGTAAGTGGTGTGTGAACAAGAGTGCTGAAATATTTCACAGCCATATATGCACGTACATATGTACATATATCTGTAAGTGTGCGAGAACAATATGTAGATCTGTATGTATGTACACGCCAAGTATGCCCGAGAGTGATTGTCTTTTCCCTTGTGCGAACCTTCGCCGCATGAAATTATTATTTAATAAACATAAAACTGCAAAACTAGTATTAAGTAAAGTAAGAGGCAGAGAAAGCAAAATTTGTTAACCGACCTCGATCGACAGCTAAGCGCGGATTGAGGATAAAAAGCGATAAATGTTTATCTTTTGCTTAAGAATTATTACCATAAAAAACTTGTTAAAGATTTAACGAAAATTTAACAAAACTCTAAAATATTGACATTCAAATTTTCACTTTTTTCTCAAAATTTTCAGAAGCCTTTCGAGTATGGAATTTAAAAGCAGCCCGTTTAATTTGTAACTGTAAGAAGAAAAGGAGATCAAAGTGATTAGCAACACGAGCTGATTCGCTTTAGCCATGCCCGTCTCTCTTTTCTTCTGCGTGTCTACCTTTATGTCTGTCTGAACGCAAACAAGTCCCTCGGTTTTTGAGATATTTCACTGAAAATTTGTTATCTGATGTATTTCAATAGGCCAGTTTCTTTGTAACCGAGTTGCATGACAACACCAGGTGGATAACGAATTGCATGTAAAGCAAAAACACAAACTCAGAAAAGAAAATTCGTAAGAAATTTCAGTTTAAGATCTAATTCATTTTGTTTTGCATTGTATTTTTAAATATATGTACATATAACTACGTCAACCAAAAATTTTGTTTCCATTATTCAATAGCAAAAACAAATTTCATGTTTCATAAAATATGCTAACAGGGTTGCTTTTGCAACTACAAAAAAACGGGCCTTATAATGTCTTAATTAGGGCTGGGAATTCCATCCGGCCTTTTCAACTATCCGGAATATTCGAATATTCGGATATCCGGACATTATCATAGCATCCGGATATTAGAAATTAGTGAATTGCAATATAGGGGAAATAAATCAAAGGGTAATATGGAGAGTAAAAAGGTGTCGGTATTAATCTACAAGTAGCTATTCCAAATATCATTCACGAGTTGGCTTATTCCATATGTTCATTAACGGCATGACTGCTTATTGATAGTCGAAATATCTAAATGTTATGTACAAAAAGTGTTTGATTACACTACTCGACAAAAAAAATCTCCAAGAATAAAATAGGCCTTTCCTAAAGTGAAATTTTCTCCTGATTCCGAATATGACTTTCATTTTCTTGTGGCAGATCTAGTTTCCGAGATATCGGCGAAAATATGAAAATTCCCATTTTTGCAGAACACTACTTCATATAGGTACGGCACAAATTTGTATTTTTCATTTTTTCGTTTCAAACTGTTGAATTATGCATTATACTAATTCCCATAAAAATGTCTTGCCTTCACCTCCCTCAAGTATCTTCAGTAGTTTGGCCACTATGCCAAAAAACGTTCAAAAAATGTTGAAAAAAAAACGAAATTTTTTACACAATTTCAGATTTAACCACTTTAAAATCGGAAAAATTCTATTGACGAAAAAAAGTTAGCCCTCCTATGTTGTAGGTAATTTAACTACGAAAATTTTAAGCATACCAGCACAACAATCGGACGTGCCATTGAAACTATAGCCCCGTTAACTTGCAAGCGTCTATCCTACAATTTTTTTATAGAGAAAATTTTTATTCAAACTAGGTTTTTATTTTTTATAACGTTTTATTATAGACATATGTTTGCACGTTAAACTGTATTCAATTGAGTAATATGAGTATAAATCAGCAATTCAGTAAAAAACAACAACGACAACAACATTAAATACATACATATCTACATCTAACAAAGTCAAATTGAGCGATTTTACCGTGGTGGTCAATAGTGAGGGACGTGGGTACTTCTAACTACCCGTTTATAATTTTCTGGGTTTGTCTCCCGTATTATTGTCCAGCAATAATCTCCCATCATTTCTTCATTCCAAAAACCTTGGTAACGCTTTTCAAAAATCATGAGGTCTTGGTGAAACCTTTCACCCTGTTCATCACTTTCAGCACCTAGGTTTGCGGGAAAATTATCCAAATGTGAATGCAAAAAATGCATTTTGAGGGACATGTTGCATTTCATAGCACTGTAGTTTTTCAACAAGGCTTTGACCATCTCTCTATAGTTGGGATCTTTGTTGTTGCCAAGAAACCCACTAACGACTTGCTTAAAGCTGTCCCAAGCCGCTGCTTCTACTGATGATAAATGATTCGCAAAATTTTCGTCTTTCAGCAACTTTCTAATTTGCGGACCAACAAATATACCTTCTTTTAATTTGGCTTGAGTTATTTTAGGGAAAAATTTCGTTAGGTACTGGAAGGATGGCGCGTCCTTATTTAAAGCCTTTACAAAATTTTTCATTAATCCTAATTTGATGTGAAGTGCTGGCAAAATAACTCGTTCGGGATTTACTAAAGGCGGGTTTGCGATATTGAAGGCACCTGGTTCGTACTCAGCTCTTGGTGGCCAGTTTTCCTGAATATAATGGGTTTCTCTAGCACGGCTGTCCCAAAGACAGAGAAAACAGCAATATTTAGTGAAACCTCCTTGAAGTCCGAGAACTATAGCTACAACCTAGGATGTATTTCATATACTATTTATTTTAAACTGTACCACCGAAACTGCTTACCTTTAAGTCCGCACAAATTTTCCAATTAAATTGTTTATATTGCATGAGCTCAAGTAAATTTGATATGCTTAAATAAGTTTCTTTAGTATTCTCAGAATGTGCCACTGGTATTGACGGTAACGAATTTCCTTTATGGAGTAATGCTGCTTTTAAACTATGCTTTGAACTGTCTATAAACAAGCGCCAATCATCCACTTTATTTTCTAATTTTAGTGCTTCAAATAAACCTTGAACATCATTGCAGTAGCAAATATTTTCACTTTTAGTAAAAAAAGAAGAGAAAGTCTTGTGTCTATTTCGAAATTTGGAAGTACTTGTCGAAGGGCCCAGGCTGCCCCATTGCTGCAAACGAGATCCTAGAACTTCGCTATCAAATTTCGATAATTTCAAATCTCTGACCAAGTCATTAAGTTCGGCTTGTGAGACTCGATGTGGGATCTCTCCTTCTTGTCCACTTTCTGAATTATCTGCTTCGGAGTCACTTTCGCTTGAGGCTTCAAAACTTATAGGCGGTCTAGGTATGGGTAAGGTATGGTCATGTAGTTTTGGTTTTTTAGCTGATGCCACATTTGGATAACTTATTAATTTCCTCTTTTTTCTCGTTTTACCTTTAAGGTCTATCACGCAAAAATAGCACTGGTCGTGGTTAAAGGGTTCAGTCCACATCATTGGAACACCAAACTTCATGTTATGACCTTTACCCGATACCCATCTCATTAAAGTTAATCTACAGGAGGCGCAAATAAAATTAGGTGTCCAAGATTTATCGAGATTTTTTACACGGAAACCGAAATAATGAAAGTATGCATCTCTGACAGAATTAGTTATTTTCCGAGCTGAGTTTCCGAAAATATAATGTCCGCAAATAAAGCAAAAATCATCCGGATTATTTTTACATTTAAAATCTCTTTTGCATCAAGCCATTTCGTAAACACATCTACCGATATAGTATGTATAAATTTGCACTACAATTTGCAAAACAAAATTTACAACAAACAGTAGTGACAATTAAATAATTGATGTCTTTTTAAATTTATTAGACCCTAAGGTAGAGTGACCAAATTAAATGTCTCGCCAATTTTATCAGAGTAATACTAAAATTGTAGGATAGACGCTTGCAAGTTAACGGGGCTATAGTTTCAATGGCACGTCCGATTGTTGTACTGGTATGCTTAAAATTTTCGTAGTTAAATTACCTACAACATAGGAGGGCTAACTTTTTTTCGTCAATAGAATTTTTCCGATTTTAAAGTGGTTAAATCTGAAATTGTGTAAAAAATTTCGTTTTTTTTTCAACATTTTTTGAACGTTTTTTGGCATAGTGGCCAAACTACTGAAGATACTTGAGGGAGGTGAAGGCAAGACATTTTTATGGGAATTAGTATAATGCATAATTCAACAGTTTAAAACGAAAAAATGAAAAATACAAATTTTTGCCGTACCTATATGAAGTAGTGTTCTGCAAAAATGGGAATTTTCATATTTTCGCCGATATCTCGGAAACTAGATCTGCCACAAGAAAATGGAAGTCATATTCGGAATCAGGAGAAAATTTCACTTTAGGAAAGGACTATTTTATTCTTGGAGACTAAAGTTGATCAAAATTTGTCGAGTAGTGTTATTATTATTGTTCATAAATACCATGTTTTTTTTGGATATCCGCATATAAAAATATTAACCGGATCTTCGTAAATCCGGATAATTCCGGATAATTACACCAACGAATATTAACCGGATATGCATACTAGGCGAATTTTATCCGTGTCAACAAATGCCCCCATGGATATCCGGGTATACGAATATGCGAATAGTTCCAGCTCTAGTATTAATCATTTGTCGGAACCGCCACTATCGGATATTATATAGCAGCTATATCTACAGCTGATTGATCAGATATTAGGGTTTCCATTATAACTCCTGCACCAAAACAAATAAGAACATGAAATTTGGTACTCCCGTCACCTATTATGACTGACATGAGCGACATGTCTAATGAAAACCGTCAATATCGGCTCACTACAACTTATGGCTCCCATACGACTGATTGTTCAGATGTGATGTTTTGCATTTTGCCAGAGGCTCTAAATCAGCTAAGAACATGCAATTTATCACTCCTGTCATTTATTATGAATAGAAAGTGTCCGCAGGAAATTATTAAGATCGGACCACTATAACTTGTAGTTTCGATAATACTGATTGTTCAGATATGATGTTTTACTTTAAAGCGCCTATATCCCAAAAATTAACTGCATGTTTTTTTAAATTTGCTGACATTTTGTGAATTTTTAATAAAGCTTGAAACTTTGATTTATGTGTTTTATGTTACATAATGAACTATGTTTCTATAAAAAATGTATAAAAAAAAAATTTCTCGAAAAGCATTGTGAATATTAAAAAAAAAACACTGTAGAATTTCGCTTGATCCACTGTATACATTTTTATGAAAAAAATAGTTAAAGTTAGATATTACATAATAGATGGTCAGAACTTTTAAACTGCTCAAGATTGGCAGCCGCCTGTGGACACCAACCATAAAACCGAGTATTATGGCAATATTGTGAATCACTTCCAAAAAGGAAAGCGGGGATAATCTGAAAATCACTGACCTAGAAAGTTTATTTCATAATTTGTTTTCCACCCGTACTAATTATAAAAATTTCCCTGTAACTTTCAGCTCAACAGGTAAATGAGAAAATCTGCATGGAAATCACAAGCAGTTCCTCGAAAAATAGCACGCAATCGATTCATGATAAGTGTATATTTTGAATTTTATGAATTCACACTTCGTGGAAAGTGTACACACGCATCTACACACATATACATACATATATGCATGTATGTACAAATAATTCAAGTTTTAGAAAATTTCAACTCCTTTCAAAAAATTGTCATACAATTTTCAAACTTCTTAATCAGAATTTTAATCTCAGCAGAATAATGTGCAAGTCTAAAGTGGCTGAAAACTCTTGCTGATTTTTAACAATTTGTTTTAGCTTTTGGTCTTACGAACATTTTTCCATATAACGGATGGGCTTTGTATAAATTCCCGTTAATTTATTTATTTTATTTTTACTGTAGATATTGCATCTTCTGTCATAAATGGAAAAGGCCCGAAAACATATTTAAAAAATAAAAATAAAATAAAAAACAATTAAAAAAAATTTTTTTTTTTAATTTCAAAAAAAAATTAAAAAAATTTTTTTTTTTTAATTTCAAAAAAAAAATTAAAAAAAATTTTTTTTTAATATTTAAAAAATTTAAAAACCAACTGGAATTTAAAGTCTCAGACTTGCACATTATTATGCATACCCAAAAGTTTTCAAAGAATTGTAATTCAAATTTTATGCAAATTTGTTGAATTTTATAGTGTCTAAAATTTTCAATTATATGCGTTTTGTTCTAGAACAAACTGCTGTTTTTTCCATTTTTTAAATTATTTTTTATATAAATGAAGATTTTAATTTTTTCCAATTATTTTAAATCAAAAATGAAATTTAAAAACTAAAAACGCCTCGAAAATTGTAATGGATTAGAAAGTCCAAACAAAATGGACTGTTTCTTTCCGGCGATAGAAGGAAAACTACAAAAATCCTAGGATTGTTCTACATAGAAAGTATTTTTTTTTTTTAATCAAAGAAATATTTAGAGGTCGTTAAAATATATGGGAAAACAATTTTCGCAGAAAATCAATATTTTTTAATCGGTAAACTTTGGTTCCTCTTCAGGAGACTTCAAAGAATAATAACCATTAATTTTAATATCAACTATTTCTAAGGGACCCCTGAAAGGCAAAAAAAAAATCTAAAAATGGACCCCACCGCAAGTGCGTCAGCTGATGCTCATAATATTTTAACTCCATAAAAACACTATTCTAAATTAATCCATAGTTCTCTTATTAAAATGCCATTTTTGCAAACGAAATGGTATGCCATTTTGCTAGAAGTACGGAATACTTCGAAGGAGTCGCAAAGAAAGCTCTATGCCCGATTACGAAGTTGATTTTATTGGGTTTATTGGAAAGAGCAAACATTCCCATTATTTATGGTCCAAAATTTCATTAATTTGGCTGCCTCGACTAGCTTCGCGATACCCCATCCTGTTAACCCAGGTTTACAAGACCATGAGGACGGTGTCTGGTTCCATCTCATAAATGGCTTGCTCGATATTCGGCTTATGAGCCTGAATAATTTGAGGATTATTCACATGATACCGGTCCGTCATGGCATCCCACAAATAAAGACTAACGGTGTCAAAACGCAGCTCCGACATGGCCGATTTGCATCACTGAGGCTGCTGAAAACACGGCGGGCAAAAGATCGATAGTGACATGGGCTGTATGACATGGCGCGCCATCCTGCTGAAAGCAAAGATCCTACAAATTTATGCCTCCAATTTCCAGCCACAAAAAATCATTTTTTTACAGTCCTCTGTAGCTGTTGACCCAATGATGACACCGCCCGAAAATCAACACTAAAGTTCTCGACGATCACGTGTAGATTTTACGATCGCCAGTTGAGGCAGTTTTGCTCGTTAACATAGCCGTCGAGATGAAAATTCACCTGGTTAGAAATGATGATTTTTAGAACAAAATGCTGGCCCATTCCACGCGGCTCTCAGAAGCGATAACAAAGCTGATGATCGCTGAGACAATCAAACCTTGTAAACGAACAATGCGATATCTTTGTGCAAAACTCGCAACAGGAAATGAAACTGTACTATTCCCCAACATTGTTGAAGCGTAAAGAGATAATTTCATTCCGCGGAGAGGTGATAGATTTTCTGTCAAGATTTCGAGTGGTAAATATTTAGATGTCATTGTCAAAATATCTCATGAACAAAAAAGAAAGCCGCTGTATGGGCCACCCTTTAGAGTTCTCAGAATTTTAAATTTTTGTTTATCTAGTTAACAATTTTTGCAAGTACACAAAACGAAATAATTAAAGTGAACAGCAAGTACTCTAATTATTTAGCAATTATTCGCTTCTGAAAAGGTAAAACAGTTAGAATCATTAATCCGTTTCAGTGTGCTCTTTACACGTGTGGAATTTATTTCAAAAGTGGCAAAAATGAAAAGAAATAATAGCGTTCATAATTACTTACCTTACAAATCCGGAAAATTATGGGAAAATAAGACGTCCTGGGCGTCAACCCAAAATTAGCGAAAGACAAAAAAGGCAAATAAAAAAGCTGGCAGTTAACAAAATAATCGGTCAGGCGAAAATACATAATCAGTTAAGTATCTATATTTCCACCAGACGTGTTCAACAACTTTAGGTCGAGAAAAGACGTTGAAAGATAAAAAAAAACAAACAGCAATTGCCAGAATCTCGCATATTTCCACAACATAAATCTGCCTTCGCCGTGGAATATAAGTTTTGGAGCAATGAGTGGCAAACTGTTATCTTCAGTGACGACAAGAAATTCAACATGGATAGCCCACATGGAGAGCAAAATAATGGAAGAGATGTGCGTCGAAATTGCGAGACTCGTTATGCTAGGAATTTTAAAGGAGACACTATAATGGTATAGACGGCCTTTGGATATTATGGAAAGTCCCCAAAATGCGATCTCTTGGACAACGACTTAATAGATTTTGGAGACAATATATGGTTTTCAAATTGGATATGCCCATGCTTCCTCTTTATTGCCCTGCGTTAAGTCCTGATCTGAATGCCAAAGAAAACCTTTGGACAACTAAAAGCTGCGATCCAGGAAGAATAAGGAAAAGGTTATATTTCTCTTTTTCAGACCGAATAGACGTGTAATGGAAATAATTAGTAAGAAAGGAGGAAAAGCTCACAACTAAAATTAATAATTTAACTAAATTAAATTTTTACTTTTTTTTTAATATTTACTTCGTTTGGGTGAAATATTTATCAAAACCTATTGAAGCCACACTGTACAACTTTTTATGGAAATTTACATAGTTTGTATCAAATATGTAGATGTGCTTATCTAATAAACCCATGAATGGTGATAATTTTTCGCTTGTCCGGTTTAATTATTTCACTTAGTGTATGCCCATTTTTTCTGAAATAACAGCTTCTGAATGCGTAAATATTGACTAAAAATATTTTCAGTGGAATTGAAGATATGCAAATATACTAAATATGTAAATAAATATAACGGTCGCATTTTAGAACTTCTCGTGCCGCTAGCAAAATGTCAATGTAAATATTGAAAAAAAAGAAACGACAAACAAGTTTATTTATCCATAGGTCCGTTTTATTGTAACCGACTTGCAAAAGAACGCTCCAGTTCGGATACAATTTCCCTCAGTGGCAAAAGCAACCCTGTTAGCATCTTTCATAAAACATGAGATTTATTTAGTGCTATTGAAGAACGGAAAATAGTTGTGCAAACAACAAATTTTAAGTTGACGTAGTTTTATATTTAAAAATACTATGCAAATAAAAACGGATTAAATGTTAAAATGAAATTTCCCATGTATTTCCTTTTTTTCACTTCCCAACACCGCATCTCAGGTCGGATATCATTTTTACCGCATATTTTTCCGAGTTTGTGTTGTTGCTTTACATGCAATTCGTTATTCTACCTAGTGTTTTTTTACGACTCGATTACAAAGAAACGGTCCTCATTTAAAACTATTTTTCAACAAGCAATGTGCAAAATAATAATAATTCTAAATTTAAACGTAACAAACACCAAGCGCTGGAAAGAATAAACCAGAGAAATGTCAATAGAAATGTGAGAGAAATAATTAAAAACAAAAACAGCTGATAACTAATTGGTAAGCAATACAGATAATCAGCGAAAGGCAAACAAACAAAAAATGTTAAGACAATTTCAGAAATATGTACATACATATGTACCTAGGAAATCACACGTGATCTGACTTTGTAAATTTAAAGACAAAATGTTTGCGAAATTTCATAAAGGCGTTCGATTTTCTTGCTGGCACTTCAGAGCGTCAAAAATTAAATGTAAAAAAATTGCCAATAAAAAAATTTAAATTGAGTGAGTACTCATCGCCGTTTCTTGTGCACAAAAATGCCGGAAATAATAAATATTCGTTAAAGCATAAGAATTTTTTGAACGACGCGACATTACGCAGGTGCGCGAGGTGTGGCCTGATGAAGTGCGTCAATGCGTCAATACGATCTCAAATCAAGCGAGACAAAGAGGCAAAAATTACAATTATATCAAAATAAAATATTCTATTGTCTGCTTGGCATTTCTAAAAATGATCTTATAATTCGAAGTATGCCGCGTCCCTTATACCAATGCGTGAAACATCAGATATGGTGACGTCCATAAAATATGAGATTGTTTTAGGATAAGGAGGTTTGGCAAATTATCATTGTCGATTCCCCCATTCTGGTAATTGCTTTAATTTTACTGGCTCCTATATTTTTCTGTATTTTAAATGTTTTTGATATTTATAGTAAAGGGGCAGTAAAGGGTCGGCCTTCAGCCATCTGTTTACAGGAGGAAGAATTTTGTTTATCCCTAGACCTGTGAACCGACATATTGCGAACTGGTTGTCTGAAAAATATGATCAAAGCTTTGATTAGCTTACGCAGGTTTGTAGTTGTTTTTCTTTTTTACTTGAAGTTTCAAACTATCCACTCAATAAATCTGGTTTTGTTTTACAAATATGCAAAATGGCAAGATTTTTGTTTTTTGTTGGGAAGTGGATTATATAAAGTAGATATTTTTCAGCAGAACTCCAATTAAACTTCTGCCATGAAAAAGTTTTCATAAAAACCTTCTGCTACTCGGAGAGGCGAATATTATACTAAAAAATCCTGTTATGAAAGAGCTTTTCAAATTTAATGTATTTGGGAACGAATTTCTACCATCCCCAGACAAACGAGAACGAAACGAAACCGGGTGATATTCAAATTTGGGAACAAATTTCCGTCATCCCTTGACAAATGAGACCGAAACGAAATCGGGTGGTCTTCAAATCAAATATGTCGAGGGATGACAATAATTTGGCCTCGATTACTTCATTGCGTACTCTGTCAGAAGAAATACCAAGGTATTTTCTAAATAAGGTATAATTAAAATTTACAGGTTTTTCCTAACGTTATTCAAAAAATACATAAGTAGAGATTGTTGTTTTTTTTTTCAATATTCACAAGGTTTCCAATGGAAAAATTTTTGAAATAAACTTTTTTAGAAAAATATAGCTCAAGTTTCAAATTTTATACAAAATTCCAGAAAATTCATTACATTTTCACGAAAACAAAACATTTCATCAAATTTTCGGGCATTCAGTTTTTTAACCCATCCAATTTCAATATAATAAATTGCAAGCTTCGAACAGCTAAAAATTACCGTTGATTTCTGTCAATTTATTTTCGTTCTTGTGTCGAAAAAATTTTCAAAAATCAAAATTTTTTCAAAATTTTGTAATTTTTTTTTTTTAATTTGTCGAATTTTGTGATAAGTTTAAAAGTTGTATTTAAATGATTTGTGTTATAGATTGTACTTTATCTACATATATAAAAAATGCAATCGTTTTCTTTGTCACAACTTGGTTCAAAAACCTATGAACAAATATTCCTTTGGCCCGTTACACGGATATTTTAAATTAAAATTTTTAACCCGTTAGGTAGCGTATGAGTCGAGATATTAAGAATATCCGTATTTATGGTTCGTTATTGGTGATATTATAAATATATGGTAATGGTGCAATAAAAGCTTTTTCGAAAATTAAATGCGCTAGGTGACGCGAGAGGCGAATTATTCAGAAAATCTGTATTTATGATGCGATTTTGATGAAATTAGAAACGAATGATAGGAATGCGACAAGAAGTACTTTTACAAAGATGATACCGATAGATGGCGCTAGAATAGAAAATGCGTATTCATGGTAGGATGATATTAGAATGCTGCAGGTGTTATTAGAAATTATTGTATAGACCGATTTAGAGATGAAGTTAAGTTGCAGTGTTAATTGCAGTTATTTTGGGCTGATATCTTATTGATAATTTTGTAAAATATTGCAAATAACTTTAAAGTCGACTTAATCGAAACTGTTCTTGAGATTTAGAAAACCCTCTCTAAATACTTATATATGGCAAAAATATGGTAGGGAACGCAGACGAAGTCGCGGGTATCTACTAGTCTTGTTTTAATAAAGAATTTAATTAAAAATTAACATAAAAAAATTTTTTGAGAATAACTGCAGTTGTTAGCTGTTTTATTGCATCCCAAACGAAGCTGGAAAAATAGAACAGATTTCAAAGGAAAATAGATTTGACATTTTTTACGTAAAATTTATGCTATAGTTTAAAACGTATTTTTCTCAGAGAAGGCGAAATATTAAGTACAAATAATATATACAATTATTTTAAAATCTATTTTTTATCTTCGTTACATTTTCTTAAACACTAAATTTAGATAATACAACTGTCGTCAATAAATACACTAGCGAGCAACAAAAATTCGAAGATTGGCAAGCAAATGTAGTTTTAAATAAACAATCAATTGTTAAAATTGTGTTATCTATTCAAATGACCCACTTAGGTGACTATTTTAGAGTCGAGAGTGACCTATTTACCACAGAATTTAGAAGTTCATTAGGGAACTACATTCGACAACTAACATTTTTCAGAGCCGAAAAGTTTTGTTGAGAATGTAAGTAATTCTCAAATGTGTCTCAAATCGTCGTCTAATGTTGTAGATTAGAGAATCGCAATTTTAATCGATAACTAACCGTAGTGCTGGTATCGATAGTGCTTAAAAATGGTTTATTTTCAAACTGGATATTAATTGTCGAATTTTGTTAAATGGTATCAAAGGTTGCGAATTTGTAAAAATATTTTGTGATGATTGGAGGTCAATCGAAAAATTAGTTGCAAAATTTGGTATAACCAAAAAAAAGCTGCATTTATATTGATCGCAACTGCACATTTGTACAATTCATTACCTTTCCGTCATATAAATCAAAATGAAAATATGAATGTAAAGTACATTTGTTTTGCAACTTACTTGTGCACATCTGCATAAAGACACCACATCCAAATAGGAGAAAATACGTAAAAGAATTTCTTTTGGCAGTTGTTTTATAGGTTCATCATCCGTATCCGAAGAACTGAGGAATGTTTGCTGCGAATGAAAAGAAAATAAATTTCATAAAATTTGCTGCCAACTCAGATTGTAAATGATATATAAGCTAATTATTTGCATTCAGACACATTTCTTTACATCGTAGATATGTATGTACTTAATTCTATGCATTTATATAATAAAATTTTTTTTTTTTTTTTGTATAATATCTAAATCCCTTTACTCAAAAAAAAAAGCAACACTGAGTGAAGAAATTTTTTTTTAAATTCCAACTACATGATTCTGTATATAAATAGGAACTGACATAATTATATTCTGTTTTTTTTTTTTTTGAATTCTGTTTTCACGATAGGTTAAAATTATATTCATAGATCAAAGCTTTAGCAAAAAATTGTAATTTTGCTAAAAATGTATAGGCACAATATTTATAATTTCAGTAAAACATATATTTACATACATATATTAAATTTGACTAATTAATAAACACAGCAAGTCTAAATACGCACATTTGTATGTATGTATAAGATTTTAACTGGATGGACGTTTTTAATTTGGCAAAAAGCCCTACAAGGCAGGTTCTGGAATCCGAGTGAAAGTGGATATGAAAATGAATTTAAAACCGAGTGAATTTAGTTTTTGTGCTCTGATATCCGAATTTTTTGTTCATTTAAGAACTCGATTTTGATTCACCCTAGAAATGAACTAATCAGCTGACAGTTGTCAGTTTATCCATAATAAGTCATCAATTTTTTGGAGCAAATAGAAAATTGAGTGCGTTAACAATTTTTCCGGATATTTATGTATATAGAAAATGTTAGACTTTCAGAAGAAGGAGAATCATTCAAGACCATTCCGACCCTTCAGTTATGCCTGAATTAGTGTAAGTATTTAGATATGTTTATTGGTGTAAATATTTTCATAAAAAAATGTTTTATAGATTTGTGTTTAGCTACCGGGTCTACAAAACTGCATTTATTATGTTATTGGACGTTGTGGTTCCCAGTTTGGAAAAAACAAAAAAAATCCATTCCGGCACTACTACAACTGGCGGGTGGGTACGCTGAGATTTTTGGTGTAAGGTGGCTTTCAAACAGCTAGTTATAAGGAACTATGGAACTATGCAAAAGTTATTAAAAGTATGCTAAACATTTTAGAGAAATATATTTGTCCACAATGGATCAATGTAATTATGACAGAAGACGAGATGATTAAATCAGAAAGGCACTTTCAATAAAAATTTGGTAATTTTTTTTACTGCTAGGTATTTTTCTCCAAAAACAACGCTCCTGCGTTGTATTCTATAATATTTTTAGTTTTAAACTACTTAAATTGTAAAAACTATAATATTTTTAATTTTAAACTACTTAAATTGTAAAAACTATAATATTTCTAATTTTAAACTACTTAAATTTAGTTTTTACTCCAAATCTACGAACTCAAACTGAGGTGAATGCTATCCGAATTTTTTCTTGTGAATTCATTTTCCAGAATATGCAAATTCTCTCAGAATTCATTTTAGAAAAAAATGTGGAAATTAAATGGAAACACCGAACACTAAACGTCAGATTGAAAGTGAATTTACTGGATACTCATTCACTCGGAAGTGAATTACAGAACCTGCTTGTATGCATATGAGTTTTATTAACATTCATTCATTCCTTCGCTAATCTAGGAAGTATGTAGAATTGGGTAGCAGAATTCGGATTTTATTTAGATCTACATATGTAGATTTACTCCTTTTACTATGAACTTCGATATCCACCCCGGGTGTTTCGATTTTCTTGCATTGGCAAGTCTACTCAGAGAGATGATAACTATTAAACTTGTTAATCTTAAAAACAACCTAAGATAATTAAGATGATATAATTTGCGAGCAATCCAATGCGGAGACAGCCACTGTGCATCATCAAAAAACGTGCGTGTAAATACACAGCGAAAGCTTGACGTCGGAAAGCTGCATCGCAACAGACAGCTGCAAACTTCACCACTCGACTCTCACACCTGCTCAATGAGAGCACTTCTCAAGAAACCGGAATTTGCGAGCACTGGGAGCACATTTCTCGATCACTGCGTACCGCCGCTGAAGAAGTCGTTGGCTTTCAGCGAACCCGAAAAAATGACTGGTATGATGAGGAATGCCGTGCCGCTTCGGAAAATAAAGATGCTGCCTACAGGGCCACGCTGCGATCGGGCGCAACGCGAGCTGTATGGGAACGCTACCGGGAGTTGAGAAAGGAAGAGAGACGTATCGTCCGTAGAAAGACCGGGACGGAAGGTTTTAAGACCGGGGCGAATTCCTGTAAGAACAAGAACGGCGATCTGGTGACTGATGTCCAAAGCGCACTTAGATTGTGGAGGGAACACTTCTCCACTCTGCTAAATGGTGACAGCGAAAGCGTCGCCGGAGAAGATGAAGATCCCGAACCCCAAATCGCTGATGACGGCATTAACATCCCGTCACCCGACCTCGATGAAGTTCGAATAGCAATTATGCGGCTACGGAACAACAAAGCCGCTGGAGCTGATGGGTTACCAGCTGAGCTATTCAAGCATGGTGGCGAGGAGCTGGAAAGGTGCATGCACCAGCTTATTTGCAGAATATGGTCGGACGAATGCATGCCCGCCGATTGGAATTTAAGTGTACTCTGCCCAATCCACAAGAAGGGTGATCCTGCAATATGCGCCAACTACCGCGGGATCAGCCTTCTTAACATTTCGTATAAGGTTCTATCGAGTGTATTGTGTGAAAGACTAAAGCCAACCGTCAACGAACTGATTGGACCTTATCAGTGTGGCTTTAGACCTGGTAAATCTACCATCGACCAGATATTCACGATACGCCAAATATTGGAAAAGACCCGTGAGAAGAGGATCGACACACACAATCTATTTGTCGACTTTAAATCAGCTTTCGACAGCACGAGAAGAAGTTGCCTATATGCCGCGATGTCTGACTTTGGTATCCCTGCAAAACTAATACGGCTATGTAAAATGACACTGAGCAACACCACCAGCTCAGTCAGAGTTGGGAAGGACCTCTCCGAGCCGTTTGATACCAAACGAGGTTTCAGACAGGGTGACTTCTTTAACATTATGCTAGAAAAGATAATTCGAGCTGCAGAATTAAACCGGTCAGGTACCATCTTTTATAAGAGTGTGCAACTGCTGGCGTATGCCGATGACATCGATATCATTGGCCTCAACAACCGCGCCGTTAGTTCTGCCTTTTCAAAGCTGGACAAGGAAGCGAAGCGAATGGGTCTGGAGGTGAACGAGGACAAAACGAAGTACCTCCTGTCATCAAATAAACAGTCAGCGCATTCGCGCCTTGGCTCCCGCATCACTGTTGACAGTTACAATTTTGACAAAGTAGAGGACTTTGTTTATCTTGGAACCAGCATCAACACCAACAATAATGCCAGCCTTGAACTCCAACGAAGAATCTCTCTTGCCAACAAGTGCTACTTTGGGCTGAGTAGGCAAATGAACAGTAAAGCTCTCTCTCGACGAACGAAGACCACGCTCTATAAGTCCCTCATCATGCCCGTGCTAATGTATGGCGCAGAAGCATGGACCCTATCAACATCGGATGAGATGGCGCTTGGAGTGTTCGAGAGAAAGATTCTCCGAACGATTTTTGGTCCTTTACGTCTTTGCGATGGCGAATACCGCAGACGATGGAACGATGAGTTGTATGAGCTGTACCGCGACATAGACATAGTTCAGCGAATTAAGATTCAGCGGCTACGCTGGCTAGGTCATGTGGTACGTATGGAAGAAAATGCTCCAGCCCTGAAAGTATTCGACGCGGTACCCGCTGGTGGTAGCAGAGGAAGAGGAAGGCCTCCTCTACGTTGGAAAGACCAGGTGGAGAAGGACTTGACTACACTTGGGATATCTAACTGGCGCCAGGCAGCAAAGCAGAGGAGCGGCTGGCGTGCAATATTGAAATCGGCCAAAATCGCCTAGGCGGTTATAGCGCCAATTAAGAAGAAGAAGAATCCAATGCGGAGCCAAAAACGTTTTAATTTAATAGCGTTTCAAAAATATACGAAGTATAACCATTTGTTTCGAAAGTTGGAAACATGTTTATTGTATTATTTATTGAATGAAGAGTGAGGCATATTAATGTATCTATATACAGAGTGGCCCATATATGTAAATGAAATGGTGTATTTTTCAAAATTAAAATAAGAGTAATAATCTAATTACTAATCTTTCGGTATATTATTGATTTATTCGAGAGTGCAAAAATTCATATTGTGTATGCCACTCGATTTAATTCATGTGGCTGCCTCGGCTGACTATGCAGTAGCTGATACTCATAACCCAGTTGTCCAAGACCATGGTGATGAGTTCCGGCTCTATCTCATGAACGACTAGCTCGTTATTCGCCTGAAAGAGCTGAATCGTCAAAAAGAGTCTAACGATGTCGAATTGCAGCGCGGGGAGGTCAGAATTTTTTCATTTAAATTTCTCTTGTCAAAATGAATATTTGTTTGCAATAAAACTTTCGATTTTATAAATAACAAATTGTTTACACTGGTAGGCAAAACCGGTCGAATTGAGACCTCTTATAATAAAAGGTTAATTAACTAATAATTCCCTTCGTTCACTTTATATACTTTATACTGTAGCAAAAACCTTGTAAATTAATATATCAAACCTTATACACAATTTATAAAAACTTAAAAAATTTTCATCAAAATTTGAAAATTTTTTAGAAGGATGCTTAGATATTCTTTGGGTATGCACTTTTATGACCTATTTCGTTGGAAGCGGCAAGAAACAACCGTTGATTTTTTATAATTTTAACCTTGGAAACTTTGCATACTAAAATTAAATAAGCTATAAAACTGCATACTCAAAAATTTCTTGCACCAAAATTCAATATTACACTGTTCGTAACTTACGTTTATTAATTAATTTTTAATAATCAATATTATTTAAAATTGGAGCCGTTTCCTTTGTTTCAACTTGGCTCATAAAACGATGAAAGGATTTCAACCAAATTTGAACAATATATTATTAAGGCTCGTAGCACGGAAATGGGTTATATTTTAATTCGCTAGATGGCGCATGAGTCGTGATATTCATAAAATCTGAATTTATTACCCGGTTTTGATAAAACGTATGTACATATAACGGGCGTGCGTCGAAAATACTTTTCTGAAAAATGAACCCGTCGGGTGGCGCCAGAATCGAGTTATTCAGAAAATCCGAAGAAATCAGAAATTGATAATACTCGAAGAAATACTTGTATACCTATACTACATTTACAAGAAAATATAAATATAAAAATCCATTGAATGACTCTATAGTCGAGATTTACGGAATTTCCATATTACAGGTTCGATTTAGTTAAAATCTTTTAAGCTTTGTGTAGTTAAAAACAATGTCAATGTTGTAGTCGAGATAAACTTGATCCTTAAGTTATTTGCAGCTATTTTTTTGGCTGATATCTCATTGAAAATAATGCCAAAGAATTGCTACTAACTTTAGAGTCGACTTCATCTTTACTGTGATTGCGGGGCATTGTATTGAAATTCGCGAAGTCGTGTTTTTTTTTAAATAAAAGTACTAGAAAAATTCACAAGACGCTATTCTGCCTTTATTTATTTATTAATTTCCCTTTGCAAATGTTACCAAAAAACGCAATTGGGTTTCTGTCACATATATGTAACTGGTGGCAACCCTCATATTTTAATACTTTATGTCCTTGTGCATAATTTAATTAAATTTGACATATAAAAATGTGGCAACCCTCTTCAAAATATACCTATAAACTTTTTCCTAGCGAAAGAAATGGTTTGGTACCCCCATTATACTATTTCTTTATATAACTTGTAGCATAAGATATTTTAATTAAATTCTCTTTTTCTAGCAGATGGCAACCCTCTAAATTAACTAAATTTGATTTCTCAAGTGGCAACCCTCTTCAAAATGTAATCAACTCAGCGAAACAAACCGTTTGACATTGATATTTTAATATTTTATATACTTGTTTATAATTTGATTTAATTAGACTTTTCAAACAGGTGGCAACGCTCTCCCAAACATAAAATCTACTTTACAACCAATTTTCATAACTACAAAATTTTATAAAAATCGGTAGAGCCTTTTCGGAGGAGTTCGACCACAAACACGAGATAGCACTTTATTGTACTGCAATAGAATTGCCTGCAAAACTGCATACCCAAAAAGTTACTAAAAGTTTTGAATAAAAAGCTTGACAATTTGATGACAAATTTTTGAAAAATTTTGCATTTTTGTATATTTTATACAAAGTTTTAAACTTTGATTTATATGGTTCATGTTATATAATGAACCTTAGAGTTTTATTGAAGAATCCCAATATGCCTTCCAGCTAGCACAGCACGAAAGCAACGAAATTACAAATGATGCTTTTAATTAGAATTATTAGAAGCATCAAACAGGCCAAGCTTTTTCGTTATCCGTTTAGTTGAGAAGATAGAGGCAGTTTTTCCACCCTACTGTAATTGCACAAAATTTGCTGCATTTTTGCCGAAAACTCAAAATCTACTGCATCTAGGGAAGCTTCCGATAAGTCTATGAAAGAAGCAATGAAGAAAACTGTTCTTGGCCGTTTACGAAAAAATCACACACATAAAATGCCTCGGAGGAAAACGATGCACGATCTATATCACTATCTTCTTTTGTCGTCGGACCTCATCAAATCAGCATAGTACAGAGCCTTTAAACGAAGTAGCGACATTGATTTCAGATGCGTCATTACGCGAGCCGGAAGTCGAATCAAAAGGTGAAAAGGATCTAATATCATACTGTTTACAAATATATCACGTTTTCTCCAGACACTTATACTAAACAGATTTCAAGCTGTGGATGGAAACCATCCTGAGGCCTAAACAAAGTATCGCAATGTTGGACCTGCCAAAGGCGTTTGACATGGTAAGTCGTCCCATGCTCTTAGCTGACGCGGAGACATCAACTCTGAAAATGAAACGGTGGGCCACTAATTACGTCCTATGTTGTTGTTGTTGTAGCGGCTAGTCGCGCCCCGTAAAGAGCGGATTCACCCATGGTCGTTGTCGTCAAACTCATCTAGGGGGAGGCCCAGGAAACGTGCAGTTTCGACAGGGTTGGACCAGAGGGAGAGGGGGGTTAGATGAGTGGGTTTGAGAGGGCATGTGAATAGGTGGTTGGTGTCGTGCGGAGAATCTCCACATGCCGGACATGTGTTGGGTATGTCGGGATTAATTCTGGATAGGTAGGAGTTGAGCCTGCTACAGTATCCAGATCGTAATTGTGCCAGAGTGACGCGGGACTCACAGGGCAGCACGGACTCCTCATCTGCTACAGGTGGTGGTTGGGCTCCGATAACTGCATTTGCCTGGCGGGAGTAAATGGTAGTGACTGTGTTCCTATGGATGTTGGATCTCGTCCTTCAGTTATAAAAAACGGCGTCTGATGTGCCTGGGGGGTAGCTCCACTGCAAGCATGTGCCTATTTGGGTGCCCCAAACGGTGACACCCAGCAAGGAACTGCTTGCTGAGCATGAGGTTGTGCTCCTTAACGCGGAGCACATTGACCTCTTGGTGGAGATGTTCCTCAGGCGACATCAGAAGACATCCCGTCACCGTGCGGAGTGCGGCGTCCTGGCAGGTCTGCAGCTTCATCCATTGTGTCCTGCTGGTTCCCGGCGACCACACTGGCGCAGCATAATTTATTACCGGCCGGCCAATCGCCTTGTATGTTGCCCACAACGTTTCTTTGTCTTTGCCCCAAGAGCTGCCGGCGAGCGACTTGAGGACATTGTTGCGGCTCTGTACTCTATTGGCGATTGCGGTAGTGTGCGCGGAGAAGGAGAGCAGGCTGTCGAAAGTCACCCCCAGAATCTTCGGGTGGTTAACCGTCGGAATGGGGGTGCCATCGATGTGGATGTTAAGATCCAGCCTGACCTCCTTCGTCCAGGCGGTAAAAAGATCGCCGAGGACTTGGCAGGGGACAGCGCCAGGTTTCTGCTAGTGAAAAAGTGGGCAAGATCCGAGAGATATCCGTTCACTTTCAAACACAGATCATCAATTGCATTGCCGGTTGCCATTATCGAGCAATCATCAGCATAGGAGACAATCGTGACTCCCTCTGGCGGTTGAGGGAGCTTGGAGATGTAGTGATTAAACAGTAATGGGGACAGGACGCCACCCTGCGGTACCCCTTGTTTAATCCTCCTTGGTTTCGATGTTGTATCTCTAAACCATACCATACACAGGTAATTCGCGGTCCACCGTTTCAGTCCCTGCGGGAGAGTTGATGATTCCACGTCAGCTAGTAGCGTGGAGTGGCTAACTGTGTCGAAAGCTTTCGACAGGTCCAACGCTACTAGGACGGTTCTCTCGCAGGGGCGGTTTTGGTTAAGACCACGGTTCACCTGCGTGTTTATGGCATTAAGTGCTGTTGTTGTGCTGTGCACTTTCCGGAAGCCATGTTGATGCTTAGCTTACCCAAGGTGGTATGTATAGTACGGGAGGAGTAGGGCCTCAAGTGTCTTTACCACAGGTGAAAGCAGGGAAATCGGCCGATAGGAATCACCCTTGTCGGCCGGTTTCCCTGGTTTCAGTAGTGGGACCACCCTCCCAACCTTCCAGATGTCTGGAATGATGAGGGTGGCCATAGACAAATTGAGGATCCCGGTGAGGAACTCAACTCCCGCGGGGCCTAAATTTTTCAGCATCAACACGCTTAGCCCGTCAGGGCCAATGGCCTTGGAGGCTTTCGCCTTCCCGATGACCTCCTTTACCTCGCCACAAGTGAAGGTAAGAGGCGCGCTGTTGTTCGGTAATTTGCGCAGCCTCCTGGTCACCTTCCGCTTGGTCCTATCCCCCGAAGGATGCAGTATAAACTGTCGGCTAAAATAGCTCGCGCATCTCTTCGGGTCCGACGAGGCACGATCCCCGAATGAAATTTCCACTCGGTCGTCGTGCTTCGTCGGGTTGGATAAGGACTTCACGGTAGACCAAAGCTTACCAACACCCGTGACCAGATTACAGGACTTCAGATGCTCCTCCCACTTGTTCCGCTTGTGTTGGTCCACCAGCCTCCGAATCTCCACGTTTAAATCCTGAATGTTAGGATTACGGGGATCGGAGCGGCGAAGGTGGTCGCGTTCGTTCGCTAGAGCGGCCGCTTCAGCCGGGAAGTTGGGACGGATCTCAGGGATCCTCCCTGCCGGAATGAAGCGGGCCGCAGCTGACGCATCCACCTTGCGGGGGAGTGGAGCGACCATGTTGTTGTGTGCTCCTGCGAACCGTAGAGGTTCTGCCGGTGCTAGGCACCGGTGCACTATGTGCAACTAGGGGAGCCGTAGAGGCTGTGGGCGCCATAGGGCGCGAACAACATGGGGCCACATAGTTTGTGGACCACTCCTTGTGGGTCTTAAGGCCTGAGCAGACCTTAAGATGGCTCCATCCGTCGCACGAATTACACCTTACCGAAGTGGAGTTCGGATGGAGCTTTTTCTGGCAAACGCAGCAAAAATAGGTTTCTGGACCAGGGTTTGACTCGATGCCAGCCCTGACCAGAAGGAGGTGAAGCAACCCTGCTGCAAGGAGTTGCTCCAGGAGAGACAGACAACTTATGGGGTAGGCCGATCTAAACAGGGTTAGATCGCCGAAACAACAGTCCTTGGCCGGGTGAAACCCGGGTCATTCCGGTACGTAGAACCGACTGTCGTCCTATCTCCACTCTTGCTTAACCACTAAGTATATTTCCAAGCTCCCTCAATACCGCCACAGAGAGACCCATTATAGTCTCATATGCCGATGATTGCTCGATGATTGAACATTACACCGGCATTTTAATTGATGGCCTGTGTGCGAAAATATACGGTCATCCCTCAGAGCTTGTTTCTTCACTGGCATAAACTTGACATTATCACCAACTAAGTCTGCGGCGACGCTTTTGACCAACTGAACGAAAGAGTCAGGCTGGAGCTCGTCATTATGTCGACGGCAACCTTACCCCAACCTCAACGGTTAATCACCCAAGGATTTTGTGGGTCTCATTTGACAGCGATTGGTCAGTCGGTGTTAAACTATGCGTAGTAGGACCTGCCAGAGCGCCACACTCTGGACTGTGACGGAAGCGTTCTGATGCTGACTGAGACGCACTTACACCAAGAGGCAAGTGTGTTGAGCGTTAAGAAACAGAATCTAACGCTCAGCAAGCAGTTCTTCGCTGATTCTCACCGTCTGGGGCATTCCAAACAGCCATCTGATTGCCGACGAGCTACCGCCCAGGCACATCATCTGCTTGAACTCAAGTATGAGATCTAGACGTACACGACCCAACCCCAAAGGAATCCAACCACCATCTATGGCAGACGAGATGTCCCAGCTGCCTCGCGAGTCCCGCGCTACTCTGCCCCAACTAAGATCTGAAAATTGTAGTAGACTCAATTCCTAATTATTCAGAATCAACCTCGACATACCAAACACATGGCCGACATGCGGAAATTCTCCGCACGATACCGCACTCTTAAACCGACTCATCTAGCAACCCCCTCTCTCTGGTTCGACTCCGTCGAAACACTGTGTTTCCTTGGCTTCCCCCTAAATGTGTTTGACAACAACGGCCATGATAGAATATCGCATATTTTTGATCATTTCTCTCTCTGATACTTCCCAGTGTCAATAAAAAACAAAAAGATAGATACTGAAAACTAAAAAAAGGTTAACGTTTTAATAATATTGAACGCACTTTTGATTACTTCTCTGAATTAGCAATTTCAACAGTTTTGAATTTACTTTTAAACGATACTCTTATTATTATAATCACTTTTTTTTAAGCAATAAGGGCATAGTCGCCAATGCTTATGATAACCTTAGTTATGTTATAATTTATTTATAATATAATTACATTAAATAAATAAATAAATATAATCACTTTAAATCAAAAGGGATAAAACTAAAATTAATGAATTATAGCACAGCAATTAGCGCAAACGTCAACTGGGTTTATGGTTTTGAAATTGTAATTGGCCGCTCTATTAAATTACAATAAAATGAATGTACGATTAAAAGTGTTCGTTCGGCTTATTCAATACTACTTATATAAAAATAAAAACAAGTACAAATGAAAAATGCTCGCTTCTCTGTATGTTGAAAAGCAAAAAAAAAATAAAAGAAACTCAAGCGAGATGCGACAAATAATGTAAAATTAATTTGCCACAAATGTAATTAACCATGGCCTAGGACAGTAGAAAGATGTTATGCAAGGAATGTACGTACACATGTAAAGTCTGGCAAATCAAGAAAACCACAAAATTACACAAATACGAATACGAATATATGTGAAAAATGATGTGTGTAGCCACTATTTAACAAAATGACGGAAGGTCGTTTGGATAAAGCAAATAAAAACAAAACTTATATACATATGTACAGATATTAGGTTGGTACAAAAACAAAATGTTTCAGCCACACTCAGAATTGTAGAAAATGATTTTAAAAAAACTTGTATTTTTTATTTTAGAAACGGCTGACATTTAATAGTGTAGCTATGAAGTTCCCAACGCAAGTACACTGGCGAGCAATACCGGTCGAATGGTGATCTTTTTACAATATTAGCAAGATTTTTATGATAAATTTTATTCGTTACTTTCATATAAAACTATAGTTCTTTTTTGCTATAAAAAAAACCATGTAAATTAATGTTCAAAATGTTATGCATAATTTATAAAAACTCAACAAATATTCATCAATATTTTTAAATTTTTTAGAATTATCGACAGCCAAAGAGCCTACTTCAATTCGCCAAGGGGACGACGATGTTCTTCGACATCGCCACCGGCTCATAAGATAAGGGCTTCCACGTTCCCACGACAGTCGGTTCTACGGTACCGGAACGACCCGGATCTATATCCGGCCAAGGACTGTCACTTCAGCAGCATTCCCCAAAATTTTATGGGGAATGTTTTATGCTGTTACAACAACAACATAAGGGCTTTTCATTGGTCGTTATTTTTAGAAGTGTTATTATTTTGCTTAAGAAAAAATCGTAATTTCTTAAGTTTTATTTTTTGTTTGAAAGGAAAATAATCGTTATTTGCTGTCCCATAACGGTTATCCTACATAACAGTTATGAGGCAACGTAAAAAATAAAGTTCGGACTATTTCTTACTGGCAACGAAAAAAACATTTTTCCCAAATAACAGTTATCAGGCGGTGTAAAATATAAACTTTGCTATATAACTCTTATCGGCGAAGTGAAAAAACATTTCTCAGTTATGAAACAACTTTTTCGTTAAATTTCAGAATTCGGCCAACGGTTTTAATGTGTAAATTCGACATACATAAGTTATTTTTGGTTCGTTCCTGAAAACTCTATGAGAGAAATGAGGATAACAGTGTTATTTCCCTTTTGTGGGAGATTATTTACTGGTAATAAAAAAAAATAGTTAACACATTTTCTTTTAAAATACATACATATGAATCAAAAAGTTTATTTATTGAAGATTTCTGAAGAAACAGATCTTTTTCTATTAAAAAAAATAGTTTTCGTCAGGGACCGTAACGGTTATGATTTAAAAAAAAAAAATTATGATTTAATCGTTATTTTGCGAATTTTGTTTGTTCAATTGCAAATAATCGTTATTATTGGAATTTTATTTTTTCGATCAAGTTTTATCCCTAGTTTTTAATTTTTATTTTTCCGATCAAGATGATCAATCTAATTTTTAATTAATCTTCTTAATTTTTAATGTTTTTTCTTTTGATAAAATAATAATCGTTATGCATACATTTTTATTTTTCCTATCATATTTGACTGATGTTCATTGATTTTTGTTGCTTCGATCAAAAATAATCGTTTTTCTCGGAATTTTTCAATTTTTGATATTTTTTCGATCATAAAAAATATTATTGTCATCGCCGACAATTTTGTTTGCATTTATTATGATCCGAAAATTTTAAATACAGAAACGAGTTTTTTTGATTCGAAAAAATTAAAATAACGATTTCGCTTTTTCATTACGGTTTCGAGTTTTATAAATAAAATTTCTTAAAATTCATTTGGTTTGTTTCGCTTTTCTTATCGTTACTATGTTGCCTTAATTTTAAATTTATAGGTATATTATATTTTTTTAACAATGAAATACATTTGATTCCTATAAATCGTTTAATTTGATATGTTGAAAATTAATTTAGTAGGCAAAAAAACTTTTTCGAGGCAAAACTGTTTAATTGTTGCAAATTTTAAATAATAAAAAATTCCAAAAACAAAAACGAATATGGTTTTTTTGTGCGTAATTTTCTATATCACGGGCTGGTCGGAGCATGGAAATTCCAAACAGTCGATTTTGTACAGAAATTTTGGACCACCCTAATGTATGTACGTTGTATGTGACCACACATATGGGGCAAGTATGTAGTTGATTGTATAAGGAAGAAGTGAAGAAAACACGCGACCTGCCTATCGGGAAACAATTTTTTCAACAATGACCTTGAATTCGGCTTTACCATCATGCTAAAAAAAAAACAACAAAAACAACAGCAGTATATAACAATAACAAAATTACCGGCTAACGACAACTAACTAGCCGAGTGTAGAAATATCGATTTATTTACATTTGGCTTTACAATGGGAATTAGACTGCTGCTTCCTCCCGCAAACATTTTATTACCCATTTCACCGCAATTATCGCACACGCACACATGCATACATACATATGTTGGTATGTACTGTATATGTGTGTATTAGATATACATATATACACCTCAAAATTGAATTGCTCTCCCACAGCGCAGTCGATCCAACAGATAAATGAAGTAAATAATTAGACATAGCTAAAAAAAAAAAAAAACTCAAAAACGCAAAATAAACTGAGAAAGGAAAAATAAAAAAATAGAAAATTATTTCGTCGGCTCTTTTTTAAGGCTTTCTTCTTATTCGTGGTGGTCTAATTAGCGCATAGAAAGGGAGAGGCGGGTAGACACAGTAATACAACAATTGCTTGTTTTATTTTGAATTTATTTGGCAAAACTGAAACAACAACAAAAAATTGCAACTTACGGTTGTACACGAATTTAAAGGTAAATAAATAATCTGACACACTTGGTGTCGCGCTTATCAGTCCAGAGCAAAATTTTTTAACAGCAACAGCAACAAGAATATTGCCAACTATTTTTTAAAGTAAAACTGACAACAAAGTATTAATGTTGATGAATATCAGACAACTGTAGCAATACCTTTGAGCATTTGGAAATCCAACTAAATCGAAGTCGTAAGAAGTGTCAGCGATAAGCGTGTCAATTGTGAGTTGTGCAGTGGCAGGGGGTTTGGAAGAGTAGTTGTACTCAGATTGCAAATAATAAACGTCAAAAGTTCATTAGATTATTTGCAAAGCAAACTTGAATTACATTTAGTATTATTCTATTTATACGAGGGTTGCCACTTAAGTGTTGAGATATGGCAACACTAATGTGAATACAGTCATGTGCTAAAGTAGTGGCACGCCATTTTGCCTGCTTTCCTATACAAAGTATATTGGAAACATTTTTTTCGTAGGGCAATAAATCCGTGACACCGTAAGCAAAAAACAAAAAACAAAAAAACAAAAAACAAAAACAACTTATCAAAAATTAACAAGATTTTTTAACAACTTCTAACTGACACTTTATTGCACTAGAATTTAATGGCCTATAAAACTGCATACTCAGAATTTTTATACATAAATTCTGACTAAGAAGCTTGTAAATTTTTTTCAATTTTCTATTTTTCTACAAAGTGGATTTATATGGGGATACTACCTAGACTTTTATAAAAAAAAATAATAAATATATATTAAGTTTTTTCGGCCTATTTTGTACCAACAATATTTTTCTGAACTTCAGGTAATTTATTTATTTGGAAGTTATTGCGATTGCACAAATAGGAAGATATAAAAACAAAACAAAAAAAAAAAAGAAAAACAACAATGATTGACACAACAATGATGGTTTGAGATTTTTCCGCCAAATGCACTCAGATCGTTTTGTCTTACGATTGCTATTTATGTTGTTTACAGATACTTGGCAACATTTTTTACATATACTAAACAAATATGACTCTATTTTTATTTTGAAGAAGTTTTGTTTTATATTCTTTTGTAATCCTCATTTTGTTTACTTTTTTCGATATCTCTACATTTATACTTTTTCGATTAAATGTTATCGATTTTTTTATAATTTTAGTTCTTTCGAACAGAAATTATCGTTATTCCTGGATTTAAATTTTCAGCTTCACATTTTAATTTTTTTCAATCATGACAACAAAAACAAATAAACATTGCCGACAAGCTTTTTCCGCGTTTATTATAATCGATAAATTGAAATTGTGATCGACAATTTTTTTTTTTATCGAAGAAATAAAGCTAACAAAATATCGATCAAATGTAACAAAAACTACAAGAAAAAAATAAAAACTACAAAATAATTATCAAATTTTACCGAAAGAATTTTAATCTAATAATAACTATTAAATCGTGATTTGTTTTAAATTTCAACCGTTACATTTCTTGAATAAAAGACACAAGCTTTTTCCCCGTTTATTATAATCGATAAATTGAAATCCAATTACAACTATCAAATGTGATCGAATAAATTTAATTCGAAGAAAACCCATTATTTTTTTATCGAAGGAATAAACATAAACAAATATCGATCAAATATAATAAAAAGATATATTAAAAGACTACAAAATAACGATAAAATTTTATTGAAAAAATTGTAATCCAATTATAGCTTTAAGATCATAATTTTTTAAAATGATAACCATTACGGTTATTGTATAAAAGAGACGATATAAACATATCAAATGTGATCGGAAATGTTAAATTCAAGAATAACGATTATTTCTTATCGAAGAAGTAAAGATAACAATATATCGATCAAATATAATCAAAAAAAATGTTATCGAATAAAGAATTTGAATTCAGTCATAACATTTAAAACGGTTCTTGAAAAGTCGATACCAAAAAATACTTGGTACTGGAAGTAAAAAAAAAATATTATATGCGATTTCATTATTTTTAAAATTGATTTAATGTATCTTAGTCCAAATTTTCATTATTTACTTCAGAAGAAATTTGCTCAAAAATTTGTAATCACTGTCAATTCCAGCTGATTATCGTGCAAAACGACCTTCGATTCCCCCCATCAGCAGCCGGTTTGGCGGGACGCATGCATAAATTATTGAGGGCATATTTTCTCTAAATAATATATATATATATACATATATACATAATAGATTTATCGGTGTGATGCAACTTTTGGGAAGCGACCAAAAAGCTAGAATCCGAAAATTGTTTTTACAATATATGTATAAAGGCTGCTCGCCGACTAGTATCTGGGACTACTAATTGAATGCGTTCCAAAACCCACAAACCGTATTTTTTAAAACCGTATTTTTTAGAGTTTCAATTGCAGATCCTACCTAAAAAGCTATGGTATATTTTTGTTTCAAGAATTAAATTCATTGAAAATGCCCTCTTCGTTGGTCTACAATTCCAACTTTAGTATTCGCGCTCGCATGACCTTTTCCACTAGGATTGTGAAATAAAATAATTGATGGATGGTTTTGTTACGACAGAGCAAGTAGAAGCGCAATCAACTTTTAGACAGAAGCGAACAAAGAAAGCACAAAACATTTGTCAAGCATGTACATCAAGGAACCTCAAAACACGCATACAATAAAAAGAAGAAAAAAAAGAAGAAGAAAAATAAGGAAAAATCAGAGGAAAAACGCAACAATAGCTACTCCAGCACTTACATCATGTCCTTAACTACACACAAATTTATTTTCTTTGTTTCCCTTAGCCAGCAACTGCTGGAGTTAAGTGAAATGTTGCAAATATTTACGAAATAAATTCTGCACAAACAAACAAAGAAATATGTTTGTATATTTGCATGTAGATTTGCAGTTAAACTTCCTTGACCGCAATCGCGACGAATGCCAACACAAATGGCTAGATATTATAAACGAAATGATAGCATTGCATTGCGCGGTAAAAGTTCCATTTCATCATTTGCACAACGTTATCACGTTCGCTTGCAAATAAAAACAAATGCAAATTCAGAATCAATTTGCACTTCATTGTTTTTTGAATCAACATTCACTTTTCGCTACTTGAAAGAATATTTACTTTTCTACTTTTGCTATCAATTTCAATTTCTTTCTCTAATCTCCATCACCTCTTCACGCGCCCTCCTCTTATCTATCATATTTGCCAATGCAGTCTGCCGCCGAAAGTGCAATGAACTGCTACTGAACTGGAATAGTCACCTTTGAGTTTAAGTAAATATTATTGTTATACAAATTTGAATATGACAAAAAAATTGAAATTTTTTTTTCTTCTAAATATAACAAATTTATAATCAAACCTCTACATGCGCGAAAAGTTTTTAGACTAGCAAGGAGAAAAAATATTTTGTTGGTAAAAATATTTTATATTTGATTTAATTTTTTATTATTTTATTTTTTTAAACTGTTTTTGTAATTAAAAAAAATTTTTTTTTTTTAATATGCTCAAACTAATTAGTTAATTAATTTCGAAATATTCATTTATTTTTTTGACAATTTGAAATTTTGAAGTAACCAACTTCACATAAGATGAAGTTATTAAAACAGCTGATGTCTTCTTCTTCCACTATATTTGTAATTTCCTTTTTACCCACGACATCCCAAAAACGAAAGCTAATGACATCCATTCTTCTATTCTCTTTTATCGTGACATCCTAAAATTTAAAATTGTGTATATGTGCGTTATGAATTCGCCTTGCTATCACCATAAAAGGATTCGCCTTGGAAGCAACCGTAAACTACATAGTACAAAAAGCGAGCTCGTACTCTAAACCTTCTAAGTGCGTTTATGCAAAAAAAAAATTTCAACTATTACAATGCAAGCATCAAATCAAATGAAATGCCATTAGTGCTGCTGCACCTAGACTTTTATTTAATTTATTAGGAAAATAAATGGCTCCTAATATTAACTTAAGCTGGAGAAGAAATTTTGGAACTTTTAACATGAAATGTTTTGGTTACTTCACACACAAAAAAAGCTTATAACTTTCAGATGCCTTAAGATATTATTTTGAGGTTTGTAAGGGAATATACATATGTATAAAAAAGATATTTCAAAAAAAAATTGTCAGCCTAGAAAGCTAGGCTATAGAAGTGAAACTTCATGGATCTCGATAGGCACTTGAAATGAAAACACTCACCCTAGCCAGCAAATTTTATGAAATACAGAAGCCACTATTCATTATTCTGGAATTTTTCGCCTCCATTTATAAAAAATCTATTCATTCACTTTCATACTTTCATGTTCAAGGAAAGATACAATTGGTTTGTGGTATGAAAAATATGAAATGAAAACTCGTGATTGTAAATTATTTAAATATCTTGAGAAAATTGCATCTATTGTCGTGCCTGATCTGGTTGTTGAGTCTTTGAGATTATTATTCATTTTAAAATTAAATTTACTTTCTAAAAATTGTACAAGTGGTTGCGCTTCTTCCATGGCAAAATTTACATTAAAATCACCGCTTAAAATCATTGGCATAGTATGCAAATCTTCTCCTAATTCTGCTGCACCAGAGGGAGTACGAGTATATGCCAATAATGCCCAATGAATGAATTTTATTATATCGATAATTCTCTGGTTCGGAGTGATGTAGAGAACAATCATTGTCACACTCTGTCCGCCCCTCCACGCATGCTACCCCTCTCTCGTTTTTTCCTACTCCGAATCTGTCGCGTTTTCGTTTCTCTCCCATGTCTCCTTCAGTCCGACTGCCCCACCACGCGCGCCATCCCCTCCCTTTTCCTGTTGCCTTTTCGTTTCATTCGATATTGGAATTACAGCCCAACGAGCGCAAAGAAGTTTCACTTCAAAACAAAAAACGTTATTCAGAGCATTTAGATTGTTAACGATGATACGAACAATGTTGGACAAATTAACCTTTATCCGGAACTTGAGCGAATCCGTTCCATATAGGTCAAATTGACCCCACTTATTTTTGTAACTTCTGTGTCGTTTTTAAGAGGTAAATCGCAATAATAACTGTCTTCATTGTTTATTTAATTGGTTTATAAAGAAAAAGGAAGGTTTTATCACAAAATGCACTTAAATGCGCGGAGAAAAACGACCTCGTTTCATACCTTTGCGACGTTCATTATACGGGCAACACATATTCCACTCCGGACCCAATTTTGTGTAAATAATAAATGCGTTGCGAGCTGACACATCTAGCATAATGTAAAAAGAACAGCTACAGCTACAGGTACCAACAGGCTTGTCTCAAAACATCAGCGCCACCTTTATTTTTGTTATCACGTAAACTACTTCTGGTTTCTCGATCGTCAAAACGAAGGAAGCCTGCGATTTTTTTATATATTTTCTGAGACACTGGGTCAATATGACCCTCACGTACGAATTAAGTACTTTTCTAATACAACGTTAGGGACAAACATTTCGGCGATGATTTAAAAAAAATTTTAAGAAATTCATGTACGATACGTCCATTGAGCCAAAACCCCGAGTCAATTGCATCAAATTTTTACCGAATTATAAGCAATTAAAGTTGAAATTTTGGGTCAAATTGACCCAAAGACCGGATGAAGGTTAATAGAGTCGCCGAATTTTGACAAGTTTTGACTATTTTTCGTTTGTTTGTTTATTTATTTTTATTAATTTTGTAAATGAGTATACAAAACCCAGATTTCAAGCTTTGTAAAAACAATAGGAAAATTCAACAAAATTCCATAAAATTTTCAAACTCTTCACTTAAAATTTTTATTTAAAAAAAATCGATGATCACTAAAATAGTAGCATAATGTATTGACAAGGTTTGTCAACTTCGTCTATCCCTATTTGATTTATATTATTTTTTATAACTATATGTTAGTCTATGTTTCAAACTTTGTAGAAAATTTATAGAAATTAAGAAATTAGAAAAACGATTTTATCAAAATTTCAAGTTTTTAATCCAAATTTTTATAAAATTTTGGAGTAGGAAAATTTGTGGCCAATTCAATAATATACAAGTTTCAAGTAGCTAAAAACTGTTCAATATTTTATTTTCTTCCATAAAAAAGTAAACTTTGTGCAAGGGTTTCATGGAAGAAACCCGTCAGGAAAAGAAAAAACGATCATAGTTCATACCACAAAAATAAATCAAAGCTTCAATCTTTTTGGAAATGTAATTAAAAAAATTCAAATTAGAAAATTGTATGGTATGTAGTTTTTTTAGCCCTTTCAATTTTAGTACATGAAGTGAAAGTTTGAAGGCCTAACAACCTCCGGTTTTCCTATAAAAAAAAATGCAAGTACCGGTGTTGTTTTTTAGACGTGTTGTTTTCAATGAGGCAATACTTTTTTCGGAGTTGGTCTTTCTGGCAGGTGTTATTGGATTTATACTCAATTTGGTTTGCCATTTCATAATGAGCAGACTTGCTCCAGAACAACGTTGGCAAATCGTTCACATTTATTACCAAAATAGTGGTGGCCCCAATTGCTGCAAAAAGTGGCCGAAAATTGGGCCTCTAGGCTCGAAATCATTTTTAGAATATTTTTAGAATATAATGTCAAACCCCTATCTATATAATATAGCTAAATTCTTGGCCAAACCATTAAATTATATGAGTTTTATTTCTGTTTGAAATTCACATATCTAAAAAAAAACACTTTTTAATATAGAGAAATTCTTAATCTAAAATATTAATAATCGAGTGCAAGTGTTTGTAAGAGCCTAAAGTAACCAATATTTGTAGATATATGTAGATATACAGATAACATGCTTCCATCCGTCTGTCCATCGGTGCATCAGACAATTCGATTAAATATTGTGATATCTCAACAAAAAAAAGGTAGGTTGGTATAGAAAATGGGCGAAATCGGATAATAACTACGCCCACATAAGTGTTAAATCAAATAACAAACGCAATATTTCCGTAAAAGATAATTAGCTCTAATTTAATATACAGGATTAGTTTCGAGAAAGCAATACGTGACCAACCTTATTTTGGAAAATGAGCGTGGCACCGTCCACTTTACAGCACATAGTAAGTATATCTCTACAACTGCCCTACCAAACTCTACGAAACGTACACGTTTTAGATTTTAACTCAATAAGAAAAAATAGGCACGCTTCTTTACACCCGACTTCAAAAGGAACGCCATTTTTTTTTAGTTGGAGAAGCAACCCTGCGATTTGGCTAGTGCTATTTAAGGACGGAAAATAGTTGCGCTTAAAAATGTTAGGTTGATGTATTTTTATATATAAAAATGCTATGCAAATAAAAGAGGATTAGGCATTAAACTGAAATTTTTCATGTATTGTCTTAAGGCTCATTCACAATAGCGCAGATTTTTTTCACTTCCCAACACTGCATCCCAGGTCGGATATCACTTTATCGAGTTGGTTAAACTCGCCATATTTTCCCAAGTTAATGTTGTTGCTTTACATGTAATTCTTTATTATACCTAGTGTGCTTTTGTGAGTCGGTTGCAAAGAAACGGGCCTATTGCTAGAATTCGGTAACGGTAATAATAAAATTGGATATTTGAGTAGGGGGCAGAAAGTTGCGGGGTGAAAAAAAGTTTGGAATACGGCCGTGCAACCTCCTTATTTAGAGCCAATAGGTATATTTTGGAGACTACTTTACTCTGTCACTTTGCATTCCAACCCAGCAGGCACAATTTCGCAAATTATAGAATGCGGTGGAAAAACCACGCCCAACTTTCATATAACGGTAATATACACAAAGTATTTGAGAAACTTTAAAAGAAAATTTACTCAAATTTGATATATTGGTTTTGGTTATGCGTTAAAAAAATGCTTGGACAATGGGCATACCACCACCACCCACTTTAGAAAAAAAACAAAATATCCGAAACTAGTTTATCAAACACTTTGCATTCCAACCCAGTAAGCATAATTAGAAAAAATTATAGTAATTAGACAAAATTAAACCCACCTCTAATATAACGATACATAATTTACAAAAAAATCGAAATATTCGATATATTAATAATTCATGTAGCGAATTCGAATTCAAATAATTAAAATCTTGGATTTTTTTCCTGAAATTTTGTGAGTTTGAAGTTGAAATAGCAACAAAAATTCTAGTATGATTTATATCGTAAAACGTGTAATTAAATGCGAATATCTCAATAAGTGCGCCATACAAAATTGATGAACATTAAATAAACAAACGAAAATTTGTCGATGCAGAGAAAAAATTTGACGATATGTATATTTGTTATTTTTTTTTTTAATCAAGCTCATTATAAAAATAAACCCCTATAAATCCAGCTCTAAAAAATCCTCTTAGAGAAAATTGGAAAATTCCAAAAAAATTTCATCACATATTCAAACTTTTTGATTCGAATTTCTATAAAAATTCTAAGTGTGTCTAAAATGATCAAAAATCGCGTTACGTAATATGTGCACGACCCCTTAAGCAAAAAGTAAAACTCAAAAAATAATTATTATTGCTAAAAAAAAAGGCACTTATTTTGCAAGCGAACTCAAAAAAAAAACATACTTCTATTTTCAGAGCAATAAATAAGACTCAGACAATGATTATTATAATTAAGTTTTTCAAAATTACTAATACAAAGATTATGTTAGTGTACACTCTCCTTTCAGTATAATTTTTTTAGTTCAAATTTGAAAAATAATCATTATTTGCGGTCTCTATATTAAAAGGGCCTTCTGGCTAGGAAAATGTCGGGCATGGGGTAGCAACACCGCCTTTTACAATTTTCTGAGAATCTGATATAAATACAAATCCCTTTACCACGCTTCACACGTGCCATTCTCTAGTGCCTCGTATGTTGAAAGAAAAATATATATATATATCTATGTATGTATTGGTTGTATATACTTGTTTTTGTAGAATTATTGCATAACATTAATATAACAACTGGAAAATCAAAATGACCACCCATCACAAAGTAAGCCAATTAACCGCCCACGGTGTCAGTTGGTCTACTAAAATTGCTATTTTCCCACAATGACTAATCAACCAACGCTGTCACCAATGGAATTCCCACTGATTCCAATACAACAACGAACAAATTCAAGGATAAATTGCGCTGCACCTTTTGCTTGCCTCTCATTCATTCCTACTACTGGCTGCTTCTACAGCTCACACGTGTGGATTTTGCAAAAGGGGCTGCGCAAATTTACTTTGGAAAAATGTCGGGATTTTCATTAATATTGTAATATGAATTGCCAACAAACTTATTTAATATCAGAATAAAGCATTTGGTTTGCAAATACGTTGGAAAGTCCAAAAGCTTTTGCACTAGCCAGATTAGATTTGTCGGAGCTAGAAAACATTAATGCTAACAAATTACTGGACTTTTCGTTAACTAACTATAATAAAAAATGTTAAACTATTTCATTTTGTTACAAAAAGATAGTGGCGCTGTCCTTCGAACATTGGGCTAACTGTAAACCCAAAAAAAAAAATAGTGATTATTCCGTGAATTCAATTTTTTTTTTAATCAAAAATAACACTGCGGAACAAAATTTTGCGGTCGGAGATTTTTAAGTCGATTTAGGGTAATTTGGGGGCGCTGATTACGAAAATAATATCAGTTTTGTCGAATTGGCTCTAGTTTTTCAGATAAAAATACCAATATGGATTTAAATTATATTTTTATTGCGCGCCTGTTTAAAAATAATACAAAAATAAAAAAAATATGTTCTTTTCATTAATTAATTAAAAAAAAAAATTACAAAAAACTTTTTCTGTAGGACCTCCTATGATGTCGTTGCTCAGGACAATCACGTATTAAGTTCCAGCAGTAGTGTGCCATCATGTGGTCGTCCCATCGACCTTGCTACCTTTCCTCCATTATTTTTATGTCCTGGTGGAACCGTTCACCTTGTTCCTCACTGCAATCGCCTAGGTTGTCCGGGAATTTATCCAAATGACTATGTAAATGATGTAATTTAATGCTCATTTTAGCTCCTAGTTTGCGAAAATTGAGAAGCATATCAGCAACTAGTTTTGTATAGTTTGGTGATTTATGATTTCCCAAAAAAATTTTTGACTACATTAACAAAGCTTAGCCAGGCTTCAGATTCAATTTGTGACATATGGTTTAAGAATTCAGTGTCTTTTAGAAGGGTACGAATTTGAGAACCATCTAAGACTCCCGCTTTTAATTTTTCCATACTAAGGACTGGAAATTTTTTGCACACATATTCGAAAGAGTCACCTGTCTTATCAATGGCTTTGATGAACTGTTTCATTAGCCCAAGCTTGATGTGAAGTGGTGGAAGAATGATTTTTTCTCGGGTTATCAGTTGGTCATGAACCACATTTGCTGTTCCTACCTCCATATTTTCTCTCACCGGCCAGTCCTTTCTAATCCAATCTTCATTTCTTGCACGACTGTCCCATAAACATATAAAACAGGGGTATTTAGTGTACCCACTTTGTTGGCCTAATAAAAAATTCACCATCTTCATCTTTATTGAGGAATAATTAAATTAATACAACTGGAACTGGGTCATATAATTTTTTTTTAAATTAATTTCTTAAGTTTCGTTTATCTCAAGAACTAGAGCCAATCCAAAAAAAGTAAAAACACAGTTCGTAAGCCTGCTACTAATGTTAATAAAAACTATTAACAAAATCATGACCGCAGGTTTTTTTTAAATTTTTGTTACGCAGTGTAATCTGTACTTTATGAGTTTTATTGTTTTGTTCAAAAATAATTATATTTTTCCTATAAAAAAAATTAGTTAATAACTTCATTTTATTAATCGCTCAGAAAAAATTAAAATCTATTTAGAATTCTTGATTTAAAAAAAAAAAAATGATTTGACTATTTTTAAAAACGTAATTTTATGATCACAAATAATCATATTGTTTTAGTTTTGAAAAAAAAAACTAAGTAAATAAAGAATAAGACCCTTTTCGATTAATATTTTTTGATAAATTAAATTTCGAGCGCGAGTTTTCCCATCTAAAAGAATGTGAATTTAAATTTTTTGATGATTATTTTTGAAATTTTATTATTTGAATGCAAAAAAAACGCATTTCTATACAAAAAATTAATTAATAATTTCATTCTAATAATCGCTCTGAAAAAAAATGTAAATCTATTTATATTTCTTCGTAAAAGAAAATTTGTTTGCTCTACAATAATTCTGAGAGTCATTATTTACTGATCAAAGTAATCAAATGTTTTTTCAGCTTAAAAAATTAAATAAATAAAGAATGAAACTCGTTCCAAGTTCTATTTTTTGATAAATTAAATTTGTGATATTCTTATCTAAAATAATGGTTATTTTGTGAATTTTTATTTTTTGATGAAAAATAATCATTATTCATTTATTTTTATTTTCGTCAACAAAAAACAATGCATTTTTTTAATTTTTTTTTTTTTTTGATCGAAAATAAAACTCTTTCCTATAAAAAATATTAATTATTAATTTAATTTTAATAATCGCTTAGAAACAAATAAAAAAATATTTCAATAAAATATTCAATAAAATAATGGTTATTTTGAGAATCCTTATATTTTGATAAAAAAATTATATTTATCGTTATTTAAAAAATTACATAAGAACAGAACAAAACTAGTTTTGAGTTATATTTTTCATAAATTAAATTTCGAGTACAAGTTTTCCATTCTAAAATGATAATTATTTTGCTAACAAAAACAATGATTATTTTTTTCATTTTATTTTAGATCGAAAATAAAACTATTTCATGTTATTAATCGCTCGGAACAAAATAAAAATCTATTGATATTTTTTGATAAAAAAAATTTGTTTGTTTTAAAATAATGTATAACGAAAAATAAAAAAATAATATAGAAATCAAATTTTTTCATTTCATTTTTGATCGAAAATAATTCTTTTTCAGAAACAATTTGTTATTAATAATTACATTTCGATTTTATTATTAATTTCTGTAAAAAAAATCGGTGTTATTTTTTCGGAATAAAACAATGATTATTTTGTGAATTGTCACTTTTATGACTTATTTTCTTCGTCAAAAATAATCATTATTTTATAAAGCTTATTTTTCACCGAAAATATTTTTTTTTTTATTTTTTAGTTTTGTTTTTTGTCGAAAGTAAAGTTCATTTATTTTATCTCTCAGAAATAAAAATGTATCTTTGAGTTTTATTTATATTCGGCATATCGAAAAACTCAAATAATTATAGTCATTATTTTAGAGCGAAAAAATGGCACTGGGAAAAGGAGTTTAATTTTTTATCATAAAAATTTAACTCGATGTATGATTTTTATTTCTGAATAAAAGAAATAACTCAAAAATGTATTATTCAAAAATCATATAAATTTCAGCGCACAACTTTTTCAATGTCACAGCTATGTACGTGCACTAGGGTGGTCCAAAGCTGCATAGGAAAAAAGTAAATTCGGTATTTTAATTCATTTTAAAATTCTAAACAAAAAATAATAATTATTACATTTTCTTAAAATAGATATGTAATTATTACGGCAGCCACCAATTTTATGTATTTGAGAATCGGCTAGCGAAATATTTCTAAAATCATATAAGCTTGAGCGAATGCTTACTTCAATGTACATTCATATGTACTATGTGTATGTAGTTTAGGGTGAGTCAAAAATTCCTAGAAAAAATGTTTAATGCTCTCACTCTCTAGAATGGTTTTATATTGAAAATATTACATTTTTTTTTTTTTTTTTTTTTTTTTGTAAATCAAAACATATTTAGACGTCGCTCAACTTTACATGGAGAAAACCAAATTTTTCGTAGAAATGGACGGCTTTGAATAATACCAATGGCTTATTTAAATATTTTTTTAATACTAACTATTTTTTATCACTACCGAAAAAATAAAAAATCAAAATTCAAAAATGTATTTAAAAAACCAGGGGTATATTTTTCGATTAAACATTATAAAAATATGTTGAATTCCGATTAAAAAAAAATTTTTTTTTTACCACCCTAATGCACACATTATGCCTGTGCGCTGTTTCTGCTGATGCCTATAGCCTATCCACATATCCGATTCTGTCATATTGTCCTCTATCAACCGTGCAAACTTACTGAATGAATAAAATTGTTAACCTCTGTCAGTTTTCCTATTTTTGTGTGTTCACATAAATTTTCCTAGTATTTCTTAGAATTTTTTATTAGCCAATTGTTTTCCCAAGTTCTTCATTTTCTCACCCACATTTTTCATACTTATATTGATTTACAATTAAAGTCATTAACTTTTGTAATCGTGCGGTGCTTTGCTTTGTTTCTCTTTTGTTTTGTTGTTTTTTTTTTTGTTGCCTTTTTTATACCCCCCTTTATATCATATTGCATTGCTATTGTCGTTACGATTCGTCTACGCTTATTGTGCGCCATGTATCTGCTTGCTGTTTATGCAAAGTGTGCCCACAATTTTCCGAGCACATATTGATTTTATATAGCACATTCACCATTATCGGTAACATTTGCAAAATAGCAAAACAAAACCACAACAGGTTTTCAATAAACGTCTATCGAATACAACGAGTGTACTCGTAGTACATATGTAAAGTATACGACGTGTGGGTGAGTGAAGTGGGGGGCGGGGCGCTTCAAGGCAATGCAGCTGTTGTATTTGCCTTTTGACTCGTTTAATTTTAATAATATGTAAAAGCCGATATATTAGAATTGTAAGCACAATCGGGTTTATTACCTCTTTAAGGAAACGATTTACGGTACTTTGCGTAAATTTTGTAGAGTAGAAAATATAAAAAAAAAATATAAAAACGAAACCGGTTGATTCATTGCACGACTTGTTGACTTTGAATAATTGTCGTTTGACATAATTTATGGATTAGGAAGAGATAGTAGTGGAGCCATCGATAATTTATGGTTAGCTAAACAAAATGTATATCATTTATTTAACATGAAATTTGTAGGTTGTAATTCTAGGTGGGTTGGGGGCTAAAACCATTTTGTTGGATGTTTGTATATTGTGTAATCTATTTATCGTTGAACGTCTTATCGCCTTATATTAAAGGCATTTACCTCAGCCTTTCGCAGCAGGATATTGTCCGGATATCTCGAACACTTTTAAGAATAATTAAACTGTCATGGAAAAGGTGAGGTTTTCATACCCCCAAAGTGAGGAAAAATTCTGTTGAGCTCCCGAAGGCGAATAAAGCCATCAGTCTCACTATTATGATCAAAGCGCTGGGAAAATTTTTTGATTTTTATATTAGGACCAACTGTTTCATAAATAAACCTTTAGATCAAAGTCAACTTGCATATCACGGAGAACAATCTACAGTAACTCAACTACACTGCCTTACTCCAGGTTATTGAAAAGTAACTTGAATACAAGCAAATAGTCTTACACTCAAAAAAAAAAAAAGGACCGAATAAAAATTTTCTTGTCGTTATTTGTTTCTTCAAATTGCGTATTCTCTCCCGATTGAGTAGAGGTTTATTCAAAATCAGGTGAAGACCAACATAAAGTTTCAGTAGCTCTCGACAATACATACATTATATGGGCAATATCAGCCAGAATCACAGAGTAATAATTATTTGGGGGTTAAGTTTTTTTTTTTTTTTTTTAAACAAAATGATACTTATTATTTTGAGACTGAAATTATATAAAATCTTTCGAAATCATTTCGACACTAAATTACAACTATTCCGGGACGGCTGCCAAATGATCTCGAATAACTGGCAAATCTCTTTACCCAAAATATTCCCGAAGCAGTTCCGAGCTAGGCACGAAATCTTCCCGAAATAGTTCCATATTTCAAAACTTCAAAAAATTGTATCTCACTCATAATTATAAAGTCTCGAAATAATCGGTACTGATAACTTAAAAAATGTAACTCGCTGATAATTATGGCCCTTGCATCAAGACCTGCCAAAATCTCGAAAGAAGTCTGATGCGGAGATATGGTGATATCCGAAATACCAGCTCTACATTTCTCTATTAGAGTTGGTTGGGGCTATGGTGAAAAGAGTACAGAAGGTGGTGCAGATTGTGGTACTACTAACCTGCTCCAGAAAATTTTGACAGAATTTCTACGTCACAACAGATTTTGTTTACAAAAGCCGTGTATGTATGTGTGTATACTCGCAATCGTGTGTATTCTTTCCAACTTGTTTAACAATTTTAGTGTGTATTCTTTCTAACACGCAAACCATCGTGTTTCCTCTCATTCCTCTACACCGAGACGTTACAGCCAAGTTACTCTCCGAATTTCATATCAATCCGCACAATCTTGTATTCTGCGCGAGCTACATACTAACATAGGTAGATAATATGTTCATCGACTGTTAGGGTAACGTTTATCCCTGAGACTGTTACGAACTTTCATGTATCTCCTAAGCACTTCAGATTAATCAATCAATCTCTTGCTTTCTTTTGAAGCTCCTTAAGATGATTGATTTGCATGAAAGAAGAAAATCAGCCTACTCGAAAGGCAGAGTAGTGGAATGAGCCCTGCACACATTTGATAAAGTTATAGAGGAGTCTCCTGAACACAAAGATTTCGCAATTAGTCCGTAAGGTTGTATTCTCTCGCCTTTTCTCTGGATCATTGTTATCAACTGCAAAGTATTGACTATCGGCTAAATAAGCAAATGATTTGTCAGGGGAAAGGTTTTGGACACCCTGGTCGTAAAATAGTCCACGGTGTGTGCTGTTAATCTTAGCAAGACGGATGCCGTGTTAAGTATTTGAGTAAAAAAAGCATCAGTTTCGCAATGCTGTTCCGGAGGTACCATTGTCAAGCGACGGGGTATTTCTCTCCCAAAGTAAACCATTGGCTTTCTGTAACCATAATTAAGTCAATAATGTTGCACGGGATCCGTGTCTGATAGGTCTCATTGGAGAAGGTATCGAAAGTTAGGCTTGAACGGGTACAAAGGACCGCAATCATTGACATCAGTGGGCTCTTCGTACCGTACCCACTCCTGCGCTAAAAGTTCTGGTAAGTATGGTGTCTGTGGGCATTGCGAGGAAGGTTGCTCCGACCAGATTAAGCAAGACTGCCTATATATTCAGCTAAGTCTATGGACATTCTTAGATTCTTGTAAATCTCGACTTTCTGCCTGAAGAAACAGATTGCTGTTTGAGGACTCAGGCTCCTTTTTTCTCTCACACCGTGTAAAGCAAGAGTGGGAGAGGGATAGCTTTTGAAGCAAAGGGCCGATGCGTACCTTTACGGAAGATCGAAGGCGGATGAAAAGGTTGGTCGTTGTGTGTCCCGCAAAGAGCTCTCTATCAGCCGAAAATTTAGGTTTCCAGACAACTACAGTGGGAGCCGCCAGCAAAGAGACAACAGAGTAACACCTTTTCGACAAGTCGACATTAATTTCGACAGCTAGGCGCGAGTTCCCTTCCGGGGTTTACAGAATCAGCAGAGACTAATCTTTAGGAGGGTTATATTTTGTCTGCAGATTACATGAAAAACTGTTGTCTGGCTGGAATTAGCAAAAATTCAATAGTTTGCACTGAAATTTTAGAAAACAAACTGCGCAACACCGTCACAATCAAAAATACCAAAAAAACAAATCAAGACGTTTTCGAAAATATTGTTCACAATTACGGTTGAAAAATTAAAAAAAAAAATTATAAACATTTTTTTAATTTATAAACATTTTTTTAATTTTATGAATTTCGATCACAATTTATCGTTTTTTATAAATTATATTTTTATAAAAACAAAATTTAAAGTAACATATAAATTTTCATAAGAAGTTTTGCAAATATTGCAAGATATGAAGTTCTCAATTTTTTAAAGCGCCTTGGGCTGTGCTGCTTTAAGTGTTCCTTTATTTCGAGTACATATATTAATAAAAATAAGATACTGTCTTAAAAATAAGAGAGTGCTGGTCACCGCAAAAACGCATGTAAATACATGAATATTCCCACCAAGCAAACGTTGGGATTAGTTATCGATTAGAGGGCGATAAAAGGTGAAATGGAGTTTGCATGATTCAAATTTCAAAGTTGACTGGCACCCAACTTCATTGCTAGCGGCTAGGTGAAAAGCCGTTTTTACCAGGCAGCTGCTGCATTCAACTAAAAGTTGTCACATATAAACTCCCCTTACCGAGACAAGTTAGTGTATGGTCTTTTAAATTAAAGGCCGGATGATCACCGTTTAAATATATGCACATAAATTCACATAAACGCCTGAATAATCCCAGTAAACATTGAGAATAGTTATCAATTACTAAATACTATCAGTATTTTCGAACCTGAAACGCTAGAGAAAAATTCCAAAAACCATTTCAGAATCATTGCATTCTCAAAACGAATGCTATATGCATAATTCTCGGCTCGTGAAAATGCTAGTTTTCTAATCCAATTTAACGCAGTTCTGCATTAAGTTTATAATACCAATTTTAAATTTAAATTTATTAATTACACTCTCTAATCCAGGGAGCTAAAATAACTGTTATCTCGACTTCACAAATTGGAAACGTTGTCAGTTAGTAAACTTTATTTACTTTATGCAATGCCTGATTAGTATTATGCAGTGAGAATATTTTATGTGTGGATTGATCAGTTGTGGAAGAAAATTATTTTTCTCGTTGCCGATAAGAGTTATTTTCCAACGTTTATTCTTTTTTACCTTGCCTAATAACTTTTAATGCCCAACGCTTAATTTTACGTCCTCTGATACGAGTTATTTCATTCCGTTCCATCTACTTTTTCTGCCTTTATCTTGAACATTAAACCATCTGTATTTCTATATTAGACCTCATATTTTCCTTCATCTGTATCCTACTCACTATCGCCTTTTTCATTCCTTATCAAATTACTTATCTGTAGTTTTACCAGACAACCTTAAAAATAAACGCTGGAAAATAACTATTTTTGGTAATGAAAAAAATTACTCATTTGCATATCAGATATCCGACAAGAGAAAAATAAACAATGGAAATAACTTCAACTGACGACGGAAAAAATATTTATCTTACATAACAGTTGTCAGTCAAAGGGTAAAATATCTCACCAAAATGTAAAAAAAAAAAAATACATATCTCTTATCGGCTAAATAAAAAATGTTTCTGATTTTATAACTGTTATGGGACAACCTTGTAAATGTTATGTCCCTATCGAAATCTAACTATCATGCTACCTAAATTGAAAATCAAAAATTCACTCAACATAGAGAATATGTTTGCTGGGATGATATATGAACAGTGGCTCAACGTTATAATGGAACAGCTCATATTTTTACATTATTCATAAATTTTTTGGTTGTAAAAATTTTTTTTTTTCTAATTTTGTATAAAAAATATGGTTAGTTTTACAACATAAGTTACATATTCCAAAATTTAGAAATTTCAAAATTAACAACATTTCAAATATTTTAATCACAATATTTCGAAATTTTTCGGATATGTAGTTTTTGTTTTATTCCATAAACAAAAATTAATGTTTGAAAATTCGAAGCACCGTCAGCTAAAAAATTTTCAAAGCAAATTTTTAACCACTTATAATGAAATGGATTCGGGCTGAAATAGCCAAAAAAAAATTTTGAAAATACTGAAAAAACATTTTTAGTTTTTGATGAACATTTGTAAAATCTCTTAAAATTTAGTGAATTGTGTACAAAATTTTAAACTTTGAAATACATATACATATGATTTACTTCATTAAACTAATCATATTTTTATATAATATTAACAAAAAAAAAATTTTACTTCCAAAAAATTTTTAAATTATAACTTTGTCCCACTGTACGTATGCAGTATCGAAATGTTAATTAACAAAAGCCATATTTATAAAATTCATATTCATATTTACTGGCACTTCCTCGTCCATGGAGTCCTCCTCGTCCATTTTGATGATGGCGCTGCTCTCGCCGCCAGCAATTGCACTCACACCGCTACCCGTTGTTGCTGTTGTTGTATTAACCGTTTGAAATAATAAAGACTTTGTATGGCCGCGCAAAAAGTTGCTGCTAGCGCCGCTAAAAACTCTATTACTGCTGGTGCTATAAACAATCGCTGCTGCTGTGGCTGTGGCTGCTGCGGCTACTGCCGCCGGTGCACTACCACTACCACCACTAACAAAGTAATTATTAACGCTATTGGCGCTGAAACCGTCAGCGATTGTCAAAGCGACAGCACTGCTGCTGGCTGTCGAATTGGTGTACGATGCCGTTGGCGATGAGGCCGATAACGAATTTGGGGATACGTGCGCGTTTATGTTAACCAACGGTGCCGCGGCAGAGGCGACAGTTGCTGCGGCCGCTGAAGCTGAGGATGATGTGGACGCTGACGATGAGGAGGATGTATTCGAAGTGGCCGAACGCCAAATACTGCCACCAAGACCACCAATTAAACGACGACCACTGCCGACAATGCCACCAACACTATGACCAACCAATGAGCCAAGACCACTGCTGCCGGTCGTGTTATAATGGCTATTATGGTTGTTGTTATTGTTGTTGTTATTGTTATTGTTATTGCTGTTACCGATGCTGTTGCTGTTGCTATTGCTGCTGCTGCTCGAACTATTGCTGTGATTGTGTAATAAGCTCAAATTGAGGCCGCGTTTACCGCTAGCGCTATTATTATTTTCAGTCTGCGTGGCGCTACGAGATGCGCGCGTTGGATTTAAAGGTGCGGCACTGCCTGCGCTAACGCTACTGCTACTGCCGCTATGACTACAAGCGCTGCTCACTTGCCCACTTGCGCTCGAACTACTACTGCTGCTGCTGCTGCTCGGGTAAAGCAACTCTGCGCTGCCGCCACCGCCACCACCACCACCTACACCGCCGATACTATTGCTGCTGCCGCCGACGCTACTACTACTTGCAATGCTCAAACTGCCAGCCACACTGCTAGCGCCAACACTCTCACTGCCACCACCACCACCACCAACGCCACCACTACCACCACCAACAATAACTAGGCTATCAACACCAATACTACCGCTGCCACCAATGCCTGCGCCAACACCGCTGCTGCTATTCAAATTTGTATTATTTTTGATGAACATTTAAGGCCGAAGACGATTGCCGCGCTTAGCTGAGGTGTTGAGGTTTTGAGTTGGATTTTTTGTTTTTAGTTTTTACTATGCACTTTTTTTGGCTTCGCTCAAAGTTGAACGCGTAAATAGTGTAGTTAGTTAGTAGGCGGCAAAAATAAATAGTACTTGTCGGCGCTTTGCAAATGTTGCGTTTTCTTAGTACACTTAATTTTGTAAAATGATTTTTTCTTTCTTGTTTTTTAGTTTTTAGTGGGTTACCTTTATAGTGACAAACGCTGCTGCTGGTAGTAGAAAAACAAAATTCACTCAAATATTTATTTATTTTATTTATTATGATTTTCTGCTGCAACAGCTGTTCTTGCTATTTGCATGACAGGTTCTCGCTTAGAGTACGAAAAAAAAACACGCGCGACACATCCGGCACTTCTGACACAATTATCTGGGGCTGTAGAAGCGCGCGAAAAGCGAGAGAACAGGTTTACATTTACTTTGTTAATAAAATAAAATTAAAAATAAAAATAAAAACAATATCGGCAAAAACAAACAGGAAAATAAACACAAGCGTGTCATACGTTCTTTCACTTTTTGGTTTTTTTTTTTGTAATCTGCTGTCTGTCTGTACGTAGACTTAGCCGCTTCGGAAATCACCGCTATTAATGTGCTCATTAAGATTGCGCGCGGCGTCTGAGAGCACACGCCTTTGGGTTGACCTAAGATTGGGCGCACGCAATTTTTTACAAAATTTTGGTGTTGGTTGTGGTTTGTAGCTAAACTAAAGGCGTCTACCGTCAACAGATAATAAACAGGTACACAAATGTAATTAAAATAAATGGGTAGAATCAAAATAGACAGGCACATAAAAATGCGGAAATTACAATAAATCAACAATAAAACGAAAATTTATAGATATTGAATACAATTGAATTGAATTAGGGCTTCTGATTGCACTGTATGCAATTTTAATGTTCGCGAATATTTGACCAATGAACTCATTTAGTTTTGGCACTTTAGCCCCACTCATTGAAGTCATTTACAGTTGCAGTTTCAAAATTTAGAACATGATTATTCTACAGAATTATGTAGTCATTAACTCAACGTAAATTTTGAAATTATGCTGACTACAAAAAAAAATTTATTTTAATTGATAAGTCAATTCAGTTAAATAAAGTTGGATTCATATAATTAGTTTAATTTCATTTCATTCATTTATTTTGATGAAAACTCATTGATTAAAGTTGGCGACAATGAATGCAAATTACTTATTTTTTACACTATTTTATTTTATTTTATTTATTTCATTTTATTTACATTTTTTTCTGTGTGTATTATTTTATTTTGTTTATATGTATAATTCTGTATTGTATATTCACTTTAATTTATCTTAGTTGGGTTTACAAACTTTTTTAATTGTATTTTTTGTTTTAATATTTTATTTCATTGTATTTTTTTATATTTTATTTCATTGTACTTGTTTTATATTTCCTTTTATTGAATTTTTGAATACATATTTTATTTTTTTTTTCATTTTGTTATTTTATTTAAAATTTAAATTTCAATTAATTTTGTTTTATTTTATTTAACTGTGCAACATTATTTTTTTTTTTCATTCGACAGGGTATATATTTTGTTGATGTGTTTGGGAACGAACGGGTTCATAGTTGTGCCCTTGTAGTGTTTCGTAATGTGATACTGAAGATGGTACTTAATTTATTCATATAAATTTAGTTTTGCTTTCAAACTAATTTAATTCAGTGTTGTTGTATTAGATTTCATTTAAATCAGTAATTTTTTTCAATTTACGTTATCTTAATTCACTCTATTTTATTTTATGTTTTAAATTTTTTTTCCAAACATAATATAACTTGTATTTTATTTTAATGTACAAAATTTTATTTTTTAAATATTATATAATTTTATTATATTTGAGTTATATCACTTTGGTTTTATTTTTTTAATTTTTTTTTAATTATGTTTTTATTTTTACCTCTCTTTTATTTATATTATTATCATTTTGATTTATATTAAATTAAATTAATATGTTATTATTGTTTTATTTTCTCTCTTTAATTTATTTGAGTTAAATTTAATTAAATTCTTTTGTTGTAGTTTATTTGATTGTTTCGTTTTATCTTGGTTTGTTTAAATTAAATTTTCTTTTGTCTGATGTTATTTAATTTAATTTTATTTGCTTGGATTTAGTTTAATTTTGTTTTAATTGGATCGAATTGGAAACCATAACATATAATTTAAATTATTGCTATTTAATTTTATATTAATTTAATTGATTTTATTTTTATTATATTTTGTTAGTTTTATTTTTGTTGCTTTATTTTATGTTTACTTATTTCCTCATATTTTATTTATTCAATATTATTTAATTTAGTTTTATTTTACTTCGCTTAATTCTTTTCTAATATTTTATTACTTTATACTTAATTTTATTTGGTTGTATTTTGTTTTAATATAACATAATTTTCTTTATTTTAAGTTAGTTCACTTTAACCGTAATTATTATTTTTTATTTATGTTACTTTAATTTTTGTTACTTTAATTTTATGTCCATTCCATTTTATTCAATTTTGTTAAATTATTTTCGTTGTGCTTTATTTTATATTTTCTTTTAATTTTGGATTCTTTAAATTAAATTTTACTTTATCTGGTGTTATTTAATTTAATTTTATTTGCTTGGATTTGGTTTACTTTGATTTGAATTAGCACCCATAACTAAACTTAAATTAATTCAATTAAGTTTAGTTCAATTTCAATTCCATTATTTTATATTATTAATAACTTATGTTACTGCAATTAAATTTAGTTTAAAATACTTAAATTTTATTTTTCTTTTCACTTTATTTATATGAATTTTTATTTGTATTATTTCACTCTTTTACTTATTTATTACTTCGCTTTTTTATTTATTTATTTTTTTGTCATCATTTTATTTCGTCTCCAATAAATCGGACTTTTTTATTCAGATTATTACATTTTTTTTTTTTTTCTGATTGAAAAAATATTTTTTTTTAATGTTACATTTTGCTAATTTTTGGTCTTTTCTTCATATTTTATTTAATTATGTCCTTTTCCTTTTCAATTAAATTTTTTGTAAACCTTTTTATGCTAGTAGTTCGATGGAATTTCGTTGAATTTTGTGTTCGTGTTTTATTTTGTTTTTATTTGCCTATTTCTGTTTATTTCTTTTGCTTTGAGTTATTAATTTTCTCACTTTCTTTATTGAATTTAAATTAGACGATTTCTCTTTTGTTTTTTGTTATGGTGTTTTTTTTTTGTATTCTTATTTTGCGATTTTGAAATTTTTCATATTATTATTAGTTTTCAATTTGTCTAACTATGTTGAAAATTTCCTTCTATTTTCTTATAAAATATTATTTCTTTTTAACGCCCGCGACGCACGTTAGCTTCGACGTTCTGTTCTCCATTCATTGCCCGGACGACAGCTGTTGCGTTGACGCAAGCCGGCCATACACGACGTATACGCAACAGTACGTAAAATATGTAAATATTTATTGTTGTTATTGTCGCAGTTCGCAGCGCCGTTTGTGAGCAGAATAAAGACAAGAAAAAAAAATAGGAAGAGAGAAAGAGAAAAGTACAAATACAATTTAGATATAAATCTTTGTACATTTGAACGTTTCAGTTAAGCAACAACAGTGAGTAGAAAACAACGGAAAATATCATTACTAACAAATTTGAATTTTTATTAGCGGATTCAAAAAATTTGTGTGTGATCTTTCAAAGAATAACGAATGAGCTGAAAAATGCTGGGAAAGGCGGTGGGGTGAGGTGCGTTATTTTGGCGACTGATGTTGTACATTGACCTTTTCAGAATTTCGTATGAAAATGAATTGTATTTTCCCAAATTTTTCTTATATATACATTGTATGTACATTTGGACATACATAGGTATCTATTTATTTTATGGGGTGTGTTCAAATGCAAAGATCAGCGGTGAGAAACAGAAGTATGACTTTTGATATAAGTTTTCGATTTGCGAAATTTTTTCGTAATAATTTAAGGAGTACTTGATTTGAATTTGAAATGCTGATAAAATCTTCAAATAAATATGTTATGTCTTCAATGTCATTATTTTGAAATATACAGTTTCAAAGAGTAGTTATAGAAATATATTTTTTCTAAATAAATTTATATGAATCAATTATATTCATCATAAACACATAGATTACATATAATAATCGAAAATATAAATTTCCTAAATTCATCGAGCTCCACATCGCCCAAGCCGTTCTATAAGAAAACTATGTCGATATTCTTTTAATGATAAGTTTCAGCAGCATTTTAGCTTCGTGCTGCTAAATACAGCAAAGAAAAGGTGGCTTAAAAGACCAAAATTCAAAAGTGTATCTGAATTCTCATTTTGTTAGGACACCTACGGATTTAGAAAATGATGACATAAGCCGCCTTCTGGATATTTTATCAACAATTGTTATTGTCCAATTAAAGTTTGTTTACCGATAAATTTTTTTGTAAACACGATTTCCCTTTCTATTTCGCTTTCACATAAAAAAGTTTCTTAAAAATAGTCCATATCAGTTTGTTATTTTTGTTACCTATTTAATATTTTGTGCTATCGATTAATTGTTATTCATTGATTTTATGTTATCGATTTTTTTGTTTTAGATTTATAATATTTTTTAACCGAGTCTTTTCCACCGCTAAATTTTTTTATAAACACGACATTCAATTTTATTTCGCTTATTTAATATTTTGCGCTATCGATTCATTGTTATCGATAGATTGTCTGTTATCGATTCTTTTTTTTTTAATATTTACAATATTTTTAACCGAGTCTTTTCTACCTCTAAATTTACTATCGGCTAATTGTTATCGATTTAATGTTTTCTACTGTCGATTAATTGCTATCAATTTACATTTTTGCTATCGATTATTTATTAACTAATTGGATATTTTTTTTAACGATTTATAAAATTTTTTATAAGTAGTTACTTACAAGTAATCACAGGCCAAATTTCAAAACATTTCAACAATCGAATGCATATTACTTTTGACGAGCAATATACGAGATATTTTACTGTAAAAACGATTTTTAATTTTATTTAGCTTTCGCATAAAAAAATATTACAAAAACATTCGTTTGAATCAATTTATTTATTTTGCTATCGATTTTATATATTTTTGTGAACGATTACTTATTGACTGATTTATAATTTTTTGATCGATGTACACATTTTTCGATGTCTTTATTTTTTTTAGATCGATTTTTCTATCGAGAAGGCTTAATGCCCTTGCGACACTTTCTATTAATAAAAAATTAGGAAATTACTACATTGCTTGTTTTTAATTTTGAAGCGATTGAGTAAAACCACCCCTTCCCCTAGTCTCGCTACGCCTCTGCCATCTAATTGGTCACATTCTTGTTGACACAGACAAACTTAAATCTTATTTCAATAGCCTAATTTATTTATTTTTAGAACAATGCGAGTACAAGTTCTGATAGCAACGCAGTTGGGTTTGTTGATTTCACAATTTGTTGTGAGTTTGGAATTTCCATCAAAAATCATGCAACATGCCGAGTTCAAAAACGACACAGAACGACAAAGCTTTTAACACTTGATTATCAATTTAGTGGCGATAATAGATTGCTCAAACGTAAACAACTATTTATGAATGTATGTATGTATGTAGAGTATGCGGAGGCAGATGGCAAACTGACACGAAAAACAAAATACTTTTATTATAGTTTTCATTTTTCGGCAAGGCCGCTGCGAACGAACATGAACGCAAGTGTGAAACATGCATTTTGGTTAAGATGTGAAAAAAATGTTAGGCATTTCTGAGTATATACAGCGAAAGAGAAAAAATGTTGACAATTTGGAAGCATTTGGGTAACTGAGTTTTAATTATTATAGAGCACAGAAGTGACCTATGTAATAAGAAAAAATGTGCGCCATTGTGAATGGGTCAAGGACAAATTCTTGGTTAGGCTTGGCCCAGTGTAATACCTCATTGGGGGTGATAAGTAAACCCTGCTGCCCTAAAACAACTTCGTATTCTGAAGGTACTTCGTCAGCCCCCTAATTTAGATTGACCTAAGATCGTCAAACGTCTGACTAGCCCCGGATAGCGCAAGCGTAGGGAATGTATGGTCATCTCCTCTCCCACGACAAGGCAACGCCTACTGCAGTCACGCCGGGAAGCCACTGATCTAGATGCACGCCCAGTTAGGGTCGCAGTCGCCATCTTAATCCCCTGCCTTCATAAGTTCATTAGAGATTTCGTTTGTTGGTCACTCATCGGCGGCAAGAGTCCACTTGCAATTTGGCTAATGTGTTCAACCTGCCACCTATCATTTGCGAACTTAGTAAACTTCTTGTTAATCAATAACTTACATGCCTTGACGAGCGAGCTCATCGGATTCATAGTTACTCCGTTCTCGTTTCGAAATCGGCGGCATTCCGCAGCTACCCTTGTGGTCAGCGACGTTCTCCTAAGAGATTTTATAACCTCTTTGCTATAAATGAAAATATAGATTTCTTCAACGGAATGCGGCCTTGGAAATTGCCATTAGCGCCGTCTGAAATACACTGCAATAATCAAGTAGATGAAAGCTGAAATATATGCGTAGAAAAAATCACGCAATCATCCCTTTCAAGCCGCTGGGCCATAAATTGTGTTTGGGTCCCGCCTATCGGAAGCCCGTGGTCGGTTAGCATAGGCAGTTCAATGAGTTCGGCTATTATTGAATTTGGTCCAGCGGCATGCAACTTTCTTGGTGCCGGTCGTTTTCATAGTCTCATTTTTTCCGGAGAGAATTCCCCCAGACTACTATGTCGCAAAAAAGGATTGCGCCGTGTGCATAGATCCACGCAAAAGTTGTGGGCCCAAAGCTACAGCTATTGTCAATTGCCCTGCCACAAATAATAAGCAGCTTGTAGCATTGAGGGCCCTTTCGTTAACGTTGGGGCCCTACTTAAATTTCCTATTCAGGATCAAGCCTAGATTATTGACATGTCCCGTCCGCCTCAATGTTCCTCCATAAGGAAGGAAGGAACACATAGAATACTTTTTTTTTTGTTGGAAGAAATGGGACAAGGACGGATCTATTTGAGTAAATCGCATCTTGAGCAAAAAAAAAAAATTGTCAAAAATCAACTATAATTTGTAGCCACTTCAAACTTGCATTTTATTGTACTAAAATTTAATTGGCTATAAAACTGAATACCCACATTTTTGGTAAAAATTCCAATGCACTTTATACTCGTACATGCTTGTCAGATGTCTCTTCATCGTCAAATTTACGCAATGCGCTTAGGAGTGTCGATTTGATTTTAATTCCAAACGAATTTATTATTATTTTGAAATTCCGACACACTAAAGCATCTCAATTGTTTTGTAAATATATTTTAAATGATATATTGATATTTATGGATTTCAGTTAGCTGGTTGGTTAGCTGCGGTTTGTAATTAAAAAGGTTTGTGATGAAATCAACTACACACACACATACATATGCATTCTGTAGATTTTAGGAGCTGGGTGACTTTTTAATTGAAGCAAATATTACCTACTTTCAATTGATTTCACTTTCATCATGACTTTTCAAGGCCTTTTTCGGTTGAGATAATAAGTGAATAGCAAATATGTTTTTAAATTTTAACAAATGACGAAAAAAATATGGCGCTATTAAAGTATTACGTAACCACCTAGGAAAGACGGGAGGATTTTCTATTTAGGTACATTTGATTTTTCCACACAATTAAGTCGATTCCAATTTGAATATATAGAGCAACCCCCTTTGTCTATGCACGAAAGCGGGAAGCATATTGAGGGATTTTTAAAAAATATTGAACTTCGCTCACTTTTGCTGACAAGAGGAAGAAGAGGGAGGATCACCATCCAAGTTGGACGCTCAGGCTAAAATCCCATATTTAGGCATACGATTTTATATCGATGCAATTAGCTGCATAATATTTTTCGCCCCTAATAAAAATGCGGATTATAACATAAAGAAGAAACTACTTATAAATACATAAAAAAATATATCAGTTATGCAATAAAAATTGTTTGTATAGGAAATCAAATGAGGTTAGATTAAAAATAGTCGCCTGCAACCAAAAAAAGGTCAAAATAGCCTAGATAGTCAGATATAGCAATGGTTCCCCCAGAGAACTGTTGAGAACTCGAACTAAAATCAGAGCAACTTTCACTGTACAGATATCTACGAGTATCTGTATGGTGCCTCTGACTGTTTTCAGGCCCGCCCAGACGGTAAAATTGCTGCATACATCTTTGTGGTATATTTGGTTTTCAAAGTTCCCTTCAATCAGAACCTGGGTCAGAAGGATCTTGCACCTTTACGAGGGCAATTGTAGAATAAACGCTCGCTGAACTGAAGCGGACCAGTACGGAGGTGACCTACGTAAGTAACCTCCAAAATCGGGAATTGCAGTGGAATGTGCTGGCCACCACCCGAGAGCAAACAAAGAGTCGAAGGAAGCCGCCTACTGCTGTATTTTTTTTTTTGTAATTTTTTTAACGCATTTACCACGACACATATCTGATAAAAAAAAAGGACAGTCTCCAGAATATACAACTACACACTATACTACACATTGAACGTGCCACAAAGAATTTGGGAATTTAGTTTTACTTCTGATTCGCAGAATATTAAGAACATCAAACAAGCTGGGTGGGCGGCAGCTAATTAAAGTTAATAAAAAGCCATGTGAGTACAAAATAAGCAACGAACAATAATACAGACAATAATAATAATAATATTAATAATATTCACTTGAAAGCGTATGAGAAAATTATTAAATAGCCAGTCAGACGAAACGCCAATCAACCGTCGGAACGAAAAAGAGCAATCAACCGAGCAAGCAAGCAAGCAGTCAACGTCTACCAACAAGCGCGACCACAGTTTGCGAATGTGCGGTCGGTCAGTGGACTCTTGGCACATGAGGGAAATGGGGGAAATTTAAGTGGTGCGTTAGGGCCATCATTTAGGGTGTGAAACGTTTAATCCTCATGCATGTCCATGCAATCATTCTTCTCTGGCAAACAGTTGTACTCGTGTGGAAATTAGATAAATTTATAAACTAAGTACTACTAATAAATAAGAAGGGAATCGTAGCGCCACAAAGTGTTATTACCCTCAATTACTAGAGGAGAGATTGAACTTGAAATGGATACAAATGAACGCATAGCGAATAAAAGAATGAGGTGCCACAGACACAAAGATACGTTTCAAAGCAAGACGAAAGCAATAAAAAGGAAGAAACTGTTGTTGTTGAATTGTTGCGTTTGTGGCATCTTTCTCCAGCAAGGCAAATGTGGCGCTATTCTGAAATAGACATTTCAAGCACGTCCACTGTGTGATATTCCTTAATAGTCGACACTTGTTGATGCTGCTTTTATTGTTGTTGTTTTTTTCTTTCAGACGGCGGGACTACGTTTGGATCGAAGGCAACAAACCAAAAAAACGAAAATAAAACAAAATTTATTTTATTGCTTTCAAAATATGATAGATGTAATATTAATATAAATCAGTAGACAAAGCATACAACCCCACAAAGAATTATTTATCCGAACGATTAATAAGAATTTAATTTTTGGTATTTTTCTTAAAGCATTCTACGTACTTTTGCGAAGCGAACAGGTAGTTTTGTTCACAATTTCCAATTAGCCTAAAATCATCACCAAATACCATGAGTTTTTTTTAAATTTAAATATTTCTGAAACTAACGGTTAACGCGGCCGCTATACCCGAGTGTGTAGCATATGCGCGCTTCATTCGGTGGCTCCCAGATTCAAATCATGACCAGGGCAAGTAACATCACAAATTAAAGAAATGGTTTTTCTAATAACAGTCGCCTCTCTGCAGGCAATGGCAAACCTCCGAGTATATTTCTGCCACATTCGGTCGGAGCCAGTAGGCTGTTCCGACAGGACTGCGGATTAGAGGCTTCTTGCCACGGATATTGCGGACGTTGTCGCAGGGGAGCTGGAGGGGATCGAAGAGGATTGTTATCCGGCAAATCAATCTCCAGCAAGGTGGGGCAGATGTAGTCCTGATTCAGGAACCTTGGCTTAGCAGTAACGGTGACTCCGGCATCGGGACGAAGAATTATAAGCTGTTGGTGCCCATCGATGTACATAGGTAAACCTAGTGATTGTATGCTCGTGATGCGTGAATTAAAAACATTTATTGTAACTGTAAGCCTTGAGCCGAAGAACTCTGGCTCAAGTCTGCAAAAATGGCTCACGACGAGGAGATGGAGCCACCTCCAACGCTGCTGAGGAATGCTTTGACCGAATCGAGACGAAGGAAGGCCGGCGTCTTTATTGAAAGTGATGCTAATTCGAGGCACTTCCCCTGCTGGGGAAGCTCAGATGTCAACCCAAGATTTTATTCTAAGTGAAAACTTATCAATTTGTAATAGGGGAAGCGACCTTGCGTTTGTAACTGCGTTCAGAGAGGAGGTCTGAGATCTCACCCTTGTCTCTTCTGAACTGGCATCCCGAATCCGAACTGGAGGATTCTAAATGTTCACTACTTTTCATATCATAGGTATATTCAATTCTCCCTTGACGATACTTGTTCTCAATATCTTTCCTACAGGAATCTGAGGAGCACTGCAAGAATTTCTGTCGGAGGACCCCCGGCAGAATCTGCTCCTTTCGGGGGGGTCGATCGATAGCTTGGTGAAGAAATTCACCTTAGCTTGTAATAAAGCGATCGAGATCTCGTGTCCACTGAGGAAGCCTACGAACAAATCTAAACCACCCTCGGAAGCGTTAGAGCTCTCGGAGCTTAGGGGATAAGGCTAAGATTTTATAAATCCGATATAAGGAAAGCTAAGCGGTATTCATGGAGAAGTTTCTGCGAGGACGTGGAAGGCTGCCACGAGTCCGCCATGCTTAGGCGTGTTCTTGTGAAACCTACTGTTCCCTAGGGAATACTTTTATTTCTTACTGGTTATTTTACAAGACATTGTAACCCGAGGCATCACAGGCAAAAGTTTTGCCTATCTGATACTGACATCTGTAGATTCTGTGAAATGGAAATAGAAAGCTCAGAATGCCCTGCACTAGTCAAAAAAAGGAGCCGTCATCCGGTGCGGGGACATCGTTGCCCAATCACATAACATAAGGAAGTGCTCAAATATAATAAAAGTCTAAGGTTTTAAAAGAAAAAGTTCATGCAGAATAGATCAAATCTCGTCGCAGTGCATTGTAGTCTATAATACTAATAATAATTCCAATCTAATTCGGGCGGCATGAATATCCAGTGCACCGGACCCTGTGAGAACAGTGGTTAGCCAGGAAACGACCGTCCGATTCATTTTAATGCTAGTGAGAGACCTGAGGCCTTCGGTATTGAAAGAGAGCCAGAGGCTCTTGCATACCCTGCACAATTGTAAACTCTTTCACTTGCAGTTGGGCTTATTCATCCAGTGTTGGGAGATCCGTCCTCTGATGAAACTTATTAGGTACAATAACTTCTACGGCCTCTGTGCTTCTATATAGAGCGTCGCCGTTCGGAATCAGCTCATCGCCGTTTTCATATTAAGCGAATATGTAGAGGGTCAACTCTTAAATAGAACTCTCTAACCAACCACCTTTTGCTAAGGAACTTAAAACGCATTAAACGTTCATTCAGCTACAGGGCATCGACCGTCATGAGGCAACGTCAAACATTACCGAACCCAGCGAACTTTGGAACCCTTGGAATTCTCAACAGCGCCAGAATAAAAAAAAAACATAACAGAGACCTTTTCTCACTCTCTGCCGAACTTATGCAACATCACTTTCACAGATCCCATATATATACAAACACAAATAACAAAAACAACAAATGTACATATGTATGTTTGTATGTAGACGTGTTCGTAAATTACAGGGCTTTATTTGTAAAGAAAATCGTACATGATCTCCAGACATCAGACAGCAGTCAGTTGGCAGTGGTTGGATGGATTTACAAGTGTATTTGTATTGAGTTCAATGCCATGTTTAACTGTTTTTTGCCATAGCATCGCATTACCTTGTTTTATTATTATATGAACACACACACATAGGTACATACATTATTTTACTAACCTTTCGTTATGTTTCTCATTTCATTTCTTATACTTTTATGTTGTATTTACAGACACACACACAGACATGCACACATACGTACATACGAAATGAAATCTTTCTTTAGCTTTTGCCGGCATTTGCGCCACAGGTTCTTTGTTTTCTTAGCTTTAACGCCTTGGCAATTCCACTCACATACTTTGAGATTTACAAGAAATCCACTTCCCATACTCTGCTGCGTCGTCTGTCTACGCTGGACAAGCTTATGAATTCTGTTATGTTGTTGTTGTTATTGTGCCTTTTGTTGGCGATCGCTCATATACGGATTCTCTTCGTTATTAACATGAAATTATGGACTTGACATGTTTCATACCAAATTGAACGAGTGACGGAATGAGTGACTGACAGCTGTTTGCTGAGAGGTGGTGGTGATGATTTTGCTGCTACTTCTGCTGCTACTGCTGCTGCTAAAGGTGGCATTACCGCTGCCAGCAGTGCCAATGGATACTGACAGTAGCTGAGAATTCTTGTGCAAAGGCTAGAAGAATGTCAAGTATGTGGAACTTAATACGTTAAACTGGTGATTAAAGTTATTTAGTTGCTTGTACATAGCAGCAGGTAATTCCATACATACTAAGATTACACGGTGGGTTTAAACTCACGGAAGTGTTGCTCTTTAACTGTTTTAAATTAAAACAAAAAATCAGAAATATCTGAAAGTCTATCATCACTGCTGAGAAGAAATTAGGTTGCGAGGAGAATTCGCGACCAGGCTTCTGGCGGACATTAGTAATTTTAACAAATTAAATTTTTGTCCCAGTGTTCGATAATATTTTCTTCTTTAAGTTAGTAGAATATAATTATGACCCAATAACACTACTTTCTAAACTTTGGCAAAAAAAAATATTTTTAACGTTGATTGATATTTTTATCGATAATTATTGTTATCGATATAGCAATCGGGTTTATATATCGATATTCGAGTTTCGATATTGTGATCGTTGACTATATTGTGATCGTTATCAATATTGTGATCGGTATCAATATTGTGATTGTTCCCGATATTTTGGTCGTTATCGATATTGTGATCGTTATTGATATTGTGCGCATTATCGATATTTTGAGCGTTACTGATACATATGTATATTACTCGGTACTGAATTCGTATTTATCATTGTACTAAATTTTTTAATTTTTCAAAAACAGTGATTTTATATTTCATAATTTTTTACAGCTAACTATACAAAATATTGCAAAACTGAGGAAAAGGGTCTGAATTTCTGATCCAATCGCGGTCCGTTCTATTTTCCATCAGTCTTGAGCCGGATAGCGAGGTTCACGATATTGTTTTATTTCTTAAGGTATAACTAACAGAAAAAAATTATAAAAGTGTAAATAATTTTAATTATAGCATTGAACTGGTAATCTAAAAATAATTGCAGGTTTAAAAACCGAAAACAGCTTTAAGGCAAATGACTACAACTCGTTTTGAGCACTTAGAGATCAAGATCGGTTGATGAAGACCGTTAGTTTCTCAGTAGCATCTCCGTGGCCCACTTCTGGTCAGTATACAGTTTGAAAAACTTTTTGGCTTGAGTGTCGATACCATTTTCCCAACTATAGAATACAGGCCATATGTTACGCTATATAGAACCCTGGAACAGTTAGCCAAACGGACTCGGTTGTACATAGCTAGAGAGCAGACTTTATTTCATCCAGAAATCACTAAATGCTCGCCTCCTAACGGCTCTGTTTTTTTCAGATGAGACCAGCAAAACGGAGAGAAAATTCAGGATAGAACTAAGTACTAAAGCAGCTGGAAGTAACTGCACTCTGGGTAGAATCCTCCAGGCAAGCGCACCTTTTGCTGATACACAGACGTTTGGAAGGCACTAGAAAGAATTGGGCAGGTGTTTCCACCATTTTTACGCGAAAAGGTACGCCAACATTCTTTGCGAAAGGCTCGCTCATATGAGGTCGAATATTCCTTAGCCTGAGAGGGCATAGATAAACGAGAGAGCACACACCTTAGCGAGGTCCGGTTACTCTACAAATATGTGGTATACATAAACGGAAATGAGGAAGCAGACAGTTTACTCAGAATGGCTTCGAAAATTAAATAAGTAGGACCGTAGACAACGAGTATGTGTGCGAAGCGCTCGCTGATAATCAGCTTAATAGGTCAACCACATGCAGACAAAAGCTCAGCGGAGAGGAAAGGAGAATGGGAGAGTACAACCACCGAAGAATTAACTTCTCATTAGACTCTCCAAAGAAAAATTCCTAATACTGGCAGGTGTTCCCAATGGATATTGAACTTTAAGAAGACGCTGGCATAAGCTAGACATGTGGTCGCTTGATTTCTGTCGCTTTCACGGCTAGACCGCTGAGACATTGCAGTATCTACTCGTCTAATGCGACAAAGTCTCGAAACAACGTGAAAATCACCCAAACGGCATGAATAGCACTAACACTCGCTACCTGCAAAGGCTGCTGAACATCCTAAAGTCATTGGGTTTAAATGAAGATAGATTAAACAGGTAATAGCAGTAGAAGATGGTGGCGAAGAACTGGTAAGGTTCCTGAATATGGTTGGACGAACTCATTCCAGCTGATTAGAATATTTAGTAAATAAATCTGATCTGCCCAATCCAAGAGAAGGGTGATCCTACAATACACACCAACTACGGCGGAATTAGTCTTCTAAACATTTCATATTATATCGATAGCGATCGTACGAAAGACTGAAGCCAACCATAGCGCAGTAATTGGGCCTTGTCAGCACGAAAACATTTACGATACGACAATTCTTCGAAAATATCCTTCAACGCTGTTAGCTCGTGGTGGACGAATTGAAAAAAAATTATAAAGATCTGAAAGTATTCAACGCGATACCCGCTGGTGATGGCAGAGGAAGCAGAAAGCCGCCTCTCCGTTGGAAAGACCAGGTGCAAAAGAACTTGGCTTCACTTGGTGTCTTTAGGCGACGCGTGAATTATGGAGAAGAAACAAGAGCGGCTGATTAAATGTTTTTCTTTTTATTTGGGGTCTTAACTTTAAAACTTTGCTTACATTGGTTAAGCTTGTCATAAACAGTTTTGACATTCTAGAGACCAAAGACAAAAACCAAATTCCTTGTAGCTCGTTTTGTTTTTTTTTCCCCCTGATACTAATATCCGCTCAACGTGCTACGTACAAAGTGTTCTGTGGTGGAGAAGGTATAATATAAGTAGATATCTGGGTCGTACTATTTCTACCGCTTTAAATACATACATACATATTTATGTAGCTTGATAGTTTATAAAAAAAATTACTTTTCTTTTTGCTGCATGATAGATAAAGTTACAGTGCATGAACGCTATCTCTGTTTATAATACATATGTATGTATGTGCATGCTCACTCACAGTACATACCTACATTAGGATAGATCAATGCCAATATAAAAATAAAATTATTTTTCCATCGGAATTAAAAATAAATTGTCTTCAACAAAAATATTAATATATATGTGAACTAAACCGATTTGAAAACAGCATGAAAAATCTTATTAGTATTTCGTTGAAAAAGTTTTTCAAATATTTTTATGCAAACTTTTTAAGGTTAAAGTGTTTTATCATCTGTAGTGATTTTTATTCATAAAAAATTACATTTTTCAAGGTATTTTCAAATCATTCCCGCTCATGTAAATGTTAATATTTTTCCGAAATAATAAATTTCATATTTCCGTTGGAAAATCCGCTACTTTTCTATTGAGGCACCCTAATCTACATAGTTGTTGCACTTTGCCCTCCATAAAAGTGCTGTACAATAATTTTCAAACGAAATGGTCATGAACTAAAGCCTACTGCAATAAAATACTATGACACAGACACATTAGACGCGTTGATGTCTGGTTACAAAAACAATAGGCGGGCAATTCCATTTCCAATTGGCCAATGGTTGGAATCAACTTATTTTGATATGTAGTTAGTTGGCTTTCATCCTATAACAAAGTTATACCAAAAAGAAAAAATTTTAAAAATTTGTTTCCAAAAGATATGCAAAATTCTAATATTCATTATTTTTCCACTTTCTCAAATTAATTTTGTTGAATATCTTAAAAAGTACAAGAAATATCTTCGGTTCGCTTTAAAAAGGGGTATAGAACAAATATATTTTTAAAAAAATGTTTGTTTTAAATTTTGATTTTTCAAAATTGAATAAATCAAAAACCATTTTTTGGGCAAAATTTTTTTTATAAGATACCTTTACCTATATATACCTATAATACTATATGTTATTACAAGATCTTAAAATTTTCAGAGGGGTTTTTAGTTTTTTTAAGCCAAATTTTGCCCCAAAAGTCTTCATTTTTAATTTACCTAATTTTGATAATTAAAACATTTTTAATTTTTGATTTTCTAACCAAAAAATTTAAATATATATTTTTTACACCTCTAATCCGATATGTTTTTTATTAAAAACAAATTTTGCACTAAAAATATTATCTAGTATTTTATTTATTATTGATTTGAAAATTTAAACATTTTGAAATTGTTTGATTATATTTTCTAACATACAATATGTTTTTTTTATAGCCTCAAGTATCCTTTTAAACCTGAATATTAAAAGAACACACAGAGCTATTTTATATAAAAAATTTACTCCAAGAAATATTAGTTTGAAATTTATTCAAATTTTAAAATTTTGAAAATTTAAATTTTCCAATAAAATGTTCAATATACTACATTTTTTCTTGTACCTGGTATCCTCTTTGACCCGAAGCCAACATGTAATGTACCGGTAAAAGTGTTTGAGCCATAAAAAAAAATTAACTGAAAAACTGGAACATATGTATGTACATAAAGTAAAATTTTGAATTTTGCATAGCTTTTGGAAACTTTCTTTATTTTTTTTTATGTTGGTAAAACTTTGTTATAGAATGAAAGAAAACTTCTGACCAAAATTTCAGCCAAATCGAAAGGTGTGGATTCCAATCATTAGTCAGTCGATTTTACATGGAATTACCCAAGCACACGTATAGTATTTTTGTATGTGTGAGTGTTCACATGCTACAGCATTTCGAGATAAATGACAATTCAATGCACTTGTCAAAACAAATGCAGCAAAATGGGGTGGAATACGACGAGTAACAATAGACAACAATAGATTGCTGCGATGAAACTGTCAATCAGACAGAAAGACAGACAGGCATTCGATACACGCGCAATTGAAAGCAATAAAGTACAAAATAAAAAATAAAAAAAATTATCTAATTTACTGTAAAATACATTTGATATATGTACGAATGGATAAAGTGTGCAATAGTCATTGAACATTTATAGTAATATCGTGCTAATATTGAGTGAATTATTGAGGAATGTTTGAAGCTTACTAGGGTGAACGTCTAATGAATTCGAAATCCAGCTTGAATCACGAAATCAGAAATCGTAACGACGAAGTTCTTAACAATAGTGAGGCCCAGTCTAACAGCTAGCAAGCAATTCGAAAACTACAATAGCGTAATTTTGAAACTACAATAGCGTATTGTACATAAGGCCTCTAGACAAGATCACCACACTTCATTTGACATTAAATAAATAAAGCAGGCTATAACCAAGTAGAATTGCAACAAAACCGTGAGGTGGGGACCCCTTTTTACCTGAACCACTCAAGGCAAATGCTCGAGCTACAGCAGAGATAATGCACCAGCATCCCACCGAGGACTGGGAGTCCAAAAAGTTTTCACTATTACCCACCACGTTTTCCCAGCAGTTTATGAACTTCAACAAACACTTAGAGATCGTTTCATAGTAGCGGGCGACTATAATGCTAAACACCCACTCTGGGGTTCTCGCTTGACTAATTCAAAGGGGAGGCAACTTTAAGAAGGAATTGTATAGGGTGGTTCATATACTTAGCGTTTTTTTTTTAATCATATGTTACTTTGACAGTGACAGCTCTTTCACGCTGTGAATCTTGACAGGAAGTCAGTACTATATCTACGCGGAACGAAATGAATCCCTTTACGGTTGAACGTTTCGGAAATATGCAAACTTATTTCCTGGTGTGAATTTTGCACAAATATCTCACATTATTCGCTTACGTGGGTCGATTGACCCAGATAATGCAACGGCACGTCCATCCAAACGACTTATCAGTTTGTCTAACCTAAGCACGGTTAGGTCCTCGGCCTAGTAAAACCCGGATCACTCCGCTAGGTCGATCCGACTGTGGACGAAGAGCTACAGCTGTATCGAGAGTCCCGCATCACTCTGGCTCAATTACGGTCAGGATACTGTAATAGACTCAACTCCTACTTATCCGAACTCAACCCCGATGAATCTCCCCTAATGAATGTACGGCATGTGGATAATCTTCGCATAGTGCCAATGACCAATTTACATGCCCCAACAAACCAACGCATCAAAAACACCTTTCATTATTGCAACCCTCCCGAAACAGCTTGTTTCGTGGACCTGCCGTTAGATGCGTTTGAAGATAATGACTAGCAGGGTGTAGCTAGCCGCTAAAACAACGCCAACAACACCACGACCATCCACATAATTTTCGCTTCTCAATGGGATCTTAGAGCTGCTCGAAGTAGACAATGATTTTGCTCGAAAAAACTGATGCATCTGAAGATCGGGCTTTCACGTGACCGTCGAGAAGCCAATGAATTTTCAGAGAGTGCCAGTTTCGGACGGTATTTATAGCGGTGGCATCATTAGCCCATTTTTGTTTTTTGACAATGACTCTGGAAACGGTTGTTCGCTTGCCGAGGAGCGCTACAGAGGTCGCCGTTTCTGTGATGTCAGTTGTCGACCGCGGAGTTGCGATTTGACACTTATTTTGTGAAGTGCTGTGAAGAACCGATCAAGCCATTCGTGAGATAGAGTCAGAAGCCGTCACTAATGTCTTTAGAAACTCACAATTTCGAATAATCCATTAATATAGCGGAAAAATAGTTTTGGTTATATCTTATCTTTTATTTTTTAGAAGGCAAAGAGAAACCGTCGATTAAGACATGTCTGTTTGTATGTCCGCAGATTGGATAACTGGAGTAAATAGTGAGCTTTCTCAACGAAAATTGGTACACATATTTACCTTGACCCAAGCTATGTTGCTTTTGAAAGTGGTAAATCGGATAATAACCACACCAACATAACGGTATTTTGGATTGTATTTGAGAAGAGAATGCGTGGGTTAAACCAATTTTTTAAAATTGAAATGACACCACCCACTTTAGATCAAATAGGTGTAACTACAAGACCAAATTCTATCAAATTTGATATACTCTTTTAACTCAATAAGCATAATTTTGAAAATATAGCAGTAATTTAAAAAAAATTTAAAAATGCAATATATTACTAACTATAAAAGGTAATTTGCTCGAATTTGATATACACGATGGGATATCGGCCCACTTTAGAGGCAGTTGCTCTATCTTCGAAACACTATTAAATTCCGTATGCACTCTGCTTTTCAAACTCAGTAAGCACAAATTTGAAAATAATAGAAATCAGAAAAAAGAACGCCACCGCTCATAAAACGGTAAAAAAAAGCAGAAAAGTAGATAGAAGAAATCAAAATAAAATAATAAATATTTCATCAGGTAACAAATTCGCTTAAATTTTGTACGAAGAATTTATTGAGGGAGATAGATTCGTAAACATCAAAATTTTGGGCGTGGTACTCTGAAAACATACTAATTTTTATTCATTTTTAGTTAAGTAAATAAAAGTTTAGTTTATTTGACCAACAAGTTGGAGGTTGTGAATTCATACCTGTGTGGTGTAATAAAAGAAATATGATGCGGAGATAGCAGCTATAATTTATATCGCTTTGACTGCTTTTGTTTTTTGTGCAATAATTTCCTTTTATTGTTGAAAAGTAGTTTAATGCCGGTATTCTGTTAGCAGTGTCTAGTCACCAATTGAGACTTTTCGGTGGTGAGATTGATTTTGAGATCGTCTCAAGTATCTAGTCACAAAATAAAGTCACTAATATGTCAGCTGGTACTGAGCAGGTCACAGAACAAAAAAAAAATTGAGGAAAGTCTTGAACAAACTCGAAAATGAAGTAGCACTCGATCTGTTCCTTGGTCGTACGCTATATTGTGCTTAAATTTGTAAAAAAAAATTACATTTTTTTCAAAGAATTGAAAAAGTATATTGAGTGCCATCGATAAACAGATTTTCATTGACGATGATTGTACATCTCTAGCTGAGCATACCATCAGTTGCTTTTCACCACAGTATTGGTGAAATTTTTTGAGACTGTTGCTTACTGATTAGCGAAATCTTCTCAAGTCACAAAAAATGTCTCTAATTGAAAGCCTCGAATTTAGTGACTTGAGAGGAGACTGGCTTACAGAATACCGCCTTAAGTTCGGTTCCATCCGAACTCAGACTCTTTTTATTACTTATTTGTATATAAATATATTAATATTTGTTGGCATTTTTTTTCTATATCAAAAAATATATTTATAAGCTCAAGGCCAGTTTTTAATAGTAAGAATTATAGAAAAAAACTGGCCTTGATTGAGCTCATAAATTTTTTTTGGATATATTTGCATATAATTTAAATACAGTTTTCATGCTTGACTAAATTTCCTATAAGAAGATTAGGTCACCCTAATGCCAAAGCAATTTCCATATTACACGATATAAGGGGATTAATCTAGAAAAACTGAATGTATTTAGTTATATCTGGTACGTGCAAATGCTTTGTCACGCCATTCGCTAGTTGTTATCGAATACTAATAACTTTCTACATACATACATACGTACGTTCCAAATGTAAGTCGATATACATTAAGTAAAAATAAAAACAGAACAAATAAGCAAACTCCCGAACACTTATTACCCTGGTGCCCACCCACTTATACGCCCACTACTTATCAGCCACAACTTGAATGAGTCTAGCCGATCTGTCGCCACTGTCGAATTGTAGTTTTCGTTCAATGACTACAACGGGCGACATATGTATGTATGAAATCCAAAACTATGTAAAAGAAAGTAGTAGTGTCTGAAGTGAGGAGGAAATAGAATGTAAGTGTTTATTTTATAATTGAATGAATCAGTGCCGCCGCTAGCTCAATGTGCTCGGTATAACTAATGATCGTTAGTAGAAGTACAATATATGGATTTGGTTGAAATCAACAAATAAATAACCATATTGTATAACCAATCAAATTCTACATGTTGTGCAAGATGAGTCAAAAGCCGGCGAGACATTGGCCGTCTGGCATATCAACACCAAATCTGGTTACCGTAAATTCCAGCTTTTCCAGTGAACCGTTGAGCCGGTGAGCGGGTGAGCGGGTGAGCGGGTGAGCGGGTGAGCGGGTGAGCGGGCGTGCTGTGGTCGAGTAGAAAGAAGGCAAACAAACACGCGAATGCCGGCTAAGTAAGGAAATGTTAAGAAAGGTAAATGAACTTCAGTTAAAATCTTGCAAAACTACTAAATTGCATGCAGTCACAAATAATATACGTTGAGAGCTATATGTGTGTGTGTGTGTATGTATAGAAATATAATTTGCTGGAAGCGTAGTATATTTCAGACAATTTTTTTTGTTCAATTAAGAATTAAGAAATTATAGCCGACTCTGACTTTGTGTTAAGTAAGAAATTTGTAACCGTTTCGATTAACAATATACATAACTCATTCCAAGAAAATGTGTCTTCATTTTCACTAAAGGTGAAATAGCAAATTTAAAACTTAAAATATTTTGATTTTTTACTAATTATATTTTAATAATTTCAAAGTAAAAGCTTTAAGCAGCAGGCCTACCACGGCAACGTGTGAACAACATTCTTACATTCAGAAAAAAAAAAGCACGCGTGCACCTGAGTGCCAGATATAAAACTTATTAAAACTTAATAAAAGTAGTATTAGTAATTAGTAGTAGCATTAGTAAGAATATGGGTAGAAGTTAGTTAAAATAGTGGGAAAAATTAGTAAAAAAAATAGTGGTAGAAATAGGCAATAGTGGTAAAAATTAGCAAAAAAATAATGGTAGAAATTAGTAGCACTACTACTAAAAATAGTGGTAGAAACTAGTAAAAAACAGCAGTAGAAATGAAAAACTAGTGGTAGAAATTACTAAAAATAGTAGTTGAAATGAGTAAAAGTAGAGGAAGAAATGAGTACGAATAGTCGCAGAGATGACTATAAGTAGTAGTAGCATTTATACAAATAGTGGTAGAAATTAGTAAAAACAAAAGTGGTAGAAACCAATAAAATCGCGGAATAAATTTGTAAAAATAGTGGTAGAAATTAATAAAAGTTGTGGTAGAAATAAGTAGTAGCATTCATTAAAATAGTGGTAGAAATTAGTAAAAAAAAATAGATTCTACCACTATTTTTTTGAGTACAAATAGTGGTAGAAATAAATAAAAGCAGTAGTAGCATTAATACAAATAGTGGTAGAAATAAGTAAAAAAAAAAGTGGTAGAAACCAGTAAAATAGTGGTAGAAATTTGTAAAAATAGTGGTAGAAATTAATAAAAGCTGTGGTACAAATTAGTTATAGCATTAGTAATAATAGTGGTGAAAATTAGTAAAAATAGTGGTACAAATTAATAAAAGTTGTGGTAGAAATAAGTAGTAGCATTCATTAAAATAGTGGTAGAAATTAATAAAAGTTGTAGTAGAAATTAGTAGTAGCATTAGTAACAATAGTGGTAAAAATTAGTAAAAAAATAGTGGTAGAAGTGAAAACATAGTGGTTGAAATTAGTAAAGCGATTCTGAAGCGACTTTTGTTACACGATGTAAAAAATCACTGACGCTATAGAAGTTTTACTTAAAAAAATCAAGAATTTTGGTCACAAAAGGCACAATAACACCAACAAATTTTCTACGGAGTATAAAACACTTATTTCAATATTTTGTAAATCCGCAAATTCTACTTAACCTATTCTTAGAATATGTAAGGTCAAATTAGTCTTAAAACTTTAAGAATAAATAGTAGTAAATTTAATCCACATCGGACTTGGTTTTAGAACGCCACTTTACTCTGAGTGTACTTTCAAATATTACACATACATACATAGAATGGGAGCAACGACTCACTAATTGCTGAAATTGTTTGCTTTTGGTGTTAACTTTCCGCAATTTATGTGTTAACGACTTTTCATTCATGAAAATTTCAAAAATATAAGCTGTTATTTTATTTATGAGGGTATCTTGTGAGAACATCCATTTTTCATGCAGAAAAACAAAAATTCACAGAAAGTAATGAAAAATGGACATCACTATTATAAGATAGCATGATAAAATTTATTTAAGTCATAGATAACTGTTTCTTTGCGACCTTCTGTTTTTCCGAGAGGGTGAAAAGTTAATGGATATTGGAATGATTTTCCGTCATCCCTACTAATTTGAACCTGTTATTACAAGTATTTTAATAATAATTTTGAGTGAGAAAACAATTTTTGAGTCTTCAAATGCGGAACAATTTTGATCCAACAGAACTTTTGAAAATAAACAAATTAATTTTAGAAAGCGTCAATTCGATTTTAGAAAATGTCATATGGACTTCAGAATTTTCAAATGATCTTTGAAGGGTGTCAAATTTATTTTAGAGTTATCAAATGTACTCTAGAAAGCACCTGTACTGTAACCTAATGGAAATAATATCGAGAAAAATAAAATCGAATTTCAAGTCAAACATATCTACAGGCCGTAGACACGATTGGACCGGGTGTTGTTGAAGAAAGGTTACAGTATTTAGAGGGCCTAATTGGAGACGCCGTCGTTATCTACTGTTAGGCGTAAAAATAGTTCATGTCTTAATTATTTCTATGTAATCGCAAAACAAACGTAAAGGAATTTTTTTTTTAAATTTTATTTTGATCAAAAATATTTTTGATCCATATAACGGAAATTTTTTTCAAACTTTATTTTTGATCAAAAATATAAATAAATAAAAAATATACATATAAATAAAAACAAACTAATTTTTTCCGCGGTTAGGGTTCTCGTTTGATTTTTTAGGAATATAATATTAGTTGGAAAAATAATAATTTAAGAAGAGAATTAAAATATGGAAGTAATGTACTTTTCTAAAATCTAACATCGAACAGACACTTTCTAAAACGGAATTCACATTTTTTAAAATTAATTTGATATTTTCGAAAGTAAGGTAGAAAAAGGTGTAGTTCAATACAATTTCAGGTATAGTTCGGAACCACATTGTGACTTATTCATTTGTAATTGGATTTCAAATAGTCCACAAATGGCCCTGAAATTATCTCAATCTATGCTCGAAATAGTTCCGTATTTTAAGGCTTAAAAAAACGTCTGACTAATTATTATTTTGTCACTCATAATTTTATATGAAATAACTTTTTTATATTAATGTCAATATAAGGCTTTTGAAGACTTAAAAAAAATTATCTCTTATAATTTTTATGAAAAGAAAGATCTGTAAAAATTTCAGTCCCAAATAATAGTTATCGATGGCTTAATTGTTTATGATCTTAATATAAAGACTTCTACGATTATTCAAGTGGTAAATCCTATTTTATAGTTTCTAACTTTTATTTGGCTGGTTTTTTTTCGGCAAAATTTCATATACAAAGTTCTTTTGAATGTCCCAGGCCTTAATTTCTACGAACATACCAAACCCCTGAAAAAATTAAGTCTCCAACCAACCTTCAGCATTTTCTCAATTTTTATTAAACAAATTTTGTATGAAGACGTGCAGAAAACTAACAACACTAGATATGCGACTAGATCCTTATACCCGAAATAGGGTAAAATCGTTTCTTTCCGTCTCCTCTCAAATCTATCAGAGTGTTTTTTTCTGGGTCTCTGGTTATAACATTTGAACCAATTTTTAGTTAAATAAAAATGTAGGGAATTGAAAAATAAACATTGGAAAATAACTCTCATTGATCAAGGGAAAAATATGTCTCACCTAATAACTGTTATGAAAGCGCTTTTTCGCTTATTTCAGGGGCAGGCATGGATGGCTTATTCGATTTTTCTTTCCATGCTGAACATTTTGCGTTCGGGTATAAAATGAAAGGAAAAAGAAACGATGAAATTAAACATATCAAAATGTGACAAATTAAAAAGAGTAAAGCGCAATAAAACTGACTTGAGACCAACAAAAAACCGAAAATTAAGTAAAAAAATTTTAAAGGAAATACATATTGCAGTAATTCCGTAGATGATCGCAGAATATGGAATGTGATACTAAGTCTGGAAAGACTTCGAGACAGCTGCAAACAGTCGAAACCTACCTTTGAAAAATTTTTGTTTTCACATAATATTCCCTAATAAAAACTAGCCTCGAGCCCAATAAAATTATACTTGTTTTTAACATATAAGGCCAAAATATTATAATAATTGTAATATTCGCAATGTTTTTCATAATAGTACATAAAAACCAAATAACTCACAATTTCAAAAAATTCTAAGTTTTCAACAAATTTGTTCAGCAAATTTTTATCAAATTCTCAAACTTTTGTAATCAGAACTACAAAAAAAATTGTATATGCAATTTTGTAGGCAATTAAATTTTAGTGTTAAATATAATATGCAAATTTCAAGAGGCTCAAAATTCCCGAAGATTTAAAAAAAAAATTGAAATTTTGGTCTTGGAATTTTTTTTTATTTAGTACATGCAGTTTATATGGCAAGTTCGCCAGCACCAAAAAAAAAACATGAAAATTCAGGGGAAATTTATATGGAAAAATGTAGCGAAACCCGAAATTACAAAAATCCACCGGAGAAATTTAGAAATTTTTTAATTGCAGATTATTATGCTAAAAATTAAATTATCTACAAAACCCAAGAGTTTTATACAAATTTTGATTCAAAAGTTTTTAAATTTTGTAGAACTTGCATAAATTGGCTACAAATTGCTCCTAAAATTTTAATGCATATGATGTTTGCTATATTACAAACAAAAGTTTTATAAAAAATTAACATAAACAACTTAGCGTAAAAAACATGGCAAATTTTGTAAAAAAAAAAAAAAAAAAAAACAAATCACCATGTGGTTAGTTGTTTGAGTCACTGTAATTTATGAATCAATTGATTTCAAAAGCTTCTTTTTAAAAGTTGAATTGGAACTCGCGAAATTACATAAAGCAATAAATAAAAGAAATTAAGAAAGGTCGCTAAAAAATCATTAAAATAAATTAAGTTAAGTCAATCAATGAAACATCGATTGCTCCTCATCAATGATAGAAAAAACCCAATACTGTATTAGCAAATTTTTCAAAACAAAGAATGGCTTTTTGAGAACAACTTTTATTTGCAAATATTTTTACTATTCAAGCGCAAAAGTAAAAGAACAAAATAATAATTAAATGCATGCACGAAATGCAATAATTACCGCAAAGCGAATACGGAGCTGCGGCCGGCCGCCATGTTAAATGAAATTGAATAAATTTAAAAAAAAATATATAAAATGTAAAAATGTGCAGCTAACGATGGTATTGAATATGGAATGGGAGTAGAGAAGTAATAGAACGTATTGTTGGCCGCTTGCCTAGCACCGCAAAATTGTGAAACATTGAAAATGTGCAGTTGTTATGGAGTTGTGGAGCAGTGTGTCTCGGTCGGCTGAACAGCAACTCCTTTTCACAGTAACCGCCAACTGTAGCATGCAAGGCACGTAAAGTGGTAGAAGAATTACCATTAAAATTTAAGTGTGAGAAGGTAAAGTAAAAAAAAAAAAAAAGCAAACAACAAAAGAAAGAGAAGTAGGATGCCGATGGGCCATTAGATGAGCCACAAGTTGTTTGTGTGCGCTTAGTAAATGCAAACAATAAAGATGGTAATTTTTTTTGTGCAGACTTGTTGTATACAAGAATGTTGTATGGCTGGGCAAGTGAAGTGTTGCGTTGTCCGCAAATATTTGGGGTATTCACAGTAATCTCGGTAAATTATTAGTTCATACTAGAGGTAAAGTACAATGTATTGTCGCTCTCCTGGATATGCAGCTACAGTTGAGCAGCTACAAGAATGATGGAACACAAGATTGTGCCTGTCACGCTGAGAGCAACTGTTAGTGACGTAATAATAGCTAAAGAAGGAGAGACCGAAGAAAAAATTCTAAAAAAGAAGAGGAAGAAGCGGAAGAGGAGCGGACAATCGGTAGAAAGATTGAAAGATTGTCTTCGTTTTTATATAAAATTATTTTATTTCGTCAGCGCATAGGTGGATGCTGTCTAATCGACAAAGGGAGGACTAGCGATCTGCGGAAAGCGCATCCTGATATTATATCATCGTTGGAGCGGCTATATGTAGTCTTAGGGAACGGCAATAGGTACGACTGAAAGCGAACGTTAGCCTGTAGCAAGCATCTCGCTATATCAATGTGTATCACTTGTGAGCAGGACTTGGGATCTGCACAATCTGTAACGTTGACGACCTTCGCGAGTACTACGATTTACGGGTGACCATCTGTAATGTCCAGACCCTGTAAAGGGAAGGTGCCTCTATCCAATTGCTAGTTGCGATAGGCGAGGTATACTGGATATGATTTGGGCAGGGTTTGGCTATAAGACATTCGACATTTGTTACAGCTGCCATTACACGACACACAGGTTTGGTGTCGGGTTTGTGATTGGGCGCCGGCACCATGTCTCCAGGTTCAACCCATCAGTGAAGGAATTGCCACAATCCCCATCAAAGTAGGAGGATGTTTGGTCTCGTTGTGATTAGCGCCTTCAAAGCCAGGCTGGGCAGTGAAGTCGTATGTAGTCCAACAGTCGGAAAATACTTCCTTCATGACAAAACCTCCGATTACGAAGAAGGGCTGATCGATTTCGCCGCGGCATTGAACATGTTAGTGAGTAATACCAGACGCAAGCATCGAAACATTCACAATGTGACTTGGGTGTCATCTCATCAGCGAACGAAGAACGAAGTTTTTTTCACGTTGTGCTAACACGGAAAATACGATTCGAGCGTGGTTGAGGTCCGCTCTATCCGGGGAGCTAACATCGACTCGGATTCCTATCCTGCCGCAGCTCGGGTCCGCAAGCGCCTCTGTGCAAAGAAAGGTATCGTAACTTCTATATCTTTCGACACGAACAGAGGAGTGGTAATCCATCCCACAATATCTTCGTGCGAAAAGCTTGTGCAGCTAGCAGACCGAGGGTAAAGCTAAAGAGGGAAATTCGGTAAACATACGCCCAGAGTACACTTCGTGAGATATGGAGCGAACGCTACCTCAACGCTTTTGAATTACTCGTACAATACAGGCGACGTGTTTGATGAAGAAAATGCAGACAAGTTTTAAAGGACGACATTTACGTCCCTTCGTTCGATAAAACAGCCATAACGCAATAAGGCTTCTGAATCCAACGGTAAACAAGCTAAACTGTTCATAGCCGTCGAGGAAGAGCTGGTAGGGAGCATGAACAAACACTATGAAGTGCACTTTGGTCTGATGAATACAAGTCCGCAGAATGGAATCTCAGTGTACCTTGTCCAATGCATAAGGCGATCCTGCTGTTTGGGTCAATTATCGCGGGATAAGCCTCTTTAACATTTGCGATCGAATGAAGCGCTTTATGAACCAACTTATAGGGCACTACCTATCAGTTAGGCTTCAGACCTGGCAACTTCACCATTGACCAGTACACCAAATCTTAGAAACTACCTTAGATAAACTCTTAGGCGCTAACTACCTTATCGTGATAGCACGAAGAGAAGCTCTCTCTAAAACGCCATGTCTAAATTTGGGTAATTTTGGGGCGTCCACAACTTTTAGCTCCATCTTGCTTAGAGAAGGATGCACATAAGTTTGCTCTGGCAGTGAACGAGGACAAAACAAAATACCTCCTGGCAACTCACAAAGAGCGTTCGCCTCATCTTGGAGATTAATCGAGGAATGGCAGGTACTACTTTAGGCTCTACGAACGAAAATCTCGTTGTAGAAATCTCTTCTCATTTCTGTAATTTTTTATAGCAAGGACAGTCGAGATGTCGAACAAAGATGGCAAGGCTTTGGGAGCCATCGAGAAAACTATTCTTCGAAGAAAGGAGAGAACGTGAAGGGTTAAATTTTTTAGAAACGACTGACATCGATAAACGTTTATAGTGCCAAAAAAGAAGAAGAAGATTAGTTGGTGCTCGGTAAAGGTTATAACCATGAACGTCCTTTGGGCATAATTTCAGTAAATTTATATATAATGCCTTTCTTTTGGTACACTTTTTTCACTTTTTCAGCAGAGATTATCAGAGAGCATATATATACAACATTTTCAACAACTAAGTTCTTAAAAAGCGAGAGAGGTTAAATCCCAAAACTTAACGAATATGAAAGAGAAAGTTTTTTTAGAACTAACAAATTGAGTAATTTAAAAAGAAACAAAAAAAAACACCTGGATCTTTGCTTGACACCACTTCATTTTAGCTAACAAAAATAGAACTGCTAATAGAAATTAATTTATTGAGTTTATCGATTACTATAAAAAATAATAAGTTTTATTATGAAACTCCCTATTGAATTTACAAAGTGCAGCAAGAATTTAATAAAACGAATGGGTGGAAAGAAAATTACAATGAAAATGTACTTTGATTGTGGAGCAACTGAGGAAAGCGGCAGAAATGGAACAACATACAGCGATAGATTTCATAGCTATAAAAAGATAAGAATAGTGAGTATAAATATATACATACATATAGTACATGTGTAGATATGCGGAAATATATACATACATCTTTCGTTTGCTTCTCTATAACGGCTGATTTTACTAGAGCATAGCAGCAAGAAAGCAAAGGTCAAAATGGGGGACATTAACAAACATTAGAAATTTTCCTATAAGATGAAACATGCGGGGTCAGTTGCTTCACCTCTAAAAATTTTAGAGTGATGGTTGCGATATTTTAAATCTTATAACTCAAAAAAACAGAAGAAAAATTTAGAAACAACCCCAAACGAGGAAGAGAAAATATGCTATGGCATGTGACTGAGCAGAATTGAATGAAATTGTAAAACGGAACCAAATTAACACAGTTGAAAGAGGAAGACAAAAAATGTGTAACGGAACGAAGTGAAAATGGCACGCAATATAAGTTAATATGAAACGAAACAACAAATTTTGAGATCAGACAAGACCCAGAAAATGTTAAATGTTGCGGCAAAGAACGTAAATTAAAAAGTAGTTGGAACGCTCCCACCGTTCCTTTAAAAGAAAATCATGTCCGATTCTCACCATACCACAACTAATTTGACTTTTGCTGATTTTTATTAGAATCTGATTAGATCCAATTGGTTTATGTGTGTGCTGAATCAGACGAGAGTTTTTGACACAGGCAACTTCTTTGTAATCTATGTACGTTCTTTGGTTGCGGTATTAAAAGGAACTAAATGGAATCGGCATACAATTATTGTCACTATAAAACGAAATCAAATATTGGAATGAATGTTTGAAAAATTTAAAGGACGAAGTGAAAATTACACGTAATAAATATGAATCTGAAATACAACAATAAATTGTATGATGAGTAAAGAACCGGAAAATGTTTATGGTTACCCTTCCAAAAGCAATTGAGTGGAATCGGTACACACTATGTGTGATTTTTAAACGAAAATGTTCGAAGTGAATACGAGAAAGGAAAATGCTTAAGCAACGCAATGGGGTCGGAACACAAAGAATATGAATATGAAAAGAAATAGAATATTCTATGAGTGCCCACCGAACCGAAAACATTTAAAGGGTGCAAAGGAACAAAATAAAATCGACGCAGGAAAAAAATTATAAATTGAATAGAATAGATTATTGATATTAAATACGGTACTAGAATAATTGGAATGGGCACACAACGTCTGTGAATATGAAAAGAAAAAAAATATTTGGATTGAGCTGGGTATCGGAACAAAGTGTAACATGCAACGGTAATGAATATGAAACGAAATGAAATATTTGGATTAAGTTCGGAAATGGAAAAAATGTGTGAAATTGAACAAAGTGGAAGCGAAGAAAACAAAATGGAAACGAGATCTACAGGAAATTCGAAACGAAATAAAATATTCAGAATGGAATTGGAACACAATTAGGGAATATGTAGATCTTAGTGAGAACATAAAATTGAGAATTAATATTAATCGACACAATGAATATAAATAAGGTTAAAACGAAAAATTTTTATTGCAAAATTGTAATGAGTCGGAACTGAAAACTGATTAGTATTTTCAATAATATCCGCTAAGCAATCCGTTGAACGAAATCAATTGTGACACGCTCTAACCGGAATGTTAAAATATTTTTTATGGGAACTTATGGTTTGGTATTACTTCCTACAAATAGGAAATGTATAATTTTTGTTTTATTTGGTTTCTTTCTGTCTGTAGAAGGTTCGTAAAAAAACATTTAAATAACAAAACCGTATTTTAAATAGAGATGTGATTAGGGTTGCCAACTTTGTAAACAAACTAAATGGAATATTGATGTTATCAGATATCTAAGATATAAAAAAAAAAATATTTAAATGAAGCGCAATAGTGGAGCGTTTCACTGAAAATGTATATTAAAATTTTGAAGAGAAAAAAATTTGGATAGGGTTGCCAGCTGTTTCCAAAAACCCTATAAAGCGCATATTTAAAAAAAAATATCTACGTATACCGTATAACTGTACGGATATCAAAGAAATGCCATTTACCTAAAAAACGAATGCGAGTTAAGTTAAATAAAAAAACTTGAGTATTTAAATTTAAAATTAAAATTACTGATGAGTTTGTTCATAAATATTTTTTGTTACAGCCTATGGAATTTTAGACGAACCATCTCAGCCATGCTCATAGCTGTTTTGGAAATGGTTGCCACGGGTTTTAAAAATTAAATTCAATTAAAGTTAGAGGTTGGTAGGTATTCATGGCAACTCTGAAAGGCTCTTATTCCGCTTTATCGAATATTTCGTCCTTCTCTACTGGAAACCACTGAGTTCTCTATTTTGCTTTGTTCTGTCATTTGTGTTTTGCAGTATCCGCCACAATTTACCCGTGCTGCTCTCGAAACTGGGATAAATGAAGCACTCTCGTTTCCGGTAGGGTATTTTTCTGAGGAAGCCCATAAGGCTCGGAACAAAGTCGTCGGAATAATCTAACGAAGGCATCTGATCCAAAAATAAAGAGTATAAGATCTTGCTCTTCGAAAAGCAGATGTTATCAGCCTTTTGGTGGACGTCAAGTCGAAACTCATAAGTTTTTGTTGAAAGCGACATAGCTGAGTTCATTTGACAGCTGTCAACTGTCAAAGTTTTAATTTGACATAAAATTGGTGACTAGCGTGCCCAAAAAGTTTTCAGTGGGATAACACGAAAAAAAATTAGCAACTTATAAAAGATGTTTAAAATTTCTTAATCTACTTTCGGTACACAGAGTTACAGAGGCGCTAAGAGTTTCATTTGTTGATTTGGCAGCTGTCAACTGTCAGTGTAAGTTTCAAGTACTTAAAATTCCCGTTAATTTTTGATAATATTTTTTGCCGACGATATTGCGCCTCTCCTTATTTTTGTAAGAAAATGAAAAGTATAGAAATAAGAGGGAATAAACTAAAACGAAATAGAATGGAATAGAAAAAATTAAGGAAAAACTGGCAAATGAAGGAAATGTCATCAAACAAACTGTATTAAAATCTGTATGAATAAATATAAATCAAGATAAAAAGGATATACATTAAATGGCATATAATTAATTCAGTTGTAGGTTTTTGTTGGCATTTATTATTCGCCAATGTCATGTAAAATAATATAATGTAAGGTCAGGAAATTAATCCAATTTATAGTTTAGCATATATCACTAGAGAAGTGTGTAAGAACATGATCTGAAAATTGCAATGAGTTCAAATTGACCTTTGCGGTAAAATAAGAAATTTATATTTTCACATGGCAACAGTAATTGTGTATTGTTGGTTTCTGTACACATTTAACCTATCTGTAATATCTGCTTACAGATGGCATGCTAATACAATCAAACGAGCTGAGGACAGTAAATAAAGGCGATAACTTGAATTTTAAAATAGTAAAACAAACAAAACTCAATACTAAACAAATGAGAGCGATGGCTATTGCTGTAAGTAACGAATAATCAGGGTGATATGACGACGGTCTGCGGTTACAATAACTGTTGGACGAACGTAAAAAAAGAACATAAAAAAGTCGCAAGAAACTATTTATAATAAATGTTAACAAAGAGTGAAAGTTCTTATTATATTTTCTACTATTTACTTACATATTTTTTTTTTTTTTTATAAAATAATGTGAGAGCAGTTAAGGTGAACACAATTCGGCGGAATAAAATCAGCGTAGAAATATAAAATAATGCCATTGAAGTAAAAAGTGAAATCGAACTATAAAAAATGATTTAATATGAGGAATGGATTACACCAAAATGTCACAAATAATAATGTAATAGAATGAACGAAATCGAATAGAAGAGTGCGGAATAAAATTAACGTAACGGAAGGATATGGAATTAAGGGACGAAAAAAAAACAGAATTAAGTAAAACAACATATGCTGAGTGATTTCAAATGAAACGAACGAGAGAATAATGGAACATGTAAAATATAAGGCGAGGAAGCCAAGAGGAATGAAAGAAATTAAATGGAGCAAAGAGGAACGCAATGGATCTGAAAAAAATAAAACGGAACGAACTGAAGTTTAATGCATTGAACGGAATGAAGGGTAATGGAAAACTACAAAACGGCATATAACAGAACAACAAGAAAGCAAAATTCGTGAATGGAATTGACTTAGTGCAAAGATTTCAAGTGAATCGAAAACAGAATACTGACGGAACACAACACAATTTAAAGTAAAAAAAATCAACAAAAATTTTATAAAACTAGCATTTGGCTATTGGTGTGCTTCCAAATACAACAGAAATTTAATTTTCTTTACGAAAGGTAATACATTTTATTTCTATATTTTTGGTTTTTTCTTTTCCGTGCTGAAAATAGCGAGAACTGCACGCGCTTGAATTGAAACAGTGTGAGGTGGTGGGAGTAGTAGGTATTTGTGGAATAAATACCGATTCTCCTGTGGCCTCCGCAGTGATGATGGTTGCCTCCGCAATTTGCCTTTTCAGCTTCAGGTAACTCACTTCTAGTTACACTCATTTTTAGTTTGAGCTTATGTGAAGGAACCCCCGACAACTTTAAGCTGTTTAGAAAATCCTTAAACAATTTGTATTTAATTTACTGGCAGCCCTTTTTTGAAATATATTTTCAAAAATTAGCTTTCTTAAACTTACTTTGTGTGGCACCATTAAAGTAGCATTTCAGCTAGCTTGTTAAGTGAATTTAAATAATTATTTTAAACTGGTGGCAACTCTCGTTAAAAATAGTTTCGCAAATAAGTTTTATTTATTCTATTCTTATTTCGTATAACTTATTAATTCAATTATAATAAAATATTATATTTTTCCAGCAGATATCAGTGCAGAAATTAAATTTTTTAAACTGTTTTTTACTCGCATTGTAATATTTCTTTTAACTTATTAATTTGGTGTAACTTACCCTTTTAAAAAGATGACACACTTCTATCTTTCATCACTCGTTTGAATTAACTTAAGAATTAATTTGTATTTAATTTTTTGATAAGGTGGCAACACTCCCCAAAAATATTTTTTGTTAATTGAGCTTTATCAAACAGGTGGCAACCTTCTTTAAACACATTTTCGAAATAAAGCTGTATTAAAGCTCTTCTTTCCCTTAATTCAAATTTATTTTGATTTTTTAAGCTGGTGGCAGCGCTGCTACATGTTATTTCGAAATAAAACCTTTACACAACCATTTCGAGTGATACACTCCACATTGCAATAATTAATTTAACCGATTAAACAATTTGAATTGGCTTTAATTTTTAAACAGGTGGCAACGCTTTTCAAATACCTGAAAAATATTATAAATGCTATAACGAAAAATTTCTGAACACTATTTCAATTGGCACCTATAACTAGCGTATAATTTAATTGGATTCGACTTTTCGAACAGGTGGCAACCCTTTAAAGAACTGGAAGCTTCTTAACGCCATGGTGTGATACAAATTTAAATGGCCTATTTTCCATAATTCACGTTTGATTTTACATTCTAAACAGGTGGCAACCACCGTTCCTTTTTTTTTACAATTTAATGTTGATCTAAATTCAGGTTTTGAAATGAATTTATTTATCCTTATATTTGTTGTTGTATGATTTATTTATAACTTTAAATATTTTCAACGAGAAACCCAGAATCTCACTTTCGAAAAAAAATACCTTGATCGTAATTATTATTTTTAATATTAGTATTATTATTCTTTCTAAGGTACAAAAATTACTCGTATGTCCAAAGAGACCCCACATATGACCTACATATTTTCGCAAATCACTAAACACGCGAGCTAATCAGGCTGGCAATTAAGTATTCATTCAATGTACTTGTTTCATTTTTATTTTCATTAATTTTATCGTTTTTCTTCGTTTTCTTTCCTTGTTAGAATTTCACAATAACTGTGATCGCTTAAAACAAAAGCAAATATTTTCGTATCAGCATTCAATACCACAAACACAGAACTATACAATTGAGTAAGGAGCTTTACTTCAATATATTTTTTATTACTGTTTTTCTTTTTTCTTCTTTAGATCGTTATAACACAGTTAGTTTATACAGCTTATAAAGCGCACAGCAACAGATATCTAGTTCCAAAGAATTTTATTTTTTAATGTCGCGCATACGCCGTGGAGTAGTTGGTTGGCAGGCGAATGAGATGACACGGAAAACAAAAAACGATGCAACCACAGAGACAAAAAATAAAAAGGGAATAAACAATTAATGCGCAAAAAAAAAACAATTTGATGAACAAAATATACTCTATATAGATATTTATAACTTAGCAACAGAATATTGAGGCAGAAAAAATTAAGCAAAGTGACGTCAAAAAAACAAAGAAACAAGAAAAAACTTGACACACGCTGACAACAATGGTCCATGCCACGCCCTCATTTTTATGTGCATATCGAATATGCATACAGTGTTGGCCAAAAGTAAAGCTTCTGGTTTCAAAATTTTGAGCAAAACTAATCCAAAATATTAAAAATTAAGTAGAAAAAACAAACTCTTGAAACAAGTACAAATTTTACTTGGCACAATTAAAATACATATAAGGATTCTATAAGCAGAGTTGCCAGCTATTTAAAAAGTTCAATTCAATTTCAAGTATTGCAATATGGGCATCAAACGAAAGATTTTTAACAAAGCTTAATTTACAAATTTATATAAAACAAGATTGCCACCTGTTTTAAGTTAAATTCATTTAAATTAATATTTTAAATGATCTTTTACAATATACATAACTTTAAAACTAAAAGGCTTAAGAAAGCTGCATTTCATAAATATTTTGTGCTGAGAATTGCCACCTGTTTTAAAACTGAAATTCAATTATATATGTAAAACAATTAAATGCAATAATAGAATGCGGCTCTCAAACGAAATAGGTTTCAGTAAGCTTTTTTTCAAAAATATTTTTGTGGAGGGTTGCCACCTGCACAAAAAAAAATTAAAGTTCATTCAGTTACTAAATTAAATATAATAATACGTATAAGATTCAAACCAAAATATGCTTAAGAAATCTTAATCATCAAAAGGTTTTCACAGAGGGTTGCCACCTGTTTCAAAATTTAATTTCAATGCCGTTATTGAGTTATCTGTGATGTGCTAATATTAGTGTGCAACGAAAGGAGTTTATGCGAAAACATTTATAAACGGAGTTGCCACCTGTTTAAAAGAGTCAATGAAATTTTATTTACAATTACAATACTGAAATGCTATCATTACTGATGCCACACGAAAAAGATTTAAGAAAGTTTCATATCGAACATATTTTTGAATAGGACAGCCCACCTGTTAAAAATTGCAAATTAAATTAAATATAAAAGCAAATGCGTATGCGAAAGGGATTTGAGAAAGCTTCATTTCACAAATTCTCTTTGGGGAGGGTTGCCACCTGAGTACTTTAATTTAATTTATAAATAATGAAATATAACAGTATTAGTGATAAAGGAAAGGGTGTATTTTAATTCTACTACGAGTATACTGGTGCTAAAAGAACTGTTCTTCAAAAGTATTTTGTAGAACGTTCGCACTTGTTTAAAATTTTAAATTCTATTAAATTTACAAGATAACTAAACCATCAGTGCGAAGCGATAAAGACTTAGGAAGGCTCCGTCTTGAAAAAAGGAGTAGGTCAAATAGAAAATGACTTACAAATTTAATAATAACGTAAATAAAATCAGAATATCACATTTATATAAATTTGTTAGACATCAATCTAGTAGAGGCGTTTAGACTGAATAATTGAATGACGGCAAAATAAGGATAATATTTACATTCGTCATTTCAATAATTTTGAACAACGAATAGATTTTCAATAAAGACAATTTTGTTTCAAAAAGTTACCCAAAAATAGCGGAGACATTTTATATCACCCAATATTTAGAGAAAATGCTTTTTGCGTACCACAGTTGGTGAGCATAATTAAAATGTTAATTTTTGAAAATTTCCTTTTGTAAAATTCAAACAAAATATTAGAAAACAAAAAGGAATTTAAGGTCAGGTGGCAAGTTTTTACCTGTAGGACAATTTTAGGGCAACTCAAACCAGTAGTATATGTACCTATTTTATGACCTAAGTAGAACAATTTTTTGTCGCGGTCTAAGTTGCTTTCAGGAAAATGGAAATAATTGTTTTAAAAAAAATGTCTAAGTGTAATGAAAGTTTGATACATATGGATTAAAATTTCACGGAAATATTTTCGTAAAACATTTTAACCCATTGGCCCCCAACTAGTAGTGTGGTTTGGATTCTTACTTCAAGGAACTTTCAAAAAACAAATTTGGAAAGTCGCTAGAGGTGTAAAATGTTTTAGAGTATTATTCGCCGGCAAATTTCACTAGCGATATTCTCAGACAAAATCTGTGTGCGATTTTTAGACAGAGCTCTATTAACTTGCATTCTTAATCTTAATGGGGGAGAGCATAAATAAATGTTGGATATTTCAGGGGGCACATTTGTTTTTTTTTTATTCTCTGTGGACTTTTATGTTATATGCATAAAGGTTTGGTTTGAGCAGACTCCCCGAAAAATGTTCCTGTAAATAATTTTCGACAAACATTAATTTTTGAGTTCGAGACCTCATTTGCCCAGTATAAGGAAAGTATTTTTTGGAAAACAGACAAAAACAGTCAGGAGTGATAGAAATGATAGCTATTTCGGAGTTCATCACATCTCCTCATCAGATTTCTTTAGTGACTCCACCGGAATTCGAACCCACAATTCCAAATTGGTTGTTTTGTGGGTTTCTTAAAGTACGTGTCGAAACGACATTTTTAGGTGGGAGCTAAAGGGTTAAAATCCTCTACGAAAATTTTTTTGTTGAAATTTTTCTTTATATGTCTTCACCTTTCATTTCGCCCAGATATATATATTTTTTTGTTTGTTTTTTTGTTTTGTTGAATATTCATCGGGTGCTTTATTTGTGTATACTTTCAGAAAATATTTACAAAGTTCGTGTTGGTTTCGCTTGTTGTACAGTGTAATTAACGTTTAAAAAATAATCCTTTTTAGTATAACAAAGTTTTGCTTAAACTTTTTTAATTGAAAAAAAAATTATCAAAATCAATTAATATTAATCAAGACACGAACTACAATTAAGAAAAGTTTTAATTTTTTACACAGTAGTTGCTTAAAATCATACTAGACTAGGCGTTGCTTTAGTTTTGGCCAACACTGTACATATGTATGACGTACATGTATTGGATTGCTTCAATTGCTGACCGTTCTTACTATGAGTACTGCTACTTATGTATTTCGCTTTGTCCGCAACGTCTCTTTATTTATTTCAATTTATTTTCGTCATCTCATTCAATTAAATAAATAAATTCACTTCATTTCATGCACACGCCAATTTGGAGTAGTCGCAGAGAGAAAGAAATAAAGAAAAAAAAACAAGGAACATTTACACACACATTGTACATACATACATGCACATCATACAATAAGTATCAGCTATAAATAAACGCGTAACACGTAGAAATTTTCATAAATATATTTATATATCAAAGTTTACATGTTATATGTAAATATTCTTTTTTTTTTTTGTTTTAATATGTATGTACATATATATAATTGTGTGCACATTTGAACCTATGACATATATTTACATACATATGTAAAATCCATGCAAACATATTTACAAATACACTTTTACATTTCATATATGTATGTACTACTACAACCCATTTGTCTTGTTGGTTGTTTCTTTTATATTTTCCATGCATCGTTTGCAGCCCAACCCTTCATTTGCAGAAAAATAAATAGCACGAAGTAACATAAAAAAAAAAAAGAAACAGCAGTCAGTCAAAAGCAGAAAATAACAGCAAAATGCAGTTAACAGCAACAGCAACAACAACAACAATGTGAGTATAAATAATTCAATAGGTGCGTTCAGTGGGATTGTTCGATAGTTATGCAGGCAGTTGGAGAGGTTGGCTGCCATAGAGGTATGGGTGTGTGTGTGTGTGTGTGTATGTAGGGGTAGGTGTGGTGTGAGATATGAAATGCAATTGAATGAATTGTGGAAAAAGGTAGAACGAAATCCACACGAAGCAAAATTGAAAGGGCAAAAAATTAGATAACATTTAAAGCAATAACAGAAATTAAATTGATAAACGAAATAAGAACAACAAAAAATTAAGATATTAAAGGAAAAATCAACAGATAAATAAATAGCACACTGCAACAGCAAAACGCAGTAAATACTAATAGGAAAAGTTGTTGGCAACAGCTGTTTATCTTCCCGATTTTCTTTTCACTAATCCATGGTGCAATGATAATAAAGTGATGTGAGTAACTTAACCTCACTTTTTCGGCACTTCTATTGCGGCTTGTAAACTTTAACTAATGTTATTAAAAAATAAAATACGAACTATTGGAGAGTGTAGCTTTTTTGGTTGAATTATTGGAAGGGGAGTAGAAATGGCAACACTCTGCAATAAGCATGACGATATTGTCAAAATTATCACAAACATGTCGCTACTGACAATACCTTATTATCATTGCACTATGTTACTAATACACATTTTTTCCATATCGTTGCTTTTTCTTAAGCAATTGATGCGTTTTTTTTTACTTGATTTATCGATTTTTTTATTTATCGATTTTTATTTTATTTTGTTAATCGATAGGTATATTGCCTTAAAATATCGTGTGAAAGTTTCAACAGCTAATTCTCTAAATTGTGGAAGAGATGCTTCTCCCTTGACCGTAAACTTTAAACGGGGTCTTCCCGAAAACATGTTTTTTTTCAGTGATAACAAAAAAAACTAGTGAACCGATGTTCACCAACTAAAATTTATTTTAAAGAGCAAAAAAAAATGGTCTATACAGAACATTTGCAAAACAAATCATTTTTAAGTACAACGAAATTTTTTTTTTTTTTTCAAAATCGTAATAATTTCTTTTTGGGTTAATTTTCGAATATCGCAAATATTTTAGTCTAACTACGGTAAAAAAAAACCTTCTTCAGTAAAAAAAAATGTTTGGTTTTTTGATTTCAGATGAAAATGCATTAGCGATGTCAGCGGCGACATGACTTACAAGATCCTTAAAAAATTTGTTAATTTTCAATTCTCACTTTTGTAGCAAATATTTTTTTTTCAACCTCAGCTATCACTCTTAATAAATATGATACTTGCTTGAAAAGAACGGTCTGCATCCCCATGCAAATTAACAAAGAAGACCATTTTCTAAATTCTCTTTCCCTCATAAGCAACGGTTGGAAAATAATTGTTGAAGGTATAGTAAATTATTCAAAAACTCGCAGAATTCAATCAGCTAATTCAGTTAGTGCCCTTCTGTTATAATACCCTGCTATCTACTATGAGGTCTATCAAATTGTATCAGCCTCGAAACGAGCTGAATCTAAAATGGCTATTTTTTTTCGTGCTGGGCGTAGCAGGTCAGCACAACCTTGAGCTGATCTAGTTGTATAATGAACAGGGCGATGAATTATTCTACGAGAGATCTGGACCTCAAATTGCGGAAAAAAAGATTCATCAAAACCAATGACCTTCAGAAGTCTGAGACCAACTTTCTGTATTAAAAGTTCTTCTACCGTCCCAAGGATAGACAAGAAATGTCTGATCTAACTGCTGCCATCACAGACTTTTAGACACTGAGTGTGATTGTGGTCACTTTTTGCGACCGGGCTCAGATTAAAACTCAACTTCTACTATCACAGCCACAACTCAACGAGAAGAGAACACACGTTGGGCTAGTATTACTATGTCGAAAGTATTTGTTTAGAATATTTAATTCAGTAGATTGGATTTATTCATAAACAAAAATAAACCTGAATCGTAACCCAAAGAGAAGCATATCCAAAAAAAAGTTAATGAACACAAAACCCTGCAAAATTGGAAGTACTGCCATAGCTGTAAGTTTTAATTTAACCATTGTGCATATGATATGGACTTTAGCTCATGGGGAGGTTAGATTAACCCATTTTAAAACAAGCCCTTAATTAGATTTAGAAAGAATTTAATTTTCTGAGGTAATTACTTTTTTCAATTCGATAGTTTTTTTTCTTGGTTTAGTATAGTATCTTCAAACATTCATGACTTCTGAAGCATTTGAAACTCCATCATGGAAAATATCTTATTTAAAAGAAAATTTTTCGATATTTTTAATAATTAGAGTTTAGTCGAAATACATTTTGGAAAATGGAACGGAGTTTTAAAAATGAAAAAGTAAAGCCCTTTAAAAATATATTTTTGAGTAAAAATTACTAAGAAAATAAAATTGAAATACTGTCTCATTTATAGCCTTTCCAAAAATACCCCATTTATACAAATCGGAGCAGAAAATGTTGACTTATATGAGGGCTAGCATTTTTCTTTTAGTGATTTTTTGATAGAGGTGATCATTTTCTATAAAAATAATCAGTGAAAAAATGTCAACATTTTTTCTTTTTAATCTAAATTTCTATAAAATTGTTGGTAAGCAGTTTTGTAGTATTATATTACGTAAGTCTCAAGAGACTAAAAATCCCCGTTGATTTTTGACATTTTTTTTTTTTAATTTTGGTATTTGAAAAAAATTTTTTTTTTTTACGCAAGCCGTTTATGGGGCAGTAGTTGTGCAAGACAAAAAACTAAATTTTAAATCAACATAAATTTATATTAATTTCATCCGTTTTAAGGAAAAAGGGCGCAAGACCTTAATTTCAAAAAATTCCGTTTAAATCAAACCGAATTATTAAGCCACTTTAGACTTCAGACAAATAAAATGAGCTATTAAACTGCATACTCAAAAGTTTTCTACAAATTCCAAATAAAAAGTTTGACATATTTTATGAATTTTTATAAATTGTGTACAAAGGCTGGAATTTTAATTACTCTATAGACTTTTGTTATATGACAAAATGAAATTGATGCAAAAATGTTTAAGTCATTGAATGTATTCTCTTTACTCCCCAAAAACGCAGCAAAGCAAACTTAGCCTGAGGAGAACACCATACAAAAAAAAAACATTTCTAACACAAAAATAACAAATTTTGATAATGCCAATAAACAATCTGAATTCCATCACCAAACAGCGCGCGAGCAGCGGTACGTTTTTGTTTTTAAGTTTTATTTTTGAATATTCGATTTTACCCCAAAAATATTGTTTGTATATTTTGGTTATCCACCTTACGCTGTGCTTACGTGATTTTTCCCGTGAACAAAAAAGGGACAAGCGTACTTTGGAAAATCGAAATTTTCAAGCACAACACACTACACCACTACCTACATACAACCATTTCGAATTACTTTGCACTTTTATTTCACACGCTTCGAGCAGGAAAATTCAAAAGCAAAAACTCATTTTTTGCTTAACCTTTCGCTGCAACTTTTTCATGCTTTTATTTTTATTTTATTTTTTTGTTTTGTAGCTTACATATAGCTTTTACGTTTTTCTTAATTGCACATTCATATCTATTCATTTCATTTAACTTTCTGCATTCACATACTATCTCGTTATAGTTTTACATTTTCCGAATTTCTTCTTTTAAGATTTCTGCTTGCTTAGCCACTGGCGGCACACTCATTAAATTTTCACAGCAGGAGCAACAATGCAATGGATAAAAACTTAAATACAAACACTGACGCAGAAGAGCAAACCTTTTTGATTGCTGCTGTTGCTGCTGCTTCTTCTTCTTCTGCTGACGTGAGATACACACCAGAAATCATATTAAATGCGATTTAGTGCGAGATTGTCCTACACTAATCGTCACATACATATCTAAATAAAAAACAAAAACATAAAACATACACACACGACTATGGAATACGTAAAGAAGAACGCAAACGACTCTGCAGGCCTACTAGACACGTTTAATGAGAATATGCACGGTGGGGCAAGACACGACACAACTGCCTTGATTTAATGCAAAACATAAGTCACCAAAATGACTACAACGATCACGACAACACGACAGCACGACGGATGGGACGACAATGAGGCGTCAATGTCCATAATGTGCTGCTTTTGCCTAGGTGCACTGGCTACTGATGACCGACTTGGCATACATCTATGAGCTGTCAGAGAGACGTAAAAACAACAACAACGATGTTATTACTCAGCTGGGTGTAAGTAGTTTTGAGCAGCAAACTATTCGCTATAACAGCGCAATAGCAACAGCTGTTGCTAGATGAAAGCAAAAAACAAAAAAAAAGAATTCACAGAAACAGTGAATGTTACCCGTAAGAGCGAAAATTCCATACAGCGTTCCAAAGTAAAATGGTTGCAATAAAAAATAAAAAAAAACAAACAAAACACTGCAGAAATGTAAGCAAGTAGATACTTATAGTAACTATGCAAAACCATTGTTGAAATTTCAAAATTTTCCAAGCTTCTCACCCAAAGTGTCCACAATCAACCACAAAATATTTTGCAGTAGAAATTCTTCTGCAGTGACAATCCAACAGTCGAGTGTGGGAGTGAAATGTTAGACCAAGTTTTTTCGGTTTCGATAAAAATAAAAACAGTCTGCAACATTGCATCATGTTACCTACCACCCACACTAACTTTTCTTTGTCACAGCGCTGTGATACAACGAGTATGATTTGACTAGAGAATGTAAATAAATATATGTTATGTATTTTACATTCTCTGCTTGGGGTTTGACATTAACATGAAGTACTAGATACAACCTATATCAATAAAAAAAAAATAAATAACAGCAGCAACAATGATACAGGGGGGCGCTTTAAAACGTTTTAACCCCGAACTTGGCTCTATCACAAATTCATAGTTAGTAAAATGTTGATGAAAATTTCAATTAAATACATGCAAACAAATTTTATAATCAGGGATCGAAAATAATGATTATTTTTTAAATTTCAATGAAAAAATTTACGAGGCTCCAACAGTTTTGAGAATATATGTACATATGTATTTGTGCCTATCTCTTCATACCCGGTATGAATTTTTACGCAATATCTCTAAAAATTTACTTTTTAGAGTTTTGTTAATCGCTCAAAAAAAATCCTATGTCGAGTTTTAATTTTTTGATCGCAAATAAAACTAATTTTTTGAGTGTTATTTTTTTGTTCTGTTGTAATGATTCTTTATTGTATTCCTATTTTTTTTGTATCAAAAATGATCATAACTTTGTGAGTTTAAATTTTTTTAACCACAAAAAAATAATAATTTTTTGAGTTTCATTTTTTTCATCAAAAATAATCATTCCTTTTTGAGTTTTTTTTTTCTCAAAAATTCTTAAGTTTAATTTGTATTAAAAAAAATTTTGATTTAATCGTTGTTTTGTGATTTTTAATTTTTCGATCAATTTTTTGTAATTTTTTATTTCTTTCGTCATTCTTGGATATAATTGTTATTATGGGATTTTTATTTTTTCAATCAAGTTTGAATGTTATTTTGTGGTTTTTATTTTTATTTTTTGATTAAAAATTAACGTTTTTCTTTGAGGTTTATTTTTTATATAAAATATAATCGATATTTTGAGATCTTTTTCGATCAAAACAAATTTTACGTCACCGCCGACAAATTTGTTTGTGTGTGTATTTTTATCGGAAAAGATATATCCGAGATCGAAAAATATCGGATCTTAAGTGTCGATACCTGCTCGTATCGTTGCTTTCGGTTATTCCCTATAAACTAAGGTAATTTTTTTTTGGCGTAGAATACGTCTTACCTTACGGTATGGGCACCAATGTCAGGTTTTTATTGTTGTAATCTCTATTTCTTTAATTATAAGGAAACGGCTCGATTAATTTTTTTTTTTTTTTTTTTGTAGTCAAATGAAGATGTTAGCTTTCGTTTGACATACATTTCATGTTGGTTGATATCTTCCTAATATTGAAATTTCTCAAATGAAAATTGTATAAACACATGCACACAAATATGTGTGTGGTGTTTGGTTGAGTGTTTGCTGTTGGGCGATTTAAATGTACTCGTGCAGCCCTTTATTTGTATTGCATAATTTTAGGCGGGCAAGTTAAAGTAGAGTAAAAGAAGAGAAAATGCTGCCAAGCACTGCAAAAAAAATAATAAAATGGATTCGCGTATGTTATTTATCATTTATCTTTAATATTGATAACAGCCATTGACTTCGTTTTTGCGAGAAATTTAATAGATAATTTAAAAACATTTTTATCCTATTTTTCCTATCATAAGCTTATGTATATCATCCAAAGTAACTATCAAATAAAGAAATTCATTTGCTTGTATTATTTATCATTTATTGTTACATATGTTTTCTGTCTTATCGGATGGCGTATTCTACGTTAAACTTAATGGCCGTGTCTCTGACACAGCCTGCTTCTTTTTTTTTTAAGTCATAAGTAAGCTGTCCTCTGGCAATTCTAAGCTGAATAATAAGAATGTTTAATGTAGGAATTGCAAATAAATAAAAAAATCATTTCGTTTGAGAAAAAAATTATTCATAAAATATTTCAGCGAAAAAAACCTTCTTTTGTGTACTTTGCTAGAGTAAAGAATTGTTACATGTTTACCAACTCTTCGTCATCTTTCGAGGACCTATTTTTTTACCGATTGCAGTTCCACTTATCTTTAGTATTGCCCGCAAATATTTTCAGATTAAAAGATTAAAATAGTTACTCATGGACTTTTACAAAGCGCTGAACATTCATCCGCTTTATACTTCCACTCGAACAGATGGGTCATGTATACTTCGCATTACATCGAGTTTGGTGAAACCATTGTATCATGTATACTTTGCGTTATATAGAATTTGAGGGATGCCTAGATTTCCATTGGCAATTTAAAATAAAGCGCAGTGCGGTTCATGTTAGGAATAACAGATGAGGAAATTTTTTTTTTTTCGATACCTACTCAATATTTCGTTCGAAAGTATCGATACCAAAATTACTTGGTATCGGACGTAAAGTATCGAGTATGCACTTGTATTTACTCGTATCGTTTCATCCTTAGCTATAAAAAGAAAGAACATTGGCGCTTAATAAACGCTTACTAACACTTTTGGTGAACACACATTTAATTTCATAAAGGTTTTTATTCATTTTAAAGAAACTTTTCATCAATCGGGAGAAAATATCGCAATTTGAAGAGAAAAATACGTCAAATTTTTCTTAGGCTATTTTTTTAGTGTACTTTTTTATTATTTTCTGTTGCAATAATTTATACCATTTAAATTAAAACTATAACTTCCAGTTTCTTTTAAAAAAGAACGAAGTGGAACAAAATAATTTTTATCAACGCCGAATAAAACCAAATTCGTTTGACCTGGTATTTTTACCGCAGAGGAGAGCTTCTCTTCCTCTACTCCAAAGGACTTTGGTATTCGCCGTCGTAAAGTTAAAGCCCACCTCAGACAATGTTCACAGTGGTCATTCTTCTGAACCCTGATGAGAGACTTACAGAATAGAGGACTTCGTCTCGCACCATTCGCTTGATAGAACCTTGATTCCGCGGTAATTGACACACTACAGCCTGCTTGTGCGTTCATTTGTTGTTCCTTAGCCGCGTTATTGCTATTTGAACTTCGTCGAAGCCGGGTGACGAATGTTAATAGCGTCATCAGCGATTTGGGGTTTCGGTTTCTTTATCTTCTCTTTCAGCAAAGTGGAAAAACTATTTAAATTTGCTTTGGATATCATTTTCCAATTCCTTATCCTTAACAGGAATTTGCCTCGGTCTCAAGATCTTCCGCTAGTCGATATACCTTTTGATAATATATCCAGGCATTTTTCCTGACGGCTAGCAACTCCAGATCTGACCAGTTTTCTGCCATGAATAATACGTCTTTCTTCCTTTCTCAACCATCGGTGGCACTCCCATACAGCCCGCGTTGCGCCCGATCGAAGTGTTGCCCTGCAGACAGATTCTTTCTTTTCTTAGTTAAATTAATACATCTTGTTGCAGTTTCGAACTACAAAGTTGACAGTTTTTTATCTACAAACCAAGGAATTCTAGACGACTTAAATAAAAATTAAGAAAACCTAAAACCAGTTAACCCCATTCAACTGTACATGAGTTTTCTGATGCAAATGTTCTCAAGAAAACTTTCGAAACTCCTCCATGTCAGAGGTTTCGAAAGTATCAATCAATGAAATAAATCTAGAATGACATGGATGATATGGGTCTCTCTCTCTTTAAAACTCGCCTTCATAGAGACAACACAAAATTAGTGCCTTAACGTCACTGTATATAATGTTAAGAGTTTCTATTACTTTCAATATTAAATGATTTTTCAACTTTCATTAAGGTAGATTTTGAAAAAGAGATCCACCGAATAGATATTTCGAGCCCTTTGTATGAATGTGTAGCTACATAAGTATTTATTTAAAAAAAATATTGATTGAGAGGAGATACCCGTTTGGGGGTCACCCTGTATGTACAATACAGCACATCAAAAACCAACACTATGTTAAAATTAGTGGGAGCCGGGGTGGTTATGTGGGAAAAATACACCGGTAAGTGGGCCCGACCCACAAACATTTGCACAGCTGAGTTTTGTTTTGACGCAAACTACATGACATACATGGATCAACGTTTGTATTTTCATAAGTAAAGCGTACACAGAAGCATGCAGTTGGAGAAGAGTGTTGGAGCAGCAGCAACTATAAAGAGAACATTATGGCGAAAATGCAAGCAAATTAAGCGCCCATAAATTGATGGTGAGAGTGGGACAGAGCCATTAAATTGTTTAGCTTAGCGTTTATCGTGCTGTTCGTATATAAAGCATTTTAAAATATGTATGTAGATATTTAGTATATTTTAAATGATTTTCAGCTGAAAGCAAATATAGAGAGGGAGAGAAGCTAAAGCGAGTGAGCAAATTTTAAGAAAAAACTAAAATAAATGTTAACAGTAAAAGAGTAAAAATAAGAATTCCAATGCCAAAATGTTAGGAAACGTATGTAGGAAGTATGTAGACATACTGACTTCCCTTTGATTAAATTTGATCAACAACGAAGTGAAATTATTCATTTTTTACTAGAGTCCAAAATCCTGAGGTTGGTTAGGATCAGTAGAGTCTATTCCTTTGTACCCGACTTGCAAAAGAACGCCCTAACCCGGATAAAATTTCCTTCAGTTGCAAAAGCTGTTACAGCTTTCATGAATCATACGATTTGATTAGTGCTATTTAAAAACGGAATTTTATATTGATGTATTTATATATTTAAAAATACTACGCAAATAAAAATGGATTAGATATTAAGTTGAAATTTCTTATGCATTTTCTTAAGGGTCATTCACAATATCGCAGTTTTTTCACTTCCCAACACTACATCTCAGTTCGTTTGCAAGTCGGTTACAAAGAAATAGACTCTACTGATCCTATTTTTCCACAGTATAATTTACCATTAGCCCTCTTTTTTCTGCGGTAACCAACCTCAGGATTTCAGACTCTAGTAGAAAATGATGGATGAGAAAATTGGTTTAGTTTTACGTTTCACACACGTTTCTCCAATTTGCGTGAAGTCAAAATAGCTTAGTAAAAACAGTATAAAATTGTATAGTGCACGGAAAACATATGTAACTATTCCTTTGTCAGAAGCTTCTTAATTGGCATTGATCGAATTCAATCTGCCACAGCAGATTGAGTTGAAAACAGATTCCAATCGGAAACATCAAGGGAAACGAAGAAAAAGTCTTCTCTTTTTGACAAAAATTTTGAACAAAATAATACCTCAGCCTTCGCTGGAATATTTTGATATTTTTGATATTTTGATAGATGTATTTCCAACGGATTTTTAAAGCTACTTTGATGCATTTAAAAACAATGTCCTAGTCACAGTTAAGATGAAGTCAACTCTACAGTTAATTTTTGAGCGCAATCTAGAAGGTCTTTTTTCATAAAAATCGGGCAATAACTAAAAATTTTCTGGGTAACTCGACTCTATGAACATCTCGGCTTTAGCGCCATCTGGCGTATTCATTGCCACGTTATACGTTTCAAATTTCATCAAAATCGTATCAATCTATTCAATAGTTTTGGAGTTAACTTCGAACAACAAAAACTAAATTTATATGTACAATATGTACGAGTAAAAAAATCATCGACTTATTGAGTACTTGAACTACTAAAAAAAAAATAATCGTTCTATAAAATTACAGTTTTTTTAGAATGTCGGAAATCTTTCAAACCCAAACTTCCAGGGGTGGCGCGCTATTTAATACAACAGTCTATGGCACAGTCAATGCAATAATATAGTAAACTGATCGTAATTCTAGTCTACTTTGGCTCCAACTCTTCGCTAGAACGTCGGCACTCAACTTCTGTTATCAGCTTCTTATAAATAGAACATCGTTTCGGAATACTGTATATTTATATATATTTTACTAAAAAAATACTTCACATTAAATTATACTTTATTATACTGAAATCAGGGACCGAAAATAATCGCTGTTATCATAATTTATTCGGTATTTTTTTATTCACATATTTTCGATCCTTTTGAATCGTTATTTTATGATATTGTGTTTTTTTTTAAACGAAATATTTTATCATATTTTGAGAGTGAGCCTTGTCTGATATTGACAATTAAATCAAGAACAAAGCAGCGCTCAGCAGAAAAGTGAAAGCAAGACTGTTTAATTGCATTTATTGGATTAAAACGTTCGAATAAATTTTTAACGGGAAATTTTACAGGCGATTTATCGAAGATTTCAAGCTTTTATCTATGTTCAAGGTATACATACTATGGATACGTATACAGCTACTCAAACAATTGAACACACGGTAATTTTTATATATTTTATTCCCAATGTTTTCATGAAATTTTTGTCCTAAATTTTTTAGAAAATATAGTTTATATATAGTTTATATATAGAAAGCATATAAATCAAAAATTTCAAATTTGTACTAAAATTAAACAAATGTAGATTTTTGATAAATTGTTTTTGCTGATGATGTTCAGCATTTTCTTCCGTACAAAAGTCAATTTTGTTTATGCATAAATATGAACGAAAAAAATGAAAAAAAAAATTATCAAAAATCAACAAGCATTTTTAGCCACGGAATAATAAAAATAATAGCAAAATATATTGACAAGTTTTATTTGATTTCCTTACTTTCCATGGAAGTATAGATAATTCTATAACAAAAACCACGTCAGTCGAAGTTTCAAATTTTCTATAAAATTTATGAAAGTTCAAAAAATTCAACGACAAAAAATGTCATCAAAATCTTTAAATTTTTGTATCCTAAATTCAATTAGCAGTTTTGTAGCCCATTAAATTTTACTATAATAAAGTGCAAGTTTCAAGAGGTTAAAATTCTTGGTGATTCTTAATAATTTCCTTTTTGCTGTTGGTGTTGCGCCTTTAAAAGTTTGAAATTTTTGTGACATTTTTCTTTTAATTTGTTGTTTTTTTATAAACCTTCTAGAAAGTTGTAAACTTCTATTTACATATATGGCTTTTGTTATAGATATGTTGATATATATATTTTTTAAATAGTTAAAGTTAAAAAATGAAAGAAAAAATTGGCAAAACTTGTCAATATAGTTTGCTGCTAATTTTGTGTATTAACTGTATATAAAAAGGATGTTTGCTTGTGAAAACTCTATAGTTTATAGCTATATTTTAAACAGGGTTGCCACCTATTTGAAAAGTCGAACTTAATTCAATTATGCTCAATTTATACGAAATATTAAAATATGGGTTTCAAGCGTTCCTCTCGTTGAATAGAACGTTTATAGCTACCTTTTGAACAGGGTTCCCACCTATTTGAAAAATCGAATTTAATTAAATTATACAAAATTTATATTAAATATTACAATATGGGGGGCAAACGGTTCGTCTCGTTGAGGAGAACGTTTATAGCTATATTTTTAACGGAGTTGCCACCTCCTTGAGTAGTCGAATTTAATCAAATTACACACAAGTTGTATGAAATATTAAAACATGGCCAAACGGTTTGTCTCGGGAAAGAGGAGGCGTATAGCTAATTGTTTTACATGGTTGCCACCTGTTTAAAAATTATAATTTAATTTAATTATACACAAGACATATGTACATACATATGTGAAAAAAACCGAAATGCGTTTTCTGATTAACTGCGATAATTTTCAGACAAGTATTTTATTCTACTAAAATTTGATCAAAAGCTTTGAAGTGTTGCTGAAAATGTTTTGGATTTTTATAACATTTATGTTTTTTTTTTTTTGAGTTTCAAACTTTGATTAACATGGTTTTCCTTATAGTATGAGTTATATTTTAATAAATGCAGAAAAATATTTATCATTGAAAATGTTTCCATCAACGTTTGTTGGGGGTTTCAAGTAATTTATAAACCAATTTACAAATATTTTTGATAGGTTTAGTGCCTAATTTTTTCATATCCGTAAAAGTTCAAGAAGTGTATTGTCTATTTTCATTTGGTGCGTTGTTTTTTTTTTTTGCATCATTTTTCATTCCTGCTCTGAGTTCGTCATATGTACGCTTATTTCGAAATATTTTGATTAAATTACTTTCATGTGAAAATAAATCTAGGTTAGCAACAAGTGCATATACAATGCTTATGTCCATTGGCTGGCTACTCAATACTCAAAATTCCTCATATTCTTAATGCGATTAACTAACACCAATAAGACCTTAATTAAGTAGTTTATTATGCTGCAATTACATTTGTAGTTAAACTGTGGTTATATTATTTAGGGTTGTATGAAGCTAAAATATCCGGCAGCATCTCCACACCCTCTCATCATTATTGGTGTACAAAACAGCAACAGAACGGGCGGTAGGTATGTAAGTACACTTGTACTCTTAACTCAATGCACCAGCATAGACCAAACAAAAGCGGAGCAACACCAACCGAGCATCAACAAATGCAGAATGTTCGCTCTATTCACAAATCGGTAGATAGGCAGATTGTGCGATGAAGTACATCACACTTGCAAAACACTCGCGTGCACATTAAATGCTTGCTCCAGTTTTTCACTCGAATAAGGAGGAGGAGAAGCAAGCGATGTGGCTGTGAAAATCAACAGATTAATGCACAATTTGCACACAATGGAAGGAAACGAAAATCCACGCAATATACTTATAATATTAAAAGCATTCTTCATTAGGAAACGACAATCAAGAAAAACAGCAGCTAACGAAAAAAAACAAACACTTGCAGATTTCACACAATGCAAATTAAAGGAGGCCAAGTAAACATGCAATGATTGGTGGCAGGAAAAAAATTTGCGCTTCTGTTAGATTAATTGGCGTATCGACAACACGAAACCATCACTTTTTTATTATTTTCATTTTTCATCTTCTTTTGCCACAAATTGATTAGAATAGCAGTTGGTGGTTTGGGTAGCATGTAAGCGAATAATTATTTTCATAATTAAGAAGGGCATCTTCGCAGTGGGAAAGCGATTTTCAACTGGTTTATTCTTCTTCTTCTTCTTGATATGCGCTCAAATTTTCAAATCAATTTTTATATAAAGGGAATTCACTAGTTGCCATAACGTGTCGCAATGTCATAAAATCGTAAAATTTCAAATATTTAAGGTTGCTTTAGTTTAACTAATTTTTCTCTGGAATTCCGTCAGTGGAAACAAAAACAAATTTTTAGGTACAGTGCCAGAAAAAAGTATTGGCATATTTTTTTACAATATTCACAAAGTTTTTCATAACTTGTTTGCTAATTTTTTTTACCAAAATATAGCAAAAACCATATATGTAAGTCCAAATTTCAAATTTTATGAATATTCACAAAAATTCAACAAATTTCACAAAATGTTAATAAAACTTCACATTTTTTAATCAGAATGTGTAAGTTTTAAGTGGCTGAAAATTCCCTGTTAGTTTTTTAACATTTTTTCCATGTAACGTATGAACTAAATTAATTTTTACATGTAAGGAAACGGATAACACTACCGGTGAAAAAAATTACCAACACTCCACCGGATTCTTTTACCTAATTAAAACTGGTGCTCTTATTATACCAAAATTTAATGGACTACACGATTGCGTACTCGAAATTTGTATAAAAATTTTAATTAAAAAGTTTGAAATTTTGATGAAAATTTTTTTAAATATGCTGAATTTTTTTTGGATTTTGTACAATAATGTAAAATTTAGATTTATATGGTTTTTGTTTTAGAATGAGCCATATTTTGAATAAAAATTAACGAACAAGTTTTAGCATAGAAAATATTGTGAATAATATATAAAAAAGGAAATGGTCGAATACTATTTTCCAGCACTGTACTTTAAAATTGTATGATGTGATGAGTTTATTTCGACTTTTTCACCAACACCAAAATAAACCTAGTTGATGTTATATCAGAAAACTCAAATTTAAAAAACTAAATTTTAATTTTAATTTGAAAAAAAATACTACTATATTTCAGTAACAAAGAAAGATAATTTTTTCAATTTACTATACATATGTACATATGTACATATATGTATAACGATAATTAAAAAACAAAAAGTATTCGTTATATTAATACTTCAAATTTGGTTCGAAGAAAAAAATTAGGGAGATACATATGTACATACATATGTACATACATATGTATATTCTTTTCAGATTTCAAAGTGACGGGTATTATATAAAAATTTTGTCTCTAACATGTACATACATATGTATGTATAACTAATAAAACTTTAACCAAATAACTTTAATTATTTAAGCGAAAAATAAAACTTACAAATTGTCTTTTAATTTTTATGCAAAAAATAAGTAACAAAAATATGTACATATGTAACTTTTATTTGCTAAGCAAGAGATAAAACTCAAAAAATAACATGTATAATAAGAATTTTCTTGTTGGTTTTCCGTCCTTTGAATTAATTATTTGCATAATTTTCAAAAACGGTTAAAAATCATTTCCTTTGGTTATATTCTACAAGAATATTTCTCGTGATATTTCGCTACGTATTTTCGAATTTTCTTCTTTTTTTTTTTATTCAAAACTACATATTTTCGCAGATATGAAAAAATCTTCGGTGGTTTTACCATAAATGCCCAGTGCTCTCATCCACTCAATAACTTTCACAAGAAATTATAAACCCAACAATTGGACCCAGTATAAAGGATAAAAATACACATATCTACATACATAGTATGTACATAAATTTTAAGAAATTCCTAGTTTATTCGCTTGAGCCAACAAAGTTTTTGTTTTTTTTTTTGCCATATGAATAAAATTCTACCTGTGATTAATGCTTATAAACAATGGATGTTTCAGAAGGCAAATGCAAAAGTGGATGGATTTACAGTGAAAGGGAATTTGTAAATAAAAGTATGTTTAACAGCAACAAAAAAGAAACTAAAAAGGTATGTACATAATTTTCTTCGGAATTTAAATATTTAACATACCTCGTTGCGTTGCAGACGAAACCCGGAGACGGAATTAATGGCAATGCTGGTCATTTTAGCTACTCTTCGTTGATTTTGTAAATTTGTTTGTTTTTTTTTGGTGTTACCTGAGAGGAAAAGTTTCACATGAAGCCACCGCTACAGCCGTTGACGTCACAGGCACCTTCGAATGGACTCCAACAGCACAGAGAACGTAAAACGGCGATTTAAAAAAAAATTACGTTACCAACTCATTTATGGCACCAAAATCCTAGTAGGTAAGCACAACAAATTTGAAATGCCTCCACTGTGTGTGTGTTTTATTTAGTAATATTTTCTTCAGCACAATTTAAGTTTGCGGAACAGCAATTTTTTATTTAACACTCACGAACGCGTAGCCAAGGAGGCCGTTATAGTATAATAAAAATAAACGTTAAATTATACATAAATAACCATAAATAATTTTTTGTCGGTTATGGACTTTCACACCTTTTTTTCGTTGCTTATCTTTCTTTGTTTCGTTGTTGCGTAGTTGAGAAATGTATCGGGACTTTTCCGCATCAGTCGAAGTGTTTATTGAAATAAAACGCTGTTCGATACGCACGAAATTCTTTCAGATAAGTTTTCGTTAGTTAGTAGCACCTTTGGCGACTAGCTTATACGAATTTGTTTGTCTATCTCAATTGATTTGACCCCCCGCACTTTGTGTCAATGCTCTGCATTTCCTTATTCCAAAGGCGAGCAAAGTTACGAAAACTTTGCGATCATCCGTATTTGTATTTGGTAATTCTTTAGGTTTTTTCTTTAAATATTTTCTTTGTATCAATCAACAGTTATTGCTTTTTATTTATTTATTTTTTTTTATCAGCTGCTCTGACGGTAGAGAAATATGCTAAGTGCAAGAAGCTATTCGTTATCATCAAAATTGTTTTGTTTCTCCTTCCTTTCTATTTTCCTGCTATTGCCCTCACAGTTTTCTATGCATTACAATCTTTTTTTCTGCTTTTTGTTATTTTTCGCTTTTATTGCTTTGCATTGCATTGAAAATATACTGAAAGTGCATGATTGATTTTTCTGTTTTTCAGCTGCCTGCAACTCTGCCTTTGTTATTGTATTCTTTTCTGCTTTGCCTGCAGCGACGTCAATGCATTTGATCGCAGCAGAATATGTATCGCAATAGTTGATTAATTTTCACAATTTACAATCTCTATATATTTTACACTTCCGCAAATGATTATCTATCTGCCTTTTGTCAGTTGGCGAGAATTTTGCTGCAACAAGAATCGGCCACAATGCACGCATACACCTACGCTGGGATTCGCGAATTGCATGAAAAAATTGCATATAAAAAAAATCACATACACTCACACACACATACGTCAATGAACGCAATTAACACTTTCGCGTCAATGAATTTTCGCCAATTTACGCTTATAAATTTTTCTTTGCCTCAAATGGCATCTACTTTTCTCGAATTTTTACGAGCTATTACACATTAATTAAAACACCAACACACTACCGTTTATTTGCAAATATTACTGAGAGACTTTCTGGAAAAAATTACGATTTCATTTGATTCAAATATGTATATTCTATATATTTTTTCCTCAACTCTGCTGATATTCTGCGCGCAGAAAATATGCGGAGTAGAGACCTCGAATAGCGAACGAATGTCGTCGACGACGATTGATACCGAATTGAAGTGCTTTCGAGCTGATCCAAGCATTTGCAGCGTACAAAATTCCTCTGCTGGTTCTGTGTTTTTTCACTTTTTCCTTTGTCTCTGACTTCGAAAGCGTATTGGAAAGATAGAATTTGACTGGATATATGCAAAAGTATGTAGTAATTTCGCGCAATCAAACACAAGCGCAAACTCTAGTTAGGAGCAGTTTCTGGTATTCATGAATTCGTTATGCGTAGTTGCATTTATTGCTGGTCGAGTAACTTGTTTGCCTGCACAGCTGCTTGCAAGTCTACCCATTTTGTTTTCTTTTTATCAGATTTCTTGTCTTCCCGTTTCCTTTTTTATTTTTGATAATATTTTTGTAAGTTTTTCTTTTGTCCACATATTCATCATGCCTTGTTTTATACATGCAGGGTTGTATGCGCAGGTTCAATGATGCAAAATTCATACACTACGTCAATGCGTCAACAACGTATGTTGAACGGATTAAAAATTTACGTTTTAATTTCTAGGTATACCTGTATATTGAGTTGATTACTCAGTGTTTGCCTGATATGTTTCCAATCTGACAGTAATTGACGTATTAATATTTTCGGACCCATCAAAGTTTGATAAGCTAGCGGCCAATGAGTTAGCACATTGTGAATATATTGCAAATAATCTAACCGCTGGGAATGAAAACAAAAGATGAGCTGACACTTGCTTTAGTTCAATACCTAAACCAATGTAGAATTTAAAACATCAATAGGCCTATTCCCGATTTATTTTATCTTCAATAAAAAAAATTAAATAAAACCAACGTATCTTGAGCGTACCCAAAAGAAGTAAACCCCTGCCTCACTTGCTTCAAATTTTTGCCTACTTTCTGCTTTTTATTCTATAGTTGTGTTCACTGGGCATTTTGAAAGCATACATACTTTTTCATTTACAAGCGGGTGAAGACCGTATGTTATGTATGCTGACTACACTAACAACATAACAATACGATACACAATGCTGCCACAATGAAAGAAAAATTTTTCGTATGATAGTTTGTTTATCATTGTATAAATTTGTATATATCTTGGTACAATTAACAGGTAGCCGCTTCAGGGTTGCAATTTTGATTTTTTTTCTGTTTACTTTTAATCTGAATTGTCAAACCTTGTTTACATTTTATCAAAACTAACAAATTTGTTTACAAGTGAAAAATGATTGCGAACGGTTGGTATAGAATAGATAAAAAAAGCTGAGTTAAGTATTTATTTTATTATTGATCATGTAGGAAAAGGTGTGCAATGGTCGTGGAGCGATATCTCCAACGCCATATGCATTCATGCTGCCGGACCCCGGGCATATAGGCACCTTTACCAAAAAGGTTTTCCGCTGCCCCATGTCAGCACACTGCAACGGTGGTCCGCAAAATTTGCGTGAATGAGGGTATACTCTCCGTAGCTTTAGATTTCATGCGCCAAATGCATGAATATACTGACGTCGAAAAGGTATGCGTTCTGGCTTTTGACGAAATGAAGGTCACTGAAGCATACGAATATGAGCCTACCGGAGATTTCGTCAGGAAGCCAGCGAATTATGTCCAAGTGGTGATGGCGCGCGGATTATGGAAATCCTGGAAGCAGCCTGTATTTTTTGATTTTGACTGTAAGATTACTGTAGAAATATTGCATTCTATTATTTCGGCAGTACAGGATGCTGGCTTCTCTGTGGTTGCGATGGTCTGCGACATGGGCACTTCCAATCAGAAGTTGTGGAGAGAGCTTGGCTATTAAGCATTTAAAAGTTTATAAATTTAATATTTAATTGTTTTTACTCACGTTTCTTGCTATGGCGTAGATTTTTGAATTGTCAAACTGTATTTACACTCACAAAGTTTGACATTTCTGTTTAGACACTTTAGGTTTTTCAAACAACAACAAAATACAAGCAGGGTTGAAATTTTCCTAATGCGGCTACCTGTATTATTGTACCAAGGTATATATATTAAAAAGTGTTCGGAATCATGACAACACTTGTCTTCCTTCCTGAACTTATGTATATCTAATACCTAAAATTTCATTAAATATTTTAACATCAATTATATTTCTTTGTTTTGTTTAAACAATATTGAAGGATAAGATTAAAAAATTAAAAACAATTGTAAATTTTATTTTATACTAAGCATGCGCATAAAATTAAATTGAGAAAATCCACAAAAACTTGTTTATAAAATCAAAAACAACAAGGAAATGGTTTTGTTGCTATTCTAAACGTCAAAATTGAATATGGACAGTACTAATCTAAGTGCTGGCAAATTTTTTTGAGCCCTGACCGGCAGGTGTCCTATAATTTGATTAACAAACGTTGCTGATGTTAACTTTAAAAGAAAATATTTCAATATTTAATAAATACATATGGCAGCTACATTTCTCAAAAAAATTTGGCAACGCTATCTCTGCCCATCTCTGACACATTCCAAATAAGAACTTGGAGCGGTTTGACGTGTGTACAGTTTTCTGCTGTTTTTTTTTGGTGTTTCCACTTTCTTCTTCAAATAATCACAAAAATGGTAAGCTTTTGAGTTAATTTAACAATAAATTTTTAAATCTAACCTAATTATATTTCAGACTAACTTTAGCGAGGATCAATTAGCTGGTGAGTATCGTAAATAGATGAAACAATAAAACGGGTCACATCGCGTTGTATGGCATGGTCAATAGAAGTGGGTGTGATTTAGGATTTGGACATCCAGAAGCAAAAAAAAATATATATATATAAGATGTGTGCATTCAATTAAGAAATGGCAAAATAATACTTTTTTTGCACAATCAATTGCGGTACAATCATAATTTTTATGAATTCATGTTCTCATTGTGGCTGATGACTCACTTTAACTTCGGACGGGTAACTACATACATTACATATCAAAGTAGGTACTTAGCCAGCACAAAAGCATACAAATAAAAATCCAACAGATATCTCAGCAATGTACTGACGTATTTAGCTTATGTATGGCAATAAGTAGCAAACACGATTACTATCAATAAATGAACTCCATTTTGCGATGAAACGAAGAAATGGGCACTCACATTTGTACGTACATAGTTAGCAACTTGGAAATTCGTCTGCACAAAATATGTTTATTTATTACAGTTCGTTAAAAGAATTTATTATTTTATTGCTATGTCATTACTGATTATACTAACAAGCAAAATTCTACGTACACAGCTGCCTGGCTATGTTGGATTGAAATTAAATTGCTATACGTGCGGCTTATTTATATGAGCGACAATTTATGTACATACATATGTACATACGTCAAGGTATTGCCGTTTCCTTGCCTTATTGGGCGATTTTGAACTCAATATGCATTGGCTCCAATAATTTTATGGTCAACTTGATTATTTTGTGTTGCATGCAGCAGCATGTTGAGAGTATGTAATTGGAAATGGCAATTCAATGCCACAGCATACATATAGTATTTATGAAGAGATCATATATTTATGTACATAGTATTAATGTGCATAAATAGCATATGAGTTATAAAGTTTAAATTTGAAAATCGGTATTATGTCAGGTGTTGCTTTATCGCTGCGGCTGCTGCTGCTGATAAACTTTTATTGTGTGAAGTGGTCAATTACAATAAAGATATGTACATATATTACTGGTAAAATCATGTTTCGGCGATATAACCCTGTTTAGATCGGCCTACCCCATAAGTCGCCTGCCGCTACAACAACAACTGGTGAAATCAATCAATCATAAGCTCATATATACTTATTATATATTATTGTATGGATGCTTTTAACGATTTAGCTCTCAAAGTACTGATCCGATTTTAAAAATTATAATATTTTTAAATAATGCATTTACAAAAAGCAAAATTGTACTTTGTTTTTCATTTTTTTTTTTTTATTTTTTTTTTTAGGAATATGTGCATTGGGGGGCATCGAACAAAACCGGTACAGTGTTCTCAACGGCATTATAAAATTCATTAAATTTCAAGACATCAACCAAAATATTTCGCAATAATATTAAGGTTTACATATATACGTAGTACCGATTTGAAATTACCTCTATTTCTGGGTTTTTTAAATCAAAATAATTTTTTTTAATACATTTGTATAGATATTAATTTTTTGGCCTATTTATTTGTATCAACAATAACTTTTATGAACTCGGGGCAATTTATTTATTAGTAAGCTCATATCAACTATTGTGGATAAAATAATTATGCCGAAAAATTAATATATGTAATATTCCATTAACAATTTTTCTAATAATAACAGTGAAAATAGATTTGCTATAACCAACAACAATCACACATTCTTACTTGAAATTGTGTGTTACAAAATAGGAAGACGAAAAAGTAACATAGTGTTCACGGCTTGCTTGCGACAAATGCTTGGGCGGTTTGCCTTAAAGAGTACGCATATGCCGTGGAGGACGTGGGTTCGACCCTCCACGGAAGAAGTCTGATTAGGAGTATATGTTAATCTTCGAAATAGCAACTATAATTTCTGATATTACTGATTTTTCAATAACTTCCTAATAAATAAATTACATGAGCTCATAAAAAGTATAGTTTTTAAAATATAAAAACAAAATCACATGTGACATATACAAATATTTAAAAATTTGTTCAACGGAATCATCAAAATGAAATATGTGATGATGCCTTAGACATTTTTTTGGAAGATTGGTGTTAGAAAAACCAAAACCTGACTGATTTAGACTTATAATTTATTATTGGAAAAGTATTTTTCGACTAATCCCATTCTATGATTCCGTTAAACAAATTTTTAAATATTTTATAGCATACCATTCAAACTGTTTTATCATCCAAAAAAAAAAACATTAATTCAAATAATTTTTTTTATTTATAAAAAAACTATTCCTAAATTCCGACGTGCTTGGCGTAGGTTTACTTAGGAGTATTGTGGTTTTTGTATCAGGATAAAATATTCCCCGGGTCGTTTCAATACCTTGACCCAACCGTTGTTGTTGTTGTTGTAGCGGCTAGTCGCGCCCCATAAAGAGCGGATTCACCCATGGTCGTTGTCGTCGAACTCATCTAGGGGGAGGCCCAGGCAACGTGGAGTTTCGACAGGGTTGGACCAGAGGGAAAGGGGGGGTTAGATGAGTGGGTTTGAGGGGGCATGTGAATAGGTGGTTGGTGTCGTGCGGAGAATCTCCACATGCCGGACATGTGTTGGGTATGTCGGGGTTGATTCTGGATAAGTAGGAGTTGAGCCTGCTACAGTATCCAGATCGTAGTTGTGCCAGAGTGACGCGGGACTCGCGGGGCAGCAGGGACTCCTCATCTGCTACAGGTGGTGGTTGGGCTCCGATGACTGCATTCGCCTGGCGGGAGTCAATGATGTTCGTGACTGTGTCTCTGTGGATGTTGCTTAGGACCCGCCGGTACGCCTCCGGATCCAGCGGTTGTGTGATGAGTGGCTGGATCTCGTCCTTTAGTTCTAGTAGATGTCTTCTAATGTGCTTGGGGGGCAGTTCCACGGCAAGCAGGTGCCCGTTTGGATGCCCCGAGCGGTGACATCCAGCAAGGAACTGCTTGCTGAGCATGAGGTTGTGCTCCTTAACTCGGAGCACATTGACCTCTTGGTGGAGATGCTCCTCAGGCGACATCAGAAGACATCCCGTCACCGTGCGGAGTGCGGCGTTCTGGCAGGTCTGCAGCTTCGTCCATTGTGTCCTGCTGGTTCCCGGCGACCAAACTGGCGCAGCATAGTTTATTACCGGCCGGCCAATCGCCTTGTATGTTGCCAACAACGTTTCTTTGTCTTTGCCCCAAGAGCTGCCGGCGAGCGACTTGAGGACATTGTTGCGGCTCTGTACTCTATTGGCGATTGCGGTAGTGTGCGCGGAGAAGGAGAGCAGGCTGTCGAAAGTCACCCCCAGAATCTTCGGGTGGTTAACCGTCGGAATGGGGGTGCCATCGATGTGGATGTTAAGATCCAGCCTGACCTCCTTCGTCCAGGTGGTAAAAAGGGTCGCCGAGGACTTGGCAGGGGACAGCGCCAGGTTTCTGCTAGTGAAAAATTGGGCAAGATCTGAGAGATATCCGTTCACTTTCAAACACAGATCATCAATTGCATTGCCGGTTGCCATTATCGAGCAATCATCAGCATAGGAGACAATCGTGACTCCCTCTGGCGGTTGAGGGAGCTTGGAGATGTAGTGATTAAACAGTAATGGGGACAGGACGCCACCCTGCGGTACCCCTTGTTTAATCCTCCTTGGTTTCGATGTTGTATCTCTAAACCATACCGATGATTGACGACCACACAGGTAATTCGCGGTCCACCGTTTCAGTCCCTGCGGGAGAGTTGATGATTCCACGTCAGCTAGTAGCGTGGAGTGGCTAACTGTGTCGAAAGCTTTCGACAGATCCAACGCTACTAGGACGGTTCTCTCGCAGGGGCGGTTTTGGTTAAGACCACGGTTCACCTGTGTGTTTATGGCATTAAGTGCTGTTGTTGTGCTGTGCACTTTCCGGAAGCCATGTTGATGCTTAGCTGACCCAAGGTGGTATGTATAGTACGGGAGGAGTAGGGCCTCAAGTGTCTTTACCACAGGTGAAAGCAGGGAAATCGGCCGATAGGAATCACCCTTGTCGGCCGGTTTCCCTGGTTTCAGTAGTGGGACCACCTTCCCAACCTTCCAGATGTCTGGAATGATTAGGGTGGCCATAGACAAATTGAGGATCCCGGTGAGGAACTCAACCCCCGCGGGGCCTAAATTCTTCAGCATCAACACGCTTAGCCCGTCAGGGCCAATGGCCTTGGAGGCTTTCGCCTTCCCGATGACCTCCTTTACCTCGCCACAAGTGAAGGTAAGAGGCGCGCTGTTGTTCGGTATTTTGCGCAGCCTCCTGGTCACCTTCCGCTTGGTCCTATCCCCCGAAGGATGCAGTATAAACTGTCGGCTAAAATAGCTCGCGCATCTCTTCGGGTCCGACGAGGCACGATCCCCGAATGAAATTTCCACTCGGTCGTCGTGCTTCGTCGGGTTGGATAAGGACTTCACGGTAGACCAAAGCTTACCAACACCCGTGACCAGATTACTGGACTTCTGATGCTCCTCCCACTTGTTCCGCTTGTGTTGGTCAACCAGCCTCCGAATCGCCACGTTTAAATCCTGAATGTTAGGATTACGGGGATCGGAGCGGCGAAGGTGGTCGCGTTCGTTCGCTAGAGCGGCCGCTTCAGCCGGGAAGTTGGGACGGATCTCAGGGATCCTCCCTGCCGGAATGAAGCGGGCCGCAGCTGACGCAACCACCTTGCGGAACTTATGTTCGCCTTTTCGAACGTCGGTGGGAGCGGGAAGAGACCTGAAGGCATTTTCGGTGAACTCCGCGAACCTGACCCAGTCAGCCTTTTTAAAGTTGATATAGGTCCGATGGTCCGCGGAGACAAAGTCAGCAGGTCTGTCAATCGAGATGATTATAGGTAGGTGGTCTGATGCAAGCGATAGCATAGGTCGCCACGTTATGCTATTTATCAGACCTGCGCTAGCTATCGTTAGGTCAGGCGAGCTGCTGCAACTACCCATAATCCTGGTGGGGGCATCATCATTCATCGTGCAGAATGTCGAATCGTCTATCTGCTCTGCCAAATCGTTTCCCCTCCGATCAGCTGGTAGGCTTGAATGCCAGAGATCGTGGTGCGCATTAAAGTCACCTACTACCAATCGGTTTTCACCTCTGAGGAGCGCACCTATGTCAGGGTGATATCCTGCCGGGCAGCAGGTGACAGGGGGTATATAAATATTAAATATTTCGAGCTCGACATCGCCTGACCGGACAGCTATTCCTTGACATTCTAAGGTAGTGTCCCTGCGGTCGATGTCTTCTTCAATAAGACGATACTGCACTGTGTGATGGGTGATGAATGCTAAGCCACCACCATTACCTCGCTCGCGATCCTTACGATGCACATTGTAGCCGTTGCAACTCAACAGAGTTGAGTTGCTGTGCAGTTTCGTTTCTTGGATCGCAGCTATTGACAGATTATGCCGACTCATAAAGTCGGTTATCTCCTCAATCTTGCCCTGCAGCCCATTGCAGTTCAGCTGAAGGAGTCTCGTTTGCCTCGGTAGAGTCGTCGCGGAGAGGGGAGTGAGGGAAGGGTGATGTTGCCCACCTGGACCCTGCTGCACATGCAATGACACGTTGGGCTGCCTTATGGTGTTGTTTGGCAGCGCCGCCACTGGCGCGTGCGGTTGCGAGGCTCTACAACAGGGTGCCAGGTAGTCACCCGACCATTCACGTGTGGTGCGCAGGCCAGAACACACTCGAAAGTGACACCAGCCTTGGCACGAATTGCACCTGACTGATGCCGCATTCCGGTATATCCTAGCCTGACACACGGAACAGACTGTGTGGGGTACCAGGAGCTGCTGGCTATTCCCCACACGGGGGGCGGAGCTAGGTTGGGGGGGGGAGGGGAGCGACCATGTTGTTGTGTGCTCTTGCGAACCGTAGAGGTTCTGCCGGTGCTAGGCACCGGTGCACTAGGTGCAACTAGGGGAGCCGTAGAGGCTATGGGCGCCATAGGGCGCGAACAACATGGGGCCACATAGTTTGTGGACCACTCCTTGTGGGTCTTAAGGCCTGAGCAGACCTTAAGATGGCTCCATCCGTCGCACGAATTACACCTTACCGAAGTGGAGTTCGGATGGAGCTTTTTCTGGCAAACGCAGCAAAAATAGGTTTCTGGACCAGGGTTTGACTCGATGCCAGCCCTGACCAGAAGGAGGTGAAGCAACCCTGCTGCAAGGAGTTGCTCCAGGAGAGACAGACAACTTATGGGGTAGGCCGATCTAAACGGGGTTAGATCGCCGAAACAACAGTCCTTGGCCGGGTGAAACCCGGGTCATTCCGGTACGTAGAACCGACTGTCGTGGGAATGTTGACCCAACCGTCGTGGACTCTACTGAGCAGAGGTATTCATTGTACACTCCATCTATTTTGTCCCATGATGTTATTGAGAGGCAGTAATTGTTGTTGTTCTTATAACACTAAAACGCATTCTACATACAATTTTAAAAAAACATTTGCTGACATGGCAGCGCAAGGCCAGTAATAATACGTGTCGTAGACCCGGCCGTCGTTGGAAAGCCCAGAAAAACAGTCCACTGGGCTGAAAACAATAATGGCATGCGACATGATTCAACCATTCAAAATTTCATGAAATGAATGACATTCGTCATTTTACAAAAAAAAAAAAACTACATACAAATCTTACTATTTTGTCTATTATGAAAGATTTTTGAAAGCTTGTATGGGGATCTCTTACTTTTCCTCCTTCACGCGAAAAAAAACTTACTGTAACAAAATTTTGAAATTGCAATTTTTCTATTAAAATAACTAATTTTTTAAGGCATATTTATATATATTAGATGTCTAAAGCTAAATAGTAGACATTAGGAAATATTACAAATATAGAGTTATTTACAGTAGTGATATGTGGTTGAGATTAAGTACCTACAAAAATATTATGAAAAATTATTACACCTAGAAAACAGTTTTCCAAACGCCTATAAACTTTTGGGTCTGAATTCAATAAGTCTAAATTCAAAAAAATTTCAGAGCAAGCTGAACTGAACTCAGACAAAACCCAATTAATGGTAGCGTTGGAATTATATACCGGTTTATTTAGATCAATACGAAAAACGTCGAAAGGACATAGATTTTTGCTTGGCACATTAAAACCAATTAACCCAAGAAGGGACGAACAGCCAGTTTTTCCCGATACGATGTCCAGAAGAAAGGAAATAGCTGGAAGCGTACGTTTATTAATTAATGATAGTAGAGATTCATAAGATGAAATCGGGTCAAAACATTTCAGTTGTACAAAGCAAAACGTAAAAATATTTTCTCCACTCTCTAATAATGGCAACATACTCTAACAAATGCAGAGGACAGTGTCTTAAGTTTGTAAAGCTCGAAAATTGCGAAGAATTCCGTCTAACAAATGCCAACATAGCCAGAGACTTTGAGATAACATAATTTATATGCGTGGCTAAATTGAACATGGAATCAAAAAAGACGCCCAAGTCCTTATATTATATCAGATGTTTGAAGAACGGTGTTAGCAAAATGGTACGATGTGTACGCTAATTAGCACACTGTGATGCGCAAGTCTAAGGTATATTAAATGGAATATATACAGATTTCAAATAACAAAACAATTTCGATTTTGATTCACAAATTCATTTATTTATTGTATATCTAAACTTCATTTCGGAAATTAAAAATCTTATGAGTGTAAGAAACATTCCAAGTTTACACTAAAATATGTTGTTTAAGTAAAAAAGTAAAAGAAAAGCTTCATCAAACTGTCAACGTACCTAAAAGAAGAAGAGATAAATATTTGGTTAATTTAAAAAAAATGTTAATATAAGTTGTATACTTTCTATTTAGTCGGATATCCTTTTTGGGAAATTACTGCAGAACAGCGCCTTTGCATAGAGGATACTATCCTCCCTCGTTTGTATGAATATTCAGCCTTTCCCGCTCGATAACAGTCCATAATTGTTGTACAGTTTTCGATTTCAGTGCCATAACTCTATTTTTTAATAATTGCCCACAAGTTTTCGATTAGAGTTAAGTCTAGGCCAGTCCATGATTTGTATGGCCCGATCTTCGAACCACCGTTTTCTTATTATCGACTTATGGCATGGCGCGTTGTCTTGTTGGAAAACTGCTTTTGAATGAACAGATAATGACAAGTCATCCAGATATGGTACGAGATGTCCCGACAATAAATTCTGATAAGCGAAATCATTTAACTTGCCACTTATTTGGACAATGGGCCCGACCCCGACCCCGTGTATGCTAAAACAACCCAATACCATAACACTGTCGCCACCGAACTTCACCGTCTTTAAGGTGTACCTTGGGTCCAACTCTTTGAGGGGAGGACGTCGTACATAAGTTTTGCCATCAGGTCCACACAAATTGAACTTCAATTCGTCACTCCAAATCATAGAATTTCAAATGGATGGTGAAGAGTCAATATGGCTCCTGGCGAACTCGCATTATTTTTTGTTTTTTGGTTGGCATGCGACACTTTCATTTCTTTTCAAACTTTGGCATCCTCAGAGGTTGTTTTTTTTTTAAGTCGTTGTCTAATAGTCCTACTTGCCAGATTTACACCATAATCCTGTTGCATCGCGACTCTTATTTGTATTCAAGTCGCGAAAGGATCATACAATGCTTGTCGTACAATGGAGGATTTTCCCGTTTTGGCCCTCGAATATCTTATATTCGCAAATTGTTTATATTTTTGCAAATGTTTGATCGCATTCAGATTTTTTTTTTTCGTGAACATTCTACGGATCGTGCAATTTTACTAATATTCTGCTCTTTTTGAAACATGCTCCATATTATGCGCCTCCCTCCCTCCACTTAAATTTACTTATTTTAAATTTCTAATTAAAAAAAAAACAGGTTTTTAAATTTCACACGAAGCAAATTGAATGCCTACAATAGGGTGTGCTAATTAAAATACCAAAGCAAAAGACGGCGCTATATTTAAAAAAAAAATCATTAAAAAGTTATAACTTCGAATGCAGAAGTTTTGAATGGTTTAGACACATATAGCAGTTAGCTTTTATAATAAATTACAAAATAAATATTTCTATACGCTAAAATACAAATAATTGCAGTATAGTAAACTTTAGTGAGGGTGTGCTAATTAGCGTGCCAGCGGTGTATGTGATGTTTTTTGATATTGAGGAATAGACCAGTTATTGCTTGAATATTACCCGAATAAATTTACAAGTCATCAGCATAAAGAAGAAATAGAACTACAGAGAAACATGAGGAAGTATCATTTATGAAAAGAATACAAAATAAGGCACCTAAGATGCTACTCCGATGATGCAATGAATGATTTGGACGAAACTCAATCAAATACGACATTAGAGCTACTGTTCCTCAAATACGAGCTAATCCATTCCAATAAGGTAGAATGAAAACCAAAATCCGTGAACTTTGCAACTAAGATTTTATGGGAAATCTTATCAAAGGCTTTAGTGAAATCTGTGTAAATTACATTAATTTGTTAGCCACGGCGAAAAGTCGCAAAAGTAGGATATTCAGTAAAAACAGAGAGATTCGTTAATGTAGACCTGCCAGACATGAACACCGATGTTGATTAGCACGATGCAGGGAAAAGAAGGTGGCGACAAAATCACTTACCTTCCTTCGTACTTGCCTCGTTTAACCCTGCTGTTAGGTTAAGACCATTTGGTCCAATTTTTTTTTTGTTTTCTTTGTAACTTTGGAACGGTGATATATACTGTCCAAATTTTTCAGCTCAGGTGGTCTTTTTATAAAACAATATTATGTGCGAAAATTTAATTCTCTGACTTAAAACTGGACTAAGATAAATTGAAAATTACGAATCTTAGGTTAAGGGACCATTTGGTCCATAGTATATTTTCTTTGATTTTCTTTACATTAATTTTCCAAAAATAAGTATTTATTAGTTTGTTCGATATTTTTTGGCACTACATGATGAGCAAAAAAATGTTTTTCGGTTGGTTTTGCAAATAAACGCACTGCAAATGGAGCATTTTACATCAGACTTAGACTTGCAGCAACTACAAATTCCTCTCTTTCGAGCTCCTGAACTAGAAGCATTTGTGGAGCAGGCCACTGGTGCTGGGTTTTACCAGAGTTGAGTAAATAATAAAATAATAATATTTAGCAAGTATTGAACCAAACTAAATATAAAGACTAAGATTAAATTGTTATTTTGTATGAAAACTGCAGTATGGACCAAATGGTCCTCTAACCTAAGATTCGTAAGTTTTTTTTAACCTAACAGCAGGGTTAAAGGATTGACATCACAAATGGGTATTAAAAAGTTGATTTTTCAGAGTTTTGAGTGTATTTTAAATTAAGTTAAACACAGAATAATACATGTGAAATGCCGAGCTTTGTATTGTAGCAGTTACAGCGCAAATAAAACGCCCAAGTGCAGTTATCACCTTCCTTTTCTTCTCGCTATTCCTGTGGTATGAACATCTGTGACGACGTGTACGCTGCCGGCGTTGTCGTAATCTGATCTTCTATCATTCTTGATTGATTAGGACTAATCATTTGTTTCACAATAAATGAAAGATTTTCTTTGATTACGCATTCAAAAAGTTTAGACACAGAAAATAATTTCGAAATTGACCTTTAATTCGAAATGTCGCATTTGTTGCCAATTTTGAAAACTCGGGTAACAGTAGTGCGTTTCCAATCACTAATAAATGTACCAGATGACAGAGACCCATTAAATGATAATGCCAACACGTTGTCACTAATGACACACAAGTTTTTTTTTTTTTAGCAAAATTACAGAAAGACCGTCAACAACTGTCAGAGAAGAGTTCTTAATTGCCTTTAATCCTACCATAATATCTGCGTCCGTAAGATCCACTTCGCGAATAACACACTGCTAAGCCAAAATTCTTCGGTGGGGATTTAAAACTAAATAAATTTTATGATTCGCTTAAAAACAGTATTTGTTTTTTTTTTTGTATATAGTGTGATACACCATAATGTACATACTTACATACATATGTACGTATGTGTGTCATCTTCCAATTGTTTACTCGCCTCACTGTTAAGGTAGTTACAACATTTATGACGATTGCTATGCGGGAACGGGTGCAGTCGACGACGTCGAACTGCAACTAAAAAGGCATTGGTCGTTGAAAAAAACATGTAACATGTTTTACCTTAAATGGACGAAATTGCAAAACTGCAATGATAGCAAATGACAAGTACAGGGTGCTTAAAGGATGGAAATGGCTTACATTTTTCATATAAACTAACCATATTCATATTTTATTAATTTCTGCGAAATCAAGTTACTTGCTAAATACCTAAAAAAAAAAAACTTGTACGACTAAGTATTGCAATTTTTTGGGTTGTCACTTTATTAAATATTTCATCGACGCGCCCCAACACAACAGCCCATACACGCTAAGTGTTCAAGTTCACCTTCAATATTTTTGCGGTGGCATATCACCAAACCACTTTTGCGCATTTCAGTCGTTGCTGGCGCGTAACATGCAACACAGTGCACATATTAGTATTGCGAAATTTTATTGATTACTGTACAAAACAAATTCATTTGCAAAACAAACAAAGTGCAATGTATATTTACGAGCCACCAACTAAAAACTCATTTACCACAGTAGAAGGTGTGATCCCATTGACGTTTGTATTTATTAATTAATTTGTTTATTATATACTTATATTTCGCCTGCATTAGTTTAATTAATTCCGTATTTTTCTTATTCTCACCATTCAACGCAGAATTCCAAGAGGCCTTCAACCTCTTCGACAATCGTGGTGATGGTAAAATTCAATTGAGTCAGGTGGGAGAGTGTCTGCGTGCGCTCGGTCAAAATCCCACCGAATCGGATGTGAAGAAATGTACGCATCAATTGAAACCGGACGAACGCATTAGTTTCGAAGTTTTCCTACCCATCTATCAGGCGATTTCGAAAGCGCGTTCTGGCGATACTGCTGATGATTTCATTGAAGGTCTACGCCATTTTGACAAGGATGCAAGCGGTTTCATTTCATCAGCCGAATTGCGACATCTCTTAACTACGCTGGGTGAGAAATTGACCGATGAGGAGGTGGAACAGCTGATGACCAATCAGGAGGATACACAGGGCAATGTAAACTATGAAGAATTTGTGCGTATGGTAATGAATGGTTAAACGTGGATAATAAAAACAAATAAAAACAAATAAAAAAAAAAAACGAAAGAATAATAATGGCGTTCGTTTAGCAGTAGCCTGCATTTAAGTAAATAATAAAAAAAGATCAAATGTTTATGAATTCCCTAATCTGTTTCAAATATAATGATAAAAAAAAACAATGAAAATCGCTAAACAGTAAATATTTATACATACCATTAATATATATGAAAAAAAACACAAAGTATTCCACACGCATATGCAATCAATCACTTGCGTTTGTCGCCAATTTGAGAATTTTTATTGAATTTAATTATAATATATTTAATTGTATTTGTTATTGAAGCGTAGTAATACAGCTGTTTATAAGTATGTATGTGTGCGTATTTTTATGCTGCATGCGTCAGTGCAACGACTTTCACATCCCCAACTAAAAAAAAAATAACAGAAACGAAAACAAGAATGGAAAAAGTTAAGTTAAAACTTAAACTTGTAATGGCGTATTACTTACATACATACTAACTACATATGTGCATAAATATGTACGTCGAACAATAAAAAAATTGAAGTTTTTTGTACACAACATTTTTTGGATTGTTATTTTGGGTTTTGTTTGCAAACACAACACTGCTGGGGAACTACGGCGTCGTGGTAAATGTAAGTTGGACGCTGCATAAATGAAGTTGATTTGTCCATTCGCAGCTAACACTTTTCATCATAGGTGAAATATTGTTGCTTGACTTTATATACATAGTTTTTGTCACTTGGCATTATTTTTTTCTTATCGCAAAAGAATCATTAATTACAAACAGGGATCGAAATTAATAGGGCATTGAAAGCCACAGATGCTAGTGATCTAATATTTAGTAAAGTAGTGGTGATTTGTATAATGATTTTCTTTTAATAACAATAATAATAATAGCAGTTATTTTCGAAGTTTCTATTCAAGAAGTCAGACGCAAAGAATTTGTCTACTTGATACTTGTGTTGTCTGTTAGCTAAGGAATATTAATCTTAAATTATTTAATATTTTTTATTTTCAAAAAAGTCAACAATTAATCCGATAACCGATTTTTTTCAATCAGAAATAACAGTTAAAATTTGACTTATTTGTTTGACCAAAACTATTTTATTTTTTCAGTTAAATACACAAAGAGAGTTTAAGTAAATGTTGTGGTTGTCGTTGTAGCTGCGTCCTGTTTATGTCTTAGATTACTTTTTATATTATTTTATGTCGAATTTTCAGACAATATTTTACAATATTTTTTTAAGTTTTTAAAACATTTACAAAACGGCCTGTTTGTGAGAGCTATAATATTTCTTGTGAACTTTTTGCCAGAGACATAAATACTATAAGTGAAAATAAAAAAAGTCAGTCAATGCTGTTGCTGTTGTTGTAACAGTATAAAAAATTCGCCATAGCCTGGAGAATGTTTCTGAAGTGACAGTCCTTGGTACGGCTATATGTAAATCTGGGTCGTTCCGATATCGTTGAACTTCGACGGAAATTATAAGTCTTATTATAATAATTAAAAAGAATGTTCAAAGTGTGGTTGGAAGTGTTATCATATACAGTGAAATTCCTCATTATGGAGAGTATAGAGTATATAATTCAATAAAATTCCAAGGAAGCTTTGTAGTAGTTTTGATAAAAACGAAAATGGCGATTCTCTTTAATTCGTCTTTTATTCAGGCCCAATATTTTTAAAATTAACCTGGCACTACTTTTCCCATACATTCACGTTTTTAAGGTTCAAAATTTCTTTGACAGACATTTTAAATAATTATTACGAATTCTAAGAATTATAAAAAAAATTACTAGTAATCGGTTACAATAAGAAGCAATAAAAAAATAATGATGATCATTAACCATGAAAATAAAAGAACAAAGATAAAAAAAATAAAAAATGTGATAATTATTTATTTAAAAAATATTGAAAACTTTTAATACATAGTTTTAATGGGACACAGAGAAATTAAAAAATAATAGAGTAATTTATTATATCTTATTTTTGATTATGTCTGTTTTTTTCTTTCATTCGAAAATAATAACTATTATTTCCAATTGTTTATGATAATCATCCTTTGTTTTTGTAAGAAAATGTTCAGGAATAAAACTCCTAAATGTTTAATATCTAACCTGAATCTGATCTTAATAGTTCTTTTCCAAAATCTCAAATCTTTTGAAAACATTTGATACTCGATTAATTGTGCTTTTCTAATTTCCATTTTTTTAAATACACACAAGCCCTATTATTCCCTATATAATAAAAAAAAACAAGAACAAATAAATACAAGTGATATATAGGTCGTTGTTCACACGACATTCGTGTCTCCGATGCCAGAACGACCCGGAATTACATCCTCCTATGGACTTTCACTTCAGTAACATTCCCCATGTTTTTGTGTTTGTGAGCACACAAAGAGGCAATTCGCCGGTCAAATAACGTTTGAGTTTAGCGAGGACTCCCGATAAACTACAATAGTCTATTATTTCCACAACCTTTCATTTTAATGCTCTCACACTAGCATTTTTTGAAATAAACCAGGTCGCTCAAATTTTTCCATGTGTTTTACTTATATGCGGAATAAAGAATTTTTCTTAGAAATGGTATATAATCGTTGAAAATCTATATTTTTCGCACTCTGTTTCTCTTCAGGAAACTTCCAAGAATAATACTTTTTAGCCATTTTTTAATATTAACCATCGTTTTTTGGTTCCTAACATCCACAAAAAAAAAACAGAAATAGAAAATGGTCTATAACAAATAGTTATTACTAAAAAATGATTGAATCAATTCCTGGATATTATTCTTTGAAATCTCATGAAGGGGAACTCTCCCGATTGAAAAATATTGATCTAACAGAACGCTGCACTATGAACTGTGACGGGATGGCTTCTTATGTTCCCTGACGCGCATCTTCACCAAGAGGCCGGCATGCTCCCATTTAGGCAAGTAGCGCCTTGTTGAGTTCCTCCACCCGTGGAATTTGGTCTGTCCGTCCCTGCCCGGTCTTTACAGGAAGCAATTGGGGTTTTTATAGGGATCGGTAGCGGATCAACTGTTCTCATGCGTCTTACGCATGACATTCCTGATGTACCTAACCGTCCCTGCTATTCTTGTCCCTATAGTTGTCAGCGATCCAATGGAGCCTGTCACTGATCCGAAATTACCCAATTCGTCAACTAGTTCGTTACCTTCAACACCGCTGTGTCCCGGAATCCACATGGGTTCAAGTTAATTCCATTTTGTAACAGAATTCATCCTCTACTTAGTTCCTTGGATAATTTTTGAAGAGGTTGGAACGGTGTCCAAGGCCTTTAGTGCACCTTGGCTGTCACTGCAGACTCTGATTTGGTACCCACGGCACCTTTCGCCAATTGTACAGTTGCTACCTTAAGTATAGCAAATATCTCCGATTGGAAACCGTTGTCATTGTACCTAAGATAGAAAAGCATCTGAAATCGTCGTTCAGGTTCCAACCAGCCCCAGTCCAATTTTTTGTTTTGGAGCCATCAGTGTAAATGATACTCTCGGTATCAGTTTGTCATTTGTGGCCAAAAATAGCGGGTATTGCTCTGACAGTCGCTCCTCGTGTCCTAGTATAGTTCATTTTTTAACATAAAATTCAAAACTCACGAAAATTCTACATATTTTCTAACTTTTGAATCAGAATTTTTAGAAACTTTTCGGGTATGAGGCTTAGTAGCACGTTCAATTTCAGTATGATAAAATGCTAATTTCAAAAAAAAATTTACATAAGTTGGTTTTTGTTAATTTTTTTTTTCAATATAAAAATAAATTTTGTGCATGCGTCAATGATTTTTTTATTTATTGCATTTTTAAGAAATATTTTTATTCACGCCTTCAGCATTCTAATCTTATTATTATATTACAGTATTTATATTTTTTTGTGTACTGCCACGTATGGGCATTAGTGTTTTGTGTGATTTTACGAAAGCATAAATTCTTAAACTATAATTTAGATGATTCACAATCTGTCATAAATCATAAAGTCATACAATCTTAAAATTCAAAAGTTATTTTGTTGGGTTAAAATGAAGCAGTTTTTTACGTTTGAAATTGGATGATTTTATGACATATGATACATTGGGGTATTTTGTGAATCACCCAATTGTATAATAAAAGTACATATAATATATTAAATTTTAGATTTATCCTTCAATTTCGTGCTCTGTATGGCTTCGTGCATAATATTTAACGCCAAATCTACCCGCTCGAATGAGGCATTCTCACCCATCAGCCCGATACGGAACACTTGGTCTGATGTTGGCCCCAATCCGCCACTTATCTCCAAGTTATATCTGTAAAATAAAAAATTTATAAAATCCAGTTCCATTTTGCAATATACCGTTAATCCCACAGATCCCACTCACTTTCTCATCGCATATTCGGCCACCTTGCGCCATTCCACACCCGCCGGTACTTTAATTGTATTCACTGTGGGTAAACGATCATTGGCATTCGGTACGAACATTTCCAAACCAATATCCTGCACACCACACTGCAGCCGATGCGAGCATTCCTGATGTCTATGTATTACATTTTTCCGTCCCATCGCACAAAATTGTGCCAACGCTTCACGTAGTCCATACAATAGCGTCGATGAGATGGTGTGATGATAGATGCGTGGCTTGTCGAAGCAATTCCAATATTGCCCCAAGAGGAGTGCATCAAGGTAGTAGGACTTAACATACGATTTGCGCGCCTTGATCCGTGCGATGGCGCGTTCACTGAATGAGACAGGCGTTATGCCGGGTGGTGCGCCAAGTGTCTTCTGCGAGCCGGTATATGCCACATCTACTTTCCAAGCATCCATCCAGAATTCTGTGCCGCCCAGTGAGGCCACCGTATCGACCACAAAAAGGCAATTGTATTTTTCGCAAAGTTCTCCGATTTCTTTCAAATGTTGCTGCAATATACCCGTGGAAGAGTCACCTTGTGCAATGAAGAAAACTTGAGGCTTGTGTCCTTCGAAGGCAAATTCAATTTCCTTCAGTGTTAAAGAGCGCCCGAAACGTGCCTCCACATAGCGTACATCGCCATTGATGCGTTTTACCATTTCGGCGGCGCGATATCCCCACAAACCGGTACAACCCAATAATACAATATCTCCATCTTCCACGAGATTCACCAACGCGGTTTCCATGCCGGCATGTCCGGAGCCACTAACGCACATTGTGGCTGTGTTTTTTGTTTGGAAGAGGTATTTAAGGCCTTGCTTGATTTCGTCCATGATCTGGAATGAGGTAAAAATATCGATTGCTGAATGAGTTAAATTTTAAAAGGGTGGGTGCCTTTTCAGCGTAAAATACTTAATTTTAAAATAAACAAGGTATTAGTAATAAGTTAATCTTTTGTGGGGCATGGGGTCTGATCACCAAGATTATAGCATGACACTACAGTACGATCTTTCGGCCGATTTTAACTCCTCTCCCGATTTGTATACAGGCAGCAGCGGTTTCAAGATAGCTGCAACTTTGTATACCTAAAATTACTTTTCTTCATAGCAAGTTCCCATCAGGGATTCTGGGAAGGACACAACGGTTGGAAACGTACAGATTTTCTGACTCCATGCCTAGGGAACTCGGTCTCTGTTTCAGCAGAAAGTTTCATGTCGTAATTCTTGAGTGGGTAGACTCAGTGCGGAGCAGGGGAGCTATTGGGCGTCTCAGACAGGCCAACTTTCTCAATCTACTTTTGGGATTGTTGCTAAAGTGGCCATCCTTGCCTGGATACAAGTTCGGGTCGTTCCGGACATCACTATGCTTGGTAGGCTGATATAAGACTTCTTCCAGAATGAAAAGCGGTGACTTTCGGTAAGTCCTCAAACAATTTCTGAACGGTCTCTTGCGGACTGATGGTAACCCCTGTTGGTGAAATTGCCAGCGTTCCACCATGCAGATTGAAAATCAAGTTTACATGTGTGTTTTCTGGTTCCATAATTTAAATCAAATGAGACTTTATGTAAGTCTTTAAACCGTGCCCAGATTATCTGATTGTTAGACAAAAATTTGATACCTTAGTATATCGAAAATATGGTTTAATAACCTCTATGCGGTTGGTTGTTATTCCTGAATCGGACCGATGTAGAGTGACAGTCGTTTAGTGATGGATCCAAAGTTTAGTATAACTACTGATCCGAGTTGGACTGGTATTCCAAAGTAGTCTGTCAGTGGACACATACTCAACCATATGTCCTTGGTGTATACCGTATCAGCGAACACCATCGTAAATTAATAAAGAGGAACTGGAATAGGTAGTATGTTGGGTAATGTCTTACTTTTTTAAGCGATATACACAAAGCATAAACTACAAAATTATTAAGAAGATACTATGAAGATTCTCCGAGTTTCATCTACGATATCTGAATGACCCGGATTGGGCCTAGTGCTATCAGTTGAGTCAACATTACCCAAAATTCACGCAGAATCGTTAAGCCGCTACAACGACATCAAGTTTCTCAGGTTGGTGACAGTTCTTGTTGGATGGTGACCAAAAATATTCCGAAGCTTCATCGGAAGGGTTTGAGGTCTTTAATTGGTTTTCTAGTAGGCCATTGCAAGGTAAGAAATCATCTTCACGAAAAAAAGCCGGGAAAGAAGATATCAAAGGGTCAACGAGATTTGAAGATGTTCGATAAATCCTTTCGAAACTCCGCTGCGCGCGAATTCTCATTACCTTAGCACAATCGATTTGCTTTTGTTATTTTTAGGCTCGTAATACAAAATTATTTACATATGTAGTATGCTTATATTTACATTGTATTAATATTTTTGCACGCGTGGTATTAACAGCGTTACTCATTTTCTTGATAAGTATACAAGTCCTAGCCGATCCTCAGACTTTGCTCGCACAAATCAGATGATTAGCTTCATTATAATTTATTTTTAATTTTTTGTTACGGTACGGTTTTTTTACATACATATATGTACATACATCAACATATGCACTTGCTGGAAACCACTTGGAGCCATAATGCCCATTAGCGTATTCAAAATCGCCTTGTAAGACATCACAGATGGGGATCAAAAGTCAGTGGAGGCAAGCAGATATGGGTGTGTAAGTTATCAAGTATTATGCACTAAAGCCGAACGAAACTGTCTGTCAGTTAGCAATCGAATATGTTTTGCAGATAAGGCGTTTTCTGTTGCAGCTTGTTGTTTTTTGTTTTTGTATAACTGGTATAAAACTGACTGAAAATAAGTACATATTTCCTTTAGAAAAAAGAGTGTTATGTTTTTCGTCGGATGAGACAATGTAAGAGCTCCAGCGCTAATCTGATGCTTATTTACATCAACGAGATGCACAACTCTATACCCGGAAAGTCAGTCACGCATTAACCTTCGGTTTATTGTATATTTTAGGAAGACCCGGAGCAAATAGATATCGAATCCTTATTTTCTTTCAGATTTTAAAATTTTCGATCAATAATAATAAATATGACACAAGCATTTGCACTTCGGTTTATGCATAGGTTTGACAATAAAGCAGATTTCTCACTCCCTCTTGACAAAATCGACTACCTTAGCAAGGAATTGTGTTGCTAAATCTTCAAATTGACTGACAAATTTGAGTAAAAGGTAAATTTTTAAAACAAAGATTTCTATGTTATCTGTGAATGAAAGGTTAAAATTACATATTGGATGTTGTCCATTAGAGCGTTTGCTTAGGTTACGTGAAAACAAGGGAGTATCAAAACTCGAATGCCATTATTTATCAACTGCATAAAACGCATGATGCAATTATTAAAGGTTTGATGCATAATCACAATTAGCTCTCCCGCACGATAGGTTACATTTGCGAAGGAAGTAGAAATGGGACAGAAGATAATCTCCTTTTTCGAAAAGGTTGTAAAAAAGTACACAAAGTCGGTAATTAGTGGTGGAATGTAAGTTGTATGAAACCAAGTATTTTTTGTAGTGAAACTGATACATTTTATGTGAAATACTATTTCTATGAGTAATTTTATTTGTTTATTGACTTTTGTAATGTTTGCAAATTTTCAGGATAACCACAATAATGAAAATACGCCGATTTATTATTACGAAATATTAAACAAAAGTTATAAGTGCTTTTTGTATTGATGATTACAATTGTGATTAGTTTTAAGAACCATGTACCTACATATTTGACAAAAAAAACTATATAAGTCCTTCTCCCAAAAAAAGTTTACAGGTACATACAAAATATCCATGGGAATTCAATTGTAATTTTCAAAGCGCTGGCGGCACAGGTAAATATTAAATAAAAGCAAAACAAAAACAAAGATTTATATTGTAAAAGTGTTTGCATAATTGTTATAAGTAAAAAAAAAATTTTTGAGGTCTTGGAGGACGGAACTATTTTGACACTACTTTGGGACTAGTTCGAAACCGTTTCGCAACCATGTTATTTACGTCAAAAAACTATGCACAAAACCTAAGTTCGTGGAATCCTGAACTTGTCCAGAAGTAGTCACGAACTGATTTCGAACCAGTCCCGGAATGGTTACCAAATACTTCCTTCCTCCAAAACTTCAAACAATTTTTCTTACTTTTAATTATTTTGCCGAGACTTTTATAATATAAATCTTAAAATAAAAGTCTTTGAAGCCCTAAACAATTTTTTCTCTCTCCTACATAATAATCTGCGGGGACTTTTATAATATATGTAAGTCTGAAAATATGAGTATTGAAAACAATTAGCTTAACAATTTTTTTCCTACTCCTAATAATTATGCACATAGTTTTATAATAAAAGTCTCAAAATAATAGTCATCGTTAACTTTAAAAATATTTCTCACTCATAATTTTTACTAAGAGACTTTCATAGTGCTTATCAAAATTAGCATGACTTTTTTAATCCTTAACGGTCAAATAATTATATGTATTTTTCGATCTATGATTTTTCGGCATTCCTCTAAACTTTAATTATCGAGTCTTGTATTTTGAGACTTTCGATATATTTATTTACTTAGTCAATTTTGTAGATATCGCGTTTTTTAGGGGCGGAATGATTCCAAGTCAGAATCAAATACCGGAACCGAAATAGTGCCACCTCCAATTCCTTTTGTATTCTCATATCAAATTTTTATGTTTTAGGCATATTATGTTTGAAATTTGTTGCCAATAAACGGAAAAAGGGTTAAAATTCATATCTGAGCTAAGTATCGAGTATCACAAGGAATAATTTTATAGAACATTTTAACTCACTCGCTGACTCATGAAAGGGTCGTTTTGAACCCTCTGTTTTTGAAAGTTTGAATAAAATAGGGTAGGGGTCCCAATTTTGTATTCTTCTTACTATTGTTTTTGTAGTGCTGCTGGGCTAAGTCAAAAAGCATACAGTGAATCAAACAAAATACGCTGCAAATTCCCCACTGCCCCTGTGTCCATTGTTCCGTTATATGGTACTTGTGAATATTTTGTTTTGGTGTGTGGAGATATGTAGGACTTAAGTCGATTATCGAAATTATTTGATACCATCGTGTAACAAAATTAAAATAATTTTTATACCCAAGCGCACTTTGTTCCCCGGTTGTTTGTAATAGCCTAAAGCAACCGATACACACATGTATGTGTGTAGATATGTATATACACCAAAAGGTTCAGAACCAATATGGAGATATCTTAACGAGACAGTAGCTATAAAAAATAATTTGATATAAAGGATGGGGTTGGAGATAGGAATACATGGGTAAGTTTGGTACTTTTCATTTCAACTCAAAAGGCATAATTTTAAAAGTTACAGATCACACCCGTCTCTTATATAACAGTAATTGACAAAACTAAAATAAAAAAAAATATTTCCGTTTCCGCTATATATCGGAAATTTCATTATAAAACTCTACCAACTTTCGTACACGCCTTATATTTAGTGAGCACAGTTTTAAAAATTATAAAAATCGGGGAAGTACGTAAAAATCAAAGTTTTAGAAAATGGCAGTGTCACGCCCACTTTAGATCAAATAGTTATATCTCCGAAACTACTTTATGAAATTTTACTACATTTGATATAAACTTTGCATTTCAACTCAATAAGCAAAATTTCGAAAATCGGACAAACACCACGCATACTCGTACCTCTCTAATAACGGTAGCATAACATTGAAACAAAACTGTATTTCATTTTGTAATAGAAGCCATATAAATAAAAATTTAACTTTTTTTCTAAAACTAAAAAATTTAATATATTTTATATTTATGATTATAAATTTTGGAAATATTCAGCTAATTTTTTAATATATTTTTTTAAATTTTGTACAAAGTCTGAAATTGGTGTTTGTATGACAAATAAATAAATCGTCAATACTTATCACCAAAACTTGCGCAGCTTATTTAAAATTCAGTTTTACCCGAACTCAGGCTCTTATTTGCTTGTTTTAGTAATAATTGAAAAAAATATCAAACGTTTTTTCAGTATATTTTAATCGTCCCATGTCAGAACGCGAGAAACCGAATTATCAATCACCGTTTAATCTGTTCACAATATTTTTTTTTTATATTCACGATATTTCCACAAATTCTTGCAAAATTCAAATTTAATTGGATATTTTGTAAATGGCTTAGTTAGTCCACTTAATTTTGGTGCAACTTTGGAGTGGCTAAAAATTCTTGTTGAGTTTTATTTTTTGGCGTAGAATACGTCTTACCTTACGGTATGGGCACCAATGTCAGGTTTTTATTGTTGTAATCTCTATTTCTTTAATTATAAGGAAACGGCTCGATTATTTTTTTTTTTTTTTTTTGGAGTCAAATGAAGATGTTAGCTTTCGTTTGACATACATTTCATGTTGGTTGATATCTTCCTAATATTTAAATTTCTCAAATGAAAATTGTATAAACACATGCACACAAATATGTGTGTGGTGTTTGGTTGAGTGTTTGCTGTTGGGCGATTTAAATGTACTCGTGCAGCCCTTTCTTTGTATTGCATAATTTTAGGCGGGCAAGTTAAAGTAGAGTAAAAGAAGAGAAAATGCTGCCAAGCACTGCAAAGCTTATGTATATCATCCAAAGTAACTATCAAATAAAGAAATTCATTTGCCTGTATTATTTATCATTTATTGTTACATATGTTTTCTGTCTTATCGGATGGCGTATTCTACGTTAAACTTAATGGCCGTGTCTCTGACACAGCCTGCTTCTTTTTAACTTTTTCGTTTTGCTGACGGTTTTGGATTACTTACTAAAATATATGGTACTACTATATAAAAAAAAAAGTTACTAGTGATCTCCCCTTCCATGGTATACATAACTGTCTCGGCTTTTTTTCCAAATGGCAAAGCTCTCTCAGTAACTTTAACAAATTTAAGTTTTTACACAGCACTTTTCGATTATTTTTATTAGAAATCATCGCGAGCAAAAAATCACAAAATTGCGACGTTAATAATATTTTGTCTTATTTAAATATTTGGTCAGATTGGGAGAAAATCAAAACTAATACCATTGCATGCGGTATTTAGTATAAAAAGTAGTTAGTGTAAAAAATGGTTTATTTGAGAGGACAACTGAAGATATTCTAAAACGTCTAAACGTACCGTCATTTTATTGGAGTCCCTCTTATGAATTAAACGTAATTTTTAATCGGAAATTGGTAATTCTTAGCCAGCCATAGAAAGAGTTTCATGGTTCAGGCAATTTAAGAATTTTTGGAAAGTCAGAATAGTGAGAGATACCTCAGAGTGGCACACAAAATATCCAACTGATAGAACAATGTTTTATCTAACAGCGGTCGTGGAAATACTATTTCTGTAATTCTGTTGTTATTTTTGTTTTAATAGAAACTTAGTCAATTACCTAGCGGAGAAGCCAATTAATACATACAATTTCATGCCGTTTTTCTAATGCTATTTGTTTTCTATTAATGAATTCTCTAGCCTAAATTAAAGGCGATGAAACCCCATTCAAAATTATGTACTTAATTTCAAACTGTTAAATACATACCTCAAAACACTCCGGATGCATGTGCCCCAAAATTGGATTGCTCAGCGAATCGAGTACACGTTGCGAGCCATTTGATGGGCCAGGTCCCATTAGCGTCCTATTCGGCACATAGAGTGGATTATTCAGCGATTCAGGCGCAGGCAACTCCATGTTATTAAACTTTTTAAATGTATATCTGCAACTTTTTTTCAATTTCAAAATGCGCAGCTTTTTCTGTTCTTCACTGCTCAAAGAAACTGAAGCGAATAAATTTTATCATTTGTTCACTTTCAGCTTTAATTTATTATAAACTACTGCGGTGAAAATATCGTAAATACTTTTTGATTTGAATGTTCGTGACCACAGTTTTTATCACAGTTTTAATTTCTTTACAATTTGTAGAGACTTAGCTCCGAGCAGAAAACCACAATTTTATTCCACAAATTCACTTGTTTAGATTTTTTGTTTTGTTTTCCTTCTTTTTGCTGTTTTTTTTGTTTTTTTTTTAGTTAGTAGTAAATTTTTAACGAAACCACGAAAACTGTCTACTGTCAGCAATGGATTGGTTTGGAATAAAGCTGGTTTTCGGGGTTTGCAGGCATCTTATAGTCTTACGTTATCTCTTAGAGCTCATTTAAATAAGCGTATAGTAAAACTAAATAAAATCTTTATTATTCAAATAGACACAACTTTTGTATGTATGTATGTATGTGTGCATACTTCGCAGATAGAGATGAAACCGCAAAACACATATTTTCTATACACATACAATATTTTTACGTGTAGGAGTACATAGATTATGTATTATAAAAAATATCACTAGCAAGGCAATTAAATCGTCGTTATCAGCATCATACAGATTACATTCATTTTTGACACCTCTATATGCATTTGCAAGTATATAAGTACATACATATCTATATATAACTACATATGTACATACATATGTCAATATGTATATGGAAAATGTTTCATTCACAGATTAAATGCCTAATGTGCATACAACAAAGTTTTAAGTCCGTATGTCGTATTTATTTCAGAAAAGAAAATAATAGTTTTATTAATCCTTTATTTTGCGATGTTTATTTTTTCGATAAATTCAATTGTTATTTCGTGATTTTTATCCTTTCGATCAAACGTAATAATTATGTTGAGGTTTAATTTTTTTCTGTGAAATATATTTGTTTTTTATTTATTTAATCAACTAAACTAAACGGCGAACGGTTAAGTCTTCTACAAGTGCCAAATTTTAGCCGTTATTTTTGATAAGAAGATAAGCTTAACGTAGCCCTCCAAACCTGTAAGAGAGCCATAGCAGGTAATGGGGCCCCAGATCTGTTCGTGGATATTTACAGCGGTCGTCAGGCAAATTCTCCTATATGATGGCCTGCATTAGAAAAAGATGCCAACCTCAGGCTGCTCACCTTCAGATCCACGCCAAATGATGCTTTGAACGCTATCTTAGATCTCCTGCCATTGGATTTGGCAGGAGAACATATGGCAATGATGACTGCTCTGCGATTAACAGAGACACCCGAGTGGCATTCCGAAACCCAGAGTCACTCTTGTATAGTAAATAAATTTCGCTTCATTCCGAGCAGCACGGACCGTTGCGCTTTGAAATCAGTTTCAAAAAGGAGTTTTATAACAAGAATTCGTAGTAGGGAGGAGTGGAACCCAGAGTTTAACACTCCACCTGGTAGTATTGTCATCTATACAGATGGCTCGAAACTCGATAGTAAGGTGGGAGGAGACGTTTTCGCGAGAAAATCTCCTTTAGGTTACAAGATCACAGCAACGTTTTCCAGGCTGAGGTGTCAGCTATTATCGAAG